>JADANN010000286.1:0-600000 GCA_018806985.1 Angiostrongylus vasorum
AATTACATTCATTACCTTACAATGTGAATGAAACCCCTATTTTGTTGTTGTTGTTGTTGTTGAAAGATTACTTGTGTTATTCATTGTTGTCACAAATTGAATCTGGGCTATTAGGTTATATCTTGGCGAGGAAAAGCATCGAAATTACCCATCACTTCTTGTCGCTTCTTAATCTCCAGCTCGTAGCAGTGTAGCAATAAGTCTACGGCTTAAACAACCGGTCATAAATTTAATATGAACTTCGCTCTGGTTATTCGATGCATGGAGGCGTATTTATGAATTGTTTATTCATTTAAAACAGATCTTTTTTTTAGTGCTCTTCCAAAAAAAGTAGGAATAACATGGGCACTGTATTATTCTTGCTACCGTAACCACTATTACTGTTGCCATTATCAGCAGTATCATTATCATTGTCAGCATTACTTCGCCGTAAATAAAAAAGGATAAAGCTCTCGGCTGCCTGAGGGATGCGCCATGCATTCGCCTTCATTAAGTATCGTTGAAGGTGACTGAATGCATATCTGGCCTTTACAATGACTCGCCGTGACCTACCGATGTGTCGAGCCACTACTGCTATCCTCCCAGACATGTCTGGTACCAACTCGACCCCGGGGGATGGAAGGCTTGGTGGGCCATGTGCGCGAGGATCGATTCCACGTGTGTGTTGCAGGGGCGCCTCCGACCAAAGCACCACATGCGCCCTTTGCTTCGCCATATACCAGCCAATCTATTACCGACTACTACAGGTCAGATTGTCTTCATAAAAACAAACTATTAATTGACATTAAGTCACGAGATGTTCTCTACAACAGCGAACTGCCAAGTGAAGATACTTCATTCGAGCGGTGCTCCAGTACAGAAGATTCGACTCCGTATCATTACGACGACCTGCGCTTATCAGTGCAAAAAAAAGTACACTGGTTATTAGTTACAAGTTCGATTGAAAGTCGTTTTACAAAAACAAGATTGCATTATTTTCATGGGTGGTCTACCGGGCACCAATTCTGCTACTACGGCCAATCTGGCCCCCAACTTTGGCCAATCTTATTCCCAAATGTCGTCGGGAGTTACATTGAGGACGACAAGCTAAGATCTTTCAGAAGTTCGTCAGTGGCTCGTTCAAAGTGTAAGTGAAATGAGCCAATGATTTGAACTGACTGGCCAATTGTTATGACCTATTCACTGTCTCATTTTGTCTTCAACTAAAAAAAACTACTAACAGACTGGGTTCATTGCCTATTTGGGGTCCCCAGATCAGTCCCGCCGACGGGTGTTTGCTGATGGCACTGATCGATAGAAAAACTAGCTGAAAGACAGGTGAAACGAACTGGCATGGTGTGGTGATGAATGCGTTAGCCCCCGGAAAGAGTCTCGGAAAATACCTGCACATCTCGACAAACGAGGTTTTGTGGAAATTGAAACTAACGAGGGTTTAGTGGCATGGTTTTGATAGATTTTTGCAAAATTTACTTTATTCCGCTCCTGTGAAAGCCAAGTGGTCATTTGTCAGCTTCCAATGGATAGAAATGATGCAAAAAGCAAGTTTCTTTGATTACCAAACGGATTTCTTCCCCTCTTTTTTCTCCGCATTTGTTGCTCTCTATGTCGTCACATCCGTCACTATATGCATTGACTTCAATGCGCGTGGTGCGAAATTAGAGGGCTACCTCCAAGTTTAGACTCAAATATCTCAGCTCACTGTGAACTTCGGTAGTTGTTGTAAAAACCATCAAAATCTGCAGCAAAGCTTTGACAAGAGAGCGCATGTTAAGTTATTCTGCAATAACTTCCTGGTTTTCCAACAAGACACGATGTCGTTCTCACTGTCACATTTGCTGGTTTCCGCTGCCACCAGTGTTGCTTGGAGGATTTGAAAATCTTAAATTTAAAAAAGATTAAAAACTTAAAATTAAAAAAAATTGGTTTGAAAAAGTCTAAAATTTGGAAATCAACTTAAATTTTCATTCGTTTTCCGAAAATTTCCTTCAGAAGTAGTTTTAAAACTGAAAGACTATCTTAAATAAGATGTTGAGGCGACAAAGCAGAATTTACTCCACAGGTGAGTGTGGGGTTTTCGACTTCTCAGTGATTAAGAATCTATCGTTGGTTCAGCTTTGTCGCTGTTCACCAATGTTTAAAGCTGTTTTCGATCACTACAACTAGAACTTTCTCACATGATCTTCATAATCCACAGTGAGCACTTTTCAGCACTTTTCACCTGACGTAATGAGCTCATTGATCTTGGCCAAACTCATTTCCTCTGAGAATCATCCTATTCTGACGGTGTTTGTGCCCATTTTGTCTTTTCGTAGTCCAAGGAGTTAGTCGGGATGACGCCATTCGGCGTTGTACTTCGTCCTACCATTTATTACATGCAAATCCATCCGCGAGAGAGCAATTAATCAGCAGTGTGCTACTGATAACGTCTTGCTGATATAGATTTCTCTAAAGTACATAAAAGACTTGATAAAACATAACGGCTTGATAACAACAGCGTTGTTTTTGTACACTTTGTAGTGTCATACTGACCAACAACTACAATATTTCCCGGCTGACCCCAGGCTAAAACAACCATCAAACTACTGGCACACTTAATTCAGTGAACATCAGCGACCTCTTCGTTATGGAGTTTCTCATGAATCGGATGAATTGAAATGTCTGCTTCTCTGCTATTGGTCAGCAACTTTTGTTCAATGAGTGAGCTGCTGAACTCTGTAAAGACAAAGAAAGAGCTCTATGGTTCAGTATGTAGTACGTAAGTCTCCAGAAAGGGTAATCGTGGTTCGATTTAGCCTAGGGTCCAAGTTTTGCAAATATCTCGGCATCACTGTAGCTGTATTTCACATTGTACCATGCCGTAAAAAATTGTAGTAGGCAGAAATAAAAGGTTAACACAAAGAAAAGAGTTGAGGATGGTCTCAAAATGAAGAGTAGAAGTATCGACGAAGCTCACTTCTACTGCCGTGCGATCTCACAATCGTATAGTACAACAGAGCAGTTGTACTTCCGACTTCCTGACACTGGAGTGGAACTCTTTAGCAGGCCTCCACTAAGAGTCGAATGTACTACGGCTTTATGAGTGGCAGCATGAATTTTCACTGTGCTAAATGAAAGCTCCTTTAGTTTTTCCCCATTATCGTCTGTAGAAATTAAAACTAGTGGTGATGAAGAACAGAAAGAGAGTCGACGTCTGTTCTGGTCTTTTGCTGTTGCACAACAATGCCACTTTCATTCTGCTTATCACTTTATGCACTCATTTCATGGATATTGAAATGTCTTTTATTTCTCTACATCATCTTTTTTTTTCAACGGCATTGCCACTTCAGAATCATGAGCTTCGAAGGAAAATGGATTTTGGACAAAAGCGACAACTTTGACGAGTACATGAAGGTTCTGTTCTTTTTCAGCTATTCAAAACCTATATTGTGAGAATGAAGTAAGCTTGCGGTTCTCAGGAGGTTGGCGTCAGTTTTCTTGTTCGCAAGGCAGCCGCTCATTTAAAAGTACACCTTGAAATCAAGAAGGAAGTAAGTGGACAGGAAAAGTTTTTCTTTAAACATTTTGGGAACTTCTGTTTTATTGAAGACTAACAACTTTTCTCTAAAATGCACGCTAACAAAGTCGAATACAAAAATATAGTACAAGGACGCGAGAAGCACAATGGTCAGAGGTTCCGTGCAATAAACGCACTCTTACTACCAGCACGAATTCGCCCCCAACCCTATCATGCCCCATCTCTTCGGGGTCGACGAACTGATAGCAGACTTTTCTAAGAGCTGTACCCTCCGATCCAGAAAAGTCGATGGCGGTTTGTGGTGAAAAAGTTAGGAGCGCTCTACAAGATCTATTCTATAATTCCGAAAGGAGCAACTCAACTGAAAATCACCTCCCGATCGCTTTGTCGAACAATCGCAGTTGTTGCCGTTATGAAGGCGTTCAAATCGTAAGATAGCTTAACCCTTCTACGATCCACGTAGGCTGAATAATTGTTATAAACTGTCCTAGCACAATTACATTGAGATTCCAAAAGAAAGTGCACTCAATACAACTCAGGAATTCAATATGTCGATGAGGGGGAAAAGACGAGAGATGCTCGAAGTGCTATTACAGTATAACTTGACCGCCTCTTACACTTAGACGCTTACATCCACGTGAGGGAAACGACAAAAGTGGGATGTGTGGCCTAGACGTCCAGAATAAGGAGAGAACGGCAGAGGGATAACCCATTACCTTGATCTTAACTTACAGTCGTTGACTTCGAAGTGATCGATGGTTAGGATGGAGTGGCACGGGTAACGTCCTGTATTTGCACGACCACCTGAGTACCCAGCTTTGCAGACCCAATAGTAAACACTTCATTAACAGGTAAAAAACTATGAACTATGTAGGATTGAGTTGGATTTGCGTCGAGCGGTCTGAGACTTCAAAATACAACACGCTTAAATGGAGCAATAGTAAGAGAAAAACAATTAATAAATCTTAGACCAATAGTGGCCTCCACTAGTGCTTGTACGGATTGAAAGAATCCCTTGAGTTTGCTAAGCTGCTGGCAACGGCTACTGTTTTATTTCCGTACAGAGACCGCCTTGTTCGCCAAGTGAATCTTTTTTACTCGTCCAGTTTTGTTACGAACTCCAGTGCTTCTCAGAGTTTTTGAAAAAATCGACGATGGAACTTCCTGACGCCAAAGAAATACTGTTACGTATCACTGAACTGTGATTTCGCCATTCATTAAGTATTAAGTGCGGATAAAGGTGCTACGATTCATTCTCATTCTACCCTTACCAGGGTGACAAATGGATTTGTCAACAGACGTCCACTTTCAAAAACTCCACGCTCGAATTCAAGCTCGACGAGGAATTCGAGGAGAACACACCAGATGGCCGAACGGTAAAGTCGGTGATCAAATTCGTCGATGGGAAGCTCATCCACACACAGACGCCTATTAAAGTGAGCTGCGATTTGAATGTTTCGTTTAAGATGTGGAAGGAATTCTGCGAACTAACAATGATATTTGTCTTAACCTTTTTATTTACTGCCTATTCTTTTTTAACGGCAGGGTATGTTGCGAAGTATAACTTCTATAATGCTGAGATATTTGCAAAACTCCGGACTGCAGGCTACTGCGGTGGGGAACGGACGCGCTAATTGTCCTTCCTGGGGAGTAACGCGTTCACCACCACACCATGCGGCTCCTTCGTTTCGCCTGTCTCTCAGCTAATGATATTTATATCCGTAGAAGTATTACTGCTATACAAATGCACGCTTGGGCGAATTCCACTCCAGTTTGCTCTTTTTGGCCTTATAGGTGATTCGCGTAAAATTGAGCGCAATGATTCTGACTGAAACTGAGTGGCGTAGACTACTTTTTTTTACTGAGTAAAGGGTTCACTTTTTATCAGGAAGTTGGAAATCAGCAAAGTAGGCGGGTAGGAATATCAGTGAGCAAGGGGCGGAATCGCTCTCGCTCCTTTTTTGCATAGCATCCAGGAAAAAAATCTTTGGTATCCTGCAGCGTAGGTGACCGACGGGCGTTACGTTAATACGTTATTGCGTTACGTTTACGTTATGTTAGTACATTATTCTTGACCGTAACTCCCTAACAGTCATTAGTTATTAGAAGATTCCTTAGCTGTCTGAACTCTACCACTATTCTGATCCCTTTTTTTTGCATTTTTTGAGGGTACTAACTTATTTTAAGCCTTGTTCTTTTTTTTGTACTTTTGAAGTTGCAGCTCGTCCTTTATTGGGAAATGAAGCGCGATTAGAGAAGATCTTGGAATCATCGGATAAGCCTGGCAACTTGTCGTCTACATTTAGAGATTATGTACAAGTCGCATGGATCGCAGTTCGTAAACATGACACACAACATAAACGTAAACAAAGCGACAAAGCGAGTTGCCTTAAATGCGTTTCTTTCTTTTCCGTTTAATGTTACACCGATATCCTCTCATCAGAAATGTGGTACGGGGGTATCCATGAAGAGCTGTTTTGCACATCACGCTTTAAAAGCGGTTCTTTGAGCGAGTTTATTCGTTCCGTGGGTCTCGCAGCTAGTTGCTTGCGTGCTGTAAAGAAAGAGTACCACAAAGACTGTAGCTGGTGAGGACAAGAATTTCGACCTCAACTAACAGAATGTGCTTCATCGATGTGATTTTGTAGTCTTTGGAAACATTACTGGGTATATAAAATACCCATGCCTTACATGCAACTCATACCTTTTACAATTTGGACTACAGTTCCCACATGCAATTTATATTATTTCTTCCCCCAATACTGGAACAATCGAAGCGAAAATGTTTTGTACATAGACTGCAACTGGCTAACTTGCTTAGTAGGTTTTCTAACTTATTTGGAATCATGATATTTGATATATTCCTCATAACAGCCAACTCAACGCTTTGCGGTTTTAGTAAGCCATCTGTCACTTGTAGGAAATGCATTGTTGACGATATAGAAACACTATGAACTTAGGGGAACACTCAAATACACCTGGATCCTGGAGTCACTCGTCGCAACTTTCTACAGGTTCCCAATGTGGATACTCAGTGCGTTCAGCAAACATCAGGACGATCGGTTGCAAAATGTGTATAACTAGAATATAAATAAAAGCTCTAAAAAGGATAAAACTCTCGGCATTGATCAATCTTTGGGGGATGCGCCATGCATTCGACTTTATAAGCATCGTTGGAGGTGAGTGAATGCATATCTGGCCTTTACAATGACTCGCGGTGGCCTACCGATGTATCGAGCCAGTGCTGCTGTCCTCCCAGAAGAGTCTGGTATGAACTCAACCCCCGGAGGGATGGAAGGGTTGGTGAGCCACTGGCACGGGATCTATCCTATGTGTGCGTTGTAGGACCCCTCCAACCATTGCGCCAAACGCGCCAAACCTAAAATATAGGGATGAATTCGACCACAATTGTGTCATTCCGATTCCGTTGTGTCCGTTTTCCACTGTTTCCCTTTTTAGCTTCTGTTAGTTGACCTGTTAGAATAGGTTTCTTACTCTTTCTGCTCACGCCTGTTCAAATAGGGATTCCTGTAATGTCAACTTTTCTCTATGAGGTGCTTGTGTACAAATTATCTGTGTGCTGATGTCTTCCTTTAATCAACTAATCGTTCATGGATCCATCATTAGCCGTAAATCCAGTTCATTAGCGTTCCCTAAGGAAATGCGCCGTTATTCTGTATTATGTACCTTTAGCAAATTTGTGACCACGGCTATTAATTTTGGCACATGGTACGCATTGGACTCAAGGCACAGGTTTCGTTGTACTACGCAAAACTCACTACATTCTCTGTTTCGTTTCCCCCACAATGTTGTTCGTACGGATTGTGTTACTAATTTGCATGCTTGCTTTTCTTCTATATGTGTTTCCAGGTTTTTACATCGTTACTAACTTCCCTGTGAACGAAAAAAAATCTGGCCCACCGCCCAACCACGATTCCATCACCTTTTCGTTGCTCTTTTCACATCATATATTGACCCACATTTTAGGAAGATGAACTTGAGTTTTCCGAAGGATACACTACATGAGATCATGCAGATGAATCCGCACTCTGTCTGTCTCCTAGCCCCCTTAGTAGCAACTGTCTGTGAGATAGATGGTATCTCAGTACCTTTCCAGTTAACAACAATCCCGTCAACTGGCGAACAAACTTGTGAGAAAAACGGACTTTGTCAGTCGTTAGCCATAGAAAGTAGCCTATCACAGACCATGCGTAGAACAACATCTGTTCGATGAGCTATCGGTTAAATGCAAAAAATTACACTGAGAAAAACTTTATCACGAAATTTACAGCTGGGAAATACGTTGAAACCGATGCATTCAGTGAAGTCTACTTCCCATGGATGCGTTTGTATAAATGCGTACGGTCGTGAGTGTGTTGATATGTAACCTAGCTATTTTGAACTCTTCTCAAATGCCGGGCAGAAATAATTTGTCTGTCGTGACAGTATAACACTTTCCACCTGAGGAGTGAAACTGATGTGTTCAAATTGGTGGGCTTACACGAGGTTGATGAACAACTTTATTCAGCTAAAATTTCGACGTCTTTGTCTTCATCAGAGCCGATGATCCGAGGCGATGGTCCACAGTCGTTCGTCTTCTCGATTTGGCGTCTTCATCTTCGTATCGAGTTGGATCTTCTTCAGTAGAGCATTGCTCGAATGAGGCAATCTCACCCGACAACGCTCTTATATAGAGGATGCTGGCTGTTGATAATGGTGACTGTCCGGTGATAACAACTTGTTTTCCTGGACATTTCATCCTACAGAAGTAGATATCATTATCAGCTACCACAAACCACAGCAATAATGGTTCAAACAGCTGAAACCGATGAGTTTTTCATGTTGTCAGCAGTTCTGACCTCGTTGCTCTGGTCGTTATCTTGACCGTATCAATTCGTTTCTTTAACAGCTTTTCAGTTGCCGTGATAAGTCGTAATTCCAACTTGTAACTAGTGGATATGGAAAATATTCAAAAGCATTGGTAACCATTTGACATATGCTGTAAAACCGATTACCAAATGCCGACAGCACCATGGATAGATGGCGAATATCCTCGTTTCTTCACACCCAGTAGGTGGAAATAAGCCTCAAGGGTGTGAAAAACCTAGAAGAATGCGGAAAATACATAGAAAATCAAGGGAAAAAAGGCTACGTTAAAAGGTGTAGAAGACAGAAATGGGGGTGAAGTCATCACTGGGGAGACATTTTGGACCGTGTGCATAGAATGGCAAGCAAAAAAGCTAGGCTTTGTTACTAATGTGTTAATGGCAAGATGTATACCGACGCGTACGAATATTGCGTTAACTAACGAGTAGAAGGTCAATTCGTAATGCTTGTTAAGCCTTTCCTCCCAACGGTTTACCGCCTCACGGGTAGCTCGGAGGTGTTCCTGGGTGTCGGGCTGCGATGTACAGCGGGGGTTCATCCCTTAGCATGGTCTCCCAAGTTGAAAAGGAGTCCGGTGTTTCCATCAGGAAGTCTAGCTAAGAGTAAACCAATACCAGAATCCACCACAGTCGTATTAAAGTCGCTTGATGGCAAATCTCCCCTCTGCTCTACAATGGCTGCGACTGCCTGTGGTGGTGAAGACTTGAAGCAAACTTTGGCCAGGCTGACTTCGGGATTCCAGGGAACCACAATGGCTTAACCAGCAAGCCACCGAAAAATGGAGATTATCCTGGGGCCCGCACAACCAGTGAGGATGGGCCATTCAAGTATCAAGTATCAAGTGTTAAGGCTTCATAGGAACAGTGGTAGAAACTGACGTGCCTCTGCTTTTCATGCACTATAGATGACGACGCAAGAGAGAGCTATGAAGGAACGTTTACCTCAGCCGGCGATTCACCGGGTACCTATTGCGCCATGAGCACATGCACCTTTTAGAACCGTCCGAGTATGATTTCCAAAAAAGCGCTTCCTTGCACATTCTTGTCTGCTGTAATGTTTGCCACTATACCTACCAGTCTGGAAAGAGCTCATCTGATTCTATGCGTTTCAGCCGAACGACAAGCCGTCGCTGATCACCCGTTGGATAGAGAACGACCGTCTGATGACCACGCTCGAGTCCGGAAGCGTCGTGTGCCGTCGAGAATACACCCGCGAGTGAATCGCTTCTCTCTGACGAAAGCCCAGAACTGCTTTAGTCAAGCTGACAAAACAACGAAATAGTTGTTATCAATAAATAATTGGATCGTATTTTGCTTTACAAGTAGACAACAAATCTCTTCGATTAATTCACATATATCTATAGGGGGTTTGTAAGAAGTGTATCCATGTTTTGAAAGCACATAGCGAGCTGAGGCAATGTTCATCTTTATTTACTTCGACAAGGGCGCGTGTGACGACGCAGTGGTCAGAGGCGCACTGCAACACACGTGGAATCGATCCCCACGCCCATGGCCCACAAAGCCTTCAATCCATCCGGGGTCGGCAAATTGGTACCAGACTTGTCTGGGAGAATCGCAGCACTGACTCGATACATCGGTAGGCCACTGCGAGTGACTGTAAAGGCCAGGTATGCATTCAACCACCTCCACCGATGCTTAATGAAGTGGAATGAATGGGGCATCTCCCAGGGGATTGATCAACGCCGACAGGTTTATCCTTATTTCTTATTTACACCACAAGATTTCTCCGTCATTCCTTTCTCCGTCAATTCCAAGATTCGAACCCTGATGTTTTGTGTGATTGGCATTGTTTTGTCGTCACTGAGGTCATTCTCATTGTAAACAAACGACCAATTGTCGAATGATTCAACTGCTTTGCCTTCACACTTTGAAAGTCACTCATTAGACCACAAATCACAGGGAGTATTCGTATAGTCAACCGTTTGAGTCCGTGTTGACTTCGTCGACCACCATAGACTCTCCGTCAGTGACAACAAAACCTGGCAGCTCTCCCAGCTATCGATCTGGTCGATGGCCTGCCTGATCGGCCGAAGTTGCCGTGTCCCGCCTGCCTTTCCTAGCCCTTCCACCATGAGGCTTTGTAGCTGTCACTTTTTTTCCCGCTTTGTCGTCTGTTTGTGGTTTTTTTTAGAAAGTCCTAATAGATCTCGTTTCTTTTGCCAGCGGTTCTTCAAAATTCTTACTCGGTTCGCTTTCCGTCCTCTAAACGAGAACAATTCAAAAATGGTTAAGCAATGTAGTTTTTATTTCAGCTATATTATTTTAGCTCTTCAAACAGAAATTGAAAACAAGCTACACCTTGCATTCCTTCCACCGATAAGCTAACACGAGGCTAATAAAGGAAACTTTATTTGGCTGACGCTTCGGCGCCTTTGCCTGCTTCTGTGCCGGATTGATCCGGGTCGATGTTCCACAGGCGACCGTCCTCGCGTTGTGAGTATTTATAGTCATTCGAGTCGAATATTCGAATCCCGCTCGAGTGAAGCACCTCTCGATTGAAGTAACCTCACTCGGCGGTGCGCTTTTATGCAAGCAACAACGTTGCTGTAAAAGATTTCGTGATGGACCTGGAAATGAACCGTGCAGATGACGAACGTCGAAGATGACTAAGTGTTGCTGGGCATATAACGGATGATGTTTAATGACAAACATCCACGCGCAGATGTATACGAGAGCTGACGGAAGACAACGAGGGAAGAACAAAGCGATGATCGGTGTGAGACCTGTTCCGTGCAGTCTTTGCTCGACGGAACGATTCATTTCTTGATCACAATGGTATTTTTAATAACGAAAATGCATTCTTTGCGATGACTAACGGCGTTGTGGACCATGGTTGGACAAAGGTAAAGCTTCAAAACGCTTTGGAAACCAAATTTATAGTCATCTATCACAGGTTCTTGAAACTTGCTGAAAACACCAAAGTAGAAATACCTTATCGGGAACTCGATGAAATCTACGGAACGCAACATCTATCAACCGGAAAGATTCTATTGCGCAACAAGTCACGTGTTCTTGTTTTGGTGATCAACAACGCTAAACCTGTTGACGTATGCTAAGTTCTGCTTCGTCCATTTTACCTACTTGAACGAGAGCTGTCACCAATGGATTACTAGTTCTTCAAAATCAGGGGAAAAAGCGCTTTCTAATAAGAAATAGGTAGAAAGTCTGTGAATGACTGTCGTATCCAGAAGTAATCGGGAATCTCTCTCTGCTCTTCACAGCTCTGAACTCATTCTGCTGACTATTTCGTTGTGGAACAAACAGCATCCACAGAGTAGAGCGTGTTGAAAGGACTAGTTTAATGCCCTTTTTCACCACTTCAGGGCGCGTGTGGCGCAGCGCTTGGAGACGCCACTGCGACACACACGTGGAATCGATCCCCATGCCCATGGCTCACCAAGCCTTCCATCCCTCCGGGGTCGGCAAATCGGTACCAGACTTGTCTGGGGGGATAGCAGCACTGGCTGGATACATCGGTAGCCCACCGCGAGTCATTGTAAAGGCCAGATATGCATTCAATCACCTCCAACGATGCTTAATGAAGTCGAATGTATGGCGCATCCCTCAGGGGATTGATCAAAGCCGAGAGCTTTATCCTTTTTTCACCACTTCTAAATGTTTTTCTTTTTTTTTCCTTTGGAAGAATCCAAATATGTCCCAGGAGAATTCACAAGGATTTTTGAGTGCTATCGTAAAGAAGAAGCTGCTAGTAGATTGCTTTCAATGGTTTCCGCATCATGTTGTCTACATTGACCACGACATTTATCAGTAAGTCATAGTGCTCTTGGTGAACTGGCATCTTTTCGTTAATGTAAGACTTATGTTACAATAACCTAACTATGGTTTCTTCTCATATCTCGCCATCACTCACGAGATCGTCTTCTGTCCCAGACTGGCTGTTGAACTCATCCGCCCGTATTTATCATGCTGTGCACGCCGTTAGGGATCTCAGCTCGTCGTCAAACTGAACGAGCAACATCGGAATCATATAAACATGACCTTTACGGTTGGATTACGAAAGCGAATTGTCGTGATGATCGCCTATGTGACCTTTCCAGTTTCCGAATAAGGGAGGATAAGCCTTGATCCCAGCAGTTGCAAACTGTATATTCCTTGTGAGAATCTCGTCTGGGTTGACCCATCAGCGGTGGATGAACTGCCATCGGCCATTCTTTGGTCCTTGATATTGTGTGATAACCCACAAGTTTTCCATCCGTTCTACTCTCATCTAACTCGTCATTTTCAGATTGTGACAGCAACCAACCGGTCATCGTCATCCAATCTCTCAGTGCTATTGATTAAGATACAAGTTGCATCCGTGTACCTGAAGTGTACTTCGATTTCAGAGTTTCTCTCGTTTTTTCAAATTTACTCCTGACCTCCATCTCTGCTCTGATATTTCACAGGTGTTTCCGGTTTTCTGCTATGGACAAGAACACTTTTCTGTCCACATTTCTTTTAATGGCCTGGAACTTTCGTGTATTGGTTTAAAGTCGTTGTTATTCATATTCTCCATTCTTCGAAATCCTCTTTAAGGTCTTCCCGCTTCGTCAGCTACATTATTCTTGAATGAAATGGTAAGTGGTAGGTTACATGGTTCCAGATCAGACATAGTTCACATAAGTTTCTACCACTTACTTGATACTTGATACTTGAACGGCGCCCTCACTGGTTGTGCGGGCCCTATCATAATCTCCATTCTTCGGAGATTTGCTGGTTGAGCTATTGTGGCCCTCTGGAGCCCCGAGGTCAGCCTGGCCAAAGTCCGCACCAGGTCGTCACCACCACAGGCAATCGCCGCCCTTGCGCAGAGGGGAGATTTGCCTCCATACGGCTTTTGATACCAGGACGGTGGTGGATCCTGGTATTGATTTACTCTTAGCCAGGCTTCCTGATGGAAACGCCGGATGGTTTTTACTACTACTTCAGTAGAATCGTATAGAAATTGAATAAAACTGGTTGAAAAAATCACTAAGATGGGAAGAAGAAGCTTGGAAAGTCAGTAAACAGAAGTTTCTTTTCAAAATCTGTTCCTTGTGTGTTATGATTTTTTTTTGCTTCGATTTAGACGCAGTGTGGTATTGCTGAGTCCTGATCATCGGTATTTATCCTGCGCACGAACATTCACTAATATAGCGTTTTTTATGTCGCATCGTGCGTTTATCTTTTCGATGGTTTGACTTATTTTTCTGCAATCCATTAAGTCCCTGCACGGTTCAGATGAGCATAACAATCGGTCTATGTGCGTGCGGAGTGTCGGCCGTCTTCTTTGGGTCCATGTTTGTCCCAATTAGGAAGTTCGACGCCAAAGATGGTAAACGTAGTTTATTCAGTATGATCCTGACCAACAGAAACTAAGAGATCGGCGTACCTAGTCCGCAGTGACCAATATCTCTATGTGGATTACTTCTATCAGTAATGTTTGTAACGTAGAACTACACTATAATAGGAACGCTTTCTGGAAGTCATACCTTATAAAAATGACGAAAAACTGTGTTTCCGCATCGAAATGTGATGAACAACTAGCACACCTCTAGTAAACGAGTAACTTCTGCTGGGTAGCTCGACTTTTCGTTATACCTGGGTGTGAGTGAGCTTATCATTGTCTCGGCTTCTTGGCACCTACTACACAGTTTTTAGCGGGAAAATAACAAGTGCTCAAGGGTAGCAAATGCCTCCGAAGAAAACTTGGTGTTCTAGCTAACGTATTTCGAAGACAACAAATTGACAACCCTAGCCACGAGTATATCAAAAGAAGCCCATTCTTAATTTCCTGAACAGCGGAATGTCATGTAAAACTCCTGCTACAACTGTGTTCCATAGAAATAGCGTTCGATCACGACACTTTGGCAGTTTGTTCTCTAATGAGTCCATATGTCATGTCTGTCTATGTCTTTGACTTTGAGGAATCATGCAAGCTTCTTTAAACTACTCCTGGCAGTTTTATGTCAGAACGAAAGTGTTTGGTGATTTTTGACACAGACACATGGTTAGGAAACCCGTGAATCCGCTATGAGAAGAGTGAAAGAAGGCAGGAAATAAAAAGTCAGTAGTTTTGGATAAAGAGACAAAGAAGAAGCTCGAGTTTACCCAGCAGTTCATCTGTTGTGCAAAATAGCGTGTCTTTCCTTGTGTACTGCGGCTCATGAAGATTCGACAACAGTGGTCCGTAGATGAGTTAGAATCTGTATGACACTGGAGCAATTCTATTCTTCTATCACAGCGTACCACAATAGTTAGAGATGATCGGACGCACTTGGTCGCTGGTTCGATCCCATGCCACAGATAACCCAGGCAAGGCTCTCATCACTGAGAGGTCGGCAAAGGGATGCCAGACCAATTTGGGTGGATAGAAATACTGATTTAATACACTTTTGCTGGGCTCCCAGAAGGCATTGTATAGTTCAAGTATGCAATCAGCTAGCTCTTTAGTGTCGCGAATAAAGTTGAATGCATGACACTTCATTAGCGGATTAATCAACACTAAACGGTTTTGGTCGGTCTCGGCTCAGTTAAAAGTTTTGGTAACTACTAGATGGTCAAAACACGTTGGTATCACGCGGAGAAATGGTTAATATATTGGGACGATTTTCACTGTATTCAAAATAGGTGGACAGATCATGGGGATTTTCCAATGACGGCTTGATGTAAGGAAATTGCATTCGTGTGAGAAGCAGGGTGAGTGCACCAACAAGGAGCTCGGGCTGCATTTTTAGTATATCTGAGCCCCTTCGAGAGTGACGAGCGCAAATTTGGAACGAGTGAAGTACGGATCGAGCCACTTTCAATGGACATCACAGTGCGCAGGCCAATACAATTATTGATACCCGTACGATAAATGACACGCATGAGTATCCGGTGCTGTTATCCTTAAGTGCCGTACTTTAATCTTTATTCTTTAATTCTTTAATGAATGTTCCTAACGATGACGTAAAAGTTGCAACTCAACAGGAATTTGGGACTAGTGGTGTCGCTATTTTACGTAGATGTTTTCAGTTCTTGAATAACCGGAACCTTAACAGTGCTGTCAACATTCAATCTTTTTTCGATGAACAAACACCGAGTATTTACTTGTTCACACTAGTTGACCTAGTTGACGTTCTGGAGGTTTCACCTTCTTCAGAGCTGGAAAAGGTCACTTTCACTCACTCAAACACTTCCATAAACTCCGAGAATAAAGCTTGATACATAAATTTTCATTCTCATAATAAATAAACACTCCACTATGTTCCTTATAAGTCTTCCAGTTGTTTGGTGAAAAGATGGAAGCTGCAGAGTCTTACATGGCGAGGAATGCGCCTAGCTCAGGTCAGAGAATCGGCTTGTGGTATGACGCGGGTCACGCGCTATCACAAGGCATTCCTCCTTGCGGTTCATTTTTAGGTTTTTGGAATTAATTTACAACGCATCAGGAGTTTTACGCGCTGATGTTTTGGATTCCTATGCGAGGATAGTAACTCTTACTTCAAAATCTCCGTTATTTCCTTGTGTCCTAAGCGCGGTTAGTGTAGTGTACTGCTTGACTTTGAGTTTCCCGTCTAGTATCAAAAAATACTAGTATCGTGTTTGCTCATAAAGGAAACACTGAACTACTGATCAATGCCGAGGTTGAAAGAGAACCGATCCTGGGATTTACTACCCAGCCATTGTTAGCGTGAGGATTTTACTACGCGCAGTTTTAACAACTGTGTAGAGCAGACAGTGTCCATGATTAAAGGACATCTCTTGCTTGAATAAACTTAAAGAGGAAGACCGAACTAGCGTGGTATTGTGTTTCTCATGTTTTTTGTTCACCGAATAATTTTTTATTTCAGATGAGTTTTTTGTTTCTTATTTGTTGTATTTTTCCATTCAAGGTGGATATTCAACCCTTTAAGGAGTGTTCGCCCAGTGGGTGATGGCGTCTGCGATTCTGCTGATCGGTTTCGCCGTTTTCTGCGTTAAAGGCTTTCCCGGCTTCTATCCGTTGGCCATGGTTGGCGGAACATTCTGGACTATCGGTAACGAATGCCTTTATCTTATTTCTTAAGTCCAAAATGCCAAACACTGAGGTGATTTGGTGACTTTTTGTCGATTCTTCTGTCCATTTAATATTCCAATTAAATCTTCATCCCTTCTTTTTTTCATAAGTTCAATCAAAACACACTAAAGGTTTTGTGGGAGACACTATGAAAGCAACGTTTTGCTTACTTGGATACTTGGATGGCCCGTCTTCACTGATTGTGCGGACCCCAGAAAAATTTCCCGTATTTCAGAGTTTTGCTGGTTTAGCCTTTTCCCTGGAGTCCCGAGGTCAGCCTGGCCAAATTCTACCCCAGGTCGTCACCACCACAGGCAGTCGCCGCCCATGTGGACCTGGAGGAGATTTGCCACCATGCGACTAGTTTAATACCAGGACGGTGGTGGTGTGGATCCTGGTATTGGTTTACTGTTAGCTGAGCTTTCTGATGGAAACCCCGGACTCCTCAGCTCGGGAGACCATGTCGGGGTGGTGGGGGATGAATCGCACCGCTGTACATCGCAGGCTGACACCCAAGACACCTCTCATCCACGATGAGGCGGTAAACCGTGGGAAGCCATGTAACGCTTTTTCAAGTTATAAATGGTTTTTTGTGGATTGCCCGTGATAAAAGTGAAAATTATTGGATAAAATAAACTAAAACCAGGATAGGATTTGTAAAATGCTAATTTTGTCGGTGATTGCTAGATTTCGATGAAGGCGATGATGCAACGATAATTCCATTTGAGAACAGATATCTTTTTCTCTCCAATGCACTTTTCAAAGCTCGTTTATATAAGAACTTACTAAAAAGCAGGGATGGTGCTAACCTTCCGACGATCTACTTTTGCCGCACTTTTCATATTCAACGGATAGCTTTCCGGCCACAGATGTTGCGCGATTCATTGTCAGCGGAAAGCTACTGTCTACATTATGTAGTTTGCAAAACACTGCTTTCGGACGAGTTTGTCTGTGCAATTGAGTACTGCTGCTAGAAAATGTAGCCGGCAAACAAGGTAAAAAAAAAGGATAAAGCTGTCGGCATTGATCAACCCTGAGCGATGCGCTGTGCATTCGACTTCATCAAGCATCGCAGGAGGTGATTGGATGCATATCTGGCCTTTATAATGACTCGCGGTGGTCTGCCATGTATCGAACCAGTGCTGCTATCCTCCCAGACAAGTCTGGTACCAATTCGCCGACCCCGGAGGCATGGAAGGACGCGGGGAATCGATCTCATGTGTTTGCCGCAGGGCGCCTCCGACTACTGCATCATACACGCCACGGAGAACGAATTACTACGGAATTTGTGCTGTTTTTTTTGTGCTGAAATTCGACATTTACGACAAGAACATTCTGCCATGGTAATATGGTAAGCCTTTAAGGTCGTAAATTACTTGTAACATCAATCATAACATGTAACAACAACAACACCAATCTGCTGAGGATGCCTACTAGGCCTTACCAAAGTTAGCGATTGTTAAAACCTAAGTTTATAGCGTAGTCATTCATCAGTTTCCCCACTTCCACAAACTGTGTTCACAACTGGTACAGTAACCCTTGTACTCAATCTACTCAGTATTTATCTTGCAATCTGGAATTTGCATAGTGTACCCTTGTTTAAAAAATCTTTACAACTTGAACTTGCAATGTCTACAATCTGCTATTTTTTATACGATTCACAATTACTGCTATCTACAGCCACTAATATCTTATGGTTATAATTGAAAGAATGTAAGCAGGGAATATAACCATAGTGATGCTGAGACATTCGCAAAACTCCGGACGGTTGGTGTCCGCGGTGGGAATCGAACACATTATTACCCTTTACGGCGGCTAACGCGTTCACCACCACACCATGCGAGTCTTTCGTTTGGCCTTTCTCTCAGTCGTCTTATTCACTTATAGGTGCTATAAGCAATCACCCATCAACGTGATTTAACATCACATCACACGCTGCCATTAAAAAAGGATAGGCAGTAAGTAAAAAAGGGACTACATTGTGATTTACATCACAGCTTCAATTTAACTCGATCCAATGCCGATTTGTGCTCCCTAGATCAATCCCGTTGACGGGTGATTGCTGAGAGCACCTATAAGTCAATAATAACAAGGCCGAGAGAAGGGCGATACCAAAGACTCGCACAGTGTTGTGGTGAACGCGTCAACCCCCGGAAATGGTAATAACGCGTTCGTTCCTCACCTCAAACACCAGCGCTCTGGGGGCTTGGCAAATATCTCAGCATCACTGTGGGCAGTAAATAAAAAAGTTATGCATTGTAAATAGGAATATTTGATGCATTGAGTACATCTAGTACTGATCAGTTTGGCCACGTTTTTGAACCAGCTATTCATCACTGTACTTTAACTAGCGTCGTCTAAAGTCAGGTGAATGACGGACGAGTTTTTTTTTCATAGCAAACAAACGTCGTACGTGACCCGAGAGTACGGAAAGGTACATAGAAGACTTTAGAGGTTACAGAGAATATGTAAATTCTCAGAAATCACTCAAAAATGAATTGGAAAGTTGAATTGTTGAGCAGAAACCGCGAAAAGAGGCGTGGGCATTTCGATATGTAGTCGCTGAGTGGACGATACGATTCATATATTATTCATAACGTGCGCGGCTTAGAATTAGGCGCCGTCGAGGATGTGTCCAACGAAAAGAGCTTCGTTTAAATGACATGTAATATAAGTTTTAAAACTGAGCACTAATACTAGGTTTTGCCTTATAACATATTGGGTTAATTATAGTAGAATGAATGGTGATAATGGAAAGTACTTGCAAATTTTCCCTAATATCAGCAGTGCTTTCTCCGTTTCACATTGCTTCCCTCCTCAACTTCTTGCTCCATTTTCTTTTTGTCCTTGTCTTGTCTGTCTAATTTCCTATTTTCGACCCATTTGTTTTAATCTAAATCCTATCCAGCTACTCTATGGCTATGACCTACATTGCAGCCTCGTGCAGATGCGATTTTAGGGAATGTAGCTGCGATTCCGACCATTTCAAGACTAGGCATGGCACTGGGCATACTCATCTGGAACACATCAAATTGCTTGACTGGTTGGGCCAGCGGAAGGTTCGGCCTATTTGGAATGAAAGCTAATCCACCCGCAAGCAGTGCCCTTAACTACAATGGCCTGGTCTGTGTGATTGCAGGGCTAGTTTTCTGGTCCATAATTTGAATGAAAATCTTATCTTCAAGGTTCTGTATCCACTGACTGGTTTTGATTCGCAAGTCTCGTTCGTAAAACGAGCACCTTGACAATCCAGTTCAGAAATCGTGTAAAAAGCTTGTAGATTAGGGACAACAGGTAAATTGGCCCATACTTGCCTATGTCGCTCATGTCCTCTTTTTTGTGCAACAGTGTAGTATTATAGGTGAAGTAACTTCTCCGTATGGGCGCCAGAGAGTGAGCATCTAATTGGTGTTTAATTTTGCTTGTTGAGGTCGACTTCTGACTTCTCATTTTCTAGGTACATCCCATTCACTTGATTTTTTGGCTTTTTGCAAAATCGCTCTGCAGAACCAGCCGCACAAAGTCTTACACAGATAAGGAATGTACCTTAATCATGTCAAAAAAATCAGCCTGAGGTGTGCAGCGACGTCGCTCATAGTCATTTTTCGAATTTATTCAAAACGCAAGTTGTGCGTGCGGTTGCTTAAGATTTCTGTGGCGAGGATAGTGACTTTTACGTCAAAATCTCACTAATCTCTTTGTGTCCTATGCGTCCTTAGTGGAGTGTTCCATTCGACTTTAAGTTTCCTATTTTCCACCATGAAAAGGCGCGTGTGGCGCAGTGGTTGGAAGCGCCACTGCGACACACACGTGGGTATGATCCCCGTGCCTATGGCTCACCAAGCACTCCATCCCTCCGGGGTCGGCAGATTGGTACCAGACTTGTCTGTCTGGGAGGATAGCAGCACTGACTCGATACATCGGTAGGCCACCGCGAGTCATTGTAAAGGCCAGATATGCATTCGATCACCTCCAACGATACATATTTATTATACTTAGTAAAGTCGGATGCACGGCGCATCCCTCAGGAATTGATCAATGCCGAGAGCTTTATCCTTTATCCTTTATTTCTCACTAACTTATCGAATAATGCCGAGGCTATTAAAAAAGTTGGCCTTGGTAGTTTACGTTTTCTTTTCGCAAAATATCTTTTTTTTTCCTTCGAAGCACTCCCAGAAATGCTGTCAACCGCTTTTTTAACAATTCCTTAAGTACTTTTATGGCTAATACTGATTCTCGCCGTGGTCAGTTAGGCGCTTATGTTGATTCTGGTGACACGTTTAGGTTGTCTAGTGTTCGAGATAGAAGATATTCTTCGTCCACCTTTCCTATCATTGAACAATGACACAGCTTCGCAGTAGACTCTACGTTATTTGCGTCATTTATCGGAAGAATCGTTCATCCACCGGATTCATCTAAGCTCACCAAAAACACTTTCGTTTTCATGACAAAGTCCAGCTAAGAGTAAATGTAGGATTTAGCCCAACATGGCGCGCTTTTTCTTGGCCACCTCATTTTTTAGACCAACATAAATGAGAGACCTCGTTCAAAAAGGTGTTAGGTGCTCTTTGCGTCCCTCGAGTGATCGGGAGTGCATTAACAGCTCCTCAGGTTTACGGTATACAACAGGGACTGATGGAGGTTTTATTGGTCCCTTAAGAATTACTGGATGATTATCGAGACTTCAAGTTATACTGCTTTACATTAAAACCGTGCCATTTCCTCAATATTTCAAGTTTTGTTTCGTAATTCCAATGTTCTTAACTGTTTACCTTTTTTTCAGAGGGATTTTATTCTCACGGTTAAGAAGCGAAGAAGATGAGAAGGCGGAGAGAAATGGTGATTTGAATATGATAAGCGTTGAGGAAAGGCGGCTTTGTTTTCTATCTTTGCAACTATGCAGTTCTAATTTAAATTGGTCTACGTGTTTAGGAAACAATGACTGAGCAGTCACTAACTAATGAAGATACAAAAGAAAGCGAAAAGGAGGAAGAGTGTAGTCCGCGGACCACTGTGGCAGCGCAAAGTGGAAAACAACGACTACTGTGAGTATTAATGGCTGGGATCTTCAGAAAATCGGATATCTGATTCTGTAGGTCTAAACAACCTCAGCCATCCTCATTCTTCTGCATTTGATTAACTCTATTAATGACTTTAGAATATTCTGGTGCGTCTGATTTAGAAATCAAAGCGAACAAGATCCTCCATGGGATATAATGTCAAGTCAGGAAACCTCTCACATTGTACTTCGAGTAGATGGATTGTCCCCTTTCTGACAAAAAGTGGTGATCAGTGATTTACCGTTTGCATTATGCTTTACAGTTGCCTCACAACGGTTTACTGCCTTATCTTGACTGGGAGGTGTTCCTGGGTGTCGAGCTGCGATGTACAACGGGGGATCTCCGAAGCTGAGAAGGAATCCGGCGTTTCCACTGGGAAGCCCAGCTAAGAGTAAAGCAATACCAGGATCCACTACCGTCCTCGTATCAAACTAGTCGCATGGTGGGCTCCCTCTGATCCACAAGGGCGGCGATTGCCTTTGGTGGTGACGACGTGGGGCAGACTTTGGCTAGGCTGACCGCGGGACTCCAGTTAAACACCATGGCTAAGCCACTCCGAAAAGTGGAGATCGTGCTGTGGCCCGCACAACCAGTGAGGAGGGCCGTACAAATATCCGAGTATCCAAGTATTATCCTTTACATTTAATTGTTTGTATCTGGGTTATGAGCACAACACTTCGAAGAAGTTAATGTACCACGAGGAGAAAGAGTGAAGGAGTGAACTTTTAAGTGAAAACACCACTTAAATTTTTGATGGCCGTTGCCAGGCAGTTCATACCACAAGAAGCGCTAACCATTTTTTCCTGCAATGCTTTCGACGTTGAAACAAAGGCGACTATGTTGCAGCGGCTTCGTTCTCGCGTTGAGCTCCGGCCTATTTTATGGTCTCACTTTCGTGCCGGTCAACTACATGATGGACAATTCGGACAAGTTTCCCGATTATCCACAGGATGTTCTAGCCTATGTATTCTCACACTACTTCGGAATTTTCCTCACTGCATCTGCCATCTTCATCGGCTACGCGATCGTTAAGTACGTATTGTTCATTTGGATCTAAATTCTTGAAAAGTTAAGTTATGGCAATTTTAATGATTCAGTGCAGAGTTGTTTTACAGGACACAAGTTTTTTAAGGGGAAAGCATCGGGTAATCCTGGTAGAAGTTGGTGATTAGAAGATCCCTCCGAAGAATTTGACGCTCGAGAGCCACAACGGAGTCGTCTGTTTAGTATACGATAGTTTACTCGACCTCAAAGTAATAGCTCGGTCAGCAGGATTTTGCGATCTGGGAATAAAACAAAAAGCGTTTTGTAGCTCTCATAAGGAATAGTGCATTCAGAAAATAGATGAACTTCTGCAAAAAGTTGTAAGTAAATGTCTTAATGTCATCTTTTGGCTTGGATGTTGCATAAAGTTTGTAACTGTCGTCCTAAAAGCGTTGTTCTTGTATTTAAAGAGATGGAAACTTATTTCGTTTATGAGATCTTCCAAATAAAAACCACCGCATTCCTTGAACTCTCCAATATTTTGGATTTTCTGTTCATCGCTTACTAGTGTACTGACTATTGCTGAAAGGGAGTCACTAGGTCGAACTATCTGCTGTTGCACAAGCGTTACCAATTATGTCTTAGCTGGTTTGTAAGTCAAAGTCTCAGTTTAAGAGCCGTTCTATCTCGTTTCAAATAAAACGCTCTTCTCATCTTCTCGATAAACTGTTAACGTCTTTAAGTTGTTTGACTTCTCCAGAAAAAATCGACCAGTCGTTCCGCCGTTCATTTTCCTGCCGGCATTCGTTGCCGGATTACTCTGGGGCATTGCACAGACGTCGTTCTTCATCGCAAATCAGCATCTTTCCCAAGCGATCACCTTTCCGATCATTACCATGCTTCCTGGATGCGTTGCTTCTGCATGGAGCATAGTGTACTTCAAAGAAATCAAGGTTAGCGAAAAGTACACAGGACAATTTTTAGGTTTCTAAGATTTTATCTTCACTAAAATAAGCTGAATATCATAATGTTTACTTTTTTATTTACTGCTTGCTACAATTTTCACGGGAAATGAACCCTATCGATGGTGAGATCCATTATAAACCGGGTTTATTGCCGATGTGGGCTGCCCAGATCAATCCCGTTGACGGGCAGTTGCTGATGGCACTGGTAGGTTGAAAACTAGCTGAGAGAAAAGCAGAGCAAGGGCCTCCACGGCGCAGTGTGTAATGCTCGAGTCTTCGGCCAGGTAAATCATGGTTCGATCTGGCCCTGTGTCCAAATTTTGCGAATAAGCTGAATAGTTTGTCTCCTTCACTGTTATGGTAAAAAAGAACCCAGCTATAATTAAGCAGATGCGAAACACATCACTGTTCTTTGTTTTCGATGTGGATTGTTATGCAAGATCTATCTATTCTTTTTTTGTGGCGGTCTTTTTCGAAAAGAAAACTGTTATTCGGCCCATTAATAAAAAGCGATTAATGTGGGAACCTACGTCTTTGCTTCACATTAGAAGAGTACCTCTTTGTCAAACCGCTGGTCTATATTTGAGCCCATCACCTCCCAGGCAGCTTCTTTAAGAGGGTCAATGCGGAAATTATGGAATATGGGCGAAAGCAGACGCTATCAGTCCCCTATTACTACAGAAGGTCACTGAAATTCCCATTGCTTTCAGCAATACCGAGGGCGAATTTTCTATGCTGTATATGCGCTAAGTTCTATAGGTATTTGTGAAGGCTCCAACTAAATCTCTTTGGAGTGATTTTCGAGGTCTCCCCAATAGATTTTCTTCTCTGCACCGTCGTTATTCGTTATCAAATGATGTTTTACAGCTTATTTCAAAATGTATGAGATTCAAGATCATGTTAAAGCCTCATGTAGGCTTCAGTTTTTTTCTGTGCTCGTGCGACTCCTTCATGGTGG
This sequence comes from Angiostrongylus vasorum, assembly GCA_018806985.1. Lineage (NCBI taxonomy): Eukaryota > Metazoa > Nematoda > Chromadorea > Rhabditida > Metastrongylidae > Angiostrongylus > Angiostrongylus vasorum. The sequence goes on from JADANN010000286.1 coordinate 24,409, forward strand.
TAGAGATGCGGTCCGAACTTTGCAGTGATGAACTTGATTATACTCACAGATTTTTGGATCCGGTTTACAACCATGTCATAGAGCTCAATCGGACTTTTTTCCCCTGCTAGTTATAAAGGCACTATTTTTTGCTTGTGATTGATTTCCAAGCGTGTCGCGCCACCATCCAGATTGTTGACAGTTGTGATCTGGTTTGCTTGCAAGATTCGAAGATGGTAGAAAGTCAAGTGAATTGACAGGAACTCGTCTGAGTCAACGAGTTAGGTAATTAGCGAGTGTAAGACAAAGCTTCCCCCACTGACATTTCATTACAGATCCTTTTTTGCAGTATTTATAATTGTCCGGTTCATTGCTAAACATTGATCCTCTCATTCTTAGTCTTCTGTGGGACCATCTTCTGACACTTCATACGATTCTCGACCTTTTAGAAAAAGTAAAAAGTGGTGTCAGAAGAATCTTTCTTCGTGGTGCGTGTACGGAGCAAGCAGGAGCAGCTAGTATCCAGTATATATTGTCACGTACTTGGATATATCGTTGGCCCGTCCTCACTGGTGGGTGCGGCCTTCATCATAATTCCCATTCGTTTCTCTCTCTTGCAAACGTCGTTCATGGGGGCATGGTGATCGTCTGCATTGAACATAATGACGTCTGAAATTGTTCCCATCTGCGAATGCAATGGTTAACGTTACCCACGAATACTTCCACACATCATTTGTGTGGGCGCTTCAGGAGATGCTTTCCTTATCCTAGAGTTCACTTTGCTTTTATTTCCGTCCTTCTGTCTTCTGTTCTTTCCATTGTCATATTACCCGCCTATCTGTCTTTCGAGATTTGGAAGACCTGAGTCACGCGTTCCAACTGAAGAGAGTACCAGTTAAATGTCAGGATGCATCGTTCAAGCACTCTATAGGTCGGTCTTTCTACATTCGTCTCTTGTAGGCCAATCACATTGAATTTGATGCTCAGGAATAGTACCAAGATCAACACCTGAACACACCATTCTAATTTTATAGCTGCAGAGTAAGAATCAGTTTCCATGGCGTGTTGTGACTCGTTCTGTCGTTTTCCAATGACGTCCTCTGAGACCCGAGATTTCATCGGCTCTCAGCGGTTGTCTTGCCGCCTGACACCTTAGATCAGAGTGCCCAGTGTCCGGGGTCTTCTTTTGTTAAGTCATTATGTTTTCCTGGAGTCCCGAGATCAGATTAGCCGGAGCTTTCCTTAGGTCGCCACTACTACAGGTAGTCGCCGCTCCTGTGAATCAGAGAGACTTTTGCCACCTTGAGACGAGTTTGGTACCAGGACGACGGTGATTCCCGCTATTGGTTTACTCTTATCTGGGCTTCCTGATGGAAACACCGGACCCTTCTGAGTTTGGGAGACCCGGCTGAGGGTGAAAATCTCAACTGCATATCGCAGTCTGACACCTAGGAATACCCTCAGCCACGGTGACGCGGTGAAGCTTTGGGAGGTGTATTGACTCATACATCAAGAAAAATATGAAGCCGAAAGACTGTATTGTTTGAAATAAATAAAAAGTTGGAAGCTAAATTGAAGTACGAGAGTTTTTTTTGAAATGTTGAGGGGGTGCGTAATATGGCGTTTCTTGCCGTCGCCATGTCGGTCACGTTGCTTGGGACAATTATGGTCGGATTGTCGAAATTCGTGAGTCTGTGACACTGTTCCACAGTACAATTCGTTGTCCACCGTATCCAAAGGAATTTTGCTCTTTGTCGACAGTAATAATTGAAATTCATGAAGAGTGGTTGTTGCTTTGAACGCTCTCACTTTTTGTACAATCATCTCTGAAGGCTTATTGCTGTTCATGTGTGGACCTATCTCTTCACTCTTATTCTTTTATGGTGTTGTGAAACTGTGAAAGTTGTTCACTTGACTTGTTTTCAAGTGAGTGCTTCTCGGATATTTTGTTTATTTGTGACCTGAGACGTGACTTGTTTCACTTTACGATTTTTATTTATGTTATTACCTGTATGATTAGCCCGTGTGAAGAACACTAATTGTCTGAATGTCTTTCATAATCATATTTTCGGTGAAATGCAATGATGGTCAAAGAATATCAAATAAACATTTCCTTGTTTCTTCATTAAACTGAAAAAAGTGTGCCCGAATCTAGTAGGTGAGGCCAATTTGCCATCGCAGGTTTGTTCCTCTTCTGGACTACCAAGCTAGCTCAGGACAGTTGCTTGGAGCTGAGGCAACCTTTTGATAATCCTATCTGAACAGCTCACAGATGGTCTCACGGTTTAGAAAACGAAAATGGCCTCTGAAAAAGGCAATGTTAATGAAATGCTAGTCATGAAAATGAACATACCTTTTAACAACGTCGTGTAACCTCACCAGAGTTCGTACGGACGAGGTACCATAAGCGTTTTCGTCCGCGATAAAAATTCTGTGCCAGTGTTTTTGCACTTTTAACCGTTGTATGAATTAGTTGATTGCAGGTATCACGCGACTATTAACTTCTAGAACATTTTCAAACCCAGGTTTAGCGAATAATTGAGGAGAAGCGGTTTTTTGGCTGAAAGAGATTTCCCACAAGTTTCGTTCGGCCCGCCAATATTTTGCTTTCAGAACGTTAGGTAAAAACAGTCCAGTATTGTCATATGGCGAGGATTATGCACATTTAATCTGCGGATCATGCAGTTTTCGGAGACTAGGTACTGGTCGGAGAGAGTCACTCCACCTGTGCATCCACCGTTTCTTCCATGCATTCGAAATCCTAACCAAAATATTTTGAAGATAACCCACCTCCTAAGTGGGAGCGATTGCTGTCTTAGTGAGAATCTATTCTGATTGTTCTAACCTCCCATTGAACAGAAGCCTGGAAAGTTAGGGTTGCCTTTAAATCCTCTCGACGCTTTATGTAGGAACACTATCCGGCAAGACCCTGAGCAAGACAATTACTTTCAAAAGTTTCCGAAAATAACACCAATTTGACAGGCCAACGATTTTTCTCCACATATGTTGTCCTAATCAGAATGTGCTAAACCATCTCAGGCTCTACGCATATCGTCCAAAAGATGACTGATATCACACTCTATTTGCTCTCTACGTCGTCTTTTCTCTGTGATGATATCCTGTCTTTTTTCAGTTGTTAGGTGTTCTCAGTCTCGTAAGAAAAATTTTAAGAGCCATTTTCGGGCAATACAGTTCTCCAGCCATGATTCTATGCATCATTTCAAAGAGAAGACTGTGTTTCAAAGTGTTTAGAATGTTTTTTGTCCTGTATATTATATTTCGAACTTAAAAAGGATAAAGCTGTCGGCGTTGATTAATCCCTGAGAGATGCGCCATGCATTCGACTCATTAAGTATCGTTGGAGGTGAATGAATGCATATCTGGCCTTTTACAATGAGTCGCGTTGGCCTAGCGATATAGAGTATAGAGCCAGTGCTGATATCCTCCCAGACAAGTCAGACAAGGTACCAATTTTCCGACCCTGGAGGGATAGAGGGCTTGGTGAGCCATGGACGTGGGGATCGATTCCGCGTGTGTGTCGCAGTGGTGCCTCCAACCACTGCGCCACACGCGCCCAATTTCGAACTTAGTTCAGTAAAGTAGAAAAAAAGTGAAGAAAGCAGAACACATCGTGAAATAATCTCTTCCGTATGATCCCAAATTTTTATTTAAGCCAGGAGAAATCTAATAGTATGAGAACTTTATTTATTACAAAAGAACACAAAAAAATTATACATTGTTACGTTGGTTTCAACATCGTGACTGATTTGAGATTCCTTCTTCGGCTATTAAGCAAACCCGAGGTTGATAAAAAGATTCATTCAGTTAATGTTCCCACGTCTCCGTCTTCTTCAGAGCCGGATTGATTCGAGTCGATGGTCTACGGCTGATTGTTGTGCTATCGCGATGTGCTTGTTCAGCAACTGTGGAGCATCGACTCGAGTCAATCCGGCTCTGAAGAAGGCCAAGACGTCGAAACGTTACCCCAATAAATTTTTTTTATCAACCTTGTGTTTGCTTCATAATCGAAGAAGGTACTGACTATTCTTTCCGATGTTTAATGGAAAGTGATTTGGAAAACCATTAATATGAGATTGTTAAAATGATAAGCGTTGAAGTTGACTTGTTGTTATCGACGATGACCACTTGAAGACGTGAATTGAAGCGGATCTAGGGTATGAAATACGGCACGGGATATATCTTACGTTCCTTCTGCCTAAAACAAATGGTCTCTTCCATGGTCACTTTGTGGAATTGGTCTAAAAACAAATTATAACGACAATCTGCGCAGGAATATGCGGATATGGAACACCTCCCGAAGGCAAATCTTTACCGAGAGAATCCTATAGTTGCTTTATCGTTCACGATGGATGGAAGCATTCGCTATGATTTCTCGAATCTTGGTGCAAATATGACACCAGAGAACTGTTATCAGGAAATCGACAAATGCATAAGCTGAAAACTTTGCGAGTGGCATCGCGCAAACTAAAAGAACCGATTCCCTCGGGTTTCCTGATAACTAGTGTCCGATTTCAACCTGTATTTGCAAAGTGACATATCTCAGTTCAAAATAAACTTCATTGACCGAAGTGAAGGCATTCGAAACCAACACATTTGCCTATGAGAAACAAGTTTATCTGTAGAAGTTTCTTAAAATTCTGCATTTCTATCGTTGTTCTGAAGCATTTCTCGTACAGAAATTTATCGCAGTGCTTGAAGAAGTGTAGTGGGTCAACGAGATGTCTGATGAGTGTGGTTGATGAGGTAGGAGTTTCCGAGCTCAGCTTTTTTCAGCCTTTGACGCATCGGCTCAACGATCCGTCGCCATTGGTTATCGTGGAAAATAATTGATTCACTTCTGCTGAATGGCTAAGGCATTGAGATATCTGGTGCACTTGATAAACTGCTGGAACTACTTATGCATCGTAATCATTTTATTCGGATTCAGGAAGCTGTGATGGATCAATCGGCTATAGTCCACCAAACGGTCAGCATCGCCTTCCTTGGTTTCGGCTTCATGAGTCACTATGAAGCCTCACTGCAGCTGAACCACTGAACCGATCGTCGCCGGTTGTAGTTGAAGATCCACATCTCGTTGCACATCAAAATATTGTAGAAAAACGCGTCTGGTTACATAGAGAAAGGGCTTTAAAACGACGATTTTTAACATTTTAATCCACTTCAAGCAGCAACCATTCATTGAGCTTCTTCGACTTTCCAATTTATTGGATGCTCCGAAGTGAGATGCTTGCTCTAAGTTCTTCCTCAGGCTCTGAGACAGCTGTGCGTATGCTTACTTTCGCCAAACCCTTCAGCTTAACGCCGTCAAAAGCAGAAGCACTTCACCAACCTACTTCATCTTGAAGCTCAAATTCCAAATAACGAACCTATCCAAGCCAACATTACATTGAGCGTTCGTTAGTACATTCTTGGCCCTAACCTCAGTAATGTTTCGTGCCCTTTGCAGTGCGTACGTCGTCCGAATCTATATTTCTAGTATGTCTGTCAAAGTTGATGTCTTCATAGCTAAAGTTTTAAGCGGTAAAATTTGCAAAAAAAGTTTGTATCATAGTTTAATTAAACGAGGCGAAATGCATAAAATGAGCTTTGAAATATTATACAGTAGTACGTGATTTAAAAACAAAACTACTTTTAGAACACCTAACAAGGGAAATGAAACTATAAGTCGGACACTGATTTCCGAGCAACTGCTTGCAGTGGCATGAAACGTATAGCAAACTAACGCCACCTAAAACGCCTTCGTGCGGTCATCGAACATATTGCTTCGTATTTCTTCGTGGTTTGCCTACAGCTTGGATAGACATAGAGCAAAAATCGGTCTCGGTTCACTTCTCCATTTGTCATAGCAGCATGATGTGTTTGCGAAATTTATCGCATTTCCTTTTTAAGACAGACTTGCTAGGAGACACCTCCTCCGTCAACTGACTTGTATTGCCGTAGTTGAGTTCTCCATTTATCCCTGTCGTGTTCCTACACAGTCGTATGAACTGCTCTTTCAACCAAGACCAACTGCGTCGTAGTTCTTCATATAAAGTGCTCCATTTCTAATCTTTTAAGTAATAGAGCGCCTTGCTGAGTCCTGCTATTGGAACCGAGGTTAATTACGGGTTAGTTCTTAGGATCTTCAAGGGTAGATGTGGAGTTTATTTATTAGAAGCGACTGTTGACCGCATCCCTGCTATTTTTTCGAGTCAACTGATTGAAGACTTTTGTTCTAATCAACGAAGAGGATGCATTCGCATTCCTTTAAGTATCACCAGACATGCATGAAAATGAATGTGTTAGATAAGATGTACTTAACCCTGGTGTAGCAGAGTCAGGGAGTCTATCCTTTGAATCCACCGAAATCTGAAGAACATGTTTGCTTTTGGTCCGTTTTATAGCCTCCACATCTGCAAGCTGTGGAGTGATATGTAGTCTCTTCACTAAACTGTGATGTGATTCACTCATGAAGGAGATCCGTGAAATATTTGCGCTACTGTATGTTGCTGTTTGCAAACAAATTACAATATGTGCGGCATTTTGAAACTACTTTATGCTGCAATCCTTCCGTTTTTAGGTCTTCGTAAAAAGAACCATGTGGACTGGACTGCTAGCTGTTATTGTGGCATCGTTTCTCTTCGGAACGGTCTTCGTACCCATCAAAAGGGTTGCCGCTGGAGACGGTTTATTATTTAATTTTACACTAATTCTAAAGACTTGGGATATCCCGCAGTGATTGAATTTATGACCTAAGTGGGTCTAATTGGTGAAATATTCAGTTGGTGCGGAAGTCCGTTTCCCTTTTTTTTTCAAACTTTACATTCGAAGTAGGTTTATGCAAATATTCAACTAAACGCTGTGGCCGTTTTGTTCGCCAGCCTTTTGGCATCTCTCCAATAACTGCTTATTCTATTGCTTACATTTTTTTCCTTTTTTGTGGGGGGTGGGGGACGGTTTCTATGAAAATGACTGCTTCGGAAAATTTCTGCCGAGTCGCCGAAGACACGTGTGATGCGGCGTCATGATGGCCGGAACACAACACTTCTGTTCTAATCAGTCAATCATCCGCAACCTTCTTTCTCGTTTACTATCGAGTCAGTCGAAAAAAATTCCAGTAAACTCTATCTTCATTAAATTCCACTTCTCCTGGTAACGCCTTAGATATCCCTTTGGGGCTTGCTCATCCGAAAGATGAGATGGAGACGAAGAGCATCACACTTTCTATGTGAACATACTCTTTTAAAGATTTTGGTGAGGTAGCAGCTGACGGTTCAAGTTGAAAACTTCCAATTCGGTCTTAGCTAGTGTGAAGTTGCTGGAAGGGGTAGATAAGGCGTTTCAACAACTACCTTCGCATTCAACGGGCTGAACAGCATGTTTTTTTTTCCAATATAAGTGATACGTTGATTTCGTCAAGTAGAATTTGCCACGTTTATAGTACGATTTATTTCTCTTAGTGGCGTTACATGACCTCCTTAAATCGCTTGTTATCATCCACTTGGAGAAATCATGACTTTCTTACCCTTAAGGAGGAAGTCGCGAGCGTAAACTCGTGCTGTCAAACTTTTTCGAACAAATTGTTGAATACTTGAACAAGTTGTGCGGTACCCATACATTGATATTAATACCTTACAACTGTACGGCGTAGCAACCTCTAGACAGTTTTGTAATCACTTCAAAGCTGTTAATTGGTTAATGCCAAGCGTTTCTGCCATCTCTCGAGTTATTTTTTATCGGTTGCTCGCAATCAAAGCGACAATTTCTCTTGTTTTCGGTCGTGGCCACCGTCGAGAACATTGTGAATTGCTAATATTAAAATTTCGTTCACGAAAATGTCACAGAGCACTTGCGCCTGGTGGGAGCCTTCAACGGCATCCTCCTCCTATGCAGTGCATCTCATTCATAGTGCCCACGGTGCATTCCAACTTTCCTCGAAGCAAAATGTCACGGGATTTCGAAGCACTTGCGCCTGGTGGAGCCTTCAACGGCATCCTCCTCCTATGCAGTGCATCTCATTCATAGTGCCCACGGTGCATTCCAACTTTCCTCGAAGCAAAATGTCACGGGATTTCGAAGCACTTGCGCCTGGTGGAGCCTTCAACGGCATCCTCCTCCTATGCAGTGCATCTCATTCATAGTGCCCACGGTGCATTCCAACTTTCCTCGAAGCAAAATGTCACGGGATTTCGAAGCACTTGCGCCTGGTGGAGCCTTCAACGGCATCCTCCTCCTATGCAGTGCATCTCATTCATAGTGCCCACGGTGCATTCCAACTTTCCTCGAAGCAAAATGTCACGGGATTTCGAAAGTACTCCTATTTCTGTATTCTAGGATAATACACGAAGTGCATTTTGCTTCCATTTTTGCAGGCGTATTGGAATAACACGTGAAAAAAAAGCAGCAGGGCTGGTGATGGCAGTATGTCTCGTCAAGATCCACTCTTCAATCCCCACTTAAGAATTTGCTATTCTAAGCGGTTGGATTTCAATGTATTCCGGTCACTGTTGGGTGGAAGATCACTGTAAGCATACTGTTAGGGAGCGCTCAATAAACAGATCGCACGGTAAATACGAATGTCCTCTTTTTGCACTTCAAGACCTTCATCTTCAGTAGAGAACGGTCTTTAAAGAAGCTGTTGTGTTGTTGAAAGAGCCGGTCGAGCAACGGTTTTACGGCATGTTGTCATAGACGGGAAATAATGGATTCGACAAACTCTTACTTTGACGTCTTGGATGGCAGAGGTCTATGTGTGGAGTTTTCGACTTGAAATCCTTAGGTAGCCGAACCAATTCGTCCTTAAGTATTCACTACATTGGTCCGCTAGTCTTCGTGGATGCGAAAAAATTTGTTTATTACCTTTGTTGAATTGCATCGTAGTGATGGCAACCCTTCGAGCGGATAACGCAGTGTAAGTGATCCCGTCCATTAAGTGGACAGCCCAACTCACCCTGATCCTGCTTCAACCCTGCCCTTGAACCACTAAGCCTGTCATCTCTCTGGTGTCGAGAAAGGGATCCCAGACTTATGAGGGACAAGGTCTTCCTCACAATCCAGGTACGAAAGCGCTAGCGCGGTAATCTGAGGACTCGGATCGATGCGACCAGCATTCAATGACGTTATGGTGAAAACAAAAGAATTCTCAACTAGCAGCTGGAACCATTCAAAAAACAGTTCGAAGACCTCCGCTGATGGAGAACACGAGGAAAGGAATCGAATGCTAGAAGTCCTGGGATCCAAACACTGTGATAGATGTTATGTTGGATCACGTTATAATAATAAAGAAATAATGACCCTATCCCAGATTTCCGTTTGACCCGGCTTCTAGATGGAAACTTCTAAGCAAATAACGAGCCTAACGTCCTGTTGCTTAAATTAGCTCTTACTGGGTACCTTTTTCATTTTTCATGCGCTGACTAAGCAAAAAGTGCTAACTAGGTTAAAATACTACGCAGTACAAAAAGTACGGCACAATTTTTAAGCTACACTCGAATACGTTAAAAATGAGAAAAAAAATTTACATCAATGATCACTAAAAACAACAAAATGTCACGAATCAAACAAGAAAAGACGAAAGTTTTGTAGAGACTGCTTTAAGGCTTCGCAGCTCAATTCTTCCTCTGCGTTGGTGGGTTCGTGACGAGCACGGTGGTGCATGCGGCGCTCGGCTTTCCAGCTCTATACGGATTCGCCATGGTTGGAGGAGCCCTCTGGGGCCGCCGGTGGGCTCTATAGATTTAGCTATCCTGTGCTCCCGATAACGTTTCTTTGCAGCCAATGCGTTCGCGATCCAAATCATGAATCGCCTTGGCATGGCGCTTTCGATTCTCGTTTGGAACACCTTGTCTTGCCTGACTGGATGGGCAACATCAAGGTGAGGTATTGCAGCAACGTCACAGCACAAATGCTATTTGTTGCTTCATCTCCGTCAAGCGCGAGATTTTTCCTAATGGAGAACATTTTTTACGATGAGTTTATACAATTTTGTTTTTATTTCAATAATATTTTAATCAAACTCATTCAGGGTTAGTGCTTAAAAATTTAATTTCGCTGTGAAAATGTACAAACTCTTCACTGGTGGTAACACAATGGTAAAAAATGGCGTGGAAAATAAACTGAATGGATGAAAAAAGGAAGTAAGTCGTTCTACTTGGAGAGCCGAAGTCTGCACTAGTGCGGTTCTAGGTTAAAATTCCCATATGGTCTCTTCAGAATTCCTTCACAGGAACCAATGCGAATGCACCAAGCGAAAGAACTGGGCTGCAGTGCTCCTTCAGCAAATGTTGACGTCTCCTGGTTTTATACACTTATATACATGGATGGTCCATTTCTAAAGTTTGCTAGTCACAACCGTTTTGCAGTTCGCTCCGTTGCCTTGCAGTCGTCATCATGGAAGTAGTCGAAATCGCGTGTAGATTTAGATGCTATACTTCTGGTCTCCCCCTTTTCATAGACGAGGAGCATAATGTCGGTTGGAATCCGAGGATAACTGTCTTTAAGCATTCCCACGTCTTCTGTATAGGCACCCGCCTTGCAAATCGGAGAAAAATTGCTAGGTGTAGTCTTGGATTCTTCCAAGATAACAATCACTATTCTACGAACAACTAATCTTTCGACTATTTCACCGATGGCCCGGCTATGGTATAACAACTCGTTCCGTACATAGGATTTTTAGCTCAAAAATTTCATTCTTCCCGCGCTTTTTTTTTCAGGATTTCAACCCCGCCCGAATATCGTAGTAGAGTAGAATAAAGTGATGCCACATCAAAAAAACGCAAGTAGTGCGCCGTTACCATGATAAGTATTAGGCTTTATTTTTGCGATCACACATTATACAGTATATTCCATCCAATATATTCTTAAGAAACTTTTTTATATGTTTGTTTTCTAAGTCACAAAGTATCCGGCCAAAAAGTAGGTAGATGGAAAAATGAAGACAAGATTTCAGAATTCGTTTTTTTCAGGTATGGCCTTTTCGGGTTACCAGCAGCTTATCCGGCAAGTTTCACGTTGAATTACATGGGAATTACACTACTCATCATTGGGTAAGCTGTTCTTTTATAGGCTCGTCTAAACACTGCGCCACATGCGCTCCTTGACATTCTTCAAAACTTCAATCCCCTTTTTTTCGAATCGGTTCAAAGTTTTCTGCTTTAATCGCAGCGAATTTTAGAGGTGCAATGTACATATTCGTGAAGTCTAACGAGCGGATCAGTACGGCTAACTCAACAGTGAATTTCATTACTGAGAAGAAAGTGAGTTTTGTAAGCCAAACAAGAATGGTAGAATGAAAATCTAAGCTAGAAAGGTACCGATCACTACAGTCTAACTTGTTTTCACCAGCTTTTCATCGAACTTCTCATATGAATTTGAGCTTGTTCAGCAATGCGCATTTGATATTCCGACGGGTGACGAGGAAATACGAAAACTCTCATTAGCGGAACGGATCGGGTACGTCCATTACAAACGGTCACTCTGAACCGAATACGATTCAAAACTTGTCTCTGAGATGAAGCGAGTTTTTCTCTGTGGCCAAAAAGGAACCCATGGAATGCAGTGTAATGGGAATTACGCCGACTGCCTCCTTTGTACTGCCCCGCCTGAGAGCCACCGTAATCAGCGATAATCTTTTAAGAATGTTGCCTGGTACAGAAACATGATAAAATATAAAAGCCACAGCTTTCGGACAAGATTCGACAGTAACATCGAGTCTATGAAAAATTGGATAGGTTTCTTCAATATCCAGTTAATCAAGCAGATTTAATCCCAAGTACCCACGTAAATAAGATTGTCTGAAGGCCGATGAGTCAGTCAACATCCTAGGTGGATTGGTGCTGATGCATCAGAGAAAGCTTTAGCAACGATGCCAAACGTTCTGGAAAACCCAGTGCTCACTGTTGTTATCACTACTATTATTAAGTTATTGTTATTATTACCCATGTTGTTATCGATACACTTTCAGTAGCTTTGTGGCAGCAATGCTGAGCGGATTATGTTACGGGATGATGTGGGTTCCGGTGAATTACATGAAGGTGCGCTTACCAGAACTATTGGTTACCATATCCTTTCAATTACCATAATTCGTTGTGAATTGAAACAATTAGCCGGCGGATTGTAGTGTTTCTGCAAAAAAGCGTTTCCATGGATGACAAGGTGTTCCGTACACAAGTAGAGCCAGCTGCGTTGAGAACTCCTGAATTTCATAGGAAATGCCTAGCCGATGTCGCTGTAGAAATGGGAAGTGATGGGTGTAGATCCTAAGAAAATAACCGAAAAAGAGAAGAAATACACCCTAACTGTAATCCTAGCAATAAAAAAAAGACGAAAACCTGTCTGCGAAAAAACAAATTTTTTATCACCGGACAATCACAATTGTCAACGGCCAGCATTCTTCATAAAAGAGCGTCGCCGGGTGAGTGTGCCTCATGGGAGAGATGCTACGCTGAGGGTGATCCGACTCGATACGTAGCCGAAGACTCCCACATCGAGAAGGCAAACGACTGTGGACCATCGACCTTGGTCATTGGCTTTGCTGACAAACAAAGACGTCGAAACGTTAGCCAAATAAAATTCACATAACAACCTCGGGTAAGCTCAACAATTTAAACACATGTAAACTAATCATACGGGGTTTAAAGGATAGTCGGTTTTCGAAATAATGCTACGAGAAGTTTAGCGGTTGTGATTTTGACATTAAAGTCTGCATTCGCTTACGATTGTCGGTCTTGGGTTTTGGGAGCTTGAAGATATCGAAAGCAAACCACTTATATGTGAACGAGAACGCGAGCTACTACACATTACATTAAATCTAGAACGTTGGCGTTCACGAACAGAAATGTTTTATGTTACTATTAAGTAATTCTGGAACGCAGAAGAAGCAAACCAGTGGACGAAGCTTGGTATTCCGCCAGTGGTACCAGAGCTATTTAAGAAAAACTTTCTCCATGTCATAGAGACTGGTGGCTACTTATAGTGAAGACCATGGGACGTTTTAGTAGAGGCACCCGACAACTTCAAAGAAACTCCACCAGCGTCCAACTACGACCATAAAAATGACAATATCGTCAGATAGAATCCGAACACACGTAGATCTGAGGACCTTCGTAGACGATGACGAATGGAGGACAACGAATCTTATGAAAGAGGTCGTCGGCAGAATATATGGGGATCGGATCGTATAAATGAGCGCACAGATGTGTTGTTATGGAGCAGTTCTTGGCATGTGATAAGCTACAGGACACAACTGATTGTCCCTTTCCAATGAAACGAACAGTCGGTGCAGGACTCAGGATGTGTCACGTGGGGTGCTCCGAACATCTGCGCGGCACTAACGTTCATCCGAACGAAGAAAATAGCTTGCGTCAAACTGCGATTCTTATTCCGAAACAATGTCGACTACGACGCTCCCATGCTTTCAGACCAAATTCAAGAGGAATCTTCTCGTTGACGGATAATTTAAACGTGGTACCTAATACAATTTCATTTATTTTGCTTTTTAGAAATATATCGACTATAATGGTGCTGAGATATTTGCAAAACTCCGGACTGCAGGTGTCTGCGGTGGGGAACGAACCCACTATTGTCCTTCCAGGGAGTAATGCGTTCACCACCACACCGTGCGGGTCCTTCGTTTCGCCTGTCTCTCAGCTAGTTTTATCGAGACGCCTGCAGTCCGGAGTTTTGCAAATATCTCAGCATCATTAAAGTCATACTTCGCAAAATACACCCTGCCGTTAAAAAAGAGTAGGCAGCAAATAATAAGTTAAAATTGTGATTATATTGATTATGCATACGGCAACTTCCTAAACATTGCGAAAATCCAAATCCTTTAATAACTCCCCACTATGGCCTTATGTGGCTTTAACCTTTCCAGAACTGATCCGTAAGAAACTCGCACCTTTATCTGACTCGATTAGGCTTGATACCCAGCAGAGTTACTCTTTCTAGATTACTTCTCCACGGACTACCAGTCATACTGCCAACATATTTTAGGCACATTCCTTTGTAGAAAAAAATCCAATTTTTTCCTCAAAAAATTATTTTTAACTTGAAAGACAACAAATCCATTTGATGACTAATATAACGCTTCTATCGTAGTCTCCAAGACTGACTTTTGCCTGATCACGACATTCGTCAACAATTTCATGCAGGCATGATGAGCTGACAGCCGGTATCGTTAATATATTATGGCATGGATAACGCTCCGAAAAAAATTGGACTTCTTCAAGACCATTTTTGTCATAAACATCTTAGGAAGGTCCACTTGGGAGGAGAAAATATGGGATGGAACGTCGCGTTAAACTCGTTTCACCCCATTAGGGGCACATTAACTCCTGTCTTATGCCTTTATCATGTACATATAAATAAATATGCAGATATATACATTTACACTCTTTAAGTCATTATTTCATATTCGTCATTCCTTATCTTGAGTACATTGAATGAAAAGATGTAGTTCTGTGACATGGTAATGAAATGAGGACTTTAGAACCATCTGGAACACTATCCTGGTGCTTCAGATGAGAGCCTACCGTACTTGTTCTCGTTCTTCATTGGAGTGCTTTGTACTTCGGTCTTTATCTTCACAGTGTATTCGATAGTGAAGTGAGTTTCCTGACACCCACTTTATAATCAAATTCTTGTTCTGATTAATTCCGGCATATATCCAGTTGTATTATTATATATGATGAAAATCTTTACATTAAAAAAACGCTAGGAATGTCCATCTGCTGGACGACTTCTTTGTACAGAACATCACGGAACCAGTCAGTACAAGCCTTGACGATGGTCAACTGGATTCTGTATTTCCGTCGTCCTAAAGGTTCGTAGCGAGTCCATGTACCAGTAAGAGATAGTTGGTACTTACTTGAACGGCCCGTCCTTACTGGTTGTGCGGGCCTCAGCATAATCTCCATTTTTCGGAGACTTGCTGGTCAAGCCATAGTGGTTCCCTGGAATGCCGAGGTCAGTCTGGCCAAAGTCTGCTCCAGATCGTCATCACCACAGTCGCCGCCCTAGTGGATCAGAGGGAGATTTGCCACCATGCGACTTTGATACCAGGACGGTGGTGGATTCTGGTATTGGTTTACTTTTAGCCAGGTTTCCTGATTGAAATGCCGGGCTCCTTCTCAGCTTGGGAGACCCTGTCAGGGAAGATGAATCCTCCCGCTGTTTATCGCAGCCCGACACCCAGGAACACCTCCCAGCAGCAGTAAACCGTTGTGAGGACCACTATGAGAACTTTATTGAAATGCTGTTTAGAGTCTTATCGTAGCAAAAACGAAGGCGAAATGGGAAACGGTGACAGGAAGTGGTTTGATGTACATGCAATAGGTGTTGCTTCTAATCAACGCCGCTGCACCATGCCTATTATCATTGATAAAAACCCATTTAGAGACAACAAAATCTATTGCAACAGTTTACCTACATATTTTCTTGAGCTTTAGTTTACAACCTGCTTTTTGAGTGAAAAAGAATTTCTGTCGCAGAATTTTCGGCTGGTCCATGTCTGGCTTCCAGGCGTAGCGATCCGTGGGTGAACGCCTCCGCAATTCTGCCGTCGATGTCTGCCGGTGCGATCTTTGCCGTCGCCATGACGTCGTTCGTCATCGCCATCGACCGCCTGCAAGCCGCCGTCGCGTATCCGATCTGCTCGATGGCCCCTGGATTGGTCGTCTCACTGTGGAGCATACTGTATTTCAGAGAAATTACGGTAACTGAAATAAACACGCTACCGCACACAGACCGTATTCCTTTTCGAAACTGTTTAATCATTCTAGATGTTAGACAAGTCCTAGTTGAAGAATCTTAAGCATGCTTGCTTCAAGTGTAGTATCACTTCTTATTGGCCACTGAATGCTTTGCGTCCTATAACTTCAGTTTTAACAGTTCAGTGCTAACTCAAACTTTCGTCAACCTATCTGCTCAAGTGGAAGTCAATTTTAAAAACATCATTGCTCTTGTCTGCTATAGTTATTCCTCCTTCCTCTAAAAGTTAGGATGTAATCTTATGAGTTCAACATGCGCCAAGTATCCACAATAATTTTCCTTTCTCATCTCCATTCTTTTCGCTACATTTTCAGATCAAATTCATATGAATAGCCTATCGTACTTGGTATTAAGACGTGTATGGGTTGAAGATTTCATTGTTTCAGGGTCGCCGTAACCTGGTACTGCTGTCGCTCGCTTATGGCCTTACTCTAATCGGAGTAGCGTTGGTGACGATCTCCAAGGAAGTGTCGTTGTCTGGATGACTTTATGTGAAGAAAGAACGAATAAATATTTGTGTGATTTTTGCTATACATTCAAATGGCCTCTTGGCCTTCTAACCCGTCGGTTTGTTGCCTTCACCTGTAAATATTGTAATTTTTGCTTCAATTATGATTCTCAAAACTGCCGCCTGGAGTCCTTCCACATGGGGAAGTTTCGCAGAAATGTTTTCTTTTATAGAAAAAGAGTCGATCAGTATCTTTCAGTAGTCTTCTAGGACTGTTAGCCTATCAGTGTAAGCCGCGCGGACCAATTCAAATCAAAGCGGATTATAAGTCGTCTTGAGTGCCATGTTCCGAGTGTGTTCATCTCCATCGGAAATTTTGTTCGTTTACAAGAAGAGAAAATATTCCATTTTATTCCTTCAGTGAATGCTCTGTAGTACACATGGTCACTACGTCGATCGTGCATCCCAGACCAAGCAATAACGCCATCCATACAGGGTTGGGAAATTGGTGCTAGACTAGTTTGGGAGAATAGAAACACTGCTTTGATACAACGTTTCACAGGTCAGATATGCATCCTTTCGTCTTCACGATACTTAATAAGGTCCAATGCATAGCACACTTCTAAGACGGGATTGGTTAAAGCTGGAATCCTCTTTATTCTGGAAGCGAATTTTTACTCCAAGTAGATTGCCGATTAATGGTTACCGAATACCTTTTTCATCACCATTGGTCGCTTTCTATCGAAACAAAAGCGTTTAGCGCTCTCGAACTTGTCTTGTGCAGAACACATAGAACACATGTGACCGACAAAGTGATGCTTTTTTTTGGTCGTCCTATACACTTAAAGCGGTGAAAGGTCACAGTGATGGCTTAGTGGTTTTTGGAATCATCCTTATTCTAGCGAACACTAGCCTTCATTAACCGTTTTATCTAGTGCCTACTCTTTTTTAATGGCAGGGTATATTGCGAAATGTAACTTCAACGATTCTGAGATATTTGCAAAACTCCGGACCGTGGATGCCTGCGGTGGGGGAACGAATGCGCTATTGTCCTTTACGGGGGAGTAACGCGTTCGCCACCACACCATGCGGGTCCTTCGTTTCGGCTGTCTCTCAGCTAGTTCTATCGATCTTTTGCCATCAGCAATCACGCGTCAACGGGATTGATCTGAGGAGCCCAAATCGGCATTGAACCCAGTTAAGCTGAGGCTTTAGTTATAATCATAATCTTAACCGTTTTATTAACTGGCTACTAATTTTATTGTTTTGCAAATATCTCAGCATCATTGAAGTTATATTTCGCAATATACCCTGCCATTAAAAAGAGTAGGCAGTAAATAAAACGGTTAAGATTGTGATTATAACTATAGCCTCAGCTTAACTGGGTTCAATGCCGATTTGGGCTCCCCAGATCAATCCCGTTGACGGGTGATTGCTGATGGCAAAAGATCGATAGAACTAGCTGAGAGACAGGCGAAACGAACGACCCGCATGGTGTGGTGGTGAACGCGTTACTCCCCGGAAAGGACAATAGCGCGTTCGTTCCCCACTGCAGACTAGCCTTCCTTTTAGCAGGCTTTCGTGAAAAAGAGAAAAAAGATAAAACTGTTCAAAGATGTGGGACATTCCGTAGGAGGATGGGACGTAATTGTGATCTTTGTGTGGAATTTAGGGAGTTTCCTCAGGTAGCGACAACGCCACACAATTGGCTTTTCGTTTCAACGGAAGTGTGCCTTAAACGAGATGCGATCGCTGTGGATCTCCGATGTCCCGATAGATAATCTGCTGCTAATTCACCAAACCTCAGGACAAGACGATGTTGGCTTCATTGACGAATTGTCTCAATCTTTTTTGCAGTAGTCAATAGCCATGCGGAGCAAAGCATTACATTTTCCATCCTTAAAATTATGACATATTATGACATATTGACAGAAAGAGTAGGATTTACTGTTTGTTCAACTGGTTGCACAATTGAACTGACTAGGCAATGCCGGTATCCAGCTTGGAATTCGTTATTTCTTCTACACCACATGGAATCAGCTCTGCAAACTAACGCTTCACCTATCGTGGCATTTAAATCACCTAGTGTAACTTAGTCGATACTTTAATTAAATGCGTTCTACGAAGAACCAGACTTCACCATAGTTTTTCATATGACAGGTGGGTTTCTTGATTGGCAAGTTCTTTTCCAAACCCTTAGGAACTCAGTGCGAGAGTTTCCCGAATCACCACCACATGCAGCTGTGAGTCGATGGAGACTGACTACCTTGTAACCACTGAATTCCTGCCAAACTGACGATGTTTCATGATATTTCCTTGCCCAAAGCTAGGCGTTCAATGTGCCCAGGTTCATTTCATCTGTAGACCAAGTATAGCACAGTATTTAGATGCTCTTGCAATGCATATGGTCGTCAATGATTTGATTCCATAACACGAATAACGATGTACCCTATTCTTCCGTAATCCGAAAAATTAATACCGGACCTCACTAAAGGTAGAAAGACATGGTCCACCGTTAGGTTGGTTTTAGTTAATGTATATGCTAAGTATGAACTCATCCACCACTGCCAAGCTTGATAGAGCCGAAAGCATGAAGAATCCCTAAGCCGCAGGTCAACGCCAAACGCTTCATGCTTTATTCTGCAATTTATGTTACTGAGAATAGCTGCAGAATGTGCTCTCTGACTTGGGACCACTTCTATGTCATCCAGCCGACTCTACGTGGTGCGTGTTCCCGTCGTCCGTCACCCTGCCGGACGTCGACGCAGCAGCTGTCGTCCCAGCCGAAAGGCCGCGGACGCGTCCGGATCGCCGCGCGCACGGCCGTCGCCGCATGCCCTCCGGCGGCGGTAGGGCGGGCGGTCGCGGTGCGGCCCTGCTGTGCTTCTCCGTGCGCCCGCCCACCAGCTTCGTCGTGCTCAGCAAACAATCGATGACGAGCCAGATCAAGTCCCATCGGAGCAGCGTCAATTGGCCCGGCCGTGACTCTCGGTCCTGGTTGTTTCTGCTGACGGAGAAGGTCCCATGAAGTGGTGCTCAGAGTTTTTCAGCTCCTCACAAGTCATTTGCAATCTTCATAGCCCTTCAAAAATTGCTCTAAAGCGAAATTGGTATTAGTGATGGTGAAATGACAAGTGAAATCCAATAATGTGTCCTTTTGTTCCACATCGAAATATGCAGCAAACACTTTAAACGTCCAGCGAACATCGACTGAGAAGTTCGGAAAGTGCCAATACATGCGAATCCGGTTACTATTCTCCGGAATGTTGACATTTCAATGAATGAGTGCGTGCATATTCTCGAAGGCGATTCCTCTTCAGAGCTCTTGCATTTCTCACTCTCAGTTCCCCTAAGAGGATCTCTCTCTCTCTCATGTCTCTCTCTCTCTCATACACACATACACGTGTCGTTTTCTGTTCGTCGCTTTGTCACTGCTTTTCAGAAGAGCACTGAGCTCCTCACAGACTTCGTCCTTCTTTTCGATTACGACTTATCGCGAACCTATTCGTGTCCTCGTTTTGATGACCGTGTCCGATTTTCGCTGCTTTTCAGTGCGCCGTCGAGCGGCCTGCCATGGCCGGCTTCGCGCAGCGGAATCGAAGGGTTCGTCTTTTTTGTGGTTTTCGTCACTTCCCCCAGTCTCACGTTCTCCCTGTTATGTCATGATATCGATTACGTTAGCGTCCAATGTGTCGCTTAACATCCTCAACTCTTTTCCTCATCTCGATTCGCGATTCCCATCCCTCTTTCGCACTTTCGTTGTCGAGCTTGACCTTTCCTATCGAAGGGTTGATGAGTGACTGTTGATCCAAGCATTGCGTAGTAATGAAATAATCAGCTGATGAAGAACAGAAAACATGTTGTGGGAGCTACAGTAGCCAAAGGACATAGAAAAACTGCCGTTTCGAGATATTGGACTTTTTGTGACTTTTTAGCGTGTTTTATAATAGCCTTAAAGAATTTTTTACTTTGTAAAAGCATTTTTTCACCATGGTTTTCAAAAAAACAGACGAGAAATCTCTACCACAAACGTACGGGATTACGGTCAGTTCATCTACAGTAATAGCACCATCATTCCTTCTGTGGAAGTTCGTTGGCGTAGAAGTTTACCTTTTCCAGTTTCACTTCTTTTCAATCGAGAAAAGTTTTTTTTTCGCCATCTACTGGCTGGACAATTGACAAAACTGATAACCCTTGTGGTGAGAATTCTAATGCTGCGTTTATGCGAGAATTAGTAAGTATTACATCTAAAATGCGGGAATCCCTTTTTTCAAAAGACAACTTTATTTGTTGTTGGTTGCCAAATTTCTAAAGTAAAGTAAAACAACTTCTCTTGATTTTGCGAGCTGTCCTTTCTTTGACCTGACACGAGATTGTTAACCCTTATTTTGCTTTCCAATAGCTAACGTTCTGGCGATTTCGCCTTTTTCAGAACCTGGGCGTATTTTTTAGACAACCGTATTCGAGGAATATTCTACAGTCTTAATGAAAGATCAAGACTAACCAAGTCAAGTGTACAAACCAAACTCTGATTTGTTAAAGAGCACTCGCTGTTTTCGTTTTTTTAAAGATTTCGCCCGTGTGCTGCTCATAAGGAAAAATCCAGAGGTACAGCCCGAAGCCACGTCTGACAGTGAAACATCCATCCTTTCGATTCATTTTTTAAATTTCTGAAATTCATTCAAAATGGCTCGAGAGTTTTGCGCGCTAAATTTTTTGGTCCTTGCATTAAGACCGTCACTACCACTTCAAAATCATGGCCGTTAGGTTGTGTTTGTGACCTCTGTGTATCTTGAGGAGTAGTCTATTAGATTTTGAACTTCCATCCAGGTGTTGCATGGAAATAGAATGATCTATCCATCTATCCACTATATTTTTCAACGTCTATCTCACGAGAATCGGGCATATTGCATGTGAATTCATGCAAACCACATTTCTGCCGTCAGGGCAATTTATGCAATTGCGTGTTCCACGTAGGTAGTCTTGGTCAGCTCATGAGAGTTCGTAAGACTAGATCAGATTGATTTTAATGGTAGCATTAAGTGTGAGCCGATCTTTCGAATTGGACTGGACACTTTAAGCTGAGGTCGGATTTAGTTTGGTTCCTCAAAGACAATAAACATAGTTTCTAACACGAGAACACTTTCTTTTCCGAAGTGGAATAGGGTTTAAAAGGTTGCATTATTGTGCTGTATTAATGTTTCAGATCAAAACGAACACAATAAGCGTTTCAACTGAATTCAGGAAAGCGCCGACTCGAACTACAGCCACCACGACGACGATGTGGAGCTGGAAGCCGGCAATCGGGAGACATTACGACGAGACGCCGAACGCCAGGCTGCGCTTCAACTTGAAAGAGCTAAGGTCGGCCGTTTACCAGTTGTATTCAACTTTGGGTAGGTTGAACGCTCCTTCCTAAAGTCAAAAATGTCGAGTAGTTTTTTTGGTCCTGCGAAACAAGGAAAAAAGCCTTCGCCATTGATCATTCCCTTAACCATGCGTCATGCATTCGACTTCCATAATCATAAAGGTCACTGAATGTATATCAGGCCTATGAAATGAATTGCGGTCACCTACCGATGGATCTTGTCTGCATTTTCATTCTGCCAGTTAAGCCTAGTATCAGTGTGGCGAGGGTTTAGTTTGTCTGGGGCCCATCGATTAAGCCGATGACCATGTTTGTGTTGTAGAACGCCTCGAAGCCCGGCGCTACACGTACCACAGAAAAGCGATATAATTCTATAATTACACGAACCAGGAATTGGCATGCTATAGAACCAAAATAGAAGCAACCTAACCTAACCTTTTAAATACTTAACTAAGAGTTTACCACAAGAGTGATGAGATTTCCAGGGGCTCAGGTGCTATTTAGCCAGTTTTTTTTTACTCTAACAGTGCTATCGGCAATCGTTGAAAGTTCTGCACTCTTTTATAAAGCGATAGATACCTCTTAATAGTCCTCGAGTCGCTTTCATGAGTTTTGTGTTTGGAGTTCATTCCAAGAACATTTTCTCATATCCTTCCTTACTTTCTGCTTTCTATTATACTGCAGTGCATTTCATGTCGAATATTGCTTTCCTTAATAGGTGTACCCGGTTTCTGTAGGTCAAATCTTTATCCTTTCATTGTAAACCGATTTTATTTAACTTCGATGTAAACCATCAATGTGCCTTGTTTCATTGACAACCTAACACGAGATTCTTTACCAAACATTTATTCCCTAAAAGTTTCGACGCCTTCATCCTTCTCGAGCCGGTGATCCGAGTCGGTGGTCCTCTGAGAAAGACGAAGACGTCGAACCGTTAGCTGAGTAAATGTTTAGTATCAACCTCGTGTTACAATGTCAGTGAAATAAGGTACATTTATCGTTTCAAATTATTTAGGAGCTTTTGTCAGAAGAAGGTCTACGGGAAAATAGAAAAAACGCGCTATTTTTGAATCCTACCGTAATCAACTCTGAGAGCAACTTAGTAGCACCTTAGTGTATTTCTCACATAGTTAATTAAAACCCTATCATATACATTTATAAAAGGTAAGGTGTGAATAATCTCACAGTAATATTACACTTATCAATCACTGATTGGTGTGATTGTTGGATTATCGATCTCGTCGAATTCTTACTAACTTTTTGAAAGCATTTTTTCCCGAAGTAATTTCAGAAACATCTCCCTACTCTGATAGACCTTTATCCGGAAAAAGTCGACCCAAAATGTGATTTTCAGCAAAAAAATCCCTGCCTTTCGCAGAGCCCGTTGAATTCGTTGTCATTCCGCATGTGGGACTTGTTTTTATGAGACTAATCAGTACGCCGCTACCGTACCGTTCTTGGTCAAATATCCATCATCATATTAAGTTGCAGTTATTTCGTGGATTGTTTAAAATATAAACTTGAGTGTGTTCCACACTCCTGACCGATTTTCGTCGTTCTTCAGTACTTCTTAACGGGAACTGTTGTCTATGCCATCTCTCGTTAGGAGTGCTCGACGTGATCATCGTCGGTGGAGGTTTTCGATTGTTGACCGTTGGCCTCAAATTGTCCCTGCTAATTGTCGGCTATGAGCAATTTCGTGTCGTTAGCCGATGTAAGTGCACGACACTTCTTGAAGTTTTTCTTAAGTGCTGACATACGTTAATTCGTCTTGACTGCGCCTAGTGGAGTCGTGCTTAGAGCTGTGCACTTCGTATAGATTGTGCTCGGCGTGACATTTTTGATCAAAATGAACAAGGAAATTCGGATTACCGTATTTCTGTTGACCTCAGCATTGATCAGTAATTCTCTGTTTTCTTGATAAGCACACATGGGTTTGTTAGTATACTCTTTAATCACGAAGATTTTTCTGTTGGGGGTTATGGAAGTCTTTGGCTGACTAGATTACAGTCGACTTGATCTCTCCAGGCTCTGAAGCAGGCGAAATCTGCCGAAACATCAGCCTTTATGGATAAAGAGTAAAGTAACAACCTCATGTGTGCTTACCAAAAAGCAGTAAATAACGGAAATCGTTCACTGGTTTGTACACTTTATTTGTCAGCTTTCTGAAGTTCTTTCGCTTTACTCGCCAGCATCAATTGACGTGCATCGCCAAGGAACCAAAATTCGCCATTCTGAAACGCGCGAAAAGGAGTGCTTCGAGACACCGTGATAATCTTCAAATGAGAAATCGTTTTTGAGGAACATTTGTTTTATTAACGACCGTATTCATATTCATTTGTGAACACTAATGCGTAACACTGACTACACCTATTTTATATTGCCACTAAAAACACTTGCTGTCATTAATGAGCCCGGAAGCCACATCAAGGGTGATTCGATACGGTCACATGAATCACTACCGTCCTGAAAGAATCCAGCCCTCGGAAATGTTGCAGTACGGCAATCTCGGAATTCAGGGAGATCAAGCAGCTCAGTCAACATTCCCGATACCAATGAGAGAAGTAGGTGGCAGATCCTGAAGCTGCAGCTGAACTGGCGTACGAGTCTAACCATCTACGTGGGTGGCGGTCAAAACGCAACGAATCGAATCAAATAAATTCTGGGACTCACACACCAATATGAACATGAGTCGCCTAATTGTATAAAACGTTAAGCGTTGATAAATTCATGAACGATGTGTCACTGGAGTCGACACCATTAAGCATATACTAGATCCATATGTAACCTATAGAGTGACTGACTCGCGGTTCCCTAAGGATGTATAATGTTAATGTTTCTTATCTTCCCAAAGAAGTCTGGTAACAGTTAGCCGACCCCATAGCGATAGAAAGTTTGGTTTTCCCGGATTGCGGATTCTAACCAGAGACCGATCCGGTATGCATTGCAAGGTACCACTGCACTAAAAGCGATCCATATATGAATAATAAAATAATAACGTCAGAGAGTTGTTCCTGTCTTTCTTCGAATCCGCCGCTTTGCTACTTTCCACTTCGTATTGACTGCCTTTCTAAACTATGTTTCTGCATAAAATGATTAGTGAGCGTGCTGTGTGTGGGTTCACTGGTTCTATCCCACGACTCTGATACATGGAAAGTGGTGTCTTAGCATTGTTTGGGAAAGCATTACACCATGTGAATTGATTAATAGGGTCAAGAGTGTGAGTGGTAAGATTGAAATGATTCATTTCGACCTCAAGTTCATTATATATGGGAACATTTTTTCTATATGCGGCTGGCTAGCTGTTTTTTGTAATCCATTAAACTGCTCAATTCGTCCAGTATTCGTATAGTTCCAATGAGGTCCCACCGTTGTTCTGTCGGATGGCTGATCGTCGTCCTGGTGGCCATGTCAATTACTGGACTTACTGCATAATGCCGCTGAACAGTGGTGTGTATGTCACGCTAGGATTGTGTTGCTTCTTCTTCAAGCAAGCAAGTGAATACGGTATTCTGTATTCCTTTTCTTCTCCGGGAAGGAAGTGACATTCCGTGCTTTGCCAGGTTATCTCTCAGCTCTTTGCCGACTGCCTTCGTTTTCACCTGTATGAGATAGATCCCGAGAAAGCTGCTCTTCAGACATTCATGCGCAGCTATGCGAAGTTTAAGCTCATCCAGAGTGACCTTGTTCTTAGTGACGTGACTTAGACAGCTGGGAACTTGGAATAGCACCTCATCCTGTTTTGTCGTTGACTTCTCAATATGTGACGCTGACTGAGTGCTCTCCTAGCTTGATGAGCTACCATTTTCACTTATACTGGAATCATTACTGGATGTATTATCGGTGGAAAAGTGAATGAGTGGTCTGCATGAGGTGTTCATCCGCACATCCATCGGCGTGCAGAACTCTTCATCTTGAGTGGTGGATCGGTCCGCATTGCAAACGTCGTCGAATGGAACATTGGTTGTGGATTCAGCATATCCATCTACTGATGTGGATTGACCCGTTGGTACTACTTCCATTTTGGAGTGTTCATCTCCATCGTGGCATCGATAAGTGGAGGTTTCTGATTCACAGACGATGGATTATCCATTAGCATATTGTAAACGTTGTACATACTTTTTGTAAAGTCCGTGACCCTGAAATGGACCATCCAGCCGTCAGGTTCTTTAAAGTTCCTCACGAATAATTGGACGTCTTTTTCATACCTTTTTTTTTGTTGGAGAAGAAAAACTTACCATTGCATAACTTTGGAGGAAGTTCGTGAGAAATTGTCCTATTCACCAATCGTGGTAGTTTTCTTGACACTTCGTGAATTTATAGGGATTCCTCGATTTCCAGCTGTTTAAATGTCTGTGGTTTTGACTTCGGTGGATGAATTTGCTATTTCAGTACAAGCCGGTAGCGTTCGCCATCTGCACGAATATCGAGTATGACGGCTCTCTGGACGACGACTCTCCCGTGCACGGATGCGCCGTCTCGTTTAAAGTCAAGGATTTTCTACATATCAAAGAGGTGAATAGTTTTTTCTTACACGTTTCTAGTATTCTCCGAACATTTTTTCTATTATTCTATGCTTGTCAGCTCTTCAGTTTTTTTTTCCTTTCTGAGAAAAGGGCGCGTGTGGCGCAGTGGTCGGAGGCGCCTTGCAACACACACGTGGAATTGATCCCCGAACCTAGAGCCCACCAAGCCTTCCGTCCCCCGGGGTCGGCAAATGGTATTGGACTTATCTGGGAGGATAGCAGCACTGGGTGGATACATCGAGAAGCCACCGCAAGTCATTGTGAAGGCCGGATATGCATTCAATCGCCTCCAAACGATGCTTAGTGAAGTCGAATGCATGGCGCATCTCTCAGGGACTGATCAATGTCGGGAGCTTTATCCTTTTCGCTTTCATGAAAAAAAACATCTAACCACAAGTCGCACCCATTTACTAGCCAAATCCCGTTGGAGACATCAGTGTGCTTCACAAATTATGGTGCATCGTAAACTACCGTATTCAGACCTTCTCAAAGTGAATATACCATTTCATTGTCGTTACATTAAGAAGTACAATAACGATTGGTGGATTGGTCGATTAGTGAAAGAAGGTCATGATCTTGGATTTATTCCATCACCGGTGAAACTGGAATCACTTCGACAGCAAACCGCTAAAGCTGGCAAGTTGTAGGTTGCTTACAGTGTTGATTTCTGCACTTCTCAATGTAAATCGAAGCTGTAGTTGTTCGTGTTTCTTCTTCTTTGTCCTTAACTGCTTTCATTTCTCTTTAATACGGCCGTTATTTCAAAAATGGATTCTTTTTTTCTATTCTTCCTGTCATTAGTTCAAGTATTGCAAGAACTTTTGACTAGTGATACATTGACAATTGCACGACTGTCTATTCTTTTCTCATGGTAGGTTATGATGTGAAATATAACTGCAATGGTTCTAAGATATTTGCAAAACTCCAGGCCGCAGATCTCTCCGGTTGGGATCGAACCTGCTATTACCCTCTCCGTGGGATAACGTGTTCACGACCACACCATGCGGGTCTTTCGTTCCGGATCCTCTCGAAATAAGAATAGGCAGTAAACTAAAAGTACTACCACGTCCGACTTTCTATTAATCTCGGCACTGATCAAGTAATTCTTCATATTCTTGTTGAGCAAACTACGAGGTGT
Source organism: Angiostrongylus vasorum (assembly GCA_018806985.1). Taxonomy (NCBI): domain Eukaryota; kingdom Metazoa; phylum Nematoda; class Chromadorea; order Rhabditida; family Metastrongylidae; genus Angiostrongylus; species Angiostrongylus vasorum. The sequence continues at coordinate 51,636 of JADANN010000286.1, forward strand.
TATTTTTATTTTTTATTCACGAACAACCTGACGTTTTGGCGGACTTCACCTTCCTCAGAGCCTGGAAAGGTCAAGCTGACAGCAATCTATTCGGCCAAACTCCTCCATAACCAGACAGAGAAAACGCTGAAGATTTCAATCACATTGAACACAGCTTTGCACACTCACCGCTTTCTATGAGATTTCCACTGAGTATGTCTGCCCCGTGGAGACCAACCGCACAGAGTTCACGTGGAAGCGTAATATGCCCCTCCCATCAAAATAGCAGCCTTATATACTGCCCAATATCACGCGTGATAATGAGGCATTCTTCCTTGCGGTTCATTTTCGGATTTCTGGAATTAATCCAGAACGCCTCGAGAGTTTTGCGCGCTTGTGTTCTCGATTCCTGTGCGAGGATCGTGACACGTACTTTAAAGTCCTCCCTGCTATGTCTCTGGGTCCTATGCGTGCCTAATGGGGTATTTGGTTTACGTTTGCCAACTAGGTGTTCTTTTATGCGGGCACAGAGGGGTCTGCCCGTTTCGCCAATGTATTCGTCTCCGCACGCCTTACAGGAGATCAGATAAATTATACCCGAGCTCACGCACGCGACATACTCAGTGGGAGCCTCATAAAAAGCGGTGAGTGTGCAAAGCTGTGTTCAGTGTTATTGAAATCTTGGTTCAGCGTTTTCTCTGTTTGGTTATGGAGGTGTTTGGCCGAATAGATTGTTGTCAACTTGACCTATCCAGGCTCTGAGGAAGGCGAAATCCGCCGAAACGTCAGCTTGTTCGTGAATAAAGAATAAAAATAACACCTCGTGTTTGCTCAACAGGAATACGAAAAAAGTACTACATTGTGATTTATACTACAGCTTCAGCTTAACTAGATTCAATGACGATTTATGCTGCCCAGATCAATACCAATTGCTGATAGCACCTATAGGTTAAAACACGTCTGAGAGAAAGGCAAGACCAAGGACCTGTATGGTGTGATGGTGAACGCGTTAGCCCTCGAAAAGGGTAATAGCGCATTCGTTCCACATCGCAGACACTTGCGCTCCGGAGTTTTGCAAATATCTCAACATCATTGTGGTTAATATAGACGATAGTTTTCGAAGGGAAAGAATTAGCCGCAGATCGTCTCTTGCCAGTTTCTTTCTCCATTTCGCCACTAAACTGGGACGGTTTACGTTCAGAAACCTATTTCTCTTATATGACTTCCGTGTCGAATTTCCATTTTACCATCACTGGTGCATTGCATTAAACTGATATTGACTATGATTGTATGTTCTACCTTTTACTATATTTCCTTGTATCTTCGTAGCGCATTTTTCAGCAAGCAGTCCAGCTCGGCGACGAATCTGGGAGCTCTTGACAACATGATGCCCCGCAGCGATTCTAGAGGCTCTACACCGCCTACACCCGGTTTGTTTCCTTCTTCTTCCTTCTTTCCTCCTAATGATAAATCGTTCGCTAGTTTCTCTTCGACTTATTAAACCTATTGGTGGTTTTAGAAGATGAGGAAAGCATCGCCAAGAAAATGACGAATATTGTTACGACTCCACCGACCAAAGAGAAGAAGAAGTTGATTTTCAAGAAGGTACTGTTCAACTTCTGCATTAAGATGCTCTCCAGTCCTTCCTATGATATTTTAGTTTTGTCAAGAATTCAAATCAGCACTAGACATGATTTTAAGCAAGAAAATTTGCCTCCTTACGATGTCGTGCCGTCAATGCGGCCTGTGGTATTGGTAGGACCAAGTCTGAAAGGCTATGAGGTGACCGATATGATGCAGAAGGCCGTCTTTGACTATTTGAAACATCGGTTTGAGGGACGGTAAGGACGATTTCTCATCCTCTATTTTCTTACTCTTCTCATTTCACCTATTATTAATATTGGGGGCTTAGTCCCCGATAGAGGAAATGCTGTCTTTAAAATGCTTGTAAGCCTGTGAAACAAAAAATATGGTGGGTGGGAGACATTAGATTGCTGTCAATTTTCGCATTCCTAACCTTCTATATGGTTATCGGATAAACCAGGCAAAAGTATGTGCGATTAGGGATCCGCTTACTCGAAACCTAAACGCCTGGCTTTAAATACTTTTTACGAAGTTCCTAACGATGCTCATTTTTTTTATTGTTGTTTTTTATTAATATTTTTTCGATAACCAAGCACCTAAGAAGCTGAAGAGACCTTGTCCTATCGCTAAATACATAATCAACGGAAAATGTTGCGCAGTGGTTAGGGCTGCCCTATGATGCACATGGTCGTTGGTTCGGCCCTATGATCGGGTTAACAGGTTGCCCGGGATCGTTGTCTCTAGGGGATAATTGAGACGCGAATGCCTTGCCCTCTATCCTTTAAGTGACATGCAGTGTTATGTTTTTTAATCTTTAATCTTGTCTTTAATCTTTAATCTTTTTTTAATTTTCACATTAAAGTTAAGGGTAACATGGTATGGAGATTTTATGTAGTTCTCCTGAAGTACTACTTTTCCTTTAATTTTTGAACAAAGATCTAAGAACTTCACAAGAATTAAAAATCATGAATTTTGGTAGAAGCGCGATTTTTTTTTCGCTCAAAAGGCAATTCGTCCGCTTCAAAATGCAAGAGAATTTTTGTGTTAATAGAATAAGAAAGTAATATCCTGTTGGCAAGGATATGATGATTCCATTGATCGTTATTCCAACTAATGAAATCCGCTATTGTTGCGACATGATGAAATATCACTACGAGTTGTACATGACTCATATCGTCCACCATATAGCACTTCCTTCGCACAGCCGTTATTGAAATTTATTTGACTTTAGAATTATTATCACAAGAGTGACCGCTGATATTTCACTGGCAAAGCGATCACTTCTTAATAATCCAAACAAAAGGGCATTGATGGAGCGCGGAAATTCTCGGACAAACAACAGTCTCGGTGAGCTCCTCTTACTTTCAGTACGACTATCAAACTTATTGGGAAGTCATTTCATTAATCTATTCGACTTCTTAAGCTTTCAATATTTTCATACGGTCATTGTTCACGGTGTTCCAACCGATGAGTTCTTAGCTATTTTTTGAATTTTATTCTATTTGATCCGTCTTCCCGTCTACTGTGCGGATCCCAGCACTTCTCACATTCGAATCGTTTTCTCGCATCCATTGTCCACGAAGATATTCCAACTTTACGTGTGACTTCGGTTGCTGCTTGAGGGTTTTTTATTTCATCTTGAATGTCGTAGAATGCAGGTCGAGCAGTTCTTCCTGGAGTCCCGGGATAACCGTGCTGGAGCGTTCCCAGTAGGATTGCAGAGAGTGGTTTTTTCCCAGACAAGTCCGGTACCAATTTCCCGACCCCGTTGGGATGAGAGGCTTGGTTGGCCCGGAGCGGAATCGAACTAGCACCATACTTGTGATGAAGGACATCACTACCACTGTGCTATCCGCCCCATATCCCTCTGTGCTTAATCGAGTTTAGCGTTCTTAATATGACTTTGGTTGACAAATGAACAACATGGTTGAAAACCCTGGAAGAAAGGTAGGATGCTCAACGAGACCCTAGAGCGAGCAGAATCCACTGGCCTACTCTTGCACACGACAGGGGAAAAAACGGAAAATTTACTGGCGCCTGCTCGAGTCATTCGACGATCAACGGGACGACAGGTGATACAGCCGAATGTGGGTTTCGGATTCGGCTCGTTATTATCGTCCTCGAGCAAGCGCTCTAATGGAAGAATCTGTGTCGCAAAGCAGCAGATTTTTCTCTCGTCCAAGAGGGCCTTGCCTATGGTGAAGAGTTGAAAACGTCTCGGCTATTTCAGCTTTTCAAGAAAATCACGTCTTATCTGCATCAAACATATCATTGAGGCATATACATCACAAGTTCTCCGGTTGTAAACTAATCTGCATTCAAACCCACCACATCAATAAATGATTGCAAAACAAAGAAACGATTGGAAGTGCTGGAAGCAACAGGACATATGAAGATGGGTAGTCTACACACCTAAATGCCTAAGTTCTATGAATTCATTTACATCATCTCCAATCAACTTATTCATCAAGTTACTCGAGAATGCACTGCTAATGGCCTTTGATCGTTTGAGATATGCAGAGTATCTCACCTTTGTTATATGTTTTACTATTGCTGTGCTCAGCTCTAGGGAGAGCCACGTATGACTTGCTCTCCTCTGCCGAGAGGTATATTCAGAGGTGGCCTTTCAAGCTCCTTTAAAATGAACGTGAAGCTTATTTTTTTGAGGCGACCCCAAATCCCATCCCTTCCCCCCATCTTCTGAAGTTTCAGTCACTTAAATGCCAACTCTTTTAACGATGCGTAAGATGTAGTGCAATTCAGTGATTCTCTGCATTTATTTTCATGGACACGCAGACCAGTAAGGCTGGACATCATTACTTCTATACGGAAAGTTTCAATTAATTTAACACTAAGAGAAACATTCAGGATCTTTTACTGTATTCACCTGTGTCTCAGGAGATATGGTCGTTCTCGATCCGCGTCTAACCCTGTACGCGTATCGAGCAACCTAACCTCGCCGCTATTCCCTAAGAGGATTTATGAGCACCTGAATTATTTTAATTATCCGTGCTGAGGTTTAATGAAAGTCAGTTTTTAAGAAATTGCTACGCTATGTGCCAGTTAATGAGGTACAGAAAGCTACGGATTCACTGCAGCCAAAAGTGGATCACATTGGATGGCGGCAATAAGTCAACATCTGTCATGTATAAGAGAGTGCCGCCGAGAGGGGATACTTTCATTTGAGTGGTGTTCTACTCCAAGCTATTTGATTTGATGCGAAAAAGAATACCCACATGACGGCAACAACCGGCGCTGGACCCGGGTCGGCTCGGCTCTGAAGAAGATGGAGAGGTCAAAACATTAGCCAAATAAATATTTCTACACCAACCTAGTGTCAGCTTAATAATCTAAGAAAGTATCGACCAGAACTGTGCTTGGTGAACAAACCAACTTTCCCTCATTCCTCCAGAATCGGGAAATTAGTGTCAGACTTGCTTTCCGATGAGCTACTTCCCCATCAGCAAAAGCTTAAGACCTACTTTGATGAAGAACTGGGAGCTCCATAGCATACTGATCCCAGGATACGACGCAGAAATGGTTGGACCAGCCGTCAGTGACATTCACGAAATCCACAAGTAGCAGCCGAACTCGTAGACAAATCCAAGTACCTTAATTGGTGACAGGTGTAAAACAACCAGTGGTGTGGAAAAACTATTGCGAATGAGGGGGAAGAACTATGAAAATGGATCGCACAAATGAAAATCTTCGTCAATTCGTTGAGTACACCTGAAAGGCAAATTTATCAGTGGTATTTAGTTGTCGCTCAAACGTTTGTTTAGATCCGATTGTGGGAAGTTTATCCCCGTCTTCCCATAAACATCCATGAAATAACGCGGTTGTCAATTCACATCTTGTAGACTATTCTCGCCGACAAAGCCCTATTTTATACTCGCTCCATATTGTACAGTAAAAATCCGTTCTACTTTGAAATGATGTGAATCTAGAGGATAGGAAAACACTTGAGAGAGAAGCCAAGCTAGATAATGAAGACGTAGTAGTCCTCTGTCGTTTTTCATATATCATTACATGCTTGTACTTTCCCATAATATAGCAATTCCTTTCCAAGTTTTTTATGTGCATATTATGTTTCCACGAACGTCTTGCAGCCGAGATACAGACGGAAATCGAGCGCATCTTCGAGCTCGCCCGTTCGATGCAGCTCGTCATCCTCGACTGCGACACAATCAACCACCCGAGTCAACTCGCCAAAACCAGCCTCGCTCCCATACATGTGTATATAAAGATCAGCTCACCAAAGGTAAATGGCGAAGCGGAAGAGGTTGACAGCTCATAAATGCAGAGAGACGTATTTAAGTTATGGTGCAAAAATAGGTTGGCACATAGATACAATGGGAAAGAGTTAAGCCTTCTTCAAAAAGCTTTATTTTGGCGCTGGTAACAGGGAGTTTTGGAAAGATTTCGCAAAATAGGCGATGTACTATTGCTTAGATGTAAACGTATTTCTACTAACCATATCTTATTTGGGTCATTGAAGGCACAAGGTTATTACAGTTAGAAATTGTTAGATTATACGTGTTCGCTACACGTTCATCTCTAAAACTAATAGAGGGAAAGTAATGTTGGGAGAAATTGTCCCTTATGTCCTATTTAGAGAGATTAATTTAACCCAAACTATTCAGTTTTTAAAATGAACATAGTGTGGTCTCTCGAGAACTACCTGGGTATGGCTAGGACACTATCCTGGATTATTAAGCAAACAAGAGGCTTGTATATGGCCAGGATGGTGTATGCGGTGCTGAGATTTTTAACTTAATATGTTTATTTCCAACTCAATCTTAGATCTTCTAATCGATCGGTTTGCCAGTTTTCAGCAAATTTTGATTATTTCAATGGCAGGTGCTACAACGTCTTATCAAATCGAGGAACAAGTCACAATCTCGCAATATGAACGTGCAGATGGTGGCTGCAGAGAAACTGGCTCAGTGCCCACCGGTGTGTTTTCTTTTTGTCCGAATGTCTTTTCTCTTCAACAACAACAATTGACTGGCTGTTTAGTGCCTGCTTAAATTGTAACAGATTGATGTACAACCACAACGATCGCAAAACTTGGACCCGGGCCAGATCGAACCACGATTACCTTTTCCGGGGTTGACTGATGTGGCTCGCAATAGTAGAACTGAAGACATCTGTTCAGACATTCTGTGTTTTTCGGCTTTCTTTGAAATTATCCCTTACCACTGGTTGACTGAAACTACGTCTTTGTAACAAGCGAACAACATAGATCGTGAAGTTTCCATGACAAACTTCACACTCACTAAAGTTATCTGATTATTTCAAAACCGACTTTACTTTAACCTCGGTATAAGTAATCAATATGTATTTTTTCTTGATAAGCCTACGGGAGGTTGATAATACTCTTTATTTTCGGCCAACGTTTCGACGGTATCGTCTTCATCAGAGCCGATAATCCGACCCGATGATCCGAATGAGTATGGCTCATTCGAGAGTGATGCTCTACTGAGGAAGACCCCCGCTCGATGCGCGACGAAAACGCCACCTCGAGAACACGAATAACTGTGAACCATCGACTCGGATTGTCGGCTCTGATGAAGACAAAACCGTCGAGACGTGGGCCGAAAATAAAGAATGTTATCAACCCCGTGCAAGCTTATCAAAGAAAAAATACATATTGATTATCTGATTATGTTAGCAGTATGACGGTTTATTGTTCAATAAGTTAGTGTTTTCGTCTTGAGCAGACATCAGACTATCAATAACAATTTTTCTCTGCTTTGTTGTGAAAGTGTTCGGCTCCGTACACTGCACGTCAATTTGGCCTTTCCAAGCTCTTAAGAAGGCGCAACCGCCGAAACATCAGCCAGTGATTGAATAAGTCTTGTATTGACAGCCTCATATTTGCTCAAGAAGGAAACACTAACTTATTTAACAGCGCCAAGGTCAGTGTTAAGTTGGAGCTGAGTTTAATGTTTGTTTTAGGAGCTTTTTGACGTTCTGTTAGATGAGAATCAGCTGGAAGATGCGTGCGAGCACCTTGCGGATTTCCTAGAGGCGTACTGGAGAGCCACCCATCCGCCAGTTCGTAGTCCACCGAGAATAAAACGAAATCCGATGGAGAATCGTGGTCCTACACAGATTTTTACCGCTGCTCAAATGATGCAGGTAGTTCAGAATGTGTCGTGGGGTTTAGTTAGAAAAAAGTGTAGCATTGGTACCATAAATAGTTGCTGTGCTTTTGAAGTGGAGTTAGGTTTCCCATTTTGCGGCTGTACTTGCTGCAGAAGAGCTGTGATTCTTGGCACTGATTTATTCTTGACTAAGCTTGCAAACGGAAAAGTTCATCTACCTGTCAGCATAGGTGGGTCTGCTATGGCATAACTCTTTTTCTGCATACCACGTTTCATCATACAGGAACAACCCTTCACCTTTCTAGTGATGAGCTATTTAGGGAACTCGTACTAAGTTGATACCAAAAAAGGATGAAAGAGTTAACGTCTGCTTAACTTCCACTGATATACACAGCTCTATTCATATGTCACATTTATTAGTCTGCTAACAAAGCAGCATTCGAACCAGCAGCTGTGCAAATGCTGCTGGCTTCTCGGTTCTCAATCAGATAAATCAATAAGAAGGACAAAGCATTCGGTGTGGATCAGTCCCTGAGGGATGCACAATGCCTTCGACTCCATTAAGCATCGGCGAATGGGTTTATATCTAGGGGCCCCCAATAAGTAACTCTCGGCGGCATACCGATGTATTGAGACAGTGCTGTTATCCTCTAGACAAGTCTAGTACCAATTTGCTGACCGGGAACGGATTGAAGGCTGGTTTGCCTGGGACACATAATGAAACAAATGGCCACGTGTGAATTAAGAAGCATCTCTAACCACTGCGCTGAATGCTGTTTTAAAGGTGAGATGAATTAGGACGAGTACGGTGTTATACATCAAAAAACGTCAAAAATTGTTGCAGCACCACATGCACAGTGAAGTTACCTTTATTTTTGTAGTTGTTCATGACATTTGTACTGTTTCAGGGCACAGGCATGGGAGGTGGTGCAATGATGGGTGGTGGTGCCAATGGCTCTACGGTACTGCAACAGCAAGCACCGCCAGTACAACTAGGACCACCAGTGGTAGCTCCGATACCTGCTGCGCCATATCTGACTCCACCCATGCAAACTATGTCCGGACGGCAGCAGCCACTGCCAAACGTCAACATGCATCAGGTAATTCTTTAGAACCATGCCTATATAACATATCCGAAACACTATTTTAGAATAGAAAGAAGCAAATAAGTGAAACATTTTTTATTTCATACTGAAACAAAAGTCCATGAAAATAACAGGCATGGTTGTGGTGAGGTCCCGAAGAGGCACCACCAAAGATTTTCCATAACTTCAGGTAGGATCAACTCGACCAAGATTTAACAATGATCATGAAGTAGACAAAATCCTGAGGTAGAAGTCCGCGTGGAAATCCAGAAATGTTCTTGGATGACGAATCTAAGACGACGAACGGAATGAAAGAAGTGCTTGAGTCCGCAAAATATGTAAAAACGGGCCATGTAAATAAATAAATCAATAGATAAATACACACATTATTGACCCATCATTAATTATCTAGGTAGAGACCCTCTAAAAAAGATAAACGTTTCAGAGCGTGGGACCGGCTCTTTATCAACAGTCAACGGCGTTCGGCGGCAATGCGCCGATGCCGTTGGGTCAGCAGAGAGGGCTAGTGATCACGAGTCAGCGCGTAGTTGGCCCTATGGGGTCAAGTCGATATGGTCAGCCGCCCGATCGACATGGTTTTGACGAGTACGACGACGTTGACATGTCTGGTCACTATGGCCACTATCGTTATTAGTCCGTCACAGGACGTACTGCACGCTCAAAACTGAAATCAATTTCTCAGAGTGAAACGAAGTGCTACAGTAGCCTGTATTTAAACACGGGAACTTTGTTGCTTAGAGTTTATGTTTGCCGGATTCTTACAAGTTTTATTCTGAACGTTGTAATACGTTATATAAGGTGGTGCGTGAATGCTCTTCCTTCATTGTGTGATTAGCAAGGTGGTCCACCTTTGGTTTATAAACTCAGTTCGCCTTGAAAGTATTTCGCTGATAACTATAAACACTTGCTAGACCTTTTATATCCGAGATTTCTAAGGAATATACTAACTAGTACACCAGTTTTGTCTAATAACAGTTTTTCAATAGGACGTTGTCATACATTGTGCATATCGATGATGCTAACGGTCATGAACGAATGTGTTACAGTAGTATGTTTTGATATCCGTCACATTTGGCTCCCTAAACGCAGCTTTTATATATTTATTGCATTGCTGAAGTAAATGTATTATAGCTGGGGCAGAATTTGACCAGGCTGACCTCGGGACTCCAGGGAAACACAGTGGCTAAACCACCAAAACTCCGAAGCAACGGAAGTTATGCTAGAACCCGCACAACCTGTGAGAACGGGCCGTCCAAGTATCCAAATGATGTATTATAGGCTAATTTCGTACTGGGTGTCTTATTTCTGAGGTATTATAAAATTAGATCAAACGCAACTTCTCTATGCCAAATAGTACCACGGTTGGTTCGTCGGTTTGAATTTTGCTCGTCGATCAAACAGAACTGACAACTACGGCTAGAACCACATCGGTAGGCCTCTCTCTACATTTTCTATAGTCTACTTCATTATCAAGCACACATGCCTTAACCGATCAGTGGATGTAAATCATGAATCTTCGTAGTATCGACGAAACATTGCATGTATCCTCGTTTGCGACGATGTTATTCTGTCAAGCAATTGACCGAAATGTTCCCCTCTGCATGTGATAAATGAACAAATCTGCACACTTTACTTTTGCCAATGCTTAATGCATATCTTAATAAAGTTTTAATAATTTCAATACATGATATTGCGCAATGGGAGAATTATGTATATGTACATGCCCAACAACGGGGATCTCGACCATAGGCAAATCATAACAGCAAACGTGGCACTAATAATGCGGAATAGCATTTATTCCAAGCCATGATGGAAAAAACGAAGAAGGAACGTGGCATTAGAGAGGACTTCAGACGCTCTACAGATTATTTTGAAGAACAGATAGAAAATCAAGGAAAATAAGGTGGGAAAAAAAAAGAATTAAACAATGGAAATCATTATGAATCCCGGATCAATTACATGTATAACAACAACAATCGTAATAAGAAACCAAACGTATGGGAAAGTCGACTCGAAACGGCACATGATGAGAACCGACACGTACAAAGCGCATACGGTAAGATGCTATGCTTCAAACTCGCCAACATAAGTGACATTTGGGAAGGAGCAAAGTCATAAATATGAGCAAATAGTTGCTGACGCTTTGCTTATGCTGCTTAGCAAAAACATACACAAACGGAAAACTTTAGGCAGTACAGAAGACTTGTTTCATATTAGGGTTATCACAGTGAAACTGCTACTTTTGCTGGAACATGCTGGCAAAATGACCCTGTTGCTGTTGGTGCTGCATAGCTGTAATACAGCATTTAATCACTACAGAAAGTGACGTATAATCATTTAGTACCCCTTCGGTCGTTTATTGCCTCATCGTAGTAAAGTAATGTACCTAGACGTCAAACGGAATGCATTGCGCCAGGGTTTCAACCTAAAGAAGATCTCACCCAAGCTCTACCCGAAAACTTGGGCAAGAGTAAATTGGGGCTCGAATCACTCGATGATCAATGGGATCACAGGCGATATACAGAGAAACTGTGAGGATATCGAAACCTACCCTGTAAAGCAGCAAGAGCCATTTCGTGAGGACCAGCAGAAGCCGCAGCCATCTACAAACAAAACTATGGAATTCAAGGTATCCAGTGGTATAAACAAAAAACAAACATTGCTTAAGGCAACGCACCGGGAACTGTCCACCTCTAGCACCTGCGGCCATTTGTTGCATATATAAATGATGCATTTGGGCCATCTGTGCCTGCGCAGCAGCTGCTTGCATCATGGCAGCTTGATGTTGGCCTGAAAAAGCATAAAATTTGAAAAAATTCTGATTAACTGTTACTGAACACACCGACGCCAGTGCTCACCTGTCCCAGATTGCATCATCTGAAGTCCGAATTGTCGTTGTATGTTTTGTGCAGCCGACGACTGCATAGTTTTCTGCGCAGACAAGACGTTATTTGCAGCAGCTACTTCTGCAAATACTCCGCTAATAATTGTCAGTACACACTATTCACGTACATCAAAATATCAAAGGATTTTTAACTAACCGTCTGGAGTTTTCATGTGTGACTGCGAAATTTTATTCAGTTGCTGTGGTGAAGGCGCGGGATTTGAATTGGGCGTAGCTGTAAGTGGAGAAGCATATGGAGCCATCATTTGGTGCGCGAATGAAGACATGTACATCCCTGCAGGAACTGGATTCACTGGCACTGGAATTTATAGCCAAAATTAGAAGCAAATGACATAATGTACAACCCACCAATTTCTCAGAACATTATAAAAATTCGACTATATCACTATACGTCTTTGGATACTTGGACAGCCGTCTCCACTGATTGTGCGAGCTCCATTATAATCTCCACATTTCCGAAGTTTTGCTGGTTTAGCCACTGTGGTTCTCCGGGGTCCCGAGGCCAGCCTGACCAAAGTCTGCCCCAGGTCCTCACCACCACATCGCCGCCCTTGTAGATCAGAGGGAGATTTGCAACCATGTTTGGTACCAAGACGGTGACAGATCTTGGCATTGGTTTACTCTTAGTTGGGCTTCCTGACAATACAAACGCCGGACTCCTTCCTAGCTTGGGAGACCCAGCTGGTGGGTGGTGGGAAGGGAGGGAGGAAGGGGGGAGGGAGAGGGATCCTCCACTGTACATCGCGGCCGGACACCCAGAATCACCTCCCAGCCACGATGAGGCGGTAAACCATTAGGAGGATATCACTGTATTAACAAAAGTTTTTCGACTAGTACTCTATGGATTAGGCATTCTACTGAATATTAAAAGATAATGTAGACTAAGACATACTCTTTGCCATAAAGCAATGTCCCATACTGTTACAAAACCTTCACTTTCAGAAAACAGTGATCCTTATTCTCAGCTGGTAGTGTCAAGTGATTTCTTTTGCATCTGGTGTAGTGAATAATAAAACAACACACCTCGGGCAGATCCAGATATTGCCGAAACAGGCGTTGGTGTGCCAACAGAACTGACTACAGGGCTAACACCTGTACCATTAACTGTACCTCGGTTACGCTCCGCTGTAACAATTACTTGGAACAAGTGACATAAAAAATACCGAACTAAGGGTTGGATTATTTCACAACGTTCCTTAATTCACGGCCGACCAACCTGATATAGGCTGAAATGAGGACTGAAGAGCAGTTGGCGTAGCGGGTGCGAGTGGCATAGAAGAAGGGCGTAAAATTTTTTGTTGCTGTGGAGTTACAGGAAATGAATCTGGGAAGACAATTATTACTATCCTTGTTACTGAACTCCTGAACATTACGTATCTTTCGAAAAACTCCTATACTGACATGAAGAGTAATAACGTTTGTGTTTTTAAATTCTTAGTTCCATAATGATAAACAACGAACCCGGAGCGGCTTCTCTTTCTCGAGGGCTTGAAACGAATTCAGGCGATGTGAGGACATTTGTCACTCCTGACGTTGAGCTGCTAGGGAGACTCGTTGAAATCAACAGAGGTACGCGAATGTCCGATGTAGGCTCTTCCTGATTTACGTCATCAATTAACTTAGGCACCAATAGTAAGATAGAGGTTGTTGACATACCACTTCAATAAAGACGACTAAGTATTTGTTACCTTTTGCAACTGAGGCGCAACGCCATCATCTGATATATCAGAATAGCCCGCAGGAGATTTCGAAGCTTGTGTATTCTCAAGTTTTGTGTTTACTGTGGATGAAGATGAAGGCAAATTTTCGAGCTGAAATTACTAATGATGGATGGTTAAACGAAGCACAGTAAAAGGAAGTTTAGCCAAGCTCACCGAATGCTGTCAAAACAAAGAGGTAACAAAGGTCAAAAAAAAATTGAAAAAAAGGAAAAGTCGACAAGCGAGCAAAGGATGGCGTTGTGTAAATGAGTGCATTAAGCGCGAAACCATACTTGGAACAAAAATCAGGATATTTTTCTCTGCTTAAGGCTGAACTAATGAAATGAAATAATTCCGCTTTGCGTAATGAACACTCAGAAACATTACAAACGGCAAATTATGCGGTCTCAGTCGATAAAACGAATCTACATAAATCATTAAAAAAAACATACTTCCGGGATCCATTAACAAAAGGAAAGTTTGGGTGGGAATGGGAAGTACACTCCGCTCAAAATAGAAATTCAGCCATGAAGAATTTCACTACGAATTAAGTCCAAAGATCCAAATAACCACGATTTTTTAAAAATTATTAAAAAAAGATGAAAGTTTCTCGGATATAACGTTGAAACGATAGCCAGCTGATTTCATTTCAGCAGACATATTTAACTACTAGTGATTAATGCAACAGCAAAAACTACAAAGTGTAGAACGTTCCCAACTTACTTTCACGGAAATCCCTTCAGAATCTGTTTTGGGGCATAATACCTCATCATCAAATAGACCATCCACATCTGTTTGAACTGATGTTCGTCGAAAAGCAGATATGTCAGTCTGAGAACATCTGGTTTCGTACATTACCTGAAAATGCCCATTTCTTTTCACATAACAACATACCAAATATCTTCGCTTAAAAACTTCAAATAATTTTAACTTTACTTCAGGTACGAAAACCATACCGCTCGTTTTGCATGCGCAGTCGCTTTGTGATACTCAATTTCTTCACTTCGAACATATCTGTGTTGACAACCATCAACCGAACAAACGTGCATCGATTTTCTACGAATATAACCAATTTACATAACAACACTTTATCATCAATCACCATAAAGGAAACAGGTAAATTGGATCAAACATTCGTAACCACACCTAATTCCCCCCTACCCGTACCTCCACCCCACGTAGCAAACTCATGGAACATAATGCGTACGATCAGAAACACAAATCAAAGTAAGAATATTTTAGCACATTCTTAACCTTTTACCGTTATTTTATGCCACTTTACTCGTATGATAAGCAATCAACTACCGATGGACTCAAATAGATGGGCAAGCTCGTTCCAATAACTGTATAAGATAGCCTCAACCGGATCACGCCGCTCATAAAACTTATGAATGGGAAGCTAACGTTTGTACACATAAGGTCACAGGGAAAAGTGTGTGTCAAAAGGAACGATTCGAAAGAAAATGATCTGAGGAAGGTTGGGAATGTGTCCAACTAAGATTCATAACCTGAAAAATTAATAACTGGATTTCCAACAAAATGGTGTCGTTGTATTAATCATCTCTTCAAAGCCTTTTCGACTATTTAACAGCTTCAAAATCAACCATAACATTTTATAGACCCTTATTTATGGTTCATGCGTACCAAAAAATACGTGAAATAGCTATATTCAAAAAAGTGGACAAGGATTTTTTGCCTATGAAAAATGCAAATACGTTAGCCTAATAGGAAATCGAATCGTGTTTTAGAGCTGGATGGAGGCAGTTCCTTGTTCCAAAAAACTAACCAGATACGAATAAGAGTGTACTTGAAACACTTTTATGACTCAATGGATCTTACGCAATGGAAGGAAAGAAGTAGGCTAACAAAAAGCCAAAGTTAGTTAATCAGCACCAAGAAAAGTAGAATAACTGATGAACGAACCGTCCAGGAACTTCGACAAGTCTCAGACTATCCATAGTAGAAGCAGATACACCAGGAGTAGTCTCATCTTCCAATTCCTCCTCTTCTTCAGCTAAAAATTGTCCACTCGCCTTTCCTTCATATGCATACTTTCTGTTTTCACACGCCACGTTAATGCATGTTTTGAAACTAAACACAGATCACTTTGAAGGGAAAAAACATACGTGGATCTGCAGAGCTGCCAGGACGTGCTGTAGAACACGACGACTTTCTTTTCGACTCAGTAGAAGTCCTTTTCTTCGAGTCACGGGGAGTTAGTGGCACTTGGCGAGACTTAGAAGGAGTACTAGCACCACTGTTCGTAGCTCTATCATTCGAGTCACCACATGCACTCCCATTAGAGCTGCTAGAACCGCTGTTCGCAACTGTTGATCTGGGGAACACAAAGGTAAACACTCATTTAGAGGGGAATCAGTGAGAACGACTTTGCACTGGCTACAGAGCCTGTAAAAGATCCCATCTTTAACGTTATGAAATGTAAAGCATTTACCTTTTTTTTCATGTAAAGTGTATACGCGGGGGGATGGCCATCGGTTAGAATACCACTAAGCTCCTGATCCTTCCACTTGGCAACAACATACAGTTCATTGCCTAGTAAAGACATAAAAAGATATTTAGCAAAAAAAGCAAAATATTAAAGTAAAACGCCATGCAGTCACGTACTTTCCATTTTACAAACAACAGTCATCTCCACAATCCGAGTGGATCCCACATCTAGATCGAAAAACGAACCATCCATTTCGCTTTGAACCGCCCGGGACTGTACACAGGTGCCGCGATCGCACAACAACTGTTAGATCATCGCATTCAATTAATGACGACTCAAAATGAGGTTTTATTTGCAGAATAAGAAAAAGAAAAGAAATCTTAACCGGCTTATGTCTTTTCACAGCCGCATCATCCGAATCAACAGGAGAGCTGGGAGGATTCTGTCCATCGAACAAGCTGTCTTTTCTCTTGCGCGATGAAGACGTGTCATTTCGACTCTTTGACATCCCGTTCGTTTTGTACCTCTTCTGACGTTTCCCGTTTGAAAAACTGTCATTTTGTGGAGATTGATTATCGTTTGTCGTTCTAAGATTCAAGGACACTATGCTTCAAGACAAAATTGCACACGCATATATATACATATATATACGTATATATACGTACATACGTAAATGCACATGTGTACACCTATCCACAAGTGTATACGCATGTATATACATATGTATATATATGCATATATATATATATATATATATATATATATATATATACATGCGCAGAAAAAACTAGAACCTACACTGAACTGCGAGGGATTGACACCAAAGAATGGTTATTCTCGCATCTCGAAGCAAAAACAACCGAATTATTGTCAGGTTGGAGCTTTTTCCTGAAGGTAGTGAATAATTCTTCCTTTACTGAGAAATCGGTGAACCAGTTTTATAAATAACCCAGCCGCTAAGTACGCTCAGGAACACAGGGGATAAATTCTTGCTATGACGAAGAGGACTTACTTGTGTCGCAATGAAGTGGCGCTGCTGAACATGGGCTCTTGTTCACAGTGAGTTCTTGCCATATTATTTGTAAACGAGAATGCTAGACAAGCTTTTTTCAACCGAATGAAAGATTAAAGGGATAAATAACAAACAGAATAAGCAATCCACCTGGACCTTCAGCACGTTGGGTGTTCGAACCAGCTCCGCCGTGGAAAATCGCCTCGCCGCTCAGCGTTGCTTGTGGTTGTCCGAATACCGGGACGGTAAGAGGAGTTGACAACTTATTTATAGAAGTGCTTTCAGACTCGCCTTGAAGAGAAAACTCACAGTTAAGTTTGACTGAATGAAAGCTTCACCTGACAAGAAATACAAGAAGAGTACAAGAAATCACCCTGAGTGGATTTCACGTCAACCACAGCGTTCGCCTGAAGTGCATTGTCGAGTTGTCCGGTGCCGTCCTGTAAATCGTCAATGAGAAGACGACCTTCGTCGTCCGACATCACCTCAGGCTGTGCCTGAGTGGAAAGTCTGAAATAAACGATAAATTGGAAGTGAATGAAACATGGTGAATGAAAATACAAAGAAAATAGCGACGACAAAAAACACAAAAAAAACTGATTAGAAAAACTGTGAGAACGAATTGACTCCGCTACTAGGAATCTCTGATGTTCTGGCGCATGAAACCCCAGATGAAGGCAGGCTAAGGAATGCGAAGGACACAATTTGGACGTCCTGCATTAGCAGGACTGACATAATTGTTCCTTCGTTCACAGGCCATCAGTGGCATGGATGCTCAGTCTATAAAATCTAGTCCATGAATAGCACAAAAACATGCAAAAACAAGATTAACTCGTGAAGCTTATCATTGAAATCCATATCTTGCAAGGAATTACTTCATTCCTGATTCATACACACGCGCTACGTAGTCCACGCGGTCTACAACGCTGACAAGAACGAGTCGGACACATCGCCATCCAGAAATAGCTAGGAAGTGAAAGAAGTAAAGATGCGAAAAGCCCAGTATTGCCGGATCAGAAGTGATGTAGAACAAAACCTTGGCTTATCGATAAGCTCACACGGAGATCTTATCAATCTAAAAATATGAAAGAACTAAAACAGCTTTACTGGCCCGCCAAGCATATAGCATAACCCACGTGAGCAGCGAAGGAAGTGGCAATGCCCAGTCAGTTGAAAGCCACGGACACACGATGACATAGAAATAAATTAAAAAGTCAAAATTTAGGATCTATGTCCGTATTCCAGAAAATGTAAACCACAGCCAGGAATATTAAAACACTTGCTTTTCACAAGTTCCCGCGTCATCACAAAAAAATCTTGCAACCGACAAGAACACTGCCAAATTTCAGACTCGTTCACGAATCGATAGCTGAAGAATCGGAATCTGTCTGAAGTCGTATATACCCTCAGTTTCAAATAAAACCTGGACTTAACCATCACCGTCAACCCCTCGCAATCCGGAAGCAGCTTCGGGACCATCTTAACGATGAGTCCGTCACGTGGACCCAACGTGTCAGCGCTTAAATCCACACACTCCTGGAGGGAAGGATGCCCGCCGAACAGCATCCTGACGTCCACGAAGTGCACATGCTTTTTTCCCACCAAAGTAAGGCGATCGATAATATAGGACACGACGCAGACCGAAGGCGCACGAGCGCTTCGGGACCGCGGCGCCGCCCGCGCGCCAACCAGCCGCCGGCGGGCGACGTTCCGAACGGCTGCCGGCGCACCGGGCCGTAGATCAGCTTCGCCCGGAGATGGGGTGCTTGTCGCTGGATCCCCGGATTTCAACGGAAGTCGTCTGAAGTACTTCCACACTCGAGCGTCCAATTATTCTTCGGTCTTCGTAGCTGGGTACTTAAAGCAGTATGTCGGAAAGCATATATTTAAAAGGCAGCCTTGAAGTTGCTATAACGTCTAGCCTGTTCGATCCTCATTGATCCTCTCCAATTTTCCTAGCGAAAGTTTTGGTCACTTGTCTATAATTTTCCAAATACGTTAGTGAAAATGCGATATTCCGGCTACTGTCCTATAGTGCGTATAGTCTAAATAGGTCGGTATTGTCGAAAATTACTTGATTTAGCCATAAAAGTCACCATTGACATGTTCGAGTAACGCTACGCTGAAATAAGCCCGGCAGTGGTTAATTTGGCCCGGAAGGAAATCATGCTTTTTCTCTCGTGTAGGGTTGTTTTGTCGACGTTGTGGAGAGCGGTGAGCTGTAGACTTGCTACGCCACTTCAGATCCATTCTATCCGTTACTTCATTGGACCTAAGTATTCAGTGGCAAACAAGATAACCTACTTTTCTCGGGGAGTTCTGTTACTCTCTGGGACTCTCTGGGGATTGTATTGTTTAGTTTTTTTCCTTGTTGTTTTCCTGAAATCGAATGCATTACCTCCAACAATTCCAGTGAATGAATGAAAGGTAGGGCCCAAGTGAAGAAAAGAAGATCGAGATCTGCTGCTGGTGCAAATATTGGTCAGTCTGGCTCGGAAAGGTGAATTTTGAGCAGTTTGTACAGTTCATATTTGTTAAACTATGGTGCATTTAAATCTGTCTGTTCGTATACTTTGGTGGCTTTAGTGGCTGTTCGTCTTTCGCAGAGACAAGTGTTCATCCTTCCTGGTCATCTCAACATTTATTGCCATGTTCCACAGGAAATCGCAAGAGAAAGATAGAGTCTTTTAAGGTAACTTTCTATGTGTCTATGGACCATTATTTCTTGGTTCCAAGTGGTTACATATTTTGGAGCCATCTCCATTCTAACCCAGCGATGCGAACTCAATTTGGATAAGCGTTCGTATTTAGCCTTAGACGAAGTTTATCACCCACTTAAAACTACACTTTCAAGCAACTCTTCTCTAAGGGATAATCATACGGCATGTTTAACTATCCGCACAGGTCTCATACCCTGTCGGGAAACGTAAAGAAACCGAGTCAACATACCCATTGAGGGTTTGACAATAGGTTAAGGTCGTTTCGACCCCAATTGCTCTAATCATGCGCTTTACCAGATATAACCGCAACGAAGTCGGGCTATCCTGAGGGAGATGTCGAAGGGAACCAGCTACTATATTGTTCAATTAGATACCCACTTACAACTTGCGTACCTTCTGCGCAAGCCGCCTTTCAAATCCCTGGTGCTTTGACACTATATTCCTGGGATTCCGTCATCCTCAGACTTGGATCAGTGAGTGTAAAAGTTATCGGGATACCTCCAACTTGTAGTGTGTTTACCTACTTCGAGTCCATAGAAAGCAGATCCATAAGTTCAATTGTGAGTGGAATAGTAAGGTACGTCAGAACATTCGTCGTCCTCGTCGTTGTTCCTGTCCTTCTACTCTCTGTCTCTTCCCACGTCGTCCACTAGTTGCTGTTAGCTCGTTTCAAAGTTATACAATCATGCATCAAGGTCTAATTTTCTATTTGTGGGTTCCAATTGGTTATTGCGTACTAGAAGTATATGCGCTATGCTGCTGTAATTCCGTCGATAACAGGTCGTATCTTAGATTTAAATATGCACTGTGTTCAGTTAATCTGTGAGTACTTACCTGGATACTTGGACGGCTCGTCTTCACTGGTTGTGCGGGCCCCAGCATAATTTTCAATTTTTCGGAATTTTGATGCTTTAGCCATGGTGATCCCTGGAGTTCCGAGGTCAACCAGGCCAAAGACTGCCTCAGGTCGTCACCACCGCAGGCAGTCCCCTCCCTGGTGGATCAGAGAGAGATTTGCCACCATACGAGTAATTTGATACCAGGACGGTGGTAGATCTTGGCATAAGTTTACTCCTAGCTGGGCTTCTTGATGAGAACGCCGGACTCATTATCAGCTTGGGAAAGCTTGCTGGTGGGTGAATCCTATTGCTGTACATTGCAACCCCAAACTCAGGAACATCTCCCAGCCACCATGAGACGGTAAACCGTTGAGAGGTAATCAGAGAATAGTTCCCGTAAGTCGTAATGGGGACAAAAATAAGTGCAGGAAGTCTGTCAAATACTAGAACAAGTGCGCACTTTATTACTACCGGACAACATACGATACTAGGATTGAATTCTTTGTTTTTCAGTATCTCTCTATTTTGTCGCCGTGCAGTGCAAAACGATCCTCCACAAGTAGTGAAGTTGAAGCAATGGCTCCTGAGTGTGTACCGTCAACATCCGGTATCGACGGTTCAGAGCATATACAAGCCGATAGGCAGTTTTCGGTACTTTGCATAGTTTTCATGACTTCTGGTTTCTATTAAACGCTCATGGAATATTATTTCGTTAAGGCTCTTATCTCTGACGGTGAAAAGGATAGTCTCTCTAGCGAGTTTTCTGATAGGAAATATGAAGAGAATGGTGCGTCCGTTTACAGGGCGCTATGAAGTGCTTTGTTTTCGAAACTGCTAAGCAACAGAAGGTCCTTTCAATATTTTCTCAGAAGAACTGGAGAATGATGCTTTCCGAAAATTGGAAGCAGGATTGAACGATAACAGGTATCATCAGAAAGATGCACCGCCACAGCTTACTGCTCTCAAATGCACGGGAATTGGATCACCTAAGAAAGTCAGTCGTAGTCAATAATCATCCTCTTGTTTTTTGTGAGGTGGTTTCACAGATGTGTGAAATTCGTGATGTTGTTTAGGTTTGGGGTCTTCTATGCCGAAAAAACGAGCTCGTTCGTCCAAGTAATCGTTTACTCGATAACCATCCTGATTTGTCCGTAAAGACACGAGCTGTTCTGGTGGACTGGATAATGGAGGTATCTTCAATTTGGAGGCTATTTTTCTTTCAGAAAGACCTCAGCTTACGACCACAATGTTAACTCGTGGACAAAGGTTAAAGCTGTAGCTTAGATTTTTTCTGGAGTGGTTTATTTCTACACCTAATTTCCTTTCTTTTATTCCTCTCAAGGGGCGCCTGTAGCAGAGTGGTCGGAGGCGCGCTGCAATACACCCGCGCCCCAGGCTCACCAAGTCCTTAATCCCTCTTGGGTCGACAAATTGGTACCAAGCTTGTCTAGGAGGATAGCAGCACTGACTCGATACATCACTAGGCCACCGCGAGTCAGTGTAGAAGCCGAGACATCCATTCAGTCACCTCCAGCGATGCCTCCGACGATGATGAAATCGAGTGCATAGTGTGTCTATCAGGGATTGATCAACGCCTAGAGCTTTATCCTTTATTTTATCCTTTGTTCCTCTCAGATATATTTAGCTGCGACGAGTTTTATAATTCAGGACTTTTTTAAACATTTTTTTAAAGACATGTACTGTATTTTTTGTTGGTCAAAATTATACTTGTGCTGTATTGCTGTAAATCCAAGATTACCATAGTGCAAATATATTCGTCTTATATTTATGATATTTATGCGTTTGGCTTATAAGCGTATTCTTTCAGGTTTGCAGCAGTGAAAAGCAGCATCGCGAGACGTTTCACCTAGCCATCGACTATATTGACAGATTTCTAGGAAAGTTTTGCGGCGTCAAGTCTTGTATTTTTCAGTTGGTGGGAACAGCGGCATTATTCCTTGCAAGCAAATATGAAGTGAGTAGTCGTGTTTATTCGTTTGTTTTAACCTTATTGGGACATTTGGACTTCATATATTGCAGATCCTTCCATAATTTCTTTCACTTTGACTAGTATTTTGCTTGTTGATATTTTGTATTGGAATATTAGGACGTCATTTTTTCCCATTCCCAAGTGGTCTCCATCAACAACATCCTGATCTTGTGGATGGCAGTGAGGTTTGCCACTTTGAGCAAATGTCTCTTCTGAACATTGGTGAATTTTGGGTACAGGTTTACTGATCAGCTTAGCTTACAAATGGACATTACATACTAAATGTTCTTGTTGGTGACATAATCTCTACTGCACATCCACGTTTCACACACGGAGTACTTGGCTTGGTGGTACTTTAGACCACTTTTTTTTTAAACCATAGTAGTTAAAAACGCAGCTAACAATGCATGTTTTTTCATTGTTTACCACATGGAATCGAGGAAGTGGCAAATTTTATTGGTCAGAAAACACATTATCCTAGGACTAGATCATTTCGATGCAAGTTTTGCAGTGGAAGAGATGCGGGTACCCGAATTGTCTGGGAAGAGGTTCTTACTATCCACAAAAGTTAGTGACTGCCTTTGCGGTGAAAAGCTGGAACGGTCGTATGACGACTATCCAAGAATTCGAGGTTACTCGACACTCTCAGGATTCAACAAGGTTCTTAGAGAAGACCAAAAATTCCTTGGCCAGTAGCAGGACTTACAAATCCGAGGACAATCGTGGATGACAGACGCGAGGAGATAAGTTCGAATTGAAGAAGTATGTGGTCCACGCAACATTTAATGTCGGGTCGTATAAAAAACAGATGATGTCGGAAGAAGCGAGAATTTAGACGTGTTATATATTCTTAATCGAGACTGAACAGAAAGAAGTTAACGAAACTGTGTGGCACCTACTACTTTTCGCATCAACATTGTCTGTGAAAAAAATCTGGATAGTATGAGAACGAAGGTGAGTTGAATGGTCATGACTATTGCTTGGATGTACAGAACTAGTGTACTCTTATGAATCATTCATGTCTGGTACTTGGAATATAGTTGTAAAAAAAGAGACTATCAGATATGCACAAAAAAATTAATCTTGGGTATAGACAACTACTGAAAAGGTTAAAAACTTCAACACTGCATTCTTTCAATGCTCACACTTTTAGCACTGTATCAGTTAGCAGCTTGCAAAAATATGAAGTTAACTATAATTAGTTCGCAAATGGAGAGCTGTAGCTGTCAAATATCCTAGAGCAGTATTCCAAGAAGTAATTGGAAGATCCCTATGCGTTGTTTGAAAATCATGTCTAGTGAAGCGATGTATGCACCCTTGTTGATCTCTCTTACTTCTTTCGTGCTTTTCAGGTTGCAACTTGCACTCTTACTAGCAGGTTTTCTTAATGAAAAATTAGTTTAGTGAAAGTAAGAAACTCTTGTGTTAGTCTCACTTAATAGAGGAAATTGGTTTAGCTCTACGGCGATATTTAGTAATGAGTTTTACAGACACAAATTGGTCTTAATTTCGAAGATCTCTGACTGCATGTGGCGTATCTCTAAATTGTTCTCTTAGTAAGGAATTTGTTCTTACGACCGTGATGTTACGTGGCTATATATGCTAAATTGCAGAACTAAGTTGTAGTAGAGAGCGATAGTGCAGTATGAAGTATGTTATGCTACGCGAGTCATGTAGTTAACGTGTTGCAGCTGAAGCAGACATCAATATTGTGCGAGTAGACTACTATATTTATACGCATATAAACTATATAAATAAGACAGTAAAGAATTATGTTTCCGGCGTTGATTACTCTCTGAGTGATGTGTAATGCCTTCAAATTCATCAAACATCTTAGAGGTGATTGGACACACCCGTCTGTGTACCAATTCAGTGTTTTTTTATCCTGTCAAAAAAGTCTGCTAGAGATTTCCCGATCGCGAAGAAATGCCGGCTTGGTTAGCCAATGGGGGAGGATTAAACCGATGACATGTATAATGCAAAGCGCCTTTAACCATTGTGTAACATGTACTTCAGTAACGCAATAACAGGGTCTCTGCGCTTCGATAAGGTTGAGAGTTAAAATTCGCAATAAGAGAGGATTGCATGAGGTGGTGGAGTAGTAGGAGAGAGGAATATTATGTAATAAGGTGTGTTGAAATACAATTCAACTAAGAAGAATAAGCGGAAATTGGAAGCGCAAGAAGAGATGACTATGTATGGCTCCGCATTTGAGTATTATTTCCTAATGCTGTTGTTCCAAAATTCTACACTAGATGAGACCATCGCCACCTTCGTGCAAGATTCCATTTCTCGTGGAAAGGAGAAGAAGCCGTTAAATTCAAAAAAAAGAAGCCCCAAAACAAAGGTATTTATTCAATTCGTTGGTCGGCTGTTGAGAAGATGCCGTTCTCTTTAATATCGATGAGGAATAAGATGGGCTCATTCAACACCTTCACGTTAGCGCTATCATATCTGAGAGTTCGAAAGTCATCAAGAGAGGTTTGTCTCCAGAAACACTCATGGTGGTACGCCAGCTTGGAATCGCACGAGATGCAAGCAACCACTAACTTACAGCCGAACTGGGAAAATAATTCAGTCAGGCGAAAGAAGATCTTAGAGAAGGGAAGAGCAGCTGAAATGGTCGAAGCTGCAGAGGCTGGGAAAAGCATTCGTAAAGCTTACCGAAGCTTCGCCAATTGCAAAACCAAGATGACTGCACTCCGACGTACAAACGAAACAGTTGCAGCTTCCAGAAACGCGATGGAGAAAATCGTCCACGATTACTGCTCGGGTCTCTTCAGCTGTCACGTCTTTCTGCACCCGTATGAAGTAAGGAAGGATGGATATATTGTCCTAGCGGTTCTCCCTTCCAAAATCCAATATGCTGTTTCGTAGGTCCTGAACACCCGAATAACCTTCCGTCACTCCTCATCAAAACACTGGTTCGGCTCCACACACGTTGCCTGTCAGAGTAGAAGGTTCTTATTCATTAAAAGATGAACAAGACTATGACTATTGATAGAATACTGGACGACGGACAACCATGTCAGCAAGCAGGCTTTAGAAAAGGATTTAGTACTTTAGATTTAGTACGATGGACCTAACCCGCACGATAACAAGACTCACTGAAGTGTCGCGATAGTACAAAAGACCGCTCTGTCTCACTTTCATCGATTTGCAGAAAGCCTTTGATTCAATTGAGATAGAAGCAGTCATAGAAGCCCTTGATAGTCAAGGAGTCTCTGCTCAGTACGTAAAGATTCTTCGTGAGCTGTACAAAAATTCCACAACCAAGATGTCACATACTACAACGATATTAACATCGACGTCAAAAGAGGGTTTAGCAGTGCAAAACCATCTCCCCAAAGTTATTTACCGACACCCTCGAGAACATCAGGAGAACACTGGAATGTGACAACATGGGAGTGAAGATCGATAGTCGACAATTACGCCATCTTCTCTTTGCTGGTGACATCGTTCCTATAACTTCATGCAACAGCCAGAGGGAATGAATGCTTGCCGTGGTCCACCTGCGTTTGTCTAGGTCGGAAATTGAGCATGATAAACGACTTGGCTCCAGGGTTGAGCAGATGGAAACGAGTAGTGAAGAACGCGAAGAACACCCGACTCCATGCCTACCGTTTTTACTTCACGATACTTCCTGACTTAACATAAACCTGGTCGCTGCTTAAGCAGGATGAAAGATCACTCAGCGTTATTGAACGCACAGTAGAAAGGACGATGCTAGGGCATCCCGTGACACGCAAGTAAGGGGACGGATTCAAAGCTCCTGCGTCAACGGTCAGAGATCGAGGACGCCGTTTTATATGGCAAACTGTCGAAGGTTAGATGGGGCGGACGCATAATGCGTGTGAACGACAACCGATGGACAAGAACCGTTAGTGACTGGATTCTTCGTGATGTTAAACGCACAGCAAGATAACTACCGACCCCATGGTTAGAGTTCTTCATGGAAAGCCTAGAAGAAAGGTGTGATGCTCAAGGAGTCCCTAGAGCGTGCAGAACCCACTGGGCAACTCTTGCACGCGACAGGGGAAAATGGAAGATTTACTGGAGCCCGCTCGAGTCCGTCGACGATCAACGGGACGACGGGTGATACAAGTAATACTGTTTTGGAATGTATTTTGCCACGTATTGTCTGATGGATAGGTCTAGCATGTTACGAACTTGATGTGAAAAGTGATCGTAGGGTGCTCATTGCGTATATGGTTTTCTAGAGACGCTGTGTGGCCAAAGGCATACCAGTGAATGACAGTCACGATCTTTTGCTGTCGAAGCGTTATAAAGAATACAATTTTGCTATAAAGGAGAAGTGATTATAGGTATCAGAGCAGTGTAACATCAATATAGGGGTTGTGTGGATGTATACGTAGACATTAGATTGCTCGGAAATTATTGCACTTTTTGTAATTTCTTTTTTTCATATGTGTGTTTTAGCAATAGTTTTTTTTTCGAATGCTGCACTGCTATGTATGTTTGGAAAGTTAATTTTGTGCATTTCGATTCGCATAATTGAGTTGTAGTATAATTGTGTCTTTGGGAAATTTTGAAGGTTGGATTTTTGGGTGTCAAAACAGTAGTTTTGGCATACTTCTACGACTTCAAACTGGGATGCGCGCAAGATAAACGGCTCGAAAGATGAAGAAACGTTAGCTGAGAAAATTTCATTGTGGCGAATTCGATATTGAAGATGAGAGTGAACGAGGAGGGCTTCCTAGCATTAACGACGATGAATTGAGAGATTCGGAATACAAGCGCAAATATGTCTTCTTGAGTGCTTAAGCTAATATGGCTTTGTTATGGAAAAAAGTAACATCGACACGTAAAATTGTTAGAGAACATGCAGAAGAACTTGGGGCAATTATCTTAATTGTTTCGGAGCATTTAAAGAACATAAACGGTAGAAGAAACTTGACAAGTGGATTACTCACCAGTTCAATGACTATCAATGAAATATCCCTTTTGGAGTATGATAGACGTTCTTTCTCTGCCATTAGAACGACCCATTTTTGGATCATACTGTGACGTGCTACAAGAAATGGATTGTGTACAACAGCTGGCTTTGAACGGCTCAGTGTGTGGACCGCTGTGAAACTCCGAAGCACTTACCCAAAACCGAAGTTTCACAAAGAAACTAATGGTTACCATTTGGTGGCTTGCCGATGATTTAATGCATCTTCTTGAATCCGGGTAAACGATTACGACGGATAAATACGTCTAGCAAGTGGACAAAATGGACTAGAAACTTCAACAACGATGCCACTCATTAGTCGTCAGAAATTGACTGATCCTGTATGAATAAATGTTGCCACGTATCGCAAAACCGTCTATGCAAAAGTTGAGCAAGCTTGTTTGCGAAATTCTGCCTTATCCACAATGCTGTCTTGGCTTCTCACCTATCGACCACCACCTCTTAAGCGTCTCAATAACTTTGTGTGCAAGAAATTCTTCAGGAACCAAGCTGATGCCGAAGCTGTCTTCAACAACTGCATTGCTTTCAGAACTCCGGAGTTTTGTTCAGCTTGGATGTATTAACTTGCTGTTTGGTAAATGTTGATTGCAAAAATGTGTACATTTTAACATCCTTTGTTTCGATCAATAAACTTTATTTTGAGTTGAGATGTGCCACTTTGAAAGTACAACTTGGATATACATGTTTGTACATCCACATATACATAAGTATATAGGTGTATAGACGTATGTGTGTATGTACAAAGAACAGTAGCTCTATAATAGTGTTTTTCAGGAAATATATCCGCCAAAACTTGAAGAATTCGTGGCGTATACGGATGGAGCATGTACTGAATATGATGTTAGTTCAAAATTTGTTATTTAAACTACTCGCTCTGTGAGTTTTTTCTGCCACTCGGTGATGTTACATAACTATTTAGTGCTTACTTTTAGGTCCGAACGTTTGAAATCATCATGTTAAAGGAACTAGAGTGGTCACTCTCAGCGCTGACCTCCATTCATTGGCTCAGTATGTACATGCAGTTTCTAGGGAACAAAGAGGTTGTGAAGAACGATAATGAGAAGCATGTCGTTGACCAACCTTTCATAGTCCCAGACACTTTGAGAGAGGATTTTGTGAACATGGCTAGAGTATGAAAGTTTTTTCTTTACGTTTGCAACATACATGCTTGACGTGGCTTTTTCAACAAAAAGTTTCTGATACTCTTATGTTGAAGGTACTAGACCTGTTGCTGCTCGACGTCGGATCATTGCGATTCTCTTATCGAGAGCTTGCAGCTGCCGTTCTTTTCGCTTGTTACGAACCTCACGCTCTTGTCCAGGAAGTGACTGGTTGGATTTGTTTATTCTAATTCCTGTCACCCTCTAGATAACAAAGGAACTGATCTCTTCATTACAGGGTATTCGTATTCTGAACTACTAAAGGTAGTCGAATGGGTGGAACCTGTCGTGAAAGTATGTGACCGACTACGTTCCCATGGAGACCCGATAGTGATCGTTGATGGAGTTCGTGCTGACGACTTGCATAACATCCAGACTCATCCCGAGCAGGATTTCGAAGAGATCATAATGGACATTAAGAAAGAAAGAGAGGAAGCTGACCGAACTCGTCAAAAAGTCAAAGTCGTACCAATAACTAGACGAAGGGGACCTTTGAGATCCAGGTGCACTAATCCTGATCATATAACAGTATTTACACAATCATATCAAGTATGACACCACTTTGTCTTCCACTAAAGCCAAAGCTTACTTTGTCCCTACTAGCTCAACGGATACGTATGGCCTATTTTGGAAGGAACTTCTGTGAATTTTTCCGTATGTAACAGCTATATCCATATCGCTTTCGAAAATGTCTTCTCGTAAACCGGGTGACTAAACAGAAATATTAACATTCCTCCTGTTTTGTTTCGATGCAACTTGACAATTTCGAGAATAAACGACGGTATTCTATCTACTGTGACTATCCATTTAGTTTGTCTGTCAAATGATTGTACTAGAAGTAAATTTTTGTCGTGTGGCTATGTTTACAGCAACGTGGTCATGGGACCAAACTAAGACAAGACCAGTTTCAAAATTGTGTATGTAGGTAGTGGACCTGTGGCAGTCCTTCATTTCTAAGTGTTTGCAATCTTCCAGTCCGATTGCGTGGTCTAGTTACTGACACTACTTAAATTGCCGTCTCAGTGGTGGAGATTAAGGTCCCTAACTGGTGCTACATCCCACTCTAAAGCAAAAGACCAGAACTTGTTCGACACCGAGGAACAATATTTGTTAAACATAGCTGTTGTAATGCAACGCTTTTGCCAAAAAGCTTCTTTTTACCAACAGATCTGATCAGCATATCTTCCACCACCCATTAAGGGTTTCTGGGAAATGTATATAAGTGTTGGCGTGGTTCCATTACGTGCTAGACGGCCACAGCATCACTGCAGCAATGATTAGATATCAAATGTTTTAAAGATTTGTACAGATCGCAACTGTTATGACGTGCATTTCATACCGCATTGTTCTCGACTGCTGTCTCTGTATTATCTCGCCATACGAAATATATCTTCAAGTTCACCTATGGATCTAGATGAGGTTTTGGGAAACTTGTGTTCTTAATCGAAATCTAATCAGTCTTTTAACAAATCGTCATTGAATTGACGCAGAACTTAATTTCTGAGCCCATTTCAACGCACTTTATGCACATATGCTAAGAAATGCTAAGAACTCTCAGACCTAAACAAAAATTACGAACTTTATTAGAAACGGGTGGAAAACAACAAAGTAAACAAGTCAGTCGAAAAGACCAAATCCCATATCTTCATCTGATTCTTCCTTCGGCTCCTCCTTGGTTATAGCTAAAATAAATCAACGACGACTCAATCATCTTGTGTTTTTTTGCCAGATTGAATGGAACAAAATAAGAATCTGTATTTAAGATCACATTATACTTATTACAACCTTCAAAACCCAGAAATTAAAGACTATCCCTTTCGAAGAAATTCAGAAAACACATTTATACCCTACTTAACACATTCTCGACGACGACTAATTTAGCCATGGAACACGTATAATTTTCCTCGTTCCCTAATTGGTGCAATATATCCACCACCCACGCACTACTGTTAGCATTTCGATATTAGAGAACAAGGAGGTCTGAGAAATCAACCCACTTCTAAAACGGACTTTCTTTTTGCGCTTTGTTGGCATATACAATTACTACAAAATGTTTTTTTTTACATCTAATTTGTTTAAAACTCAAATTTTTGTAAAGATTGGAACACTATTTTAGTGAAAATAAGAATATTTGTATTCTTTTCCCTAAGGGCCTCTTCATTATGATGGTCTTAATTTCAACTGATAACGCTTAACCCCCTATGTAAAAGTATGTTTGCACAAAAGCTGAAAAGTGCAAGTAGCTTTAGGCGCGTTCGAATTTAAAAGAAGGGTAAAACAATAATTCTAAATGTTGGCAACATGAATGGATAGGCTCGATCTTCTACATTTTTCTTAAAAGGAACAGAGTTTCTGTTTCATTTGGAGAAATGTCACAGAAGATCAGCGTAAATGGTATTCCTGCACATTTAAAAGAGAAAATTAGTGCATTATAAATTCATAGAATTGATCTTTTTAAATACAAAAAAAAGCTCTAAAACTCTCGGCGTTGATCAGTCCCTGAGGGGTGCACCACCATTCGACTTCATTAAGTATCGTTGGAGGTGAGTGAATGCATATCTGGCCTTAACAATGACTCGCGATAGCCTACCGATTTATCTAGTCAGTGCTGCTATCCTCCTAGACAAGTCTGGTAGGAATTTGCAGACTCTGGAGGGATGGAAGACTTGGTGGGTCAGGGGCGCGGGGATCGATTCTAAATGCGGATTACAACTACATCTAAACGTCACTGATTTAGCATCTTATTTTAGTGAACAATGCCCATCCATAAGGTTCCAGATCCAGCGTTCTGGTACAACAAACCTTATTGCACCTTATCACAGGCAGCACTCTCTATGATCAGCCTTCTCCTCACCTGCAAATGTCTCTTGTCCGGGACAAACTAACTTGAAAGAAGAAGTTTTGCGTAGATTACTGTGTATGATGGAACTTTTCTCAAACCAAGACTGATATATGTATAAGTCATGCAGTGACTACAAAAACAAGCCCAATGCGTTGAAAGAAATCACTGAAAAGCAAATGCATTGAGCACGATGCATGATGGCCACTCTTCACTTAAACCCAGGAATTGGGGAATCAGTGCAGGTCGTCGTGAATGTGTTAATGGAAAACTTCTTCTGACTTTCCACTTAAATGATATTCAGAAGACTTATGATACAATTGTTTTCATTGTGATGACAAGCCAAAACATTTGGTAGTAATATCACAATTACTAGAAATAAAAACGAACAAAAGTACTTGAAATTTTAGTGACTGAGACAGCTTGCCTTGTGGAGCACTTGAAGGAGCTGCTGCAGCACTTGGAGCGGCAGCTGCTGTACTGACGCCAACGGAAGGCATCGACGATAGCTTTTTCTTTCCTTCCTCCATTACTTCATCTAACGACTTTCCAGCCAATGCATCGACAACCTTTGTAGCATCTTCCATATCACAATCAAGACCACCAGCTCCTGTAAATATAACTCTTCCTTGTCAGTGCAAAACTTAGATCCTTCAATTTCGTTTCCTTAGCTGATTGTTTTCAAGACACGCTAAAAGTGTTGTTTGGCACATCTGTAAAAGTAATCCTTCGCTTTTAGCACATCAGATAAACTAGCCTTCTGTATATTTAAAAGCTTAGACATCCAGCTTCCAGGAATAACACAACAATATACAATCGCATCAGTTATGATGGGATGACATTGCCTGGTCGAAACCAATCTCGAATGGAAATGGTGATGGGTAAGAGAAAGCTGTGGTATGGTTATGCAAATAGTCCGCCACAGTTTTGTATAACAAGATTCCACTCGTTCGTGACCTTCTTAAGTGTTGCCTAACATATGTTAGCAACGTTTTCGAAGCTTTCCTACAACGACGTGTACCAGAAATGTTGATGCTATTCGAACTGAATACAGATATGGCTATCGTTTGGTTATGATATGTGCAGCATAATCATTGTTAAAATCCAGAACGCTCTTTCTGGTACCTCAGTAAAGTTATGGAAAGACGACCCGGGAGTGTTTAATAATGACTAAAGCAGTGCCGAATTCTTCTGGCCAGACCACAATCCTTTAGTAGCTTCCATGAACGCGGTGGGTTACTACTTCCAGTGTTTATGGAACTCATTATAGAGCGATACCACTAAGGGGAACACCAGTTCTATTATTTTGAGCGTCTTCTACACCAGCGCTAGTTTACTGATTGGTAGAACAATCGTGGAAATCCCGGCCGTCGTGGAACCCACAGAAATGTGAATATTAGCGAATGAGAGCTTTTCCGAAATGGCAGGTACAGTACCTATCGTACATCACAGTACATCTCCTTGTCGTGCAGTACATCTCCACACCATAAGTATATTTCTATTTAAAATGACATACTCAGCAACCAATGATTGTACTGCACACTGTCTGTTGAAGTGACACAGAAAAGATTTGTACCTTGCAAGTGGTGCTTTTGCGCCTTTCTACTGGTCGACATAAAATTAAGATTTCACATGCCTTCATAGGGCTAGCCATTCTTCCTAGGCATTCAATCCCAAACATAATGCTTAATGCTTTATCTATTATTACATTGTAAGAACGCACATTTCTGACCAGTTTGTTCAGCGCGGTGTTAAGCAATTCTACAATATTACGATGTCTAGCTTCCTTCCAACCTGTGAAAATTAATTCACAACTCTGCATTACTGAGTTGTAAGAAATAACCAAGAATTCTATAATTACTATGCAAACGCTCCACTGCTCTTGCTTTCTTAAATTTCGGAAGCAAGTAAGGGAATCCGCCAAGCAACATCCATAGAAATATCGCCTGTCGTAAGTGTTTCCTGTTCTGATATGAGCAATAATGACGAAGATCTAGAAAACCAACGTTCCTCAGCCAGCAAAATATCGATGTGACTGTTCCATCTCGCAGTACTGAAAACCTTATGAATTCACCGGTGTTTGATAGATCCTGCCACATTGGTTTTATTACTGGCCACTTCGAAATAATCGATATTTATTCTATGGTTGACAGGTGTGGGTTCGATACCTCCCCAGGCTTACCAAGCCTCTCATCTCTTCGGGCTGTGGAAATTGTTACCGAACTTCTCCGAGAGCAGTCGTCTCCTTGTAATCGATGTGGGGTCGTCCTAGCGCGACAGAGGTCCAGGGAGAATAGACTCGACCAGCATTCAACGACATTCATGACGAAAAGAAAATCCTCAAGCACCAGCCAAACCCATACCTAAAAACTTCGAAGATCTTCATGGATGATGGATATGAGGAAACGAATGGAATGCAAGCAGTGCTGGGATCCT
Source organism: Angiostrongylus vasorum (assembly GCA_018806985.1). Lineage (NCBI taxonomy): Eukaryota > Metazoa > Nematoda > Chromadorea > Rhabditida > Metastrongylidae > Angiostrongylus > Angiostrongylus vasorum. Next base: position 85,440 of record JADANN010000286.1, read on the forward strand.
CACAGTATATGAGAAAGACAGGTCGTGTGAAATAAAAAGTAAAAAAAAAGCATATCCCATAGTTCATAAGCAAATGTCGGTTCAAAGAGCAACGTATTTTTGGGCACCAAGATGCAGACAAATGATACAACTGAGGAGCTCCTGGTTAAAACCCACGACATTTTGACCTTGATTACTTGGTAGTGAGAAGTACGACGATGAAACCTAAGGCTACCTTCTCAGAACAGTAGCGTTAAATGTACGCGTACCTTAAGCTGTTGTCACAATTCTATCAGATCTCGAATTGAAACTAACGACAAAAAAGGATAAGAAATCGCAATCACGTATTCAGGGAAAATAGCCACGTAATACGGCTGGTAGAAAGCGAAACGAAGGACTCGCATGGTGTAGTGGTCAAAGTGTCAGCTCCCGGAGAAGGCAATAGCGTGTTCGATCCCCACCGCAGACACCAGCAGTCCGGAGTTTTGCAAATATCTCAGTAACATTGTGGTTATATTTCCGCAAGCTACTTACCTAGGATTGTGAGTATATCCTTTGCTGACGGAGAAGGATTGCCTCCCAATGTGGCAAGAAGGTACGCTCCCAAGTACTTCATATCCAAAGCTGCATGCAAAAATAACTTTCAAAAAAAGTTAAAACAGCTAAGGAACACGTTTGCGTAAATGGTATGGAACTGAAAACGAGAAAATAGGGTAAAGTAGCACATTTATTTGAAAAAAGCACTCCCTATCCTGAGATCAAGGTACTTTTCGCTTGTTCATCACCATGATTGGAAGCTATATCTAAGTCAGATTCCGTATAAGAGTACTGCAATGGTACAACTTAGCATGAGACAAAACACAGAGCCAGTTCAAAACGGGAAGACCGACGTTTAGGATCCCGACCAATCACGGTAGATGTAAGTTAAAGGTAGTACTTCGTCGCAGGACCAAATGACTCCATCCCTTGGACTCCCTATAAAAGAGATGTGTAACATACCAGATCTAGGATATACTTCAGGGATGGTTCTGTTAGTTCGCATTTACGAAAGGATATTGGAAATGAGATCTGACTCCTTTCAACCACTTATAGTCGGAACAGATACTAGAGGTAAAGTGGTCTGGGAGAAATCGACGAGCACTTCCCCTGTCTGTATCCCGGTCTAGTTTATTTTTTTGTTTGAAAGAATTCTAAAGAATCTTTAAAGGTGTACGGAGTTTTTATCCACAAGACATGAGTAATGAAGCCCGTTTTCGACCAAATTCCCTTTCGTCCATAAGTCGCACAACGGACGTGTCCTCAACAGTCACTGAAGGGCTCACTGTCAGCTCAGCACAAGACCTCGACCGCCCCCTTGTTCTGGAGCAGCTCCCCATAGGGTGCACGTAGTCCAGGGACCAATCCGACCGCTGCGCAGCCGCGACGCCGCCGCGGCGGACCAGGCGACGCGAGCGGCTCGTATTTTCCTCTGCGTTCGTGGGCGTCCACCTGGGTTTCGGTCTCGGACTATTGAGCTTTCCTTCCTGGCTTTTTTCGTTCTAAGCTGGAATTGTGGTCATAGCATTGTATGCCTCAGTCATGTCACTTCTGGTCCCGTTCATTGGCCTGGGTTCTGTTCCTAAGTAACTTGCTTTTTGCATGAAAGTTCAGCGTGTTGTGTCTCGCATCGTTTCGTTTTCTTAATATTAACATCCCCTCTTGTCGAAGGCCTTAGTGCTTTTTCTACTGATGTGTGCCTATGTATTCTATAAGGCCATGTTAACCATCGTGTAGTCGTCATGGTCCTACCCAGGTTGGATGCAGATTGCCATGTGGGTCGGCAGGATGGAAATTTCGTGTTGTGAATTTAATGTGCTTCTTTTGTGGAAGAATCATTCAGTGTTTAAGTATCTAAGGTACCAGTGTAGGAATATCTACATCTCTTTGCAATCAGCTTCTGTTGGCAGCTCGCTGATCTGCCAGGACTTCTATTATGATTCTGTTAACGCATTTCTTTACTATTTTGCCATTAGTAATTCGTTTCATTTTCATTATAAAACTTTTATAAAAGATTGGGATATCTTTAACGCCCCTATGTAAGGCCTCCACGTCGACTGCATGTTTTCTTGTTTTTCCGTTTCTGTCTTCCTGTCTGAAAGGATTGGTTCAATTGGGATCGTTCCGCTTACTGTTATGTCGTAGTAGACTCACCAGGGTTTAGTACGGAAATGGGATTGGAACATATTAGGAATTTGTTATGTTTTCATACTTTTCTAACCATAAGCGGTTTTTTTTTCTTGCTGGGTTCTAGTTCTTTATAAGTTCTTGCTCCGACTCACAGGAAGAAGAAATAAAGGGTCGAGTTTCCAGATAACCGAGGGCACTTGATGTGCGTTGATGCTGGGCGCGTCGTCTCTAGACCCGTCGTCGTCGTCGTCAGCATCTCCGTGGCACTCCAATTCTGCTTCTGCCGTCGGACATCCGTCCACTAACTCACGCCTCTCATCTAAATCTACACATTCTCCTGAAGCGGAAGCCGATCTCCCAACTTCATTCTCTCATGTGAATGTGAAAGAAGAGTTCTTGCGTAAGTGAATGTGTCCTAGAGTCACCTGATGTTTTTTTTTACCTTATTTTTTATGGATCGGTTATGATAACGTTCCGTAAAAAATTGCTCTCGCGATGGCCCTTTTTCAAAAGAAAACAGTTTTTGTGAAAGCTGCTGTGTTAAGGGATTGTTTTGGTCAGTACTAAATTTTGTTGTCTTTTGCTTATGTGAACTTCATTGCGCCTATTTTTCAGACCAACATTGGAGTCTTTTGGAGTGATATAAAACAGTTCGTAGCAAACATGAATCAGACATTGAAGAACCGAAGTCAATAGAGGAATCCGCTGACGTTTTATCATATACTTTCTCAGTATTGTTTCTATGAAACCGGAAGTGTTTCTGTTGTCCAACTGCTGGCGTGTTTTATTACTGCGCTTTTTTTCTTCCAGTTCGTATACACTTTACAAGGCAACGGAGCTTATAGTTTTTGCTGGCTTTCGAAGAGAATTAAAATGCCAAGTGATTTCGGCAAGTCCCAAACTCAGGTGACTGTTCGAGAGCTTAAGGTGGATTACGGAGGGATTTTTAAGGTTTACACAGAAATAGACCTTTTTCTAATTCAATGTGTATACATGCTCCTTTGCAGAGATTATAGCCTTTAGTGATAAAGTTAGGACTGCTGGACCATTTCTTCATATTACAGACACAGAACCTGTGGCGTCAACAAGTGGTGGGAGTGGAGTATTTGAGGAAAACGCGCCATTCGAAGCAGATGTAAGTCGACGGCACAGCATGACCTCATCGTCCATTCCGTCTGTTCATTGCCGTCGGCTTACTTTCCGTTTGCCGCCTAAATTCGCGCAGCGCTTAAAGCGTATTGCTAACAAGCAGCCGAACACACTCGGACGTATAGGCAAGATTTAAATTTTGGGAGCTGTTATTAACGTAAGATCCTCCTTTTCAACACTCACCGTTTCCAGGTGTGGCTAAAGTGAAAGTTGGGGATGACGAGGCTGTTTCTGTGAACGACGTCCCTCCTGTGCAACTTTTAAAAGTGGAGGAAAGGCGTGCATCAGAACAACCTGTCGAGCGAAGGTGACCAATATCTTGTTATTGCTTCCTTTATAAGCAGATGTGATGTTGTTATTACGATATTTATGTTATAATAGCTGACCTTTCGCCGGATTTCGCCTTCTTCAGAACTCTGAAAAGGTGAAGTTGATGCGCGATCAACTCCGCCAAATTTTTTTCATGATGCCAGCAGAAGCAAATCGAAACCTAAATTTTAATCGTATGAGGAACAGATTCTTTAAATATCTATCGTTTTTTATGTTTTTCGCTTACTGATCTAGCGAAACTGCGCAGGTTTTATATGAATGGAATATGTGGTTCTTTTAGGTTAGTAAACTAATCACTGACATCCTGTTCCGCATTGTAATGTTTTTTTCTCTTTCTACAAAACTTCCTTTTTGCCCACTTTTTTTCTTTTCCTGTCCTCGTTCTCGAAGGTTACAATTAAAGTGAACCTCGTCCGCCTGGTGCTCCCCCACAGCTTCACAGTACAGCACAAACTAGCGGACTAATGTGTCAACCACCTGGATATCATGCAATACAACATCCACAAGAAGTTGGTCCTGCAGTTCCTCCTCATCCAATGCAGAGACCCCCACCAGTCAACAACAATAGTCCTTTGCTAGTTAACTTATTGAGGTATTGCACTTTCCATATTGGAGTTATTTGCTATTGTACTATTCACTATTTTCTAAATGTTAACATGTTTTTCAGTTCACAACAGCAAACAAGCATGGTTGGTGGGCCATCTGGTGCGAATGTGCCACCTCACCATCAGTCATATTCTCCAGCAGGATCATATATGTATCCAAGCAATGCCCAGCCTCATCAACATCCTCATCCATCGAACGTTCCACAATCCGCTGGCCCACCTGTTATGGACGCCCAACAGCAAATGGCAATGCAGCAACAGGTTATTTTTCATTGAGAATGTTGTAGAAATGGAAGACTTGCTCCTTATGTGAGCTTTCATGAATTTGTATACCTCTCTTCCAAGTGTTTTTATTCAAATGGTATTTCTTCAAAGCTTGGCGACAGCAAAAAATCGTGTGCTCTTGATGTACTAGTTAACACTCTCGTGACGATGCGTAATCACAGTTTCTTGCAGATTGAACGACACCTGTTTTTCAGCCTTTAAGGACTTGCTGGTTTTTTTTCTTAAATAAGGAATCATTTTTCGACAACTAGGGAGCTTCATGGGTTGGAAGCCTGAATATCACGTTATTGTCAGCATTGAAAAGTGTTTTTCAAGTTATGGATCTCTGTTTGTCTTTTTTTTATATCGGGACTTTCTACGATAACTATCATTCGCCATAACAGTTGGAATTTAAATAGTTTTGTATATATAAATATATGTACACATACATATACATATATATAAGCATACGTATAGCAGTGAAATGTATAAATTTTTTTGTTTCCAAGTGCGAAATAGGGGCTTTCCCGAACAACGCGCAACACAGCATCTGTGTTCTACAAGCTATTAGTTGATAGCAAAAATTATTGGGAAATAGTTTTGTATTTTAAAATAAACCACTGCAAAAAATGAGCCCCTGTATGTAGTTGTACATGCCACTCCCTCAAAGCCGTTGGGACGCCTACTGGTGTCGCTCATGTGTTAGGGTAAACTTCACAAAGTTGTTTTTCGTCACCGTAAGCGTATTTAGATTCAAATGGAGCAACGTCAAAGGATGATAATGCAACAGCAACAAGCTCACGCTGCAGCTGTAGCGGCTGCGCAAGCTCAACAACATCCTGGACAGGTACAAGGGCAAGCAGCACAAGTCCCTCTCGCATCTGGAGGTTTCTACAATCCTCCTGCACCTGTCCAATCAACTCCACCTCAGCAGAGACCAGCAGTGGTATGGTCATTCAATTTTGCTAAAGTTGACCTATTCTCGACCATTCTGGTTTTCCGCATCGCTGTACTTAGCGCGTTTTAACATTTTGAAGATTCCATTCATTTTCCCATTTGTTTCTGTTAATTTCGAAGTTTGAAAGCAACATTTTTTGATAGATTATTTACATATTTGGTGCCACAATCGTCGTTCTGAAAATCGTATCAGCTCTTGAGGTCCTCATGTGCTCTAATTGTCTAAAAATTACTGAGAGTTATCGACTTTCCAAATCTCACTATTTATGGTAGCATAGAGAAATTTTATCCTATTGGTCGAGATTTTTACATTTTTATGGTTTTTTTTCTATTCCAGTTGACATTCTATATGGGCTTAAATACGTTTGGTGAAAGTTGCACGGCTGAGCAATTTCTAGCCGCCTCAGAGTTCAAACTAGTCCATATCATTCTGATTTTGTTAGATAAGCTAACCTTTTATAATCTTGGAGGGAATTTTGTACGAAGCTATTATTTCTTGCATCCCCCAGTAAGTTTTGAAAACTGGAAACCTTAAAGCTCTTGCACTATTTAGAGAAAAAGTTACATTACCTTATGTTTTATTACAGGTGTCAGTAGCAAGAGCAAGTTAAGGATCAAAAAAGGATAAGTTAACTTTCCTGGCGCCTTTAAGAACATGAATGATTCCTTCCAAAAGAGACTAGACCTCGTGAAAAAAGTTCTCGTTGTGTTGTGACCTCCAAGTCTAAAGAAAGTATGTTATAGCAGTTCATTCTACGGGGTTTCAAAGTATGGTCCTGCAACTGTTTAATGGGAAGGTGTTTAGTGTTTACAGGAACTTGCTGGTACTCCGTACGCCTTTGCAGGACGGCAGTCTCGATTAAAATACACATCATTCGGCATTTTACATATTTATTTTGTGTGGCATTTACTATAATGTGATTGTCAAATTGTGGTTTCAGGGGTATGCCACCACGCAAAGTCCTATGTTTGCTGGACAGCCACAGTTGCCTCAACAAGTCCCTGTAAATATTCAACAACAACGCATTCAAAGTTATCCTGCTCACTTAAAGTCAAACAGTTTGCCGATTTCGTCTCCTGTTGCATCTGCGCAGTTTCGTGGACCTCCTGTTGAGGTACGTAGTGATATTTACTAGTGTCATATATGAGAAGTATAAGTAATTGCTGCTGCGTTCAGGTACATTTCAGTAATTCTTTTTGTTCAGGAAACTGTTCAGCCTCCTCCTCCTAAAAAAAAGAGGAAGCCAACCAAAAAACAACAACAAAAGGAAGCTGAATTGGCCGCCGCTGCTCAGCAACAGCAAAATGCAGCGGTTCAAGCGCAGCAACAGCAACAGTTTTACACCGAACGCATGATGCATCCTGCTGCTATGGCGCCCAGCGGGATGCAAATCATGACTCATTCTGCGTATCCACCAAGCACTGCTTTTGCGGCAAATCCAGGAGGAATATCTGGTGTACCCGCGCAATACCCTGGATATCCTCAAGGTTCTAGTCAACAACAAATTCAACAACAGCAGCACCAACAACAACAACAGCAACAACAACATATTTGGCATCAGCAGGTACTTTCAACTGCGGTCATCTTTGAAAGCTAGATTTGTTTTGGTGTTATGGTGTTTCCGAATCCTATGATGTGTAGATGCAGCAACGAATGATGTATCAGCAGCAACATGTCCAAGCGCCTGGTCCTAATTCAGCACACGGTGGGCAGTCGTGGCCTGCGCAACGTGGTCCTCCTGTCCCATATCCGACACCACTGGGTAGGCGTATTCGTGTTCTTAACGTATACTTTGTGTTAGTGGTAATCCTCACTTCCCTATGTTTCATTCAACCATTTTCTACACTTTACCTCTTTCCTAGATGGAATGCACAGTGGTCCTGACTCAGTGCACCCCACTGTTTCTCAACGAACATCCGGTTCAGGAGAGTTTTCCCGTGATGGTGCATCACCGGCAACGCCTCATCAGTTCAATCCTGGTAGCCATCAAGGGATGGTGATGGTCAGTGGTTGTTTCAACTAGAAAAAGTTTTTTTTCTCGGACTAACTTTCGAACTGCCATGTACCCATATCATCCAGTAAATATTTGCGTCTGTAAGAAAGTATCGTTTATTTTTCTTGTGCATATAAACTTTTTGTACAATGACGTGTCGTTGAATTCTACCTTGGGCATGGGTATTAAGTTACTGTATCATCTATCATGCGCACTATTCCAAAAAGTCCAATTTATGCGCGTATATATATATACATATATATATATATATATATAATGTACACATATACATGTAGATACATGTATTTATATGCGTGTACGTATATGTCTAGGTATATATATGCAGATATGTATATTATACATACATGCATGTATCCTTTTTTTGTCTTGTTATTGATATTTGAAGGTGTGACTTCAAAAAGGTGAGAAGAATTATTGAGGATTTTCCTAAAAAACTGGTATGGTACCACTGCTTGGAAATATTTAGTCGAGAGCACGGAACGCGCGCGAAAATTCTTGTTGCACTGAATTCTGACATGTTAAATCCCCTGCATTAAAAAAAGCTCCCAAAGTTCATGCAAACACAGTTTGCATTGAATTACATCGGCGAAAGCAATGCAATAGATTCTATGAAAGCATATTACGAGATGTGAATGTTACATTATAGGGAATTCGTTTTAATGTTGTTCACTAAATATAAGAAATCATTTGTGGCGAAAGCTTGGAACGTTTATTACCTTCAAGTATGAAATGTCTCCTATTAGGGGTGAAGCTCACAAAACAACAGAAAAGTTACAGATTTGCGGGAAAATGAAAACAAACCTCATGTGTGAAACTGAAAAAGAAAGGTTGTTAGAAACAAGGTTTCTTAATGGTTCTTAGTTAGGGAAATGGTTTTCTTGAAGAAGATTATTGTTCATGAGTTTTATTGAATTCTAGCGCCATAGTAGTACACCTATGTCCCGAGCAGACTCGCAAGGAAGCATGTTCGGTAATTCTTCGTATGGAAGTCAACAACCTCAAACCGGTGGTCAGCAAAGTGTTGAAGACGTTGAACATCCTGTAGATAAATTGTTCACAGGACAAGATGACCATTGTGAGTGTGGTTTTCGTGGGAAGCCTATTTTTAGTGTTAACTTTTTTATTTGCTGCCTACTACAATTCTTCACGGCAAAGTTCTATGTGAAGTACGGAGTTCTGCAAATATCTCCGAATTATTATGGTCATATTCCTCGTTTTATGTTCTATTTCAGTGTGTGATCTGGGGGATTTGGATGACATTGAGCCAATGGTTGATTTGGGTGCGGGATTGTTGGATGACCTGACAGGGAATTCACAAGGCAGTGATGGTCTCGGAACTCTTGGTCCTCATATAACAGAATCACCGTCTATCGATCCACAACATTGTGGACCGTCTTCGGCATCAAATGGAGACCGTATAGGTGAACTTTTTTTTAACGTTCTTTCTATTGTGTGCAATTTGCTTTGACGTACCGTCGGTTTTTTTTATAGACTCATCAATTGCGTCTGTGGTAGAAATGGTGTCAAAGAGTGGTGCGCCTCCGTCCGTCTGTGTTGCTCCTGCTATATCTCAGACGGGTACACATGCGGTAGCAGTTAGTGCACCTATCACCTCCATAAAACGCAGGCCAAGCAATGCACAAATGGCCGCTAACATCGTCGCCGTAGCAGGGCAGCAACAGCATCTAATGGCTGGTAATTTTTTTAGAACCTATTAACCATAAGAGGTGCGAGTAGCGCAGTGGTCTGAGACACCCTGCAATACATATGGGATCGATCCCGGCTCACCGGACTTGTCTGCGAGGGTAGCAGCACTGGCTCGATACATCGGTAGGCCACCTCAAGTCATTGTAATGACCGGGTATGCATTCAATCACCTCCGTCGATGCTTTATGAAATGGAATTCATAGCGCATCCCTCAGGGATTGATCAATGCCGAAAGCTTTGTTTTTTTTAATTTTTGTATTAGTTGTATGCAAGAGGGTTTGCCTTGTTTTGAATATTGATCGATCTGTAGTAAAAGAGATTTCAGCTTATTTTAATTTCATTGTACCCATCAGTTGTCCTATGTTATTGTGGGTTTGTATGCATGAGTTTTTCTTTTGTTCAAATTACTTTGCTTTCAATTCTTTATCCAATCGAAAATACGATAATGAAACTTTAAGGGACAACTTTAACAGATTCGGGAGAGACAGTGTTATTATAAACTCGGGAATATTAGTATTCTCGTAGTTATGCTGATCGGAATATTTTGACATGAGGAAACATGGTTGCTTCTGCTTCTCCAGACAAGAGTTTTTTTTCCTTTATTGGTATCCATTTACTGTAATGGTTCCAGATCAACGCTATGCAATCGGCGGCTCTCATCACATGATAACTCCAGGACAAATATCGGTGCCGGTTCATATGATGGCTCCGTTGGCAACATCTCCGTCTTCCGGTGAATATATTTACCATTCTTTTCCGGTAATTCATGGATGGATGTTTTTACCTGTTTACTTGGGTACTTGTGTGCTAGATCCTCCTACATCGCTGCGTCCGTTGCGCAGTTTCCACATAGATAGAATTGGTCTAGTGGGGAAAAAAAAGCGGGTTTTGGAAGACCATTTGGAAACGCTGTAGTTCTACTCAAACACAGCGTTATTATTCAAGATAGGAGCCGTTAGAATTTTTACTAACAAAGTGCAAATTTATTTGCTCCGATAATATAAAGCCTTCCAACAGTTTACCGCCTCATCGTGGCAGGGAGCTGTTATTGGGTGTTGGGTTGCAATCTACAATAGGGCGTTCATCTCCCGGCAGGGTCTCCCAAGCTGGGAAGGAGTCCGGCGTTTCCATCAGGAAGCGCAGCTAAGAGTGAAGCAATACCAGGATCCTAATATGAAACTAGTCACATGGAGCCAAATTTCCCTCTGGTCCGCAAAGGCGGCGACTGTCTGTGACGGTGATGACCTGGAGCAGACTTTTGACCAGACTGATCTCGGGACTCCAGGGTAACGCAGTGGCTAAACCAGCAAAAAATCCGAAATATGGAGAATATTCTGGGGCGTGCACAACCAGTGAGAATGGCCATCCAAGTATCCAAGTAAATAAGATAACTTGAAGTTTTGCAGTTCCAAAAGCGATGAGTTAATAAAAGGCAAATATACGCTATGGCTTGTTTGTTGAAGATTTTTCCGGCTGGTAGTTGCTGAGATGCGATGCATGAAGAACTGGTAGTTAATTAGTTGAAAATTGAGTACATTGGATAAGGAAGGGTTCGTAGTTAGGAGTATCTGTGCAAGATGTAGAGCTGCTGTTTCTCAAAAAAAAGTGGGCTTTTTCCTTGAGCTCCTCTTTGGAGCCATGCGCCAAAGTTTTTTATAGGACTTCATGCATTACTTGGCAGTAATTCTTTGCTTTTTTGCCGAATGCTGTAAGAAGGTTATCGATTCCCTGAACAGAAAACGAAAAAAATTTCTCATAAACTTCTTTAGTTGCGAACTCGACTTTAGAAAAGTTTAAGATCTTCATCGCATTCCATCCTTGCTTCTGTTCTTTCTTTTTTTCGAAAATCACAAAGCAGCAGTGAAATTTCGTTTTTTAGAACGATGATTAGTGCATATTTTTTTTGGAAAGATTAAGCTTACATGGGGTTGTTACAAAGGTTTTATTTGGCTGACGTTTTGATGCCTTGGCCTTCTTCGGAGTAGACGGTCGACACGAATCATGGCGGCTGAGTCATCCAAGAAAATGTTATCTTCCTTTTCTTGAGTTAAAAAAAGCGCAGGAAAATCATGTTACCACAATCGTTCTGCTACGCTTCGTTCTAGTAATTATCACATTTCCTGATAGACGCGTACGACATTTGTCGTTATGAAGATTCATGTTCTAGCTACGGAACTTTACAAAGCCCTCCATTCATTATTCCTTTGGAACCCTTTTCTTATCCTCTGCTTTGGTTATATTTATATATTCCACATTTTTGCCGCTGCTTTTTTTGTATAATGTGGGCTCGTGGAGTAAAACGCAGCTTTTGCGATTTGAGAGCATGGCTTTAGCTAACGTAAAACTTGTAAAGCAATTATTAGGTACATGGGAAATTTTACATGCCAGCTTGTTAGGAATGGAATAAGCTTTGAGCTTTAAGGTGCTCTACAACTGTGGTGTCGGAAATAGATATTAATTGGTTTGTTTCCGCTGTACATAGCGCGACGTTGTACGGTTCCTAGTACTTCTTGAATTGAATTCGTTTCCTCGCCTCCATCATCCACGATTGTCTTCAGATTTGTGTGTACGCCTGCTACTCGGGTTTTTTTTTGGCCTTCTTTATGAACACCACGGTGCAGTGAAATCTTTGCGGGTACAGCTGTACTACGACTTTAACCCTAGGCAGGCATCACCTTTTGTAGATTGAATGGAGCGAGCAGATCTAAGAAAAGTTCGATATCAGTTTCTTGATTCCAGAGGCATGGAAGGCTTTGTTGGCTCAGAGGGGGGTAAAGCAGGGTCTTGAGCGATGTGAGAATATTTTTTTTCTTGACGGAAATTTTTTTTGACACTCAGAAATTGCAACCAAAGAGGGCTACCTTGCGGATTTTTTCTTTCGGTACCGTGACGATTTCTGTCATTGGTTTACTGTTATCTAGGATTTCGAAAAGAAGTCGAAACCCTGTTCATCTAAAATTATCTCATTAAAAGGATGAGCTTCCGTTATTGATAAAAAACTCAGTTTCAAACAATTAACATTCCACCTACAATAAGGCTTTAATCCATTGGACGCTTTTATTGACCGAATCACGTGCGTATATTCTATTACTAGCAGTTTTCTCGCTTAACAGTGTTTCATTGTATGCATTTAGGTAACCTTTCGCTTGAGCATAATGCAAGGGCTCAAATCTTTCATGGACGTGCAGGAGTAACGAAAATCGGTGAAAATGGTCCAGGGAGACTTGTCAATGGTCACGATCAGGTGTGCCCTCCACTTTTACTTAGTTTTAATTGCCGGTCATTTTGCACTGCATAATGTTCTATTACAGTAGTTTTTATAAAAATTTAGACGGGTCTACCTAATGGTGCACGTCGTCCGCAACCTGCTACGCAGCAACCCGATTCTGCTGAAGACGAGCGAATCGCAGAGCTGGTTAAAAAGGTATAATCAAAGTCCTAAGATAATACTTCAATAGTGACATTGATTTCCAACATTACTGATAAGATATTCAAACAAGTAATTTTTCAGGTTGTAGCACAAGGTGAGAGCCAAAAAGCAGCTGCTGAACAAAAAGTAAGTGTTCAGTATATACTATGTATGACTAAACACATCGATTAGCTGCTTCGAACACATCATTTCTAGCATATTATATATCAGCATTAATTGCCCTCTTTAACGATAATATTGTACCATACATACCCAATATGATTTTTTTTGTTTTTAGATATTTGATTGGTAACTAGAGTGCCTTGAAGACTAGGCTATGGTAGAGGTTGCCATGACTGGTATATATATATATATATATATATATATATATATATATGTATATATATATATATATATATATATATATATCATATATATATATATATATATATATATATATATATATGCATTTGCATATTTTTTTATACGACCTATCTTTCACATCTACTATTCAAATCCTAGCAATTCTTATATTCTATTCGTTCCCGCACACCCATCATCCACGAAGGACTTCATACTTTTTGCAAATGGCTTCTTCTGCTGCTTGAGGATTTTCCTTTCATCATGAATGGTCATTAAATGCTGCTCCAGTAAATTCTGTCCAAAGCCCTGTGATAGCCGGACTAGAGCGTTCCAACCTGAGTTGCAGAGAGTGGGTTTTTTTCTCAGGCCAAGTTCGATACCAACCAGCGTCGTGCTCGTGATGGTCGGCATCACTACCATTGTGATATCTGCCACCTCTATGTACATACATATGTGTTTGTAAATACATATATATATATATATATATATATATATATATGTATGCATATACATACGTGTACATATGTGTATATACGTATATGTATATATATATATATATATTTATTTATATGCATGTATATATATACATATGCATAAGTAAACTGTCTTGATACATTATTGTGTGGGTCCCAGAACTTTTATTTCGCGTTATTTGCATCCGTAGTCCACAAGGAGGAAGCGGGTAGCGCAGTATTAGTGATGCCATATTACGAGCAAGGTGCTGGTTCGACCTCATCCGGCTCACGAAGCCCATCCCTCAGAACTGGAAAAATTGGAGCGAAACTTGGCTGAAGTTAACTAACTCCGTGCAATTCACATGCGCTTTATCACGGCTTTACCAGAACCACAACGGGAAAGACTCTACCAGCGTTCAGAGATATTCATAACGAAGAGAAAATCCTGGAGCAGCAACCGACCACACGCAAAAGTTCAATCACGTTCGTGGATGAAAAACCAAGGAATTTTGCTGGCTGTTAGTCGAACTGACGCGCTTCGGAATCCCAAGATAGCCCAAGTTTAGCGTTTGCCAGTCCTTACTTTTGTGGATCAAAGCGAGACTTTCACACACAAGAATGATGACATTCTGCCAAATCCGTAGGGATTACAGGCATGGTTGGACCAGCACGCTATCGAACTGTGGTGTTCTTGTCAATGCACCAAGAAGTTTTTAACACAGCAAAGCAGTCATTAATAGTCCGCGTGTCGCTTCGCTGGTGTAAGTATGAACCTCGATGAAAAAAGAAAAAGAAAGACGCTTCATCTTCTTTGAAAAAATGAGGTTACATGTTCTTAGTAAATCGTCTCCTTCATGGTTTTTGCTGGTGATAATGCTACAGCGGTGAGAGGTCAGAGGGCGTACTGGTTCATGATTGTTAAATCCCCGGTGCTACTCATCGGATGGGCCAATTGCTCCTGCTTTGATCTATAGAGCCAGTACTTCTTTATTGCAAGCCATGAGTCTTGCAGAATTGTAATGGTTCTAGTTTTGTAAATTTTGTGCAGGTGGTATACACTGGAGAGGTTGGGGATTGTGATTGTTGTAGCTAGTGCATAAAAAGTGTTAATACTGAGGATCATATGTTGCAATACAAATTACACTATTCACATGGTGTGACTGTGAGAATAAGAGTTGAGAATATGCTGTCTTTTCACGAAGGATGTGCTATACACATTGTTGAAGGTTCAGTCTGTGCATAATGCCTTGACGGTACATTTAGTTAAACCGAAATTTCCTGAGTAAATTACTGTTGTGGCTAATTTCAAACTGTTTTTTACTAGTACAGCATAGATGTTTATACTTTCAGTGGGGTTTAAATAAAAGGAACGAAGTTTTTTGAAAAGTTTTTTCTAAGTTTCTAAGTGTAGAGTAGGGCATTTCTGTGTTGATATCCGCCACACCACCTCAGTTAAATTAACTGTCAAATGAATGCAAAAAGTTTATCAAAAGAACTGTGCGGCATAGCATCGGAAAGATGAGTCATACGCTCACTACAGATGCCGTTCGGTTGTTTGGAACGTGAGCCATGTGTGAGTGGTGTCTGATTCAAGTCCTCTCCAATATACTGGTCGAGAACTCTTATTCTGCTTTTTTTGTTCCACGAGCTAAAATTATCTACTGCAGCACAGTGCCGGCGTTAGGGAAAGTCAGTACTGACTTCGATTTATGTGAAGAAACTTCATTATAATCCAATTTTGTCTGTGTAAATTTTGGTCTTTCTCGTACAGTGCGTGATGTGTTTGGTTCTCACATCGTTGTTCTTCAGTGTGACATATGTTGCTACAGTCCTTTTCTTGAATGAACAGGTAGTGTCGTGGTATATTCCACATCACCTCTATTTCTATTAACGTTCAACACGTGATTTCTTGCATTGATGGTCTGCTTGAGTTGTTTTAAGTAGGCACTTACCAATACTGATATTAGATGACCACTTATTGGTACGTCAAATGATGCGGGCTGATATCGTGGTTCATCCTATGCCTTTAATGTTGGTTCTTGTAATGAAAAGAAGATTTCGACATTTATGTGTAAAAGATCTACAGCTGAAGGCATTATTCCCGTGCACCAGTTTTTACTGAAACTTGTAAAAACTTGATAAAAGAAGGGATATTTCAGGCTAAAATACCTCGAAAGAATCGGCGTAAAACTGATTTAAGTAAAGAGGCAAGTCCACGTGACGATGAGGAACCCTTCATTGTCGATGGTAGGTACTATAGTCTGAAATTTCATTTTATTTACGGAGATTCAGCTGTTTGGTTTTCAAGTATGCTTAAACTGGAAAGTTGATTTTGAAATATAACTAATATGGATTCATAGAACCCTAGGTTTCCTCTCATTTTCGCTTTTACATGCCGTTGAATGCACTTTCCTATGTAAATGGATCTTTGAATTAAAGTTCTGTGTGGTTTATTGAACTATTAGTGCCTTAAGGTTCACGAAGACGAACAGGGGTGGCAACGAGTCATGTGCAAGCTGCCGCGTCAAATTTCCAAGCAACTATGGCACGTCAGCAACAAATGATAAAACAACAGCAGATTCAGGTACATGAATTGTTTGAGCTGTCTAGTTTTTGGTTGTGTAATAATTCATTTTGTAAAATGTCTAATGTAGGCGAGTATTAAGGTAACTATAATAATTCAATATCTTAGAGAAATGACCTCAATATGTTGAATGAAAGGAAATGATGAAATAGTCAACTTCCATCAGTGAATTGGTCTCACCTTGGTTTTGGCTTTCAATCAGGAAATTCTTAGGCTCAGTAATCTAACTTGATGAATTCGTGTCTTTACTTCTCTTTCTATTCTAAATTTTGTTGGAATCAGATCGGTCATATATGGTCATATATTTTTACTTATCAGTGTCTTTGAATATGTATTGTTTACGTATTTAAGTAATATTTGTCTTACTGATGTACTCATTTAATGCGTTGTAGCCAAAGCAATGAAATTGGATTTGCACCACTCTCTCAGTGTCTCCTTGTGCCCGCAGCAGTGCGTGCCGTTTTTCTCACCGCCATCTGCCCTTCCTATCCTCATTACGGCCGGTCCGTTGCTGCTCAATCCTCATGTGCTCCGATTTCGCTCCTATCTTTTGGTGCGGACAATCAATTTATTGTATTCTTTATATTATTGATAAGGTGCTACTTGTTTTATTCATTCTGGCTCTCGCGATATAAGGGTCTGCTAGTCACAGTTCACTCCAATGTTTTCGTTGATGTATTTCATCTTATTATCTTAACCATCGGTTGAATTCCCGTCTTGTGTCGTTCGAGCGACACGAGGCATCCTACTAAATTTGGGTATTCTGAGACATTTTTCTACTTTCTTATTAATCCGTCGCCACCGACCATCAGTTGCATCGTAGTGTTTACACACTTTTCCTCGTTATTCTCTAATCTTTAGTGTTTAGTGGAATTTATATAATGTGTTTGAAATAGCTGCTGTCCACTTCCGGACCACTAGTGAGTCTTTTATTCGCACGCACTCATAGGGATGCCTTTGTGCGTGGAGAAAATAGTAATTTATTTGTGTGCCGAATTGAGTAGGTGGTGTTTCGATCTCTACCAATTTCTCTCACCGTCTACCATGCTGAATGCATTATTAGTAAGTGCTAAACATGGTCAGGCCTTCGTGTTGCCTATCCAATTCGCTCCTTTTTTTGTGAATATGAGTCTCGCAATCTATAGTTTACAATATACAGTTAAGGTTATAATTTACGATCGCATGTGATTCATACAGAAAGTATAAATATTGTAAATTTTATCGACGATGCAATGTTTTACACTTAAACGCACATTCTCAGTAATAAATAGCGAATTTAGCTTACTATGAATTGAGTAAGGTAGTACCCGAAATGAACATTGGTGTCAACTACGCTTTGGACGATGAAGCCCTATACCATTCTCCTGAATGTTCTTGATGACCAACTTTGGTGAAATACGTGGTGTAGAATTATCGCCTTGTGCAGAAGTCCCGACAGTCTCCCATTGAAGGTCAGCTTCACTCGTGACTAGAGTCGAGGTCTGGAAGATATGTGATTTGTACGGAAATTGGAAATTATTCATAATTTGTTTGACCCGATAATATTGAAATGCCTAGACCATGTAGAAATAATTTCTAGGCACATTAAGTAGTTTGGACAAATCGTCGATATCCAATTTCGGTTAGCACAGACGTGTTTTAGCTAGTTCCAGTTGCAAACATTCGTGATGCAGAGGCTCCACAACAGTTGAATTCAAATTCAAATTTAGGACTTGGAATTTCTAGGAAAGTACCGACAGTTTCAATATTGCAAAAAGTGTTGTTTTATGAGTTGCACAAGACAAGGCTTTCGACGGGGAAAACGGAAAGGATCCTAGGAAAGGACTTCTGGGCTCCAGTAAGTCAGAAGTTGTTGTTGATTGGTCCGTGTCCGTATTTTGTACGCAAATGGCTCTCAGTTAACAAGGCCCACTGCAAAGAAATATGCCTGTCTAGAGGGTGAGTCATATACGACTCATGTCCTCCTGCCGTTTAATTATTGCAGTTTTACTGTTGGAAATCGTATAATTTTTTCTACTGGAGCAAATGTTAGGAGTACTACTACGCATTCTATTTTCTTCTCCTTTATTTGGGTGAACTAAACGAAGGAAAATGGATTTCAGACCAAAACAGTTCGGAAAAGATGAACAACATTATGTTCCATTCAAAAGTTTCTTGTAAGTGGAACTATTGGTGTAGTGGGTATTTCTTTACCCACTAGTCGTCCTAACCATTTGTCAGTCTCGGTCTGTCAAAGCAATGGTCTCCTCATAATGTTTTTTTCTTCCCACCTGATCTCATAGCCACTGCCTTTGGAACAAACGCTCTTTTGTCGATTTTTTGGGGAATTCACAGTTCATCTTCATTTCAAGTATATATATATATATATATATATATATATATATATATATATATATATATATATATATATATATATATATAGTTAGATAGATAGATAGATAGATTGGCACCGCGATGTTCAGGTCCCTGGTATTTATGATGCACAAGGAATAGTGGATTCAAGAAGTTGGAACAGACATACTTACTTGGATACTTGGATGGCCCCTCCTCACTAGTTGTGCGGGGCCCAGCATAATCTCCATTTTCTCGGAGTTATGCTGATTAAGCCATTGTGGTTCCCTGGAGTCCCGAGGTCAACCAAGCCAAAGTCTGTCCCCCCGTCGTCACTGCCACAGGCAGGTGCCGACCTTGTGGATCATAGGGAGATTTGCCACTATGAGACTAGTATAGTACCAAGGACGATGACGGATCCTGGTATTGGTTTACTCTTAGCTGGGCTTCCTGATGGAAACCGGACTCCTTCTCAGCATGGGAGACCCTGCCAGGGGGTGGAACCCCCTTCGCTGTACATCGCAGCCTGACACCCAGGAACACCTCCTATCCACGATGAAACGGTAAACCGTTGGAAGATGGGACATACATAGACGTCACTTATCGTCTTCATTACTTCCTCGATGTTTCTAAGCTTCATTTGTCGTTTCACCTCAACTACGTGTAGTTATATTACATTTATTATGCGAATGTATGCTTCTTTCGAGATATGTATCTTTATATTCCAATAGTGTGGTGAAGCTAACTGAGAATTATGGAACCCTTGGTAATAAACAAAGCTCTTTTATTGGATATGCTATATAATCCACTTAGTGAAGCCCTGCAACTTGCCATGAGTGCTACTAGCTGACTTGTGAAAAATATGCTGAATTCTTCCGCACGTGAGCAAACAGTCTTAATTTCCAGAGACGACTTCAGACAACCGCTATAACACTACTTCGCATTCTTTAGAATGGCTTGTCTTAGGTTGCATAATGTAATCTGTGCATTGTCTTACAGATACCCTCCCCACCTTAACCATCGAGTAACTTAGTACTTAGTAGGCAACGGTAAACTTCATTAGAGCCCTTTGCGCATCCAGCACTCAGTTGGCTCCGCTTGCTCAAGGAGGGATACGCAAACCATCATAGTTCTAGTATTACTTTTGCTCTTCTTGGCAAAAAGGTTGACACGGATATCAATGTAGTGGCGCATGTTTATTCTCAGCAGTACTTCCGCAATCGCTCTGGATGACCTCTGCATGCTGCACAGTGCTTCAAAACCCAGCAGAACTCACTGTAGAGGATCGCAGGTAGACATTTGAGGAGATTCCTTGAGTTCTCATTATAAATTTGGTTTCGGTTTCCATTTTCGAAACACCTTCTATATGAAGAAGTGCCACTAGTGCCGTTACTTGGTGTCCAGTAATATCGGTAAATAAGAAAGTGGATAGAGACCTCTTACCTGAGATCCTGTCTACTATTGAAGTTGACTTCCTTATCCGGAAACAGAGCAGTCGCATAGAATTTCTGAAAACGGCAACTCTGATTTTCATAGCAAATATAGTATGGATCTGAAAGTAATGATGCATTTTACCATAAGACGACTGCATAAGTGAAATCCTGTACAAGCCACTTTTCGACTTTTTTTTACTTCCAGAAACGGTTCTTATTGCTTGGATACTTGGATGGTCCGTCTTCATTGGTTGTGTGGGCCCCAGCATAATTTCCATTTCTTCGGAGTTTTGCTGGTTTAGCCATTGTGGTTCCCAGGAGTTCCGAGGTCAGCCTAGCCAAAGTCTGTCCCAGGTCGTCACCACCACAGGCAGCCGCCACACTTGTGGATCCGAAGAGGGTTTGCCACCATGCGACTTTGATAGCAGGACGGTGGTAGATGCTAGTATTGGTTTACTCTTAGCTAGGCTTCCTGATGGAGACGCCAGACTCCTTCTCAGCTTGGGAGACCATGCTGGGGAGACGAATCTCCTCGCTGTACATCGCAGCCCGACACCCAGGAACACATCCCATCCACGACGAGGCGGTAAACCGTTAGGAGGCAACGGTTTTAGATTTTTGAAACACCTTTGAGTTAACAATCTCCTTGAGTATAACCTGTCCACCATCAGTAATTCAGGCATTACTTTTGGAGTAGTAGAATGTTTGGTAAAAAGGTTACCTGTCGAGTATTAACCGTTTCTGGTAGACCATAGCAATCGTCCAGATCGAAGTGGTCGACGATCGACGATAACTCCGTAACAAATGACTTAGGATTCGTACGAGAACTTGCATCATTCAGAATACAGTTCGGTGCTGTTTCCTAACAATTTATTAATCGTTGACATTGTATGAGAAACGCAAAGTGTGACACCATCAAGATAAGTCATTAGGACTCAAGAAGTACAGCTAGAGAATAGCTTTCATGTTTTCATTGTTGTACCCTTTAAATATTTTTTGACTTAGTCGTCACATAGAACGGTCGAATGGGGGAAGATGGTAACTGGTATCCCTGATTAGCTACATAAATATGATGCTTATCAATCACATCAAAGCTAAAGTTACGTTTTGATGTTGTCAAGGACATAAGGAGTGCTGTTCCTTAAAAACTGGCCGGAATCGGAATTTTCTCATAATTCTATAGCTCTCATAGTTACTGACGTTATACGGAAGGATCTTTAACATGGACTTACGTCATAGTAGTACATAATAGATAAGCACTTGAATCCTTGAGACTTTTCCGCCATCACACATCGTTCGATGCACTCATCGGCACCAGAAGTCATTGCAGTGTCACGCATGAAGCCCACCATAACCATATTTGCTGTTCGATCCAAAATTGCTCCCGAGCACTGATTTGAGACACTCTCTAGAAAACTGGAAAATGGTGCGCTGACGTTCTGTTGACGTGGTCTGTCACTATGGGGATCTGTGTAAATGATATTTCCGAAATGACAAGGAGACAAGCCTGTTGACATTGTGCCTTGCCTCTTCCCGACTCTTTTAAATCTGATGGGTTTATACCTTTTTTAAAGGAATGAGGTAGAACTAGTCTACGCCACGCTTACATCCCTATGATGGGCATAATCCAATGTGAGTCCTGCGACATACTCACGTGCAAGGCATATTTTTCTCATAAAACGTTGTGAACTGGTGTGGCGATAGTGCATCTGCTCTGACATCGGGCGACAGTGTACATCGCTGTGTCTTGGATTCATATTCAGCCGATGCACATCGCACCGGATGCTCGTCAGCTGCCTGGAAAGCAGAGCTCTAAATGTGAAGTCATAAAAGTCAAGCCTAATCAAATTCGCTAGTACCTTGTTTGTCAGACATGAGAATATACAGTCATCTTCACTAATATTGGATACTGTATCCAGATGGGTGGCCTTTGCGTTCCGGGGCACCAGATGAGCGCACGAAAAGAACACCTGAGCCTTTTGAGCACTCAGCTAAATCAATTGTTTTGTATTGTGAGTCAAATCATCTTAATAAATCACTAGCCTTTTGAGGAGAGTAGACGATGAGAATATGGTTGGATCCTCGATTCGATACCAATGAGATTTCCAGATTTTTGAGATTCTAGGATTAGAAATAATCCCAGGATCCAAGTTGGTGAGACGAAGTACATCTAGAAGTAGGTGTTTCAAAGTTTTTTTTGCAGCTTTCAGTACAAGACTTAAAAACTATTGAATGATAGCTCCACCTTTATATACACGGTACTATACAGTAGAAAAAAAGAAGACGTGGATGTAAAAATGTCTTCTAGGAATTTGTTGAATTACTGAGTTTCTTTGAGTCTTGAAATGTTACTGTTAGTCATTTGTACCAATCGATCAACTATTCTTATTTATATCAGAATGACTGTTCTTCATGAAGAATTTGTACGAGCTTCAGTATAATAGCGACATGAGAGCAATTTGCTGGTCATGTCAATATTTTTTTCTGGAATCTCGACAGAGCTGTGCCAAGGCTTAACCATGTCCTAAGTGAGGCATATGTCGGACGTTATGGAGAGGGAGGAGACTTGCCACCTTGAAGATGGATTGCTATTCGGAAAATGGCAACTACTGCCATTGAATTGCACTTAACATTCAGGGAGGAAATGTCGAACTCCATGAACCCCATACTGTAAAAAAGAAAAATCCCCTACAGGCCACAATAAAGTGGAGAATCATTGAGGGAACTATTGATCACTCGCTCATAACACTTAACAACGTTTTTCAAGTCCTTGAAATCCAAATAGATAAGTTGGTACATATTCTCGGACATTTTTTATTACATAGACGCATCGTATTTAAAGCATCGGTTAACCCAAGGGGGTTACATTCATCCAGTGACATCGGGCCAGTGTGGCTGGTTTCATGGAGATAAGACATCCGCGGTGATTGCGATGCTATTGTGGGAAGGAGCAGAGGGTTTTTGTAAGGCTATCTTAGTGAACCTACAGCCTCAACTGTAGGTGGATGTGCCATTCCAGCAGAAAGGTGACTGTTACTTCGAGTGATGAGTCTTATGTTAACTGACAAGAGTGTTAGACCTTGGTTTGTGTAAAATGTGAAAAATTCTGAAAAAATTCGTTACATTGGTGGCAAGCTATGATTACTGTCTAGTACCCAAATTCATTTAGTACTTATGGCCTTTGTGAGAATTTCTCTATCAATGATGATTTCGAATCAGTGGGACCAATGAAGTGTAGTGTAGTCGTTCCTGAGAAAATAACATGTCGAAAAGGTAACGGTGTTCAACGATGAACAGTGGAGTTGTTAAGTAAAACCACAAGGATGCTGAGACGTGAGCAAAACTTGAAATCTCAGGTGGGCTACGAACCCTCGGTTTCCCTTGCCGGAGGCTCACGTGCCATCCACCACACGAATCAAGGCCTTTCCTTTTCCCTTTCAGCCATGTTTCTATTTTATCGGTGCTATCACCCTGACGTAATTACCGTCATTCCTGTTGACGGGTGATTAGCTGATAGCACCGATAGAGCAAAAACATGGCTGAGAGAAAACAAAAGCAAGTGCCTCGTTTGTTGCGATGCATAGCACATAAGCCCCCAGTAGGGGTAATCGTGGGTGCAAAGGTCTCGAGTTGTGCTTATTGTGCTTATATCTGAGCATCTTTGTAGTTGTATTTTACACAATACTCTGCCGTGAAAAAAAGAATAAGTAGCAAATAAAAGTGAAGACGTAGATCGAGTTATTGTTATCCCTCCCGTAGTAGATTTGCCGAAGTCCTGATTACGTTCTCACTGTGGTGAGGAGTTACGAGTGTCAAACTGTAGACGACTGGGTTTCTGGCCTGACCAAAGTGATCAAAACTACGAACGAAGCTTAGCTGAGAACAAACTTAAACCTACAGCTATCCAGTCGAGGATTTAATCGAAAAAAATTAAAGAGTACAAGATTTTAAGCATTAGAAGGTACGTTTTAGAATAGCCGAAACGAAAACAAAGAAACGGCCGCCTTAAGGGCAAAACTCCAAAAACATTTAGAATCGTCTTAAAAACCGTTCCAACTAACGGTAGAGGAATCTGGAAGTTAAAATCACTAGCCATAACTCACTATCTATGCAGCGTAGAGTGTCGGCTCGTTTCTTTACATAGAAAGTGAAGCCGAGTCGGTTCCGCAACTTCGCGGCGGGGCCATCCGATACTGTAAAAATCTCGCATATCGACGCTGAGCTGGAGAAGTTCACCGAACGGCATCGTTTGTGCCTAGAAGGGATTTACATTAATAAACAATATTTGCAAAAATCAAGAGATATTCATGCAAATTCGTGGTCAAATTCATCCAGTAAGAATCTGCCTGGTAAATTTATGACTGCATAGTTTTTCACGTGTGTGTCAACCGACACCTTTCGTCAACCCAACTTTTTTGACGACGAATCGTGTCCTAACGTGGGTACTACCATACGAAATTATGGTAGTGTTTCCTGTATGGCTTCTCTTTCTCTCTTACTCTTTATTATTGTCATTTATTTATTCCTCTCTTTGTGGAGAATTGGGTCGACAAGAATTCAACGGCATTCATGGAGAAAATGAAATCTTCGAGTGGCAGCCGACCCCACATGGAAATTCGAACACTTCATGGACAGGTGGTGATGCAAGGCAGCAAAACAAACGAAAGCGTGCAGGGATCCACACATTATGCAAAGTAGAGTAATATATATGGACTCATTGAGCATCACACCTTTCTTTTAGGGTCTTCTTGAAGAACTCTGGCTATCTGGTCGGTGGTCCCCGTATAGTACGTTTGACATCCCGAGGAATCTACCCACAAACGGATCTTGTACATGGGTTGTCATTAATACGCGCGACGTGTCTGGCCTACCTTATCTTTGGCCGTTTAGTGTATAGAACGGCGTCTTTCATCTTTGATCGTTGACGCAGGTCGGAGCTTCGGATTCGTTTCTTCACTTGCGTGACCCGGGAGACTCCTAGTATCTTCGTTTTGACTGCGCATTCAATTACATTGAGTGGTCTTCCATCCTGCTTACGCAGCAACCAGGTTTCTGACGCATACGTTAAGGCAGTAAGTACCGTTGGATCGAAAAGGTGCTCACGGAGTCAGGTGTTTTTTGTGCAATTCACTACATCCTCGTTGCTCTTCAAAGCTCCCAAAGCCATCGTCCTGGTCAACTCTGGAGGTAAGTTGTTCAACATGTTGATTTTCCGACCTACATAGACGTAACTGGAGCATTCGAAGAGATTCATACCGTTGAGCGTGAATGAGGCATAAAACCAATCCGTTCCTCACAAACATCGTTTTCGTGAGATTTAGTCGAAGGCCAATTTTCCACAGGGTTTATCAAAGTCGGCAAGCATTCTTTCCGCTTGGCTAATGTTTATTAATATAAAAAACAAAATTATCAGCAATGCGAAGATGATGTAGTTGCCGACCGTCGGTTTTAACCCTCACGATGTCCCATTCCAATGTTGCATGATATTCTCGAAGGTGGCGGTGAATAATCTTGGCGAGATGATGTCTTCTTGTATGACCCCCTCTTCTGACGTCGAGGTTAACGTCATTGTAGAATGAAGATGTCTTGTGTTGCGAATTTTTTTATACAGCTCACGAAAAATCTTTGTATACTGAGTAAGGACTCCCTGGCTACCCAGAGCTTCCATGACTGCTGCTCTCTCAACTGAGTTAGAAGTATTCTTTAAATCGATGAAAGTGAGACAGAGCGGTCTCTTGTAATCTCACCATCCTTCAGAGAGTCTTGCTATTCCATAGATGTGGTTCAACGAATTAAATCCTTTTCGAAAATCTGCTTGCTCACATGGCTGCCCTTCGTCCAGTGTTCTGTCAACCTTGTTTAGGATGACTCGAGTGAAAAAATTTTTTAGACGACAAACAGCAAACAGATTGGGCAACAGTTGCCGATATCGCGTAAGTCGTCCTTCTTCAACATCAACACGGTCTTACTGGTCTTCCAATGAGTAGGGACCTTGCATTCAGACAGGTAACGTGTGAAGAGCCGTCGGGCCAGTGTGTTTACGAGGACTGGCGGAAGGTTCTTGAGGTGTTCAGATCTCATCCTGTCCGGCCCTGGTGCTACTCGGTTTTTCACGGACGAAATAGCATGCCGGATTTCGAAAGGGGGGAACCGGTGGTAAAACATATCCATCCTCCTTTATTTCATATGACGGAAGCTGGGCGTGGTTATCGAAGAGATCTGAGTAGTATTCGTGAATGATTTTTTCCATTGCCTTTCTGGACGCTGTAGATGTTCCGTCTGGAAGTCGAAGGGCAATCATCTTGGTCTTGCAATTGGCGAAGCTTCGGTGGGCTTTGCGAATGCTTTTCTCAGCCTCTGCAGCTTCGACCATATCTATTGCTCTTCTCTCTTGAAGGCCTTTTATCGCTTGCCTGCACTATTTTGCAGTTTCGGACGTGAATTAGCTGTTGCCCGTAACTCGTGCGATTCCACGCTGGCGTTTCAGCTCGAGTGTTTCTGGAGACCGACGTCTCTTGGTGACTTTCGAAGACTTTCGAACTCTCAGCTTTCATAGCGCTAACGTGAAGATGTTGAATGAGCCTATCGTATTCCTCGTCGATGTTGTCGACAACGGCATCTTCCCAGCAGTCGGGCCCCCGTATAGAATTTTGTAATTTACCATAAATGGTCTTTGTTATTGCGATAAACTCAGACAACCGCTCATCCTGCTCGTTCTATTCTAATCTGTAGGTCGAATTTTGACATTATTCTGTCGTTGTTGTGGCTACAGTCTTAGCGTTGAAATCTCCAATGGTGACCTTAAAGATGTGTAGTCTTCTCTGTAGAACTTCGCCAAGTCCATTTAGAGTGATTGGACTTCACCTTCGTTATAGTTTGGTGTGACTGCATAGGCAACGAAGATTGTGAAAGTATTGACCAACATCTTTACAATCGTAGACGTCCGATTCCAGTTGTAAGTTATTGGAATGAATCGCTGTTCATGACCAAATTCGTGTTGAGGAGAACGCGGACGCCGCTC
The DNA here is from genome assembly GCA_018806985.1 of Angiostrongylus vasorum. Classification (NCBI taxonomy): domain Eukaryota; kingdom Metazoa; phylum Nematoda; class Chromadorea; order Rhabditida; family Metastrongylidae; genus Angiostrongylus; species Angiostrongylus vasorum. Next base: position 112,208 of record JADANN010000286.1, read on the forward strand.
ACTGTTACATGTTCCGGGCAACAGTTTTTCACTGGTCTCATAGACTGCGTTAAATAGGTGCCGTCGTCTTGCCACGGTCAGTTCGATGATGTCGTACCTTACCCTTCTTGCTTGCATGATCAACTCTTCTATCAAGGACTCAGATGAAAGTGTGTGTGCATTGTAGGTGCCGATCGTCACCTTAGTCCTTTGCGATTTAGGCAGCTTAGAATGACCCTGAGGTTTTAGCAGCCTCTCAGTACTCGTCGTACCCATCGCTGCCGAATCGAGAGGGGGGAGGGGTGGGGGGACGAGAACGAGGGTTCTTTCGAGGTCACGAGTATGAGGCCCGTTCATTTTAGTATGTTTAGCTTTTTCATACACACGTATAGCTTGCTTAGCCACGCACATGGGGGGGCTGGGTATACGGATGATTTTCCAGTCTCTCCCAAAGTAGACATTGAGCTTATTTGTTAGGAGCGACTCGTAACCGCCTCCCACATACTTCCCTGTTATTTGATTGCAGGTTTTTGGGGGAATTGACCCGCAGAATAGAATCCACATAAACGAGAACACACGCAAAGTACGCCCTCGTAAATACAGAAGGTATATGCCAAATCCGCGCAGCAAAAGCAGGGAGTCCACACGCGTCTCAGGGAGGCAAATGCTGGTTTTGCTTTGCGTCTAACCCCCCTATCCGCCACCTGAATACGCTCCACGTTGCCTCGTGACTAACCGACAAAAGAGCTTTTACGAGGGAGACCCGTGGAACATTGGCTTCTATGGGGATCGGCCTGTGTTTCTTGGTTGCTCACTTGGTCCACTGTTATTCATCATGGTGTTTGGCTTCAGGTTTGGTGGGTTCGGCTATCGTGCTTGAGGATCAGTTGTCTTCGCTCCTCATTTGTATATTTAATTCTTGTCGTGCGAAATTTTTGGTACCGTCCTAAAGCTCCTCCAGTTCTTCACAACAGGTAGTCGCCGCGGTCCTTATGGGTCACGAAGAGATAATGATGTTGGCAAAATGTATTCTAAGTGAACAACAGCAAACCCTGCAATTAGTCAATTGGCCGCCAGAGGGCAATGTAAAAGATTAACCCCATGTAACTCATTCTTTGTAAATATGTGTTAACACTGGTACGATAGTCATTCCATTCACAGACTGAAGAATTATGCAGAAAGTCGAATAGAGGGCGTTAGTATAAGTGTTCTACTAGTTTTCCAAATTATTCTATGTCAAATTCTAAACAATGAAGTTGCTATGTCTGTGCCAACGGTGGTCAGACATGGACCATTTTCTTTAAGATTCTTTGGGTCACATTTGTGCTCTTGCTCATCCATCATCACACCTTATCAATTACCGTGGACGGATCGAAAATCTGCTTGTTAAAGGGTAACTCGTACCCTATCACTACCCATGGCTTCATCCTCATCATTCATTTCTATCACCTTTGGAGCACATAGTCTCCCGGCCCTGTTTAACTTCACTAGCACAATGTCATCCATCTATAGAACTGATCAAGACTATGAAAAAATGAAGGAAAAAAATGGAAAAAAGAGGAATCTGAAGGGATTTACAAGGTATATTTCTGTTCTTTTTTTGGTTCGAAACACTACATTGTTCTGAGCTCTGACAAAAGCTAAATAGCTATTTCTGGTAATGATATTCGTCCTCCTTAAACCTCAATTGCATATCTAATAGCTGTACATTTATTTTATTGAAGTATGTTACTCATGGTGAATGAAAATCGGGTGAGTTTTCATTCACCAAGAGCGACATGTTATTGGAAGGAGTGTAACGCGGAGTGGATAGAGGTGCTGGGTGGAGAGCATGATAGACGTCTGTTCAATTCCGCGCTCGGGCTAATCAAACCAGATATCCGTTCGCCACTAGCAAATTGCTAACGGACAATACCGTTTATGAGAATAAGAAGTACTGATATGAGACAGCGTGAGGCTATTAGAGGTTTATCTTTTTATGTTTATCCTTCCACATGCACGAAATGTAGAACGGAACAACAAAATAAAGACTATACTAAAAAGATAAGAGGTAGAAAGAAGGATAGAACTAACCGTGCACATGCTCTGAGGCATTCAATCGCGGTGAGCGCCGTGGGGCGCTTACTGGGCACCGGGCCGGATAGCGCGACTTCCGCCTGTGCGGAAAAGCACTCATCCACATCGTCGGTGTGAATCTATAGCGATTTCCAGAATTCATATTATAGGATGTTTTGTTAATCAATACGCATTCTGACACTTCTTTGAACTCCAAAATTCCGTCTTGCTAAGAACAAATTTTCATAAGGCACCTTAATATCGTTATTCTTATCTCCATAATCTTTAGTCAAGATATTTGTCGCCTATATTAGGTTACTACGTGACTATATCACACTGTATGGATCTAAGTCCCTTCTTAATTTGCTTCGTTGCCTCGCACCCACCATCCACGAAAGTTTTCGAAATTTTTTTTTACGTGTGCCTTCGCTTGCCCCTTGAGTACGCTATCATCTTTGTCATGAGTGTCGTTAATTGATGGCGGACTCGATTCTCCCTGGAATTCTCAGATGGCCGTGCTAGGGCGTTCCTACATCTATTAAAGGGAGTCAATTTGTCCCAGACAAGGGTGGTACCGATCGCCCTAGCCCAGAGGGATGAGATGCGTGGTGGGGACGCAGCGGGGTAGAGCAAGGGCCTGGGTAAGTTGCGTAGTCCGTGTAAAGAACAAGACCAGCACTACCAAAGCGCTACCCGCTCCTTAGCCAAGATAAATTTAAAAAAATTATCGACAAACAGTAACTCATATAGGTTTGAAATCTTGGTAGGAAGGGGATACAATTCTTGTTGAGTTGTCACTAGAAGGAACGAACAGCCATAAATTGTGCATTTTTTAAAATTAAATTACATATGAGACGCGTATGGCCCGGCCTGAGTCATATATGATTCGTAGAAACTTGGCCTTAAAAACTGAAGAACTGGATTCAAGCTCAAAATGAACTTTACCAAGTGGAACAAAAAATCGTAGTAACATACAGATCTGTCAATAAGTTACACGCTTTTCTATCCCATCTTGATGAAGTTCTGATTTCTACGAGTCCACAGAAGACATCTTTTCGATTTTTTTTTCGTTTAAATGAATTCTAAACCAGCTGAACACATAATTTGTTAAAGCTCTGAATTTTATTCAAAATTATCGCCAAGTAAAAAGGGGGGCGCATAGCACGGTGGTAGCGATGCCCGTCTTCACGAGCACGGTGCTAGTTCGATTCCGCTCCCCCGCCAACCCAGCCCTCTCATCTCTCCAGGATCGGTAAATTGGTACCGAACACGTCTGGGGAAAAAATCACTCTCTGCAATCCAGTTGGGAACGCTCCAGCACGGCTATCTCAGGACTCCAGGGAAAATTGCTCGACCAGCATTCTACGACATTCAAGATGAAATGAAAATCCCCAAGCAGCACCGAAGCCACACGTAAAGCTGGAAGATCTTGGTGGATGATGGATGCGAGGAAACGAATTGAATGTAAGAACTGATGGAATTTGCAGTAGACGTGAGGACAGCTCAAATAAAAATAAAACAAAAGAAAACATCTTCAAGTTCATCGTTGTTAGTTCTATCTCATAACTCCACCTCAGGTTCCCACGAACTGTCGAGTATGTGTGACTGGGCGAAAATGTCGTCGTCAACTTGACCGGATGTGAAAGACCTCGTCGACATGGCGGAAAAGTGCAGAGGAAACTGGTTCGCTACTACGCTCAATGGATTCCCGTCTTTATCCAGGAACAGAATATTAGAACCTATAAAAGCAACACGTTACAGACTTAGCTTAAAATTTTAAATTTGACATCAAAGTAGAAGTTTTCATACGTAGTTGGGATGAAACGCACAGGCTAGTCAGAATTTGCGGTCCTAAAAAATTTCTGCAAACTTTTCCGAAATTTATTCTATTCTATTTACAGTGATCAACCACTGTTGTGATAGTCGCTTCGAGAGCTCTCCGTCACGGTTATTTAGGAATTTCAAGGGAAAAGTATTTCTCTAATCGGCTAAAAACCAGTCAAATAGAACTTCCGCTGGAGGGCTGCATCATTTGTGAAGACAAGTCAGAGAAGTCTTCAAAAAAAGAATGTCATGTTTGGTTAGAGCTTTTGCAAGCCGAAGTTCTGACTTTGTTTCGGAACTAGCCCTCACCAATTGAGGAACCCACGTTTCTCAATCCTGGCCTTGTCGAGGTTTGCACGCTCCTCGTCTGACGGCAGCGAGCCGTGCACTACTGAGCCTGGTCTCACTATCAGGTCTGCGCCATGCAATTGCCTGTTGCCCAACTCCACTGTCACCTGTTTGACAAATGGTTACATATCGGCATTACTATATCGATAACTAAAGAGCAGGTTTATGTGATTAATCAAGTTTCATAGAGGGGAGAAATCCACTTCAGTGAAACGAAAATATCGATGTATCTCTTTTCGAAACTCGACTTCAATATGAATGGTGTTGAATGCGCAGGGGTCAAACAGTACCGTTTTGCCTCCGATTTCGGTGATTCTTCGTTCGAAGAGTCGCCCGCCTCGATGCAGTATGGAGACCGCTTGACAATGGTTCCTGGTCGAACTCAATGCGCTGAAGTTTTTTCGTTTTTCTTTGTAAACTTGGTTGTGTGAATTAGTGATTAGGACCTTTTTTCTCCTGTTTCTTTCCGCCTGTTCGGCCTACGAATCGCCGTAGTTTAGGGCGTTCCTGGGCAACTTGTTCGCTGTCTGCCGGCTCGTTCATGCGAGCCAGCTCGGCTTCGATTGCGAAACGCGGATCCTGAAGTTGTTTATCTGACTTGGTCACCAACACGTAGCACTTTTGCAACAAAAACCACATCCTATACAGCTGCGGTAGTTGTAAAATAAGGTCTAAAATAAGGACCTGTAATTAACCTTGCATTTCGGGAATTTTTATATCGTTTCCAAAATGGGTAGGATCATCACCGTAATCATAATAAACATCTACTAGAAAAAAAGGCGCTGGTTGAGTAGTTTACTTACTTTACTTTGATACTCTGATACGGTGAATACCACTATCTTAATGCTTAAAATTATTTTTTTAAGTCTGTCTCAATGCATTTAATGACCGAAAATCTTTATGTAATGTAACATTGTAACGCTTTAGTAGAATCGATAACAATACCATTACAACTGTTTTTAAAGGATAAAGGATGAACCATTTGGCGTCGAACAATCCTTGAGTGGTGCTCCATGCATTGTTATTGTTATTGATATTGTTCATGATAAACTCGTGCAACTTTACTAATGAAACAAAATAATAATAATAATCCTCCCAACGGTTTACCGCCTCATCGTGACTGGGAGGTGTTGTGGCGTGTCGGGCTGCTAGGTACAGCGGGGGGATTCACCTTCTGGCAGGGTCTCCCAGGCTGAGAAAGAGTCCGGCGTTTCCATCAGGAAGCTCAGCTAAGAGTAAACCAATACCAGGATCCTTCACCGTCCTGATAGCAAATGGCAAATCTATCTATAATTCACAAGGGCGGCGACTACCTGTGGTGGTGACGACCTTGGGCAGACTTTGGCTAGGGTGACCTTGGGACTCCAGGAAATGGATAAACCAGCAAAACTCCGAAAAAATGAAGATTACGCTGGAGCTCGCAAAACCAGTGAGAATTGCCATCAAAGTATCAAAGTAAGTAAGAAATAATAATAATGACGATAATAATAATAAAAAACAATAATGACAACATTGATAACAATAACAAAAACAGCAACAGTAATAGAAAAAAGTGACAATAATAAAGAGAGGAATCGTTTTGTTACATCATCCTAAGGTGAGTGATAGGCTTAACGCTGGTTCTGCTGTCATCACAAGAATCGTTGTCCTCTTAGAAGAATCCGTTTCGCAAGGCCTCCAATCCATAAAAGCCAGCAAGTGTCTGCGGTTGTGGCTCGAAAACGCCCTAACCCTGGTGATTATGGTTCCCAAGGAAAATTACACTCGACCAGTATTCCGCATACTAATAGGAGAAAATAAAAGAAGCACAATTTGTAGCCGAAGTGAACTACAAGCTGGGCCATCTTCGTAAACGACAGTGGCAGGAAAACAAAACAAATGGACGGACTGTTGGATCAAAACTACGTATGATGAATGCTGGTTATCTAAGTATTTAAGTAAGTAATAATAACAGAAGTTATGGGATATATTCAAGAGGAGTTAAAGAGACATATTAATTATTGACGATGTGGATTTGCACCACAACTTTGTATCTCTTTTACAACATTGTTTTTTTTATTCCTCAAAGAATAACTTAGTCCAGGAGGCCTATTAGTGTGAAAGAAAAAAATTTATGTATGGCAATCACACTAAAACGTGGAAGCGTGAGATAGAATCAGAACCGTCAGTTCGTCTACCGTCACCGTACTTGCATCATCTCCAACTGCTCCTTGCTTGAGCGTCGCCGATGTCGCCGCTCCTCAGGCAGCCAGAACTCGGCCGAGAGCTCGTCCGACCTGTGTCGTCGTTCACCCTCCACACGGTTGTCGTGGTAGTACCACGTGCCTGACACGGTTAGACCACCTGCAAAATGTGCTTCACTAAAACACCTTGTCATTTCTTGAAAAGAAACGTAGATAAGACGATTTTAGGGAATGGATTATGTTTAATACTCATTAGGTTCAACTGTTTTACAATTTCGCGAGAACTTATAAGACTTAAACACTTTGGGCTGAGCTATTTGCAGCCTTATATAATATTGGTAAGGCCGAGTGCTGTTGAAAGACTGGTTTTCACATCGACTTTGGATTTTAAATTGTTTTCCCTTCGTCTCGAATTTTTTCACTTTTGCTATGCTCTTAAAACAAAGAAAAAAGCTCTGCGTCGATCAATCCCTTTAGGGATGCACCATGCATTGCACTTCATTAAGCATCGGTTGGATGTGGCTGAATGCATATCTGGCCTTTGAATTGACTCGCGGTGGCCTACCGATGTATCGGGCTCGCAGACAAATCTGGTACGAGTTTGCGGAACCCGAGGGATGGAGGGCTTGGTGGGCCATGGGTTCGGGGATCGATTCCACGTGTGTGTTGCAAGGCGCCTCCGACCACAGCTCCACATGCGCCCTACATGCTATGCTCTTACTAATCGTTTTGTTTTGAAGTTTTGTAATTTCTCGTTTTTTTTGTTAGATTATCAGAAAAAAAGCGTCCATAAAGGAAGCACACGTTTTTTGTTCAGGAAGGATCGTTCATTTGGAATGCGGACCACCTCTTTCTCGGGGTACTACTGTTTGTTCTTCAGCAACAATGAAGTCCTGAATCGGATATTGTTCGCCATCCCAGACGATCTTAGTCGTAGTACTGGGAAGCGTTGCAGTTGTCACACGATATTCCGGCTCCAGCGAATACAAAACTCCTTGGAATAACGATTTCTTCAGGCTGAAATTATATACAGATTAAAAGTAGAGAATAAATTAGTCGCCAAAAAAATAGAAACCCTCCCCATTTGAAAACGTTGACAGTGTCCTTTAAAAGATCAGGTCAATCCTTTCAGCACTTTGTAATGGCCTATTGGGATTTGAGTGCAAGCAGTTAAGTAGCCCTGGAACGGGGTTTTCTGCTTCAGACCCCTTCACTACCGAATAGTCATATTTTAAGGGAAAAAAAAAGCCATTCGCCAATTTTATTACATAACATAAAATGAATTATAAAAAAATAATCACTGTATAGATTGTTTTACCCAGGTTTTGTGTGCTTTTTTCGTCATGGCAGTACTTGTTCGTAAAGGCGACGGCGTGTCTGAAAGTGCTGCTGTGAGGCCTGGTGGGAATTTCCCTGTCACAATCCACTTCCTCCGGTTTTTTGCTTTATCGCAGTTACCTTGTTTACTCGTTGATGTGGTACTCGACATGGGCGTCGTCATCCCAGAGTGTTCTGCAGTCGTCATCGTTGACCTCGTTGTAATACTTAATAACACAATTAACACTTAGTTATTTAGAATATTAGCCTTTGTATTGCTTGTAAGCTTCCCTGGTAATGCCTCAGCTACTTGTAATTTGAAAAATGTCAAAAAACAAAAGTGAAATCGAAAATGGATGAAGTACAGTACTAACTATGAAGTGGTTACGACGCCAGATGGGATCGAGGAGTGCACGGCTTTTGACATCATTACCTAGATTGCTTGGTTATACTGAACACATTAATGGTGGATTTTTGAGAGAAGAAAAGTAAAAGGACCATAATCAATAAGCTACATTTTCAAATCAGAAAGGGAAAAGCTTGTTGAAAGCGGTAGGTCTCGCGTTGTCAAAAGGGATAAATTCTTTCGTTTAAATAGGAACGCTTTCTATAGAAATAACTGGTTACGGCGACACAAAAGTTAAGAAAAATCCGTCTTCTATAGGTTCACTTACGCAAGAAATATAAGTTGTCAAAGTGAACACTACCTGAATTCATTGATTAATTCAGCTACAGCAAGGAGATGGGAGGGTTAAATGGGCCCCCAAAAAAAGGATTTCGAATGTTTACAACTAATAAATGAGTACCAACTTTTTCTAACTTAGAAGAAATCACCGCTTTATATTACGGACCATGATGAGCGGATGTTGTTGACTTTCATATTTGACAAAGGATAAAGCGTTCAGCATTGATGAAATCGTCAAGGATGCATTTGACTGTCTTGCTAGAAATGATTGAATGCTATTTGGCCTGTACACCGGCTTGCTGTGGCGTGTCGATATTCGGGCGTCGAAGTGATGGAGAGGTTGGTTTGGCCGTGATGCGAGATAGAATAAAAAGCTGTGTATGTTGTGCAAAACAATTCTAACCATTGCACTCTCCTCCCACCTCTTCAAGAGTGGTGAAGCTGTTTTTAATTCAACTTTTTCGAGGTTATGGAACTTATTCATTATTCAGTTGCTGTTTTTTGAATGTTCTGCAGCGATAGAGGCAGTTATTAACGACTACAAAAAAACATGGATGTTACAAAGAAGAAAAAGCGAGTTCTCACCCAGGCATAGTCTGACCTCTCAATGTGCTATTTATAGCAATACAAGAAATCCTCGTATTCGTGGCAAGCGCACAAGAAGGACAAAGGTCTTTTTTGCTTCTTTTGCCACCTTTTTTTAGGCTGTCTTCACTGGCAGTAAGCACCTCTTAAATTAACGTTGCCAGCTATCCGTCACCTGCTTTTCACTGACCGTTACGTCACGCGTCGGAATTGTGGCTTCAGAGATGCCAGCGTTCGTCAGCGAGTTCAGCAATGAATCGGTCACTGCAAACGGCATATCGTGCTCCTGAAAATATCCGTCGTAATAGGTGGTCCACGAGATAAAGTACATGTTGTTCTAACACGGTCGCTCTATGTGTAATCAGCAACTGTTCAGGAGGTGATGACAAGGAAAGCAGTTAGAAGTAAGCAGGATTTGAAAGAAGTGCAATGAGGTGAAAATAATGTCGTAGCTTCGATAAACAAATAAGAACTGCAGAAGCTGAGTCACCTCGACCTCGTCGGGCGGTAGGTCCAACGTGCTTCTCAATTGTACGCTTCCGGTTGGCTGCAATTTCTACTTGTAAGTAACCAAACAACGTCGCACTAGCGCATTCTGGTCCATAAAGGACAAACCAGTGGTTTTTTTGGATGTATGCCGGTAATGCTCCATCAACAGAGATCAGCTTATACAGTGCAATCAATCCCAATGGACCCAAAGTGTTCCCATTTCGTTCAATATCATAATTCTCAGGATTTTGCCCACTCCCTTATTAGAAATTTAGTTACCAAATTAGTCCATTCCAGTTTTAAAAAAGCAAGTCCCCGTCAGATTTTTTTCTGCTAAGTATTTCGACTTTTTAGTTTCGAATTTTGAAAGAAAGAATTTAGGTTTTACGAGAACCGTGGGCGATCATTAGGATCAGCTCGTTGTGCAAGTGCTGAGGAAGACTCGCACTTTTTCGCTCTCCTTCTCATTATGGAAGAAAGTTGCTGGAATTGCGTTTGGTTCTTCGCTTCCAAATGCTATGAATAAAAAGAACTTCCAGAACGACTTTAAAAAATCGCCAAGATATAGGCCCGCCTACTAGCTTAGGGAGTTAATCTAGGAGAACCGACATCGTACTGGTGATAATCGCCACATTACCACTGCCCTACCCGGTTATTAAGTGGGTTTGCCACAGGGCTGTGAGATGTATTTGTACAAATAATTTTCTATCGACATTATAAGAGATATTAGAGAAAGATATAGATGTATGTAATTTCCTGTCGATATTATTGATGTATTATAGAAAAAGTGAACACGAGATAAAGCCGTTTATACCTTCCGTCGAACCTCGAGTGGCTCGGTGGTCGGGGCACTGCTGAAGAGCGTGCTGTTCACATCACCAGCATCGGCATGGCTCATTAGCGTTCGAACAGTTGTCAGGTTTGCAGATTCTGACGACATCTGAACCCCTTCGAAACATGCTGATGTTCACATTTTCAAAATCCAGTGTTCGATTGGCCACAATGACCACTATTTAACCAAAGGAGCTTTAAATTCTTCTTACTTAAAGAAGAATTCAACACCACTTTGGGATTATGGAGTCTTGTGATTGAATGGTGTTAGTCACGGCAAACAATGATGATTCGAATGTTTTTGTTTATACTGCTAGTAAGAAATACTGGAATCTGTTGTGTCTTTCGCATTGAGAATAACAATCACATGCAAATCATACCTCATAGTGAGTAATTCACAGATGTAAAGGTAGGTGGGCACAGAGACATAAAGGGGAAGATTTGGAAGTAAAAGTTACGAACCTCGCAATGCAGTCGAAAACACAAGCGCGCAAAATTCTTGAGGCATTTTGGATTAGCTCCGAGAATCCGAAAATGAACAACAAGGAGGAATTCCTCGTAATTATGCCTGATATCTGACAGTACTTAAGACTGTTATTCTAATGTGACAGGCACATTACGCTTCCAAGTGAACTCTGTGCGCTTGGTCTCCACGTGACATATTCGGTGGAAGACTCCTAGAAAGCGGTGAGTGTGCGAAGAGGCTATTCTGTGTTCAATGTGATTGAAATCTTAATTTAGTATTTTTCCTGTTTGGTTTATGGAGGTGTTTGGCTGGATAGATTACGGTCAACTAGACCTTCCCAGGTTTCAGAACCTGAGGAAGGCGAAATCCGGCGAGACGTCGTCAGCTTGTTCGTGAATAAAGAAACAACATCTCGTGTTTGCTCGACAAGAATGTAAAGGATTTGATCAATGCCGAGGTTAGTAGAGAGTCGGTCGGGGCTGAAGTAGCTATTCAACCTGTGCATCTTTTTTATTTGATTGACTCATTAGGAACAAGCTACAATACTGAAAATGAATTGGGGCTGCGGTCTTCAAAATATCTGATAACTAGAATTTCTAGTTCTTCTAAGTTCAGTAACTATTAGTTAGCATCTGGTAACGACTAAGAAAAATCGGTAATGCTAACCTGCTTTTCATACGGCTTTTGACGAACGCTCGATTGACTGAAATATGGCATTTACTTCCATTTTAAAGATAATAGGATAGTAAATATATTTAAAACCCATTCTGCATAAATTTTCTGTCTGCCAAAGCTTGTCAAGATTAAAGAAGAATGAAGAAAAGCCAAGAAAGTGGAAGAAGAAGAAGAGAACGGGATTATCAAAAAAATTGTGGTTAGTTAGAACAATAATGAACCTTAGCGAACCCGAGCTGTCACTGAACATGGCGAGTCTCCGAAGCAAAGGATTCTCGTCAAGTAGTTGCTCCACCGTGCTCCAATCCTTTTTCGGTGTATCTGTAAAAAAAACTTTTTTCACCTAGTAGTCGTGAAATAACCACATATGTGTCGTGGTGTTTCTCAAGCTGTACCTCAAGCTGGCAACGCACGAAAGGTTGGTTGTTTTGATAGTAAGAGTAAAGCCAATGATACTTCTTTCCTGCACTTTTTTTACACTTTCTTTTATGCTACCCGTCTTAGCATCTACTGTGCCGTTCCCAACATTTCTGGCATTTCATTCGTTTCCTCGCATCCATCATCCATGAATCATGCATGGTTCATTCTCCTCGGTGCCCTGAGATAGCTGGACTAGAGCGTTCCCACTTGAATTGCAGAAAGTGGCCTGTTCCGCGTCTGCTATCAAATTCCTCATCCGAATGGTCAGATGAAGGGATGCGTCAGCCTGAAGCAGTGTCGAACCAGCAACGTGTTCGCGATGAACGACATCACTGCCACTAGGTTACCAGGTTACCAGCCTTCCCTTTACGACGCTCTTCATGTAAGTTCTGTAAAAGCGTGCTGCCACATCAGTGACACTTATTTTGGCGTTGATTCTTTCGTAGTACTCCGAACGAACATCTGTAAGAACTATAAATTTCTGAGCCAACTTTTTCCTTACTGGTTATTATTATTTTTCACTGCACGGCATGATGTGAAATACAACTACAGCCTAAGTGGTGCAGTGGGTAACACATGAGCCCCAAGAAACGGTAATCTCGGGTTCGATCGGTCCTGAGGTCCAAGTTTTGCAAATACCTTAGCATCATAGTGGTTACAAGATTAGAGAAAAAACGAGATGAAAACTAAAATTGGACTATTTAAAGTTAACGGAAGTACTTCATGGACCCCTCATCTGATAGATTTCCAGTCGCTTAGAGTCCATAGTACGAGAGCAGGCCCAACTGCTGGATGAGGCTACATTCTCTGTTCCTGCTGTGCAGGATTGACATATATTTTCTGTGTGTACGCAAAACTAATTATACCTCTGTGCCTTTGCATGCATATGGACTCTAAAGTCCAATTCAAATCGCAGAAAGCCTCCCTTCAGGTGAGCGGTTAGTGCATACGAGGTGGTTAGGAGTTGTCTCCAACAAACAAGCTCAGTGTATACTCTGGGACAGACTGGCATGCTACCCCCTAGGTATCAATCGCTAAGCATTCCTAGAAACAGCTCTGATAAAGCAGCATTGTTTAAAACAAGTACGAAAAAGCTGCAGCAACCCTAGGGCCGTTCCAAGCTTCCGAAATATTGAATTTTTCGGCGAAAATTTATACGCTTGTACTTGTATCTTTCGCTGAAAGCCTCATGATACAGAGGTGAAGCACGATCTCATCGGACTAGCCAATATGAGAAGCCACAGCACATTAATTGTCGTTTATGATACGGAGAGAACACTCTTCAACAAGATGTTGTCCATGAACACTGACTTCTTTAGACAGTAAGCACCCCACAAGTCGTCTATGGCGCAACATCAAGCTACGACGAAGGCAAGATCGAATGTATGAATTTCGGGAAGTTTTACGGAAAAATCACATCTTCTACAAGGTTATCATTGATGGCTTCAATGCTAAGATTGTTCTAAGAAGAAGAGAACATAATAAGACACAAAATGGATTTAAAGAAATGAATACAGTGCACGGCGGTTTACTGCAATGATCGAGACCATCGACAATAGCAGATCCTCTCAACGTTGGAAGTAGAAATATCTCAGTGGAGATGTCCATGGAGGATGAAATAAAGGATAAAAGAATGAACGTCGACCGTTAATCATTGGGTGAGGAACATGCCACGCATTCGACGTCACCAAGCACATTAAAGAGAGCGAGAGCATTAGTGAGCTCGGGGAGCGGTATAGAACCCATGACCATGTACTGCAGGGCAACTGTAACCATTGCTCTATGCAGATCGTGGTGAAATAAATATAATATAACAGAACGGAGTTTAGCCAAAAAAATGCGTTCTTTTTCCAACGTTCTACACGAAATTGGACCGTCGCTATGCAAGATTCATTTTTTTCGAAGAAAGGAGAGAAAGTGGCAAAATTCATGAAACGAAACCACAAAATTATCGTATGTTGAGATTTATTGAGATCATTGGTCGGCTTCTGGGGAGGTGACGTTATTAATATCGTTGACAAATAACATGAGCGATTTGTTGAACACCTCTATATTCACCTGTAGTCCAGTTGATCGTCGAGTGACTCGAGCTGGCGCCAATAAATCTTCCATCTTTTCCTGTCGCGTGCAAGAGTAGCCCAATGGGTTCTGCTCGCTCTAGGAACTCGGCCAGCATCATATCTTTCTTCTAGGTTTTTCGTGAAGAACTCTGACCATCGAGCCAGTGGTCTTCCTGCAGTGTGTTTAACATCCCGAGGAATCCAGTCACTAACCGCTCTTGTCCATCGGTTGTCGTTCATACGCATTACGTGTCTGGCCTACCGTATCTTTACCTCTCTTAGTGCTAGAAAAGTCCAGAGTTGGAAAGTCACCAGGAACACTTTGTAGGAACAATCGAGCACCAGCCATAGACAATTACCAACTCATATCCGAACCTGCTAAACTCTATGGAAACGATAACAGAAGGTTGCAAAGAAGGAAGAGTAGAAGTAATAGCCGAAGCTACAGAAGCTGGGAAGAGCGTCCGTTGCACTCGCTGAAATTTCGCTAATTACAAATTAAGATAATTGCTTTCCTGCGCTGTCGTTCCAACGTTGCCCCTCTTCACGCGGTACTTGTCCTTACACAGATAGGTATAGAAAGGTGCGAAATTTGAAACTCACTATGAGATACATGGTATGAACGCTTGAACTGATACATTAAAATTATGAGTACAACCATTCACATATCAACACCCATCTGCTTGCAGCCACATCTACCTGCTTTCACATCTAGTTAGAATAGAGAGATATAGTCCCAACATCGGTGCAGACAGAATTAGTCTCGAACATCTGAGAAATACCTCCAACACATTTACAGTAGTCTTCATACGCTACCTGTCATGCAAGGTTCAAAATCAATGGGTGACCAGCTACGGGAAACACACACGCCATTGGCAACTGTCGTCTAACAATACCTACCGTCTGTTTTCTACAGTCTTTTTATACGAGTTGTTCGCAACAGGTCTAAGACAACAGTAGACAAAGGATTTATCATGCGAACGATCAAGATTTTGAAAAAGGTTCAGGACGAATAATTTTATGCACCTGATACTGAAACACACTGAGGACTGATTAAGAACAATTTGTCTCACATTCATCGACCTCAAGTATAGCCTTCGACGTTGTTGAAAAAAAAAGGAGTTCACGGAAGCTATGGGTGGAAAGGGTGTCTGTGTTTGGTACACAAATATTTTCACGATAGAACAACATGATACTTGATACTTGATACTTCAATGGCCCGTCCTCACCGATTGTGCGGGCTTCAGCATAATCTCTATTTTTTCGGATATTTGCTGGTTAAGCAGCCACTGTGGTTCTCGAGGTCAGGCTGGCCAAAATCTGCCCCAGGTCTTCATCACCACAGGCAGTCGCCGCCCTTGTGAATCAGAGCGAGATTTGCCACCATGCGACTAGTTCAATACCAGGACGGTGGTGGATCCTGATATTGATTTACTCTTAACTATGCTTCCTGATGGAAGCGCCGAAACGGTGTAGAACAACTACATAACAAGAATTTCACCATTTTATAAGGACATTATCATTGGCGTAAAAAAAATGGGCTCGAAAGTGTAATACCTTCAGAACTGTTAGAAAAAAGTTATCTCTTTGTTCCTGATGATGTGGTTGTGGGAAAAAATTGGTGGTCGTATCCGGAATTTCAAGGAGACGATGTTCACATGAAACGGAATCGCCCCCTTATGCCCCATTTGCGTTCAACACTGCGAATATCTTTTCATGCTTCAAAAATGTGTCTCTGGGTCAGGAAATCGGTGTGGTGAATGAATTAGCGCCGAAGCTGAGTACGAGAATGCAAGAGGGTTGAAAAGGTTATGAATGCTTAACGACTGTAGTGAACAGAAGGAAGACCAGCCGGCCGCTTGCCTAAATTACCAAGCTTGCAATTCTTCCTGCCATAAACGGGTTGCGAATCCCGACTACTTAGTGTGACTCATTATAGGAGTGAAAGGCAGAATTCAAAGCTCCGATCTAAGTCGAGTCAGAGACCAGACACTCAACCGTATATAAACGCATGCACGTACACGTCGAAAACCAGGTCGACGAAAAAACTTAAAGCATTTTGATGACAGTTTTTGGACGAGATCCATTAGTGAATTGGTTCAATAGAATAGCAAAGCGACAAGACTAAGACTGCTTACTCAATGGTGAGAAATATTAACAAAAACCATATAAGAAGAACATGATACGCATCAATCCTCCTGAAAGGGCAGAAGCAACTGCTTTGTCAGTTCCCAGCGAAGAACAGAATTCTCAGGAGCAGGATCGACTCACCCGATGCCCATTGGAATGGCATGTGTTACAGATAATGTACGAATAACAGTCCCTTGAATAGAAAGGTGATCCTATAATGGCAACCTCCTGTGTGCCACTCAAGAAAATAGCGAGTTACTAATCAATTCGAGGTTAGTAGAAAGTCGGTCCTGGGATTTACAAAGTACACTTTTTAATTTTGAGCGGGAACTCTGCTTAAGTTTAAAGTAAAGTTTAAAAAATTTTCTTTAAAGTCCAAAACTAAAAATCATGCATGCTATTTCAAGAAAGAGAAAAGTCATGGATGAGAACTCTGGAATGACAATCTAAAAGTATAAGAAAGAGTCCCACACAGGAACAATTAATGTTCTACAACTTCTCCGTACCCCCTCCCCTCTGCTGATCATCATGTGGTAAACTTCGTCAATTCGTTTAAAAGATTTTTTGAAGATCCTCAAAACATAAAACACAGTGCATTATTTTAAGTAGAGAAAGTTCTAGGGTTGTCTCAGTAATACTATTGTTGATGAAGAGTCTGAGAACACGTTCTTATGGAAATTGAAAGTTGATGAGTTAGATGGTGATGTCGAACAGAATTATACCTCGCGACGACTCGAGTGCGGTTGTCTTCTCAATGATGACTGCTTGCCCCATAGTGACAGAATACAGGAAGTGCAGTGCTACTGTCTGGATCAGCATCTGCAAACAAGTACCGGAGGCGCAAGCAGGACAAGCAAGCTCTGAAACTCGACATTTTATGTCAGTGGAATAACGAAAAAAACGAGAATTGCGAGCGAAAAGGAATGCAGAATGCGGGTACATCTTCAAAATAACTGCAGAAGAAGGTATAGGAGAGAACAATGCGAAGTAAAAGAACTATGAGAAAACAGTGGGATGCACACGTGACGAACGTCCTGAATCATTCATTATTGCTGAACCATCATGGATACTACACGGAGAAATCATCAGGTTTGTTTTACTTGTTTGCCGTTTATCGTTTATTAGCTACTATTTACCTCTTTCGGATTGCTGTTTATCATTAAAGGGTAAAGGATAAAGCTCTCGGAGTAGATAACAATCCCTCAGGGATGCGCCATGCATTCGACTTCATTCAGCACCGTTTGGAGATGCTTGAATGCATATCTGGCCTTTAAAATTACTCGCGGTGGCTTGCCGATGTATCAAGCCAGTGACGCTATCCTCCCAGACAAATATGGTACCAATTTGCCCAGCTAGGAGAGATGGAAGGCTTGGTGGGCCATAGGCGCGAGGACCGATTCCACATGTGTGTTGCAGGGCGCCTCCGACCACTGCGCCACACGCTGTTTATCATTACGTTAAACAAATTCTTTACTTAACATGCATTTGCTAACGCATTCATATGGAAATGTGCTAGGTGTTGAGCTGGTAAAACGGATGAATGCACTGACAATTCTAAGAACATCTTTCGACACTACAGTTGTTTTCTTCCTTTGTATCAACTGCTCTGTCACTAAATAGATAAGGCAGATCTTTTAAAAAAGATGTAGAGGTGAAAAGAAGAGTTCTGAGTGGAAGAGCATAAAATCGAGTTTGTCGGCAATCTTGACATGGTATTGGAAATCTTGACATGGTATTGGAAATGGCATAACGGTCGGGATGAGAGCGAAAGGGAGGAGGAGATGACGATTGCGGTCACCAATTATGAGGAGTGCAATGCAGACGTCAGGCCGTCGGTAGGAAATGGAACGAATGAACAGCCGGAAAGTACGACCGTCTCTGAGATGTCGTCGGTCAGTCGGCAATTTTGCGCATGGTTGATGCATACGTGTGACGAGCCGTAATGCTTGCTGAAAACCCATTCACACCATAGAAATAAACGAAAAGGTTTTAGGTCAACATGTTCTTTCCACCCGCAAAAAAAAGACACTCAAGCACCTAGAGACAGAGCCCTCGGTTTGAGAGCACACCTAGCGCAGAATGACCTTATAGACAGTTAGATCCGTTGGAAAGAATTCGACACTAGTACAATCCCACTCAGGGCAAACTCATTCAGGGTGGTTTTCCTTAACTAGTCAAGCTTCTTTAAGGAAATTAAAAAAGAAAGCGTGTACTAACGCCTCTGAAATTTTTTATCGTTGTACCAGTAGAATGGTGGTAAATCCGAAAATGATTGATTTACTCCAATAATTGCATCTTTCCAAGAGTCGCGGTTTAGTCGCATGCATTAGCACCAGAATCACCTCAGTTATACAAGTGGACTTTCCCAGTAAATCATATCTGCTCCAATCTATCTGCCAACCGTTCGTCCATTTGAAGCCGAAATCCATATGCGTGGCTTAACCTTTTGACTGAGCATATAGTGCTAACAAAATCAATCACGTATTCGATAAACACCATACGAACACTGGACATTTATAGACGTAACGGGCTGCATCTGTGCGATTCTGTCCATGCTCGCTCTTGATTTGTCTTTTGTACGCGCAATACGCAGTCGACAGCGCTACTTTCGAACGTCGCGCTCCACACAGATGCGCATAGGCTGCACGTCAGTAATTAGTTGCCAGAACAGAGAATGAGCCGAGACCACCATGACTGGGACATATACCTTGAGCTCCACAGAGCACTAACGATCTAAATTCATTGTGAAAAATCCACGGATCACCCTCACAGAGGGTCTCTTACGTTTAATCGAGAGGCAACTTGGCGCGTTCGCAGGTGGCCAATATGGGGTTAATCGCGGATCAAAAGCGACCATATGGTTCCCTGAGATGCACAAAGATTGATCCAGGGCATGGGCTTGCTCTTTCTGCTGCTTCGAATTGACATGTACCTTCTGTTACGGAGATGTTTGGCTGAGTCGATTGTAGTCAACTTGATCTTTCCAGGCTCTGAGGAAGGCGAAATCCGCCGAAACATCAGCTTTTTCTTGAATAAAGAATGAGGTAACAACCTGATGTTTGCTCATCAGCAACACAGTGAATTACTTGATAAATGCCGAGGTTAATTGAAAGTCGGTTTTGAGAACTACATACTTTCTGTGTCATTCATGCATGCGTGGCATGGGTGTTCCTCGTTTATGCGGATTATTTTCTATAAGACAGTTCGGTCGATATGCTGCAATAAAATTGCTGGGAAGTACATGCGAGGCGGCTAGGAATCTTCAATAAATAAGCCCATCGTCTACTCTAGAAGAGATTGGCAATGTGCCCGTGAATTTCTTCAGACCCCACGTTCAGTGCTCAGCAAACTATACGTGGGGTGAACAAATAAGTGGGCCGTGAACCCTCTATACGGCAGCGATGGATAAGACGATTATGGGGAGGCTGGTGAAATCTCAGGGCCATTCTAGGCTGCTTATATCTCTAAGGGTTAAGTGACGATCTATACCTACAATGTACGTCCGTTGGTATTTAAGTCTACCACAGTGGACCTGATCATGCAGGCAAGATGTTATCGGACTGGCTGAGACGAGAGGATGCGGTCCGCTGAACGCCGTCTATGAGATCGGAGAAGAACTGTTCGTGGGAACATGCAACAGTAGAAGAGTTGGCACTACCAACGTTCTCGTCAACACGAGTTTGGCCATGAAATCGATTCAGTTGAACAACTTACAACCTGAATCGGATGCCTACGGTTGAAGAGCCGTGGATCTATACCAGCTTTCACGATCTTCGTCGCCTACGCATTCACACCAAACTATCACGAAACTGAAGTTAAGCCGTTCTATATGGATCTGGAGAAGTTCTACAGAGGAGACCATACATTCTTAAAGGCCATCATTGGCGATTTTAGCGCTAAGATTGCATCCAGAAGAACGTCTGATGGACGATTCATTCGACCCACAGATTAGAATGGAACGATCAGGATGAGCGGTTGTCTGAGTTTATCATAATGACTAAGACCATCCATGGTAATTCACAAAATTCTACACAGGGACCAGATCATCGCCTCCTTCGTGCAAGGTTTCATGTCTCGTGGAAAGGAGAAAAAACCGCTGAATTCAAAAAACGGAATGCCAAAACCACCATAAACTGGGATTTATTCAGTTCATTAGTCGGCTGTTGAGAAAATGCCGTTGAGAAAACATCAGGAATACGATAGGCTCATTCAACATCTTCACATTAGGGCTATGAAAGCCGAAAGTACGAAAGTCACCAAGAGACGTCTGCCGCCAAAAATACTCGAGGTGATACGCTAACGTAGAATGGCACACCGTACAGGCACGCCCACTGAGTCCTGAACTTGCAAAACAATGCAAAAAGTCAATAAAAGAAGATGTTAAAGAGGCAATAGCAGTAGTTATGGCCAAAGCCGCAGATGCTGAGAAGAGCATTCTTCACTATTATTGTCTTTTCAAAACCACCTCCTCCAGCGCTCAAACGGAAAAAAAGGAGGATTGATATGTCGTCATACCGGTTCATCTTTCCGAAATCCAACATGCTATTTCGCCGGTGAAGAATCGAGTAACACTTGGTGTGGACATGACAGGTCTTGAACACTTGGAGAGCATTCCGCCACTCATCAAAACCTAGCTCGTTTTCCCACACGTATGGAAAAGGGTGGGTTAGCAAGGCGACATCATTTCTCCAAAACAATTTATCGCCAACTCATGCGGATATTGAAATGGGACAACATTGGACAGAAGCGAGCGACTTAAGGAGACTTTAGGAGCATCGAAGATATAGTGAAGAAAAACAAAGAACATCCTACTCCGTGCCCACCTTTTCGACCGACTCTACGATACTTCCCTGCCTTACCGTATGCGTCAGAAACCTGGTCGCTACGTAAGTAGGGATGAAAGCGCTCAGCGTTATAGAATCCGTAGTCGAAACGAAATGACGACGCTAGGAGTATCTCGTATCATGCAAGTGGGAGAGCGAATCCGAACCATCTCCGTGAACGACCAAAAAATAAAGACACCTTTATATACGCAAAACTGTCGGCGGTGAGGTGGGCTGGACTCTTAATCCATATGAACGACAAACGATGGACAAGAGCCGTTAATGACTGGATTCCTTGGGATTTCAAACCTAGTGCCGGAAGACCACCGAAGCCATGGTCAGAGCTCTCTACGGAAAGCCCAAAAAGGAAAATATGGTGCACAGAGAGTCGTAAGTGAGAAGAACCCACTGAGCTACTTTTTATGCGCCGCAGAGAGAAATGGAAGGCTTACTAGTCCCCGCTTGAGTTACTTGACAATGAGTCGGACTACACGTGATAAATGTGAGAACTCATCATAATGGAATTCATAGGAACGATCTAGTTGGAGCAAAAATTCAGAAAGACAGAAACAAGGCAGAGCAAAAAAATGTTGTGTTCCTAGATCACTGACCTCTTCTGGAAGTTGCTCCAGGTTAAAGCATTATTAATGCAAAGCTATTACGAACTAATAAGTTGAGTCAAGAACAATGGCCGATAGTGGCCGAATTTGAGCTTCAAATTTGAAATGTGAACTAGCTCAAACATAATGTTATCAGTCAAAGCCTAAAGAAACCCAGGTCGAATCAAGAATTTTGAAGTTCTGGAAGTGGCTGATTTTTTCGACAAGACTCTCGGAGGCAGCTTAGTTGCTGAGGATTTATCTACAAAGGTAGCTCTTGATATGCTTGAAAAGTACTAACGCGTCGGCGAGGGCCCGATGAGTATGGTACGGTTGGCGCTGAGTTTCGTGGTTCTACTCGCCCAGTTTTGAATCGTTGGTGGTGAAACGTGTGGTAGATAAAGGCTCCACCTTCCAATTAACCACGCCTGGAAGAACACGTTGTTGTAATTGCGGAATTTCATCAATTTCGTTACATTGCTTCCCTCCTATGCACGTTTCGCCAAGACTGAAGAAGTTGTATTACATGATTGCATTTACCGAAACGGGCAACCTCCTCTGAATCGCCTTCTGTGACAGCTTCGGGAAGTGATTGGCAGTTTAATCCCTCTTAACCAACCCAGCCTTGAATGTCATCGGTTTCCGTACGGAAGTTTATTTCCGTCACATATTTCAATGCGAATGAGAACGGTCTCGTTTTTGTTGCGTAAATGGTGCGTAATGCAGATTTGTTAACGATGGCGTCTGCGCTCCTCTTTCGATTCGTTCAGATCGAATCTCTTTTCTAGTCAAACAAATGTCCAGTCCAAACAAATGAATCAATAAATAAACAACATAAGTACAAATAACCGGCTCAAATGGCTCAATTTCACCTTTCCCCTGTAATCCAAATGACGAACGATTATTGGAGTGCGAATGTTAAACCTACCACGGATCTCGATCTGTTTTTCGACTGTCATTTCTGACTATCCCGTTCAGACAACTCCTACTAAGCGTCCACGACGTTCTTCATCATGAATACCCCTCATCTCCAGAGCGAAAGTATCCGAGCCATCCGTCGCGCGAGTCCGGTTTCTTGGCCACGTTTGGTTCACATTTGAGCTGTTCCGTTGAAGCGTGTACGAATTCGAGCCCATGAAGAAACATGACACGGACTTATTTTAAAAAGCACTATCATATCAACCAGCATAATTTCATCGGTTTTAAAATCTTAGAAGAGTTTTACACGGGAAATACTAAAGCATTAGGTATGCTTTAAAATAGTATACGATGTCGATGCAACAAATGCTTGCAGCAAGACGTGTCTTACATTGAGAAAAAGTTCGTTACGACTTGAACGGTTACTAGTTTTGAATCAAATTATTAGAATACTTACCACTGGCAACTTTAAAATAAGAGAGAATAAAAGGATAGAAGGATAAAGCTCTCGGCGTTGATCGATCCATGAAGGATGCTCCATACATTCGACTTCAATAAGCATCGTTTGGAGGTGACTGAACGCATATCTGGCCTTTACAATGATTCGCGGTGGCTTGCCGATGTATCAAGCCAGTGCTGCTATCCCCCCCCCCAGACAAGTCTGGTACCGATTTGCCGACCCCGGAGGGGTGGAAGGCTTGGTGGCCCATGGGCGCCGGGGTCGATTCTCCGTGTGTGTTGCAGGGCGCCTTCGACCATTGCACCACATAGGAAAGAATAGCTTTAGAAAATGACACTGAATTGGAAGTCTAGTTCAACATTAATTGAGGTCTCTTGCACGTTTATTGTTAGGCAACTGTCCAACACCAGAATAAAGCCCCCTTAAACGAACGCAAATAATTTCCTGTTGACCAAATAATGGTTATAAAGTGCGAAATCTTAAGCTAACAGAGTATGTATCCATATCTATTCTTCTACGTCTCAAGTCAGCATTTCAGTGAAACATACAAATCGTAGGAAAGACACCGAAAGCAGTAGTGGGCGTGCAACCGGATCGCACGAACGTGTAGGGGTGACTGTGAGTGAATTCGAATGTGGATTTCCCAGGAACGAGACGAGTCAGCTCAGCGAGCTGGACATTGTGGCGCCGAAGTAGGCCAACGAAGGCAGTCGGCGCAGGTTTAGCGCTTAGCCACAGGCATTAACCCAGAAATGGTTCTCAGAGATCTAGAAATAGGCCTTTAGCGCCAGTGTTACATTAATCCCTGATTCAGATTTACAAAGACGACGTTCGAGCGAAAGGTTTGGCCGACTACGGAGAACTTTCGCTTACCCATTTGGTAATTGGTAACAGAGAGAACGTACTTAGTGAAGGTCGGTTTCATTTAAACTGGACACAAAAAGCAAATAAAAAATATGGCGCATAACCTTTGCAGTAAAAAATCCTGCAACCTCGAACCCAATGACTTTGATTTCCGCCTTATAAAAAAAATCGGGGGAAAGAGCTATTCCTTTCCATACTGATGTATAGTTCTTTTCTGACACCTGCAGAGCGATCTCTACGTCCCGTTATTATTTCACGTCACTCAGCAATTCCTCTTAGACCAAATAGTTTCCTCACAAAATTGAAGTCTACTAATTCCCGCCTCGTTCCTGCTGTCTGGAGAATGGGCGAATATGTGCACATCAAGCAACGGGGTGATTTCTAGTTTAGTCACTTGGAAATGAATTAATCTACAACATCGGCAAAGGAACGGAACGTGGGTAGCCAACGCTTTCAGTTTCAACCATCAATGAGATTGATTTTCAACAAGTTAGTCAAACACTCTGTGGTAGCACCTTTATTTGTTTCTACAGCATTCGGGAGTGGCTGGGTTCCTTCCCCTTTGACGAGGGTAAAGAACTCTGTGTTCCACTAAAAGGATAAATATGAAGTCAGACTACTTTCGCCCATTTCTTGGTGCAATCGCGAGAAGCCGAAGCAAGAGAATGATCATTTTGATCATTTCCTTGCTTCAGACTACTGTGTTCATTGACATCTCGTTGTTCTCCTGTCATCGTGATTAATCCATTGTGACATTGTGCCCTTTGTTGAACAGTTCTTCACCTATAGTACGGCAGTATCTTCGACCTGATCTGCAATTCAGTAGTGACTGTGCGATCGGAACTCTGAAGTTGATCGTCCGATTTCAGAATCCCTTTCGTTCATCTGCTCTCCATTCTGATACAGCGTTCAAAATTATGGTGCCTGCGTTCTAAAAGTACCCAAGGCAGGAAGATGGATTGAGGTTAACATTAAAAAACGGAGATGAGTGTGAATCGTTTCCTTCGACAGTTACTTACTTATTTATGCGCTTTTCATGCTGATCCCTTCCTGAAGTTCAATTCCCATCTGGAAGTGTTGTTAATTCTCGACCCATGTAAACAACTTTGGAAAACTGGATAAAGCAAGTATTCACAAAAAGCCTATGGTATTAGTTTTAAACTAAAAGAGGCAACGTTTTTGACTTAGCAGTTGAATACAGTACAACGATATTTCAAAACTGAGTTTCCTTTAACCTTGTTATAACTAATCAATACGTATTCTTTCTTTTATAAGCTCACACGAGGTTGATGAAATCAGTACTTATTTAGTGCTTGTCAAGCAGTCCATAACGGATAGCGCACCACAGAATATAGATAAAGTCTGCGAACTGCGAATAAAGGTCACAAGCATATGTTGTCTACTTCATGCGTTGAGGTGCTCCCCTTGCCTTCTTCTTGCTAGTAGGGAAGAAAGCGTTCGCTTATGAGAAAAACTAGGGCTACAATCGTTTCAGTAGTCTTCTTCTTCTGCATGTTCGTTTTGATAAATAATAAAGCTCTCGGCGTTGATCAATCCCTGAAGGATGCGCCATGCATTCAACTTCACTGAGTATCGTTGGAGGTGATTGAATGCATATCTGGCCTTTACAATGACTCGCGGTGGCCTACCTATCGAGCCAGTGCTGCTATTCTCCCAGACAAGTCTTGTACCAATTTGCTGACCCCGGAGAGATGGACCATGGGCGCGAGGATCGACTCCATGTGTGTGTTGCACGGCGTCTCCGACCACTGCGCCACTTGCGCCCTCACGACAAGCCAAATTTAATAATGTAATTTCGTAAATTCGAATACTTTAGGCCACCTAGAAAAATAGCTTTAGGCAGCTTTAAAAACATCAACGATGTTAACTATAGAGCTCATAGATGAAGTGCACCATTCTAAGTAAAGTATCTACTCACAAATGTATCCACCACAGACCTCTATTTTGGGCATGCTTTTGTCCACTCAGCTGTGTTATGCCATCTTCATTTCAGACGAAACGAGGACCAATCCTAACTCTTTTCCATTTGTCAAACCACGGTGTTTCGTTCGAATGCATTGTTCTTCCAGCATCTTCAATATGAAAGATCTCAGAAGATAAGAACTTAGAGGCACAAAGCAAAGACTTATTAATTGACCATCTTCACATTTCCGCTCCACTATCGCACTTACCCTAAATGTGCAATACTCTACTGAAGCGGAAAAGCGGAGCGAATGCTATCTGAGGGCGACCGTCACTGGGGCAGATAATTTCGACCTCGGACTTATACGGAAATTGCTCGTTAAACTACTTTGCCCTCATTCTTTGTCTCTATCCTCCATCACTATCTTATCAATAAGAAACCGAGCCATCTTTGAAAATAGTGTTATTGAGCTGAAAAACGAAGTAAAACAGATGAAGCCCAGCATGACGATGATGGTACGATCCTATTGTGGGAGTTAGAGACTTCTAATGACGTAAAAAGAAACTACGCTATTCTATCCATCTCACTCTACAGTCTACTCTAGACCATCCATTATTTATTTTTTTGTGACCGTATCTGCGTAGGTATGTACTCATTTGTTTATTTATTTATGTAACCCAACTCAATATATATTACACCGATTCTGGCCCTTATTT
Source organism: Angiostrongylus vasorum (assembly GCA_018806985.1). Taxonomy (NCBI): domain Eukaryota; kingdom Metazoa; phylum Nematoda; class Chromadorea; order Rhabditida; family Metastrongylidae; genus Angiostrongylus; species Angiostrongylus vasorum. The sequence continues at coordinate 138,559 of JADANN010000286.1, forward strand.
CATTTATTCTGCTGCAATGAATCTCTGATTCGCTAAGGCATTTGGATTGGCGTACAGGTTCCGCTGCCACTTGAGGAAATTATCTTTCTCGTAAACTTCACTGAAGGGAGTCTATTGGATCGATCTTCGCTTTCAGCATCACGAGATGTCAGCCTTTTGGAAAGAAGAGAGCTTTCTTCGGAAGAATAAAAGCTGCTAGCAGTTCCCCGACTCTGGACGTTTGATAGCCTTGACTGATTCCGCTACGGATCCAACCGTGTATTGCACGGCATATCTAACCACTGCACCCGCACGTTCACCATCAACTGAGCAAAACCGAGATGTGTTACTTCATTTCAACTTCAGATTATTGCTTAAATAGAAGTTATCCGATTGCGCGAACATTTTTATGTGAATGAGAAGTGTTGATATCCGACTTTTTTTCCATGTATCTCTAGTTACTAAGCAAAAATGGTTTTATATTCTCCCGCTGATTCACAAGGACGACGACTGCCTGTTGTGGTGACGACCTGGGCAGACTGTGGCTAGGCTGACCTCGGCACTCCAGGAAACCACAATGGCTAAACCAGCAGAACTCCGAAGAAATGGAATTTATGCTGGGGCTCGCATTATCAGTGATGTTGGGCCTTCCACGTATCAAAGGAAGTAATGCTTTCATATACAATCAGGGAGAACAATATTGGTAAACGTCATCTGTTGCTATCGTTATTGAATGAATATGTAAAGTTCTGTATAATGAAATGGTTACCAATCTTTTGCTTGTATACGTTTATATTTATTACACGTTTTCGTTGTCTATTTATTTATATGACCTTTCATTACATCTACTTCGTTTTTTCCAGTATCTCTTGTATTCGATTCGTGCTCCACGCTTTCTTCGCCCACAAACGTCGTGGAACACTTTGTGTGTGGCTTCGGCTGGTAAACGAGGGGTTTTCGCCTTCTTTGTGAATGTCATAGAAATCTGGTCGAGTCAATTCTCCTTGTGCTCCTGGAGATAGCCGAACTAAGACGTACAGAATTAAAGGAGAGCGTTGGGACTACATCGTAACAGCACCTTGGTTCCTTATGGACTGCATCACTAACCACTCTGCTATCCCTTCATTTGCATACATTCATTTACTTATTTATTTGCTACATGACGTCACATGTGCCATACTGGGCGGTTTATCTTTTTTTTTGCGTGTGGATTTGGCTGCTGCTTGATGATTTTTCTTTCATCATGAATGTCGTTGAGAACTAGTCAAGTTGATTCTCTCTGGAGTTTTAAGATAGCCGTGCCATGTTACAGCGTTCCCATGTGGAATAGAGGAAATGAGCTTGTCCCAGAGAAGACTGGTACCAGTTTTCGACCTCGGAAAGTTGAGGGGCTTCGTGGTCCCGGTGCGGCGTGAAAGCAGCGCCTCGGTAGGTTGGGGCGTACGCGCAAGGTACGGAATCACTAACACTGCGTTACCCGCTCGTACATTTATATTTATATATATATATATATATATATATATATATATATATATATATATATATAAATGTAGGTATATATATACATATATGTAGGTATATATATATATATATATATACATATATGCAGGTATATATATGCATATATTTAGGTATATATATATACATATATGTAGATATATATATATATATATATTCAAACGTTCTATCGCGCCCACATATATTGATTTCAATGGGATCATGGTAGCGAGCTAGGCTCTGCGTGCTTACCTTATGCTCTTACCGTTCTGTGAACCGCTGAAAGATTCTTTTTTCACTTTTTGCACTCCATGCAGAGCTTCCTCACCACAGTAGTTCTACCAGGCGTCATTCATGGAGAGTTGTTCTGTCTGGCCATCATGTTTCCCAAAAATTGTTTTTCAGGCAATAGTTGAAATGTTATTGATAAGGAGGACGTGAAATTGTTTGCGTTGTCCTTGGATGTCAAGCCTAAAGAAAGTATTTTAATCATTCTTTCTTTTAATCTGGTAACACGAATAGAGGCACGTGTAGCACAGTGGTTAGAGATACACTGCGACACACGTGCTGTCTTTGGTTAAATCCCTACCCAGGGCCAACCAAGCCATTATCCATCATTTGTTGTAGTACAATTACCACCAGCATAACTTTCCAATGATGTCGCAGCTTCCATCTCTTCATTCTATTCTTTGTGTCCAAAAGTTTTCCTTAACATTTGCATTAAGCATTCAGGGAGCTGAGAAGGATTTTGTGGCGCACCGACGAGTCGTCATTGTGATAGTGATGGATATCCTAAACTGTCTGGTGGTTTCCTGTTTCATCCTGGTTGTGGATGTTCTTGATTGTCGAACTGCGATCTACAGTGCGGGATCCATAACCCACTAGCGACTTCCGAAATTTCCATTCGGAGGCCCATCAAAGGGTAAACTGTTTCCAGGACGCTTTTAACAGAAGGACCGGCTGATATCTCTTGTTGTGAAGGCAAACAAATCAAGCTGGCTCACTGACTAAGCATTCAAACCGTACATCCACTGAGAACGTCCCGTTAATAAGAAACACAGCATGAAGGGAACACCCCCCGATCACCATAGCTCTGCCTGATCTTATTGATTTGATATCCCTCAGCGCTTCGCTCCGTTATGCGAAGAGGTAGATTTACACCTCAATCATGCAAAGGGTGAAATTTATGTACTCTTCGTTCATTAACTCAAAACATCTGTCCTCCTCTTGTACGAAGCAGTTGGCAAAGCAATCATATATATATATATATATATATATATATATATATATATATATATGTGTATATACAGTATAGTGGTCCTGAGATCGATTATTGGTGCATCCCTCTTGGACACAGGTAATGGCAAGGCTTAGTGTCAACCGCTTTCCCATTACCAATTCCCTAATTTGTGTGCAATATTTTCCAGATCATCTGAGGATCGAGCAGTTTAGACACACCTTTGGGACGGCCATGAGCTGCTGAATCGAGAAACCATGCATGTTTATTACTCAATTACTTACACTATTACTCGAATGACTCTACTACTCAATTACTTACATTATTACTCGAATGACTCCATCACGTAAGCGATGCTAGGATGCGCGTTGCGTAGTCGATTAGGAAATATTTCGGTATTTATGAGGTGAACTGGGATGGGTTTCAACAGCTGGATTTACAAAACAAGCTAATCTATCGGTGGGTCCATCTACACAACCGATGATGGATCTAACCTTGAAGGATGAGGGCTCAGTAGAGCAAAATAACCAATGGATACTAACTTATGAGGTTCGATAGGTAAGTATTAGACGGAACATGTTGGTTATTCAATTTTTAGGCTCGAAATAACTAATGGTTTTAAACCTTTCGCTTCTACCATTTTGATCCATTCCGCGTTCAGTTTTCGGAATTGACTTTTAAGCTCCTTTTCAGATGATGGTCACTAAAGGGAACACTTTACAACGGTTACAGTTCACCACAATTTTTTCGATCATGTTTTCATCTTCATTAATCTGTTCAGTAGTAGCCTTGAACTCCGATTTCGATGGTACAGTACCTCAAGATCCACACTGCACAGAAAAAACTGTGGTTGTTAGCATAAACAAAGTAGAAAAAGTTACCTAAGAGTAGGTGGTACGGATGATATTCGACCAACATTTTCTGAAAATGACCGTTCAACGTCAAAGTAGTTTTTTTAGAGTTCGTATTTCCTTAAATCGAGTGCTTTCATTTTTCAGTGTAGTTTTGCTCCGAACCGCTACAAAGGTTACCAAAGGTGAAGCACGAGCTACTCTTAAAATGTTTCCAGCTACAACACAGAGTTACAGTACTAATACTAAATCTACGTACTAAAAAGAATGTCTACCTCCAATGTTTACTCATCCCTTTTTGCCTATTACTCTCTTGTTTGTTTCTCCGCCCTACTTTCAACAGGGCGCTTGTGGCGCAGTGGTCCGAGGTGCTCTACAACACACACCTGGAATCGATCCCCTGCACCCATGGGCCACCGATCCTTCCATCCCTCCGGGGTCGGCAAATTGATACCAGACTTGTCTGGGAGGATAGCAGCACTGGCTCTGTACATCGGTAGGCCACCGCGAGTCACTGTAAAGGCCAGATATGCACTCAATCACCTTCAACGGTGCTTAATGAAGTCGAATGCATGGCGCATCCCTCAGGGATTGATCATCGTCGAGGGCTTTATCCTCTATCCCTTTACTCCTTTCAATCGAAGTTGACCTCTGCTTCGACGTAGTCACTCAGTGAGACCTCATACCAAAAACGAACACGCTTCGTCGAACTCCCGTCAAACCAATCCCGAATAGGATTAGTGTTACGCCAATTCCCTCAAAAATTTAGCCTTGTGATAACGGATGCTTGGATGAGAAAGGGCAAAGGCAACCCGAACATCGTGTTAAAAAAACTGTTTATTTGGCGGATATATATATCTTGTTTGTTCTAAGAAACTTATCACTATTTATTTTTTTTCAGGATTCCTCCCACGTATTCCCACGAATGAGGGCTGATATCATTGATCTGAAACAAAACATCGGTTTAGGTTCAAAAATTTACGCATGAATAGCACTCCTTTCCCACTGCCTTGGCAGTGTAGATCTTTACACACATATTCTATACACATTGAATCGTACATGTATATATACATTCATATATACATGCACATATGTGTATAAACGTATATATATATATATATATATATATATTTATACATATATGTGCATATATATCTTATATATATATGTATATATGGTGAAGCACAGATGGGATGATCACATAATGAGAAAAACAGACGATAGATGGACGAAAAGAGTTGCAGAGTGGACTCCATCAAGATGCAGGCGTCCCTTAGGACGACTACCCACGCATTCATGATCGACTGCACTCACTGCATTTAGGAGGATTTATATATGTATATATGTGTATATAATACTAATAAAGTGGGTGGAAACTAGCATCACATTAACGCTTCTGATCCCGTTGATTTTCAAATTACCCAGAGAAACACGGATTCGTCACTGCCGAGTGTCTGAACCGCTGCACGGTTGGCAACACTCGCTTAAGGTACACGAAGACGATTGAGGGTCGTTACTACCAGTTTCCCACAAAGAAAGTAATTACTAGTAGTCCCATCCCACCGCCATTTTGGTATTTCGATGCCCAGCCGGTAAGCAGTGAGGAATATTACGATTACTCACGGTTTGTGAACGCCGCACACTCAAGAATTCATGTGTTAAAGCGCGTCTAAATTACGAATCCAGGTGTTTTCCATCGTTAGCGATGGTGCTGATGGCAAAGGAGTTCTTTGTATGGCTCATCATTTTCTTCTTCGCTTCTGTGATTTCTTACAGTGTTTTCTAGCTTTATTTATACAGAATAAGTGGAAGCAAGACATTGTCATTTGAGTGAGTCATTCTCGCACACGAGCCAGCAGTTGTATTGATAAGGATTGTCTTCATGACCAACGGATTGCCACGGTTTATGTAGTACTTAGAATAGTACTCAATAGTATATCGATAGAACTAGCTGAGAGACTGGCGAAAACGAAGGGCCCACATGGTGTGGTGGTGAACACGTTAGCTCCCGGAATGGGTAGTAACGCGTTCGGTCCCCACCGTAGACACTTACGTTCCGGAGTTTTGCAAATATCTTCATATCATTGTGGTTGTATTTCGCTTAATACTCCACCTTGAAAAATTGTAGTGGGCAGCCAATAGAAAGTAAACATACTCCATAGTTTCATATGAAGGATTTCTTTAATTCATTGGCTACCGATGTAGAACAACTGAGTTGTATCTATCGAACAGCCCACCTGTTTCACAAGACTTCGACACAGAAGACAGAAGAATACAGAGAGCCCGAAAATTCTCTCATATACACAACTATTCGTAGCTCCTTTCATTGATTTACCCGTCGTTATCCCGATACAAATCTATCAAACCGTGTGTTTATTCGACATAAAAATGCGGTGTTCCCTTGAATCTGCGACAAAAAACCAGTCCAAGTATGTCTCCTCGAACTGGGTTGATAGGGACCCAACGCACCATAGGTATTTTTCGGGAACAACTTCAGCAAAGACAGTTATACGCAACGAACTCGATACCCGAGAATAGTCGAACGGTAGCACATCTTGCGAAATGAGTTAGGACGTTTCTGATAAAATCCTCAGTCAGCGTTCTATCTTAGGCATTCATTAAAGGACTAAGCATTACAGGATTTCTTACCATAAAACATTTTTCAGGCCGCGTGTGGCGCAGTGGTCGGAGGCGCCGTGCAACACACACGTGGAATCGATCCCCGCGCCCATGGCCCACTTCCATCTCTCCGGGGTGGGCAAATTGGTACCAGACTTGTCTGGGGGGTTAGCAGCACTGGCTCGATACATCGGTAGGCTACGGCGAGTCATTGTAAAGGTCGGATATGCATACAATCACCTGCAAACAATGCTTAGTGAAGTCGAATGCATGGCGCATCCCTCGGGGATTGATCAACGCTGAGAGCTTTATCCTTTTATCGTTTTAAAACATTTCTCAAATTCTGGAATGCATATTCACCTAGAACATGTTTCAACGCCTTCGACATGAGCGGTAAGAGCTAGCAGTGACAGCAAAAAATACGTTCACCAGATCTGAGATGTTTTTCTACGAGCCAAAAAAGAAAGATCGCAATCTTGAAGTGATCCAGAATATTATAATAGTTCTTCACTCATGCAGATGCCGTCATTCATTTTAAGATTGGACGGCCCGTTAAAGTATTACGATGAATTCCGAGAATGTGGTAATCTCAAGAATTAAGGCTAAAGGTGCAGGATACCAAAATGAGCTAGTCACGAATCATCACGGGCAGTCGAAGCTAGACATGAACTCATGAGGTCGGACTTACAACCACTTTGTAATTCGTCGACAAAGAGTAAAAAATGAACCCCCACCCACGTTCATCACTTGTGGTGACGAGGATTTCAGCTTTCTGGCACATTTCTGGCCTACACTGTTCACCGGGTAGCAAATAGCTCTACGACGACCATTCATTCAAGGACCATGCCCAAACAACGCAACTGTTCACCAACTCTGCCCCCATGACAACTTTGAACGCATGATTACGGTATTAATCACGTATAATGTAAGGACAAAATCCGATCCACGAATTAGATCTACCCCTTCAGGGTCAGCTTGAAATCGCCATCTGAAGCTGAACCTATCAGTGAGTCGTATTTTGCAGAGGAAATATTACAGTGAATACAACTTACTATCACCCTCACTTCACACGATTGAAAATATTTTGACTTATGGTTTCAAAATAGATCCGTACAAAAACAAGGACTTGTTGACCTCTAATTGTGTCACATATGGTTGAAACTTCATCTATATATGATCTGATATAATCGAATGAATGGATAATGTAGAATACCAGCCGAACTCTCACGAACGACTTTCTACTAACTTTAGCATTAATCAAACCATTCTCCATAGTCTCCATATTCTGGTTCATCAAACACCAAGTGTTAATTTATTCATTATTTCGGTAAGGCTAACGTTCCGGCAGTATCGGCCTCTTCAGAGGGCAGGAAGTGTAGATTGAAATCCAGTTTATCACGTCAAACGCTTCAATGACACAAACAGAAAAGAAGAATTTTAATTGCAACCACATTATCAACAACTTCTCTAAAGACCTACCGTTTATTAGTGCCCTCCACTGGGGAAGAACAGCTGATCAGAGTCGTATATGTTTGATGAATGCACAATCCCACATGAAAAGTCGATTCGAGGCCAACTCATGTGTGACCTATGGGCATTCCTTCTTGCTATTCATTGTAGGTCTCTTCGCATTTATCTAAAAAGCCTCCAAGAATTTCGCTCCTTCGTCTTTTAGCATCCTTTGCAAGGATGGTGATTTTTTGCATCAAAATCGTCTCCGCTTTGTTTTTTGTATCCTACCGGTCCCTACTGGGGTACTTTGTCTCGCTTTTTTTTTCCACCTAGGTGTTCTTTTATACGAATACATGAAGGTCTGTCCGTTTCGCCAATATATTCATCTCAGCAAATATTACAAGAGATCAGGTGGATCGTACCTGAACTCATACAATCACCGCCCCCTGCCATAAGGGGGAATTATGCAATTCTGTGTTTCACATAGACGGTCATACAGGCGGCTACGAACTAAGTGACGACGAAGAGTATCCGGTGGTATTTGAATTATCGCTACCGATTCCTCTAGACCTGCCCTTCTTAAGCATCGTATAGCTACGCTAATTTGATCGCTAATGAAGGGCAACATAAACGGAATTTTGTCTTGGCCACGTCTTTCGTTTTGGGACGTCACTCTCCGTCTAAGCTTACCTCGTGTGGTTACCATTTCGTAGCAATTGGAAATGGCTACTCGTCGAGCCAAGTCACGCGATTCCTCTTTTAGTTTCCTGGTTGTGCACACAGAGGTAGCTATTAGGAACACGTTTCTCACAAGCGCTCTCCTTGGTATGAAGGGTGGGAAGAGAGGGAATGAGCGAACATCTTTTTGTTACTTGGCTTTCCGCACTACTTTGTTACGTAGTCGCTATCTGATAAGTCAATTTGAACGTTAAGAAGTGGAAGTTACTTTGAATATAATGTACTCAGACTGGTCATCCAATAATTCAAAGCATTTGCCCATCTCCTCTTTCACAGAGAAGACGACAAAACAACGTCCTGTATATATTTACAATACAGTGGCGGCCGAAGATCGCGAATGGGAGGTTTCCATTTTTTACACAAACGCAGTCGCAAGACTTAGTGCCAGTCGTTGTCCCATTGCCAACCCTCTAGTTTGCGCGTAATATTTCCCAGACCATCTGAAAATCGAGCAGTTTAGGCACTCTTTTAAGAGAACCATAAGCTGCTGAGTAGACAAGCAATGCATATTAATTCTTCTTTCATGTTCAACAAGAAGTTCGCGGATGGCTTGCGCTGCGGAGTCATTCGACACGTTGTTGTAAGATCCTCACTGGAGTCTTGAGATAGCGGGGCTGGAGAGCGTTCCCAGTTGGACTGCAGAGAGTGATTTTTTCCCAGACAAGTCCGGTACCAATTTCCCGATCCAAATTCCGGGGATTGGTTGGCTCGAAAGCGGAACTGAACTAGCACCATGCTCATGATGACGGAGATCACTACCACTGTGCTGTTCGCCTCCTGATCCAACAAATACAAAGCAGAAAAAATGTTCTTTCGTCGCACACTTCTTTATTCTGGTGAACATTTCGTTTTGCTTGCTTTGTAGTGCAGCTCGAAGTAGTTTCATTTCCAAGACTCGCACTTGTTGGCTACCCTCCGGTTGGCCGCATATCTCGTGAAGTTGTTTTCGCCTTATGAACTTCGGCATGACTCGGTGTTTGGCACGATTCTAAGCGGCTGTCCTTCCTTAGTGGAAGGAACCTAAAAACGGTGGATTTTTTAAAGAAGGTGCAGGTCATGTGATTGCCATTCAGACTTTTGTTTTTCTGTTGTTATTATTGAAGAGTTTGGCGACCTTTGATGGTTTTAAATTGCATATCAATACACCCTTCCGCGTCTGAAGAAGGCGCACTGCAGGAACGTTAACGCTAGTCTTATCGGAATAAGGAATGAAGTAACACCTCGTGTTTGGTCAACCAGAATATAGCGAATTACCAGCATAACGGTTGGGGGTTGACAATTAGAGTATGCTAAAGAAAAGCTTGAAATGGTGAACGATTACGTTGTGGATCGCCCGTGTAACTGCTCTGTGATTCTTACAGGAGGGTCTTAAAAAATGAGGTAATCTTAGAGCGGTACGGAATAGTGCATTAATTGGTTATGATTTCTAAGCTACAGCTAGGTTACTAGCAGCATTCTGCATATAAGCCACTTTTTACTGAAATTCACCGGTATACACATTTGATCACCGCTTGGCCCAAACGAGAATCTGTTGAAGTGATGGCGCTTGAGCGCTTTGCAACTGAAACGTTGACAGACTACTCAACAACCTATGTCGTGAATTCTGTACATTCCCAAATCCCTTGAAAGATGTCGTTTGAAACTACAACATCATACACAGTATCAACCTAGTCCATATTTTGGTAAGCATTGGATCTTCTTCACGAAGAGCAGACGGACCTACCAAATTTAAAAAAAACCGTCGAAATGTTGCCTACAGGACGATAGGTCCTGCTTATAATTACGTAACGTAAACATATTCTCAGCTGGGAACGATGGAATTGTACTCATGGATGTGTGCCTGAAGCGATGGTAGGAAACTTACGGAAGGTAGATGAAACTCTTATGAGATCGCGGAAATCATAGACTGAACGAAAAAATTAGTGGCGCAAACAGTTGTTCGTTATTATTGTCACTACAGTTTAGTGATATCATGAAGCAGCTCAACTACTTAGCTGTGATGCTAAATCGTTCAAAATGTTCTTCATGCCTTTCGTTTTCTGAGGGCGCGTGTGGCGCAGTGGTCGGAAGTGCCCTGCAACATACACGTGGAATCGATCACTGCACCCATGGCCTACCAAGTTTTCCGTCCTTCCGGAGTCGGAAAAATTGGTACCAAATTTTTCTGGCAGGATAGCAGCATTAGCTAGATATATCGGTAGGCCACCACGAGTCATTTTAAAGCCCAGATATGCATTCAGTAACGTCCACACGATGCTTAGTGAAGTCGAGTGCATGGCGCATCCCTCCGGGATTGATCAACGCCGAGAGCTTTATCCTTCATCCTTTACTATCGTTTTCTTAAGATTTTGTCGAAGAACAATCTTTTTACAGGCATTGTAGAAATTGACCAGCATTCGTTCGGCCTTGCTAATAGTTGCTATTATAAAAACGAAGTCATCGTCAAAGCGAAGACGTTGTAGCCGTTGAGCACCCACTTTCACTCCTGCGTTATGAATCTATTCCGAGTTTATTCCGTTTTTATGGTATGGAGTACAGTAACACATTGGTGTCTAAGGCTTCCCTGATAGCTTTTGCCTTTATGGGGTCTTAAGCCCCCTTCCAAGTTGATGAAAGTGGAACAGTGATGTTTTTATGCGATACTTCATCAAGTATCGTTCTTGTGTGGATATGATTCGTAGTGATGAACATCTGCCAAGCACCTGTTTTGCCGCATGCTTGTTTTTCTGCAGTGTTCCGTCGGTCATGCTGAAAAAGACTCAAGTATAGAAACTGTATAGTAGATCGAGCGACAAGTCCAGACTTCGTCTAGGTGTTTGTCACCGTGGAACGACGTTGTGCCACTCGTTTCGCGTTGACTGGAAATATTTCACTCTCACAGATAACTATTAGAAAGCCAAGCTAGTGTGTCGATGAGAACTGGTCGTAGAACATTCAGAGGTTCGTGTTCAATCCAAGCCATAAATGACTCTTGTTTACAGATGTCATAAACGATGTTGCCTACAATCTATTAATACATGCCGAAAAAGCGGGCAAATCCCATCTCATGATAACCTTGCGGTTCCGCTCCTTGAATTTCGAGTCATTCTGTCCTTACCGCGGAAACGAAATCTTGCTCAAAGGTTGCAATGCTCAGACGCCTTTTGAATTTCGGATCAGCAGCATCACTAGTTAAAAAAGACCTTCAGTCTGCAATCAATACTGTGAATTTCATTACAGTTGTTTCTCTTCTGGAAGAATTTCATGCTAAATGTTGAGTAGATTTCCTAGAAGTAAGTCGCTAAAGGTGGCACGAGGGACTTTGCTGTGTGGGCTGGGTGTACTCACGGGCAGCTTGTTGGACTGCACTTGAATAGAAGGGGAACTTATTTGTTGCAGACGACTTAGACCTGCCTCTTATTTCTATAAGTCGAGTTCCATCTATCCTCTATGTAGTTTGATATCTTGTTCTATTGATAAGTTGACACGACGTTGTTACAGCATTTTTTTTGGCGAAAACGCAAATATCTCTGCAAGAATTCTTGCACCTACCTCGTGTTGGTTTGGCAGTTCAGGGGACACCTCTCGTTTGCTTTCCAATCACTTCGTTACAGATTTTTTGACCCAACGGAAATGTGTACTACAAAAAGCCATGAATTAAAGCGCACCAGAGGCAGTCCCTGGCCCTCTTGAATCGGATAGGATTTTGCTGCTTTGCAAGCATTACTTTTTCCAAGCCAGAAAAAAATTCCCGTTGACAGTGAATTCTGCTACTAATCCATTGATAAGTCAAAATGATGACACAAGAAGAATATGTGCACAGAAAAACTATCAAAGCAGAAAGAGAGATTAAATCTCAGGTTCCATCTGCCTGTCAAAGCAATAGCGATCCATTTCCGATTGTATGAACCACCTGATCCGTAATATTGTTCAACTTTTCATCTACGGCTCATTATTTTGGTATTATGTGAAATGCAACCACAATGATGCTGAGATATTTGCAAAACCTGGACCCCAGACCAGATTCTAACACGCGATTATGGTTTCCGGGTGGACACGTGTTACCCGTTGCACCACTGAGACCTTTGCTTTGCCTTTCTCTAACCCTTCTCTGTTTCAGAATAAATGTTGAGGTTGCTAGGCTATTGAAATAACAATATATCCTTCGTTGTTTGGAGCAAGTGTCCCAGAATAAATGTTGATGCTTCTCATCTGTTCTTTTCTGAGGTTGAGTTCGCCAACTGACTTCTACCACCAAGTGTTTGGAATCCAATGTGTGCAAAGCCGAATGTTGGAAAGCCGAATGAAAGCCCAATCCCATTGATCATATTATCACACCATATCATATCATATCAGAAGATCACATCGAATGGCAGTGGGTCAACAACCGTCCTGCGGAAAAGAATCCTTCCGAGTGAGACCACTTCATTCAAGAGGTGCTCCACTTCAGAAGATTCGACTTGGCATGGCAACGAAGACCACATGGTTGTGGACCATTGACTCGGATCATCGCGGCACGGAAAAAAGACGAAGGGCCGAATCGTGAGCTGAATGAATGTTTCAGAACCTCGTTTCAAAGTAATAATATAGAAAAAATATTGGTTATTCATGCTGAGGTTGAAGGAAAGTCGCCTTTTAGAAACATCATTTCTATGTATGTCACATTATAGGCACAAATTTTGAAACATTTTTTATCCAGTTGAAAAGCCCCGCCCATCATCCAGCAGGTGCTGGTGTCCGCTTTGGTAAATGGTTTGAGTAGAATTCATAGGCTTCAGTAATGTCTACAGAAGATCTCCATTCTCGATCAACTTCTCAGTGAGTGTAAATAGAAGCTTGAATATGTCGAGAGTAACAAGAAATCTCTTGTGCTCTGCGTCAAACGGTCCCAAGAACAGAAACGGAGTATGAGGACGAAGATGGCGAATATGAAGTGGGAAGTGAATGGCCTAACAAAAAAGCCCAAAAGCAAACGGAGATCCAAAGAACCTTCGTGACGACGGATGCGAGAAAATGATTCGAATGAACGAAGTACTGGGGCTTGCACAATTCTGGCTATGTAAAAAATCCATAGCTGATGGAATCTGACTGCGAAGAAAAAAGTATTGTTAAAGGAAAAACACGAGTGATGAGCATTGGTAACTTCTGAAGAGTTGAAAACACTTATCGGCCTCTACCTCCCAACGGAAGTGTTGGATTTTTACACTTGAAGGAGCGCGGAAGTTCCTGTTCTATTTTCTTAAGCCTGTTGGACTGTTCTATAAAAAAATGCAACATCGTCTACAGACCTGAAAGAAAACATCCGTGTTGTTGAAGCCTTCGTGCCATTGAGAGAGATAGTGGGATTCCTTCAGAATAACTCGCATAAAATCCACAGGTATGGGATGAATCAAAGTATTCTGTTTAAGCAGTGAAGCAGCTTACACATAGAGAGTACGGTTTAGAAAGATGAATATTTTCCAGAAGCAAAACTATGAATAAGCCAGTGGCAGTTAAGCACACAGAGGATTTGTTGAATAAAAAGAAGGGATCTTGGCGTTGGCGAAGAGTCCAGAGGAGGCCCCCTTGGCTAGCACGTGGGATAAACCGGACGGGAATTCGCTTAGATGGTATACGCAAGATCGCAATAAGAAAATTGTGGAAAATCGCAATGAATGATTTTAAGAGTTAGGTGTACTTTAATGGTTTTCAAATTCTGCCCCCTCCGTCGACTGTTCTCGGAAGGACCGAGGACCGGTTGGATGGGGAAGAAATGGAGACGCTTCCATGGTCGTTGTGAGGAATTATTTGAATATCTGAACTTCAAAGATGCTATGGACCATAATAAGAAGGCCGATTATTGCAAAAACTACCGAAAAAGTTTAAATTCTTTGTGAAAAATGTACTTTGCATAGAAAAAAAATGTAAATTACAGGATATTCAAAAAAATTCAATTGCAAAGATCAGTGAAAAGCTTAAGAAATTAGCTAAGTATTTGTAAAGTCAAGAAGCGCTGCGTGTGGCGCAGTGGTAGGAGTCGCCCTGCGACATACCCATGGGATCGGTCTGCGCGCCCGTGGCTCACCAAGCCTTCCATCCATCCGGGGTTGGAAATTGGTACCACACTTGTCTGGGAGGGTATCAGCACTGGCTTGATACATCGGCAGGCCACCGCGAGTCATTGTAAAGGCCGGAAATGCATTCATTCAAACACCTGCAACGATGCTTAATGAAGTTGAATGCATGGTGCATCCCTAAAGGGATTGATCAACGCCAAAAGCTCCATCCTTTATTCTAAACTTAACGAATTCATTTATTTGTGTGATCTTATAAACTGATCTTCTTTAGCTGATCCGAGGTTGGTATAGGTGTTCGTTGTCGTTGTCGTTGTTGTTGGTGTTGTTTGTCGATGGCTGACGTTTCGGCGATTTCGCCTTCCTCAGAGCCTGGACGTATTTTATATTAGAATACTTTAGTTATTCGGTGTAAAAGGCTAAACTTTTAATGAAGATCAAAGTTTTAAATAGATGCCGAGGTTTATAGAAAGTCGGTCTTTTGAGTTATTAACGAATTCATTGTGCAAAAATATATCGATGAAAAGCCCTTTATACTGGCGTGTACGAATACATCAAAAACATCGCCACCAACACTCCTGATTATGCCCGTGTTTGCATACCAAGCAGAAAATTCTCAGCGGGATTTGATGAGATCGGCAAACTCATCCCAACAACAGTTCTTTGAAAATTAGAAAGGATACTTTTCCGGATAAGCTTGTTTGCACAGTACAATACTAAGAGGTACCATTGTCCATTGGTTAAATCCCATACCCCGAGGTTCACCAAGCCTTGCATTCCTATGGGGTCAGGAAATCGTATTGGACTTTTCTGGAAGGCTAGCAGCACCGATTCGCAAGTCACTGTGTAGCTGAGATCTCAACCATGTCTAATGAAGTCGAATGCACGACGTCTCTCTGTGGAATTGATCAACGCCAAACATTTTTTTCCTTTATCTATCATATTTTTCCAGTCCCACATCTGCCGCATTTAATCTGGAACAAAAGTGTTGGAAAAAGTTGTATGTGTGGCAAAAGAAACAGCTGCAAAAAAACATTGGAATGGTCATTAACCGAAAATTTCAGGCACTTTCAATTGAAATCAAAGCATGTTATGTGAATTAACAACAGATTGGAAGACCTCATGGAGATGTAGTACCGTCTTCCAAAGGCAGGCAATACACGGTAAACCCACATGCATTAGTTCAGAGATACCACCCACAATGAAAGGTCCTCTTCATACTATATTTTAAACGTGAAACTCGCCGAAGAGGAAAAGCAACGGACAATCGTAGCATGTAGATGTTCAACACGGGAGACCGAGAGAAAGATTACTGCCTTAAACCTATGCCTTACGACTAATTTGCCTATTAGGTACAACTCTGGCGAAAAGCCGATCCCTTCACTTTTACTATTTGGACAGTGGGAGAAAAAAACTGATTAAGCAAGAAAGCAACAGTTTCTTTGGCAACACAAGGGCTCTGCGATTGGGAACTATTCATTTAAGCAGACGAACACCTCAAAGACCTTCGTTAGCACTTCCAAATCATTTCTCGCTAGTCACTACCAAAGTTCTAAGTTTCCAAGCCACTACATCTGTGTATGCAGTTGTACGTATAAACAAACACTTGCTTCGTTTCGCTTAGTGTAGCACAGCGCATTCAGGTACACTCAGTAGACCGTGGGTGGGACTCGTGTCGGATATCGGCCATAGCGAGTAGTTGTACGTCCACACGTAAACCAGTCGATGGCACATACTAGGGAAAAGCTGTTTAGTCGTACGACTCGCTATTCACACATTCCTGTCATGAGTTCTTTCTAGAGTTCTCGAGAAGAACGTCGAAATGCCATGCGTCGAATCTAGACAGCGCACGGTTGCACGGTTCCTTTCTGAATAACGCTTTAACTTGACCAAAAAAAAGAAGATTCTATTGGAAAAGGGGGCTCTAACTCTTTAAATAATTGTATGAAATAACTCAGTTTTACCACAGTATTCACCTATTTACTTTAGATTTAGATAGATAGCTTATACGGCAACGAGCAATGGAGCAGACCGCGCCGTAACAAAGCATCTGAAAACAACGGTTGTCAAGACACGTGAGCGGGAGTAATTGAAATCCGAAATGATCATAACCATATATAAAATCATATGGTCTATTTTTATTGAATCTCCTTCCAAAGTGCGAAATAAGCTCAGTATTGTGGACGTTTTTGATCATGTGGGTAAAGCCAGCTTAAGTACACATGGACTTTTTTGTTACCTGATTTGAACTCTTCGATTAGAGAGTAACAATAAAATGGAAGGCCAGAAAACTTCGCCACAACACTTAAGTTTTAGCCTTATTGTAAGGGCAAAATGATGACCCCTAGAACGTTAACTCCTAAACGATCTGATGTAGTCAGGATTGAGATTCAGCGGTTAGTTGGGAAGAATCACAAGTGAAAGGCATAGATAACTTACAGGTTTTTATGCCCTTGATAAACAGATAACCTCGTAAACACAATATTCATTATACAATGGCTAGTTTCTCAGCGAGTTTCACCTTCTCCAGAACCTGGGATAATATTGGCACGCAAGTTACCTTAGTCAAGCATTTTCATATCCCCAATATGAAAAACAAAACTCGAGACATAGAGTTTGGTCGCACCATCGTAAACGGCTTCATTAAAACCATCATAATTTCTGTTCTACGTCTTCTATCAAGTAAAGGAGACCAGATGCACAAAGTTCACATAAGAAACTCTTCGTCCTCTGTTTCAGACCTTGGATCAAAAATCGACCTGAAGTGTGACATGAGGTCATTTAATTACAAGGCTTTCCTCGTAACGCTCAATTCTAGAACTTTGCAGTTTATTCGAAATATCACAAAAATTTTTTTCCGCGCCGGTGCTGCAGGTTTCTCGACGAACATTGTGACTTTGATTTCAAAATCTTATAGATAATGTAATGTTCTCTGGAATAAACATTTAAAATGCACAACTAGCTCAGTGCGGCAACCGCTCACCTCCAGTGACTGCAAAACAGTAGCCCCACAGATTAGGTCTAGAGGAAAAGCGAAAGCAATAAATCTAGCAAAGTTAAGATCCCACTTAAATTCACCTTTGATTCCAACGAAGTAAGCACAGCTGTAGAACGAGGTCTAGAGAAATTGGTCGGAGTCATTGAACTACCATCAAACTCTCAACGGCTACTGTCAAGTGCTTCATATCGTCTCATAAGACCAAAATTCTCGTACAGCAATCCGAAACATCTGCATGCAAAGCTCATGGGATTTTCGGGACCTTCTGTGCTCTTAGAACTTGACATACTGCTTTGCTGACCCGTTGCTTACCCCGTACCCTACCAGAACTGTCGATGCCGCCATGCGAAGGAGATTCTCCGCCCACTACAAGCCGTTTGTTGCATTGCCATTTTATAAAAGTCGTTTCGTGTGTAGTTCTGTTAAACTACACCACTGAATAGGTTTTATTGAATTAATTTTATTTACTTGCTACTTGTCTCTCATCCCGCTCAAGCGATCCATGGCAAAACCGTTTATAATTACTGTCAATAATCATTCTTATGCTTTCGATTACCTTTGCGAGAGACTTTGGTTCTAAAGTTCGTCCCGCGACGCCAACAAAATTTTTTGTGTGGTAGACTTCAGGAAGACAAGTATTTTTGCATTGTACTAGTGGACACAAAAGCTGAGTATTGTGTCATATTGGTTGGAATTACATAGATCCTTAGACATCAGAGACTTGGATAAACTTGCTCAAGCGCCTTGGGAGGCCAAATAGTTTTTTCTACAAATTGGACTGTTGCTGTTTCCGCTAGATTTTTTCTTCGGAGGTCTGAGATATCCGTGCCACAACCACCCCAGATCGTCGCCATGGGTAATTGTCTGGCTCTGTGGATATCGAAGAGATGGATTTGCCATCTCGAGACCACTTTTGAGTTAGAACATAGGGTTCCACAGAAAGCAACACATTCTAACCACGGCGAAAGAGTAAACAACTATAAATACCAAGCACTAGAAGCAGAAGTGCGAATCGTTAAATAACTTATCACTTACTTTCGCTTTTCGTTATGACTTGCTGAGAGACTATGATTATCTAATATTGAACATGTCATAGGCTGAAATGCTTGAAATTAGGTAGCAATTGATCCCAGATGGGAGAGGAACAGAATCAAAGCGAGAGTACAATCATTGCTCGCTACACTTCACGTCGTACCAACCAAACTAGTTAGTCGCAAGGTCGTCCACAATTACACGATTGTTTTCTCCATCTTCATCAACTTTATTGATATTTCTTGACGGTTTCCCTAACATCTGAGGAACTCACGCTGTGTCTTCCTAAATCGTTCTCTTTTGGACTTCACTGCGGTTCTTTGGCAGAAAAAGCATACATAGGAAACGCAAGATGACTTGAGCAGGAAGAGATGCTTCGGTGTCTAATTTCCTTATCCTTCAGAAACAGGGTAGAACTTGAGAATCTTGCTATTATTTTATATCCAAGATTGTGCTAAGTAAAAAATTTATCCACTACTAGCTATTCTATTCATCACCACATTCTGCTCCACCTCCTAGTTCTCGTTGCTGACTAGCTATTTTTTTCTACTGTCAGTGCAAAAATAAAAACAAAGCGATCGAATTGAGCTGTTTCTCACCTGAATTGTGCTTTTTTCTATTTTGATGGGTGGCTCCAAGTGCCAATAACATCACTGCCAATTTCCTTAGAGCTGAAAGCCACAATTTACGTGTACTTTTCCCAACCCACATGGCAGCCTACCTTCAAAAAGGGGAAAAATTCCCAGACCGGTGGTGGACGTCGCACATGGTCATCCTACCCAAGAAAGGTGGACGAAGGGATCTTCGTAACTATCGTCCGACATTCTTGTTGAGTGTGCTCTAGAAGCCCGTCACGAAGATTATCGTAGCTTACAAATCAAAGACATTGAATGAGGCGCAGCCAATGGAGCAAGCAGGATTTCTATAAAGATTTTGCTGCACGGACCACATCCAAACTGCATCCAGAATCACTGAAGTTTGTCGAGAGTACCACATGCCCCCTAGTGCTAACTTTTTTTCGACTGTGAAAAAGGCGTTTGATAGTGTCGAAACGAATGCGATCCTTTCAGCACTCGTCGACCAAGGAGTGGGCCTTTCCTACATAGAAACTCTGTCTGACTATTATCGGAAATGCACTATGAAAAATACAGCTTTTCCATCGACCCCTTACCATACCCATAAAATGAGGAGTACGACAGGGAGACACAATATCGCCAAACCTCTTGAGTGCTGCACTGCAGTGGATAATGAAGTCACTCGATTGGGATGAGAAAGGCATATGTATAGGTGGAAAATCCCTATCAAATTTTTTGTCTAGCCGACGACATCGTTATTTTCTCAAGAAGTACCAGCGAAGCAGAGATGATGACCAATGGGTTCGATGAAGATCGAACTACGCATAAATCAGAAGCAGACCCAGTTCATGAAAAACCCATCGTGAGAAGGCGAATAAATTGGATTGGATGACTCTCTGATTGCAGAGAGCACCTCGTACGTATACCGTACGTGTACCTTGGGCGATTAATGAAAATGGGAAGTAACATGGAGAAGGAATTAGTCATAAGGAGGAGAGCAGCTTGAGCCGCATTCGGGCCTCTGAAAGAAGTCACCGCCTGACTAAACGACGCTAAAATTCACGCTCACTTTTTTCGATTCAACGGTCCTCCTAGCGCTCTGTTGTGCTGCTGAGACGTGGGCTTATAGTTCAACCACGTCAAGAATACTCCGCACTACTCACAGAGCGATTGAACGATGTCTTCTGGAATATGACCGGCACTCTCAAGATCTAGCCGGAATACGAAGCTTTGATCTTCGAATCTTTCACATCTTCGGGATCCAGAAGAATATACATCGATAGCGAAACAGATAGGCCGGTCACATGATGAGAAGAACAGGCGACAAGGGAACAAAAAGAACTGTAGAGTGGACCCTACGAGAATGTAGACGCCTCCAAGGACGATCACCTACACGTTGTGCGGAAGTGCTCGTAACCAAAGTTAGTTAGTTAGTTAGGCCGTGTACTTGCAGCTGTGGTTGCTCAAGAGATTATGGTATGAGTCTCACACATATCACCATGGTCGATTAGAAACCGCCACCATGGACGACGATTGCGAGAGAGAGAAATGAATGGCAAATAAGCTGGGGTCCGCACACTGGTGAAGACGGGCCATCCAAGTATCCAAACACGTATTCTGATGAGTAAAATGGAAGAGCACAACTGTTGTTTTATGACATGCTGTAGAGCGTTTTTGTTACTGACTCACTACGGAAGTCACACTCGCGAGAAGTACTTCATGTCTTCAGCAGACCTGGTTCCTCGCACCTATAATGTCGTCAACTCAATTGGATGAGTACTCTAATGAGTCAAGTGTATGTTTTCGCGGCTTTGTTCCCCCCTGTTGTTAGCGCCGTTAAAGAAGTGCATTGTTCGGGCGCTTTGCAGCATGTTCGCTGTTGTTTTTGCTTGCGATGCTTGCGTTGCGAAACTGGTTGTGGCGTAATGCCGCCTTGGCCCATTATCAGTCCTCGTAGCCAAATCGTGCAGCATTCACCAGCCACTGAACCGGAATTTATGCAAATCAGTCTTTCATATAATGTTCGAAAGTCTTCGAATCAGACAAGCTTTTCAACCTCTTACAAGTATACAACTACAAGAATTGAAACGCTCAAGAACCTCTAGAATGCAGAAAATGACAGCTGAGTGGACCAGAGAGTGAAAATGCATGATTGTAATCGTATAGTTCATCTAGGAAAGTGTGTGTTTATAGCAACATCTTGAAAAATTACTGCCACCAAAAAAGACGGCAAACCAGCCATTGTTAACAAACATAGCGTAGTTAGCATAGTGACTCATTGTTGACGATGTTCAAGATTGATTCATTTGTATCGAATCTGGTGCAGGAATGCTTCTGCCCGATGAAGGAAGAGATCTACAACCGGAACCAGCGCAACGAAGCATTCTTGCGCTGAAACCAACAACAGATCGTGGCGCTGATGCATTGCCGTGGCTTCGTTGTGACTTGGTTACTTTATTTTTTTATTGTAATCACTTCATGTTGTGATAATTTGCATCTCGTCTATGTCTATTGTTGGGCCAAAAAAAAGGAAAAGGAAAAAAAAAGCAGCTATAATTGTATGGAAGATGTGCAAAAAAAACGCTGGAAAAACCATTCAGAAAGGCCTATCAACAGCTATCTCGAGTAGTTTTCAAAATTTAGCCCATCTCATCAGTCTGTTAAAATTGAGAGTAGGGCCAAAATTAAACACTCTCAAAAAATGGCCGTTACAACGGAAGAAAAACCACACCGTTGGAAAAAAATTCTGTCCAGGATTCTGTAGGTGAACAGCACTGAAGTACTGCAGCGCATGATTTCATTTCAGGCTGATGAGGTTAGCTGGAAAACATATGAATTTAAAGCTGTTGGATGTCTCAGAAAAAGTTGATGAACCAGAAGAGTCAACACAAAAACTCACAAGATAGTGCAAGTTAGGCCGTGTGCCCCCATGCTGGCGGAGGCTTCCTTCAGGCAGATTTTCTAGTAATTTCGATCACGAAGCCATGCATTCCGGCCAATCCAAAGCCAGAAAAACATCAGAATCTCTAGCCGAGTTAGACGGCTTTTAGTTACGCCCAAGTGATACGCAGCGCAGTCTCGCCGACTGAAAACAAGTACTAACCGGATCGTTCGCAAAAACTACACTTTGACCGTGCAAAATCAGTAATTTCCACTGAGAAAAACTCGCTAAACGGTAGTGTTTCCTTACGAGCAGTCTCGCGCTGTTTTTTTCAGGATAATACTTCACGTACGACTCCAGGTGCTGATCATGCTTTCTTAGAAGAAGTACTTCGCCGTTACCCTGCAAAGCACTGTTTCTTCTTGCGGATCGATCCTTCCTTTTTCTGTGCCACACAACAGTCTATCGCTATCGTCTTTCCATTGTGGTACATCCAGTTCGCGATCGCCCACCGATGCCCGGCTGCCGCTTTCAAGCTTTATTTGGCACTACATCAACGACTATCCGCCGCCGCTTACAAGTTGAGATTGTTAGCTAATTCGTAAATGACATGGTCCACTATAGGTTTTATACTTTCCATTCCCTCTCCTGTCAATCATGTTTTTATGCTGCTCAAATTAGATCATTTTTCTCGAAGGAAGCAGAACAAGGGCAACGATTCCGCAAGAAGTGCAATTTTAGACCACATTCCCTCCATGTTTTCCCGTGTGATGAACTCTTTCCTAGATCGGATTTCTCTCTGATCGTCTTCTATATCAAAACACGAGGGCCATACATTTTTGCACACTTCATTGAATCGAGAACTAAAGTACTAACACGATAGTCACAAAAGCTGACGTTGGTCTCAACGTGAAATACTCAATGGAAGAATTGTAGAAAGTGGTGATCCTGGGGAAAAGTTGTTTTGTTCTCAATGCGACTGAAGTCTTGGTTTCGTGTTTTTCTCTTTTGTTTATGGAGGTATCTGACTGTGTAGATTGCTGTCAACTTTGCTCTCCACGAGCTCTGAGGAATGTGAAATCCGCAGAAACGTCAGTTTCTTTGTGGTTTATTTGGTCAATGGCAGGAGTTGATAGAAAGTCGGTCTTGAGAATTAAGGTATTAACAATTAGAATAGTTTGCAACCGCTCATCATTTCTATTGATCTCAACAAGATAACTGCTAGTTTCTTCGCAAGGTCGGAAAATAGTCCTCAGTCCACATTCCACTGTTTAAGACGGCTTTGTTAACCCAAAGTCGATATATGCTAATATTTTCAGGAAATTTCTCTCATTTGAATGAGAGTGGTTTCTCTTTCGTAATAGAATGATCGAGGTCATTCCTAGAACTGAACTTAAATGCGAACCCATTGCTCTCAACCCTGCAAAGGCGTTTCTTTTCATCAACTGCTTATGACCTTCTCTTTGATTTCAGTTTATTTTCAATATGAAGTAATGATGATGATTCGATTGCGCGTCGAGGATGTTCGGTAATGATCGGCAACAATTTCCACTAGTGATGGTTCTCAACTCTGACATCGTAGATCTTATGTGGCTTCAGTCGGAAAGATTTTTGAACGGTTGCACCATTGCCTATTGCCACTGCAGTTTTCTTCTACCTCATGTATACCAGTGGTTGCCTACAAGTTAATATTGATTTTTTTGTCTTCGACTTTATTCATGCATACGGCAAAATGTAACCATCGAAGAGCTAAACACCAAAATCCACATTCTATCACCGTGAAATTCTACCTTAGTGGAGATTACGAATGCTAGGATAACACCTTTAGTGACAGCATGGTCATGCACCAAGTAGTTGCCGAGGAACTTAGAAAAGTTGTCATCGGTTCATAGAAGGTCTGACGAGGCTCTTGGAAGATGAAGAGCTTCGTATCCTAACTCGTTCAAATTTTGAAGTGTTGGTAGTGCAACATGTGAGTAGGCCTTCTCGTACAGCGGAATTGGTCCTTATTAATTGAACAACGTCGGGAACAGACATTTTAGTGTGTTTTATTGACTTACTAACAGTAATTCTCCATCGTAATGATCTTGCAATTATCTATAGAGGATGATTCTATGAGTTCGCGCTTATTTGATTGTTTAATAATTACTCGGTCCTTAACTACGGAAGATCCAACAAACTTCGACAGAAAGATTTCTAATTCCATGCTAAGCGAACAAACGAGAAGTGAGTTAGGACACAGAGCGTTCGGAATTTTTTTTACGTTAAGCCCTGGTTCTGAATAGGCCCATATACCGATGATGGCATAAAGCCGGCGCGACTTTATAGTGCAAACATTTCTTCGTCTTGTCGCACACCCAGATCCTGCTTGTTGCTACGAAACTATCCCGATCTGTCGTCAACCAAGGAATCGTGCTCAACAAACCGGTCACTTCTACTGTTTTCTGGAGTAGCAATTCTGTCTTCGTGGGATTGCTTGGACGATTTATGCTTTCCTAGTGAGCGGTTACATTTCGACGAAATTTCCGTCATGTCTTCTTCCACTTCATGACAAAGTGACCGAAAATATCCATAGTTCTTAACCAGGCGCTCCCAAAAAACCTCCATGGCACATTTTCTCTCATGCGTGATTCCATATGCCAATAGACCCTGATTCAATTACATTTAGAACGAATCAGTTTCGAATCATAAGTAAGCTTGCTGAAAAAATCTATACAAAAGCATCCGCTGTTTTTTCCTACTTGCAATCTGCTTGTGACCTGCCGGATTTCTGGCATCTTTCCCCTGATGGATTTTAATGTCCTTATGAATACACTGCTTTTTTGTGGTTTTTTTCTTCTTCTGCACAGACTCCATTTTTCTATGCAAAGACATCTATCTTCTTTCCGTCATCATTTTTGTGAACTTAGGAGAGCGAAATAGAATGGCAACAGAGTTAGATCCGGTTTTAGCTTGTATTATTCTCGTTCTATAGTTTCCTTTATGCAACGTTCTGTCTCACAACATCTTGCCGTTAGTCAGTAAAATGTACGTTGTATAAGATTTCTGCTGTTATTTAGCTTAAAAAACACTATACGTTGAATTGATTTGTTTTCATTTGAAGGAATTATTACTGATTTATAACCATAATGTTGCTGAGGTATTTGCAAAACTCCGGATCGCTGGTTTCTACGGTGAGGACCGAACACGCTATTACCCTTTCCGGGGCTGATGCGTTCATCACCACACCATGCGATGTCCTTCGTTTCGCCTGTCTGTATTACTGATTTGTTTCAATGTAGTACTGTTTTGTCTCCACAAAAGCTTAAGGTCGACATCGATGTTGCAGCACTGGAAGAGGTTAAAGCGCACCCGATGAACGCCTCCCTGAAATGCCCATCTAGTGCACTAGAAAAAGCCGCTCGTGTCGCTCTCACATAGTAGGCCAACGACACTACTCCGTCCTGATGCACTGCCAAATAGCTCCCGATATGCGTTGATTTCAATGCATTTGCTGCGAAAAATTGTGGCCACATTAAATTTTAAGGCAACATTTATCCGCTCGTAGTGAACTCTATTAATCCATTTAAAAACTACTAAAATCTACTGATCCTTACCTAAATCGCTCAAGTTTTTCATTCTATTAACGTGAAATTCTGATTTTCTGCAGCCCTTGAACTGTATTTTTCCGCTTTTCTGTTTCGTGTTTTTCCATCAAAGAGATTGAACATTTCATCCAGCAGGGCACGACGGCATTCCCCAGTGCATCGTTCGTGTTCGCGGCTGCCGCACTTGTGTTTGGGACCTCGAAGATTGAAATTTCTTCTTAAATTCGCGGAAATTCGATTTTTAAGAACATTTAATGTCTAAAAGATGCCTTGCAAAAAGTTGTCATGTATACAATTAATCCCATGAAACAAAGTCTCTCTTATGATTCTATGTAGTTCTCAACTCTTCAAATACCTTGTTGATCGAGTAATTACCGCCTTTTGTCGGCATAGCAGCTTCAGGTCCCATCCCATCTTCTAATTTCTACTCTTCGTGGAAAAAATCATAACACTTAGATTCTGATGCCTAATTGTTCATTATTTCGTACAGCGTGAACTGAAATTGACTCACTTCGGCCAAACTTGACTGAATTCTTTCCAAAGCGTAAGACTGGATATCACCACGCGTTGTGGTCCAACTTTTGAAAAGAAATCGCTTTTCGTCTCAGCTTCCAAAAAATTGTTTATCAATTTCAAATGGACCTTTTTGCACCTATGTGGCGCTAGCGCATCCAATTTCCGAGCGCAAATCCAGAAAAAAGATTGCGGAAACTCGATGCGAGCGACAGAAGAAGCCGTCGGCTTTGTTCATACTTGCTTGCTGTTCCGATTAGCCAATAGGGAGCTGTGTAATGATGTAAATCAAGAAATTTGACTACATTTTTAGTCTTGGCTAATGAGGCCATTCTCAGTTTGCCGATTTCGGAGCGATCGCTGCCTTGATTCGTCCAGCGTCTAGTTTTCAGGATACTGATCCATCGCACAGCCACCGCCGTGTTCACATGTTAACTTTCATTACAATGCACCCCTACATCTTGTATGACAATTTAAAAAATACGACAGAGTAGGACTTTGGAAGTGACTGATTGACTGCCTTTAAAAGGTGTTCACAGAGAAGGCGTATTGGCTATTCGCAAAAAAATCGCCTAAACCAGTCAGCAGTTTGCACCCACTATTTGAACCGTAAGAAATGCTCAAGCCGAAATCGGTGCCATTCACAGTCGCTTTCTACACATTTCCGTTTTCGCCTTTCACTACACGAAGAAAAGAGAAGAGAAGGAGAGCATTTTCAGTGGCACCTCCTACTAACTAGATACTTGGATGGTTCGTGCTCACGAGTTGTGCGGACCCCAGCACATTTGCCATTCGTTCCTTTACCTCGCAATTGTCGTCCATAGTGGTGGTTTTATTCGAGCATGGTTACGCGTGCTAGTCTCATGCCATGATCTGTAAAATAAAAGCAGCTGCGGTTACAGCTGATTAACTTGGTTTGCGAATACGTCTGCGCAACGTGACGTGGAGGTGGCCGTCGTAGGGGACGTTTGCATTCTCGTGGAGTCCACTCTGCAGTTCTCTTCGTCTATCTGTCGTCTGTTTTTTCTCATTATGTGGCCAGCCCATCTATGTTTCGCTATCGACGTATATTCTCCTGGACCTCGAAGATGTGACAGATTTCGAAGATCAGAACTTCGCTTTCCGGGTAAATACTGAGAGCGCCAGTTTTATTTCAAAACCTCTAGGGATGAAAATTTCTTCATCAGTACAATTTTTAAGGCTGATTACTAAAATGGTTGTTTTTAGTATTCACCAAAATGCGCAATCATATCGTGGAGTTCCGAAATATGTGGAAAAGAAGTTTTCGGATAACTGAGACTACATGATTTACAGTTTCCAGTATTTTTTTTCTTTTTACATGACTTGTCTTCACATCTACTGTGTGGTTCTCGGCATTCTTGCACTTGATTTCTTTCCTTGTATCCATCAGCGACGAAGGACTTCGAGTTTTCCGCGTGTGAGTTCGGCTACTACTTGGTGATTGTCGCGTTCTTCACAAATGTCGTAGCGTGTTGGTCAAGCCGATTCCTCCTAGTGTCCTGGGATAGCCAGCGTAAAGCGTTTCCACTTGAATTGCAGAGAGTGAACTGTTCCCGGACGAGTGGGGTAGCAATTTTCCGACCCCGCAGGAGTGGTAAGCTTAGTGAGCTTGGGGCGGTGTCGAACATGCAACATTCATGATGAAGGGAATCACTTCCACAACCTGCTTCCCTAAACAGTATTCAAAGGCTTTGAAATCTTTTTTTTCTTTGATGACGAATATTATGACGTCCATTGTGATATGCCGCCTGTTCACCATAAGATCGGCATTGTAGCAAATTTGCCGAGCACTTTTTTTGTCGATGAGATTGTTCAATGTCACAAGGAAATGGATGACTGCTGGATGACCTCCCACCACTGTCTGCGTCGGTGGCAGCCGTAGCAGATCGGACAGAGCTAGTGAGTTTTGTGCCCGCTTTGGAGAAAGCGAAAGAGAGAGAGAGAGAGTTCTTCATAGTGATCGCTTTCGTAACGGCCTTCTCAGTTACAGTGTACTAACAACACCTAGTGTTTGAACAAACTGTACCAAACTTTTCGACCTTTCCCATGCAAACATTTTTCGTTGAACAATTGTTACCTTAGCACTTAAAGCCACCTTAATTTTAAGAAATATCGATGGAGAAGCATTTCATATTTAGTCTGTGAGTACCACCATAAGCAATGAAGTGATTGAGAATCTCTGTGTTGTTACTGGTTCTACAAAGAATAAAGCTCTCGGTGTTGATCAATCCCTGAGGGACGCACCATGGATTCGACGTCACCAAGCATCGTTTGGAGGTGATTGGATGCATATCTGGCTTTTACAATAACTTCGCGGTGGCCTACCGATGTCGAACCAGTGCTTCTATCTTACCAGACAAATCTGGTACGAATTTGCCGACCCCGGAGAGACAGAAGGCTTGGTGGGTCATGGGCGCTGGGATCGATTCCACATGTGTGTTGCAGGGCGCCTCCGACCACTGCGCCATAGCGCCCCTAACCGGTTTTGTATCAATACCTAATCACACGTTTCTAAGCGTTATTCTTAATGGTGATAGCAGATTCAGCAAAGACCTTTGAGCCTAGACAAAACGGTAGTGATGCGAGAATGGAGATCTTCCGATCGTTTTGCTTTCTGATATAAGAACTAAAAAGAATTTGCAATCTAGTTGACGATATTGAAACATTCTGGAAGCAGGTAGACCTGTAGAATTCACTACTCAACAAGCTGGATCCCGGTTTTAGGTTACACCTGATTTTTTTCAACTGATCACTATCTGTTCTGGGCTAATGCTTTCACTGTGAAGTAGTTTGCTATTCCTTTTTCTTTCATTTGTTAAAAAGCAATTTTTTAAGCTACGTTGCCACTTCATTGTTCATTCCAGTGGAGACATGTTCTCTTCATTTTCCAATTCTGCATTGTGGATTTATTGCTTACCGTAAATTCGATTGGGAATATTAACGTCTCCTAAATCTCATCATAAATGCTGAATCCGTTCATTCTGGAAACTTGTAGCGTTTGTTGATTTGAATCTGTTTAACGAATAGAAGGACGGTGATAGCCGGTCTAATGTGTTTTACTTGTTATTGGCCAGGTGGACCGGACCAGGTGGTGCGAAAAACAATGACCGAGCTGCTGTCTTTCTCAGCAGTGTCCCCTCGTGCAGAGGCTTTTCTTCACACTATGTATTGCCATTGTTATAATCATAAATAAAACGAGGGCGTCACGATTCTCATTTATTTCTGTATGTATGGGGAATAGGGCACGTTTGGCACAGTGGTCGGAGGCATCTTGCAACACACACGTGAATCGATCCCCGAGCCCATGGCCCACCAAGCCTTCCATCCTTCTGGGATCGGCAAGTTTGGTACCAGACTTGTCTGGGAGGATAGCAGCACTGGCTCGATACATCGGTAGACCACCGCAAGTCATTGCGAAGGCCAGATATGCATCCAATCACGTCCAAACGATGCTTGGTGACGTCGAATGCAAGGCGCATCGCTCAGGGGATTGATCAACGCCGAGAGCTTTATCTTTTGTCCTTTATGCATAGGAAAAATCCCCTCCGATTCCGAACCCTGGAATATAATGCCAAATAAGGGCAGCAATGTTAGTGATTGGCATGTATCCATACATTGTCACTTTTTCGTACATTCGAAATTTACTGTGCTAGGGTTAAGTAGGTTAGGGCGATAAAAGCAGGGATTAGGGCTTGACGGTGGTAAGTTCAACTCACTTGTATACAGACCCCATTGGTTTGCATTGTGATAAGACATAAATACAAGAAGAGAATTAGAAGGCCACCAGAGGAAATCGTCGGCGTTCAAATGAAAAATCCTGGACTTTTGGATCCACTGTGAATCCCACTGTTGTTTGAGTTATTAGCACAGGGAAGAATGTTAATTGCGGATCCAACTGCATTTGGCCTGATCGTGAGAACATTTGGCAACACAAGCTTTTTGCCACGTGGTTCTGTTCTTGTTGAAGAAATACAAGGGATTTATCAAATCAAAAGTACTGTGAAAAAATGATTGCCAAGTGGTTTCTCTTCATCGAGGGGGCTAGAACTCGAATATCTGTTGTTTTAAAGGGTCAAAAACTTCTAAAAAGAATCTTAACATTCTACAGAACTTAGCATACCTATTTTAAAACTAAAACTAACTTTTAAAAGTTTAAACATTAAGGTTCATATAAAATAATTTGAAAAACTGCTGTCTTCAAGAAAGATGCGTTGGGTCCGTGTTCCATTTATACTGCGCTATGCAAGGGCTGCTTAAAATGGATCTATATTCTCCTACAGTTATCCAAATATTTCCAACATTTCATAAGAGGATAAAGGATAAATCGATCGGTGTTGACCAATCCCTGAGGGATGCGCTGTGCTTTCACTTCATTAAGCATAGTTTGGAGGTGATTCGATGCATATCTGGCCTTTACAACGACTTGCGGTGGCCTACCGATGCATCGAGCCAGTGCTGCTATCCTACCGGGCAAGTGAGGTACCAATTTGCTGACCGCGGAGAGATGAAGAGCTTGGTGAGCCTGGAGCGCAGGAACAGATATCGCAAGGCGCTTCAGACCACTGCGCCACATGCGCTCTCAACGTTGCATACTTCGTAGTAAAGAGTGCTCTTTTACAATAATCTTCATCCGAATTAATCTCCTGATGGCTTTTTTATTGCTACAACCTTTCCGTTAGTTTTGGTAAATAGGAGATATTCGGCAGTGATGTTTATTTGTGGACGGTCCTATTCATGACCGTTTGTTGCTGTTAAAGAGGTTGTCGATAACGGTAGTGTCTACAGTGATATAACGATTTGCGCCGAAAACCGTCTGAATGAGCATGGATCGATTCCGCAGAAAGCAAAAAGAATGGCAATGAATTCAGCGATGATTCCATTCTGAGTAGCACTGCAACAACTCCGCCGAGATTCTGTGCTGCTCTTTTTGCAACTTTTTTTGGCCGAGAGAGGGAATACGTAGTTCCAAATGACATCGATGGTCACAAATCACGAATGTTGCCGTGTCGGTCAAAATGTTAAGAATCTGGTATACCAGAAAAGTGGTGCACGTCGACGCCAATCGCTTGAGACATTAGCGACTGATTCCCGTCAACAGGATGCTGTGCGCACAACAAAAAGACCGCCTCGACTCGATACTAACACCGATTCAAGAACATTGGCGGAAAAAAGTGTGATACTGCACATTTTCGAACTACCAGGACCTATTGGGCTACTCTGGCAACAGGACAGGAATGAAAGGGAAACTTTACAGACGCCCGCGACCAAGTTCCACAGGATGCCGGAACAAATAGCACTGACAGTGTGAGACGACCGCCATCAATTGCAAGGGAAAAGTGACAAGAAGTGATGGCTCACCCACTAAATGCTTTGACAGTTACAAAAATCTACCTGCTCTACACATACCAGCACTCATTGAGGACATTATTTACATTCTTCTGCGGGTGTATCTTACAGATTTTTCCTCGGTTTACAAAACTGATTTGAAATCGAAGACTTTAATGGGCGCAGAACATCTGTACAGAACTGAAACCACTAAATCGCAAGCGCTGGCCTCACTTGATGATCGACAAATGAAGGTGTAGCGAGGTTGAGGAATTGAGAACATAACATCCCGTATTCGCTAATTTTTAGTTTGCAGGACAAATTCTAAGCGCAGATTTCTCTCACGAGATCTATTTTGTCCTCGTAATGGCTGCATAATTCGGTAAGAATGTGGTAAATGTTCCACTGCTGTTATTTCTCACACGAATTGCTACGAAATATTACTACACTGGAAAAGATATTGTGTCCGATTTTTTTACGTAAGCGCGCTAACATGTTATCAATGCAATCATAACACATACTAGGGCGCATGTAGAGCAGTTGTTAGAAGCGCTTTGCAATGCACATGTGGAGTTTGGTTCGATCCCGACCTGGCCTCACCAACCCATCCATCCATCCGAGATTGGCAGTTTGGTGCCAGAATCTTCAAGTAGGTTAGCAGCACTGACTTAATACATCGGCAGGCATCCGCAAGTTATCGTTCGCGCCAGAAATGCATCAATCACCTCTAACGATTCGTGATGACGTTTTGTGCACAACACATCGCTTAGGGTTTGATCAACGCAGAGAGCTTTATCCTTTACCCTTATCACACTCCCTATCATTCTGTATAGTGAAGTAAGCTACATCCATAAATAGTATCGTCATTAAAGGCTTGTCAGAAAGTAGGTCACTATTTTGTTCCCTGCAGCATCACGGTGGTCGAGGTGAATCCCTGATTGTCGAACTGCTGTGTGCTCCAGAGGGGTCGTTCTTAATGTTGATCTGTTTAGCTGAAGGATTCAATAATGCCATAGGGAAGTTCGATTGAAAGCATAGTAATGCTAGAAATCCCCTCCGTTCTGGGAGAAACATAGTTTCCACGAGACAATCTTTTTCCAAGAAAACAGTAAGACGGTTGTTGCGGAACTCCATAAAAAAAACTGCCAATCGGCCACGTTTCACCCAAAGAGAGATGTGGCCTCTCCCCACATTACTCTTCGTTGTGATAACTACTGAAGTATTTAAGTAGATAGATATTTAACTTAACCCTCTAGAACGCTTCAGATTGATAATCATCCTCCATCTTTTTTTCTGCTTTTTTTTCTTTTTGGTTTTTTCGACACTCGCGTCGTACTCGTGAATGGTAAAAAGTCATACATTCGCAATTCGTATGAGATCTATAAGAATTCTTTGCTTGAAAAGACAGATATAACGACTTCTGTTAGCAGAATGAGACCCGAAAGTGGTTTCTGCAGAAATATCATATTTCCCCTGAGATTTAGAAGTTCGAATGTCTTCACTAGTTACTTGTGGATCTAGTCTTGCAAAAAAACTGCATACTCAATAGGTAATCGTTAAATTGACAAAATATAATATTGACGAAAATGTGCTTTATTACCATTGTTGTTTATTATTGTGCTTTATAAGGGGACGGATAGCACAGTGGTAGTGATTTCCGTCATCATGAACATGATGCTGGTTTGATTCCGCACCGGGCCAACTAAGCCTCTCATCCCTCCGGGTTTGGGAAATTGGTACCGGACTTCTCTGGGAAAAAATCACTCTGTGCAGCCTAATTGGGAACGCTCCAGCCGGGCTATCTCAGGACTCCAGGAAGAATTGCTCAACCAGCATTCAAGCGTATTCAAGATGAAACAAAAATCCTCAAGCAGCAACCGAACCCACACGGAACAGTTGGATGATCTTCGTTGACAATGGATATGAGGAAACGAATCGAATGTGGGATCTGCACCATAGGCGTGAAGATGGGTCATATAAAAAATTTAAAAAATTATGCCTTATTGGAAATAAGTATTAAAATTCACGGTAGGAAGCAGGTCTCTTTGTCAAAAACTCAATCCGATCCGATCTTCTCCACTCCTCAGCATCCTTCTGTTCAATTAACGAAACTTCTCACTGATTCTGGTCTTTGTTGCTTGCTCTTCTTCGAAAATCATATGAACAGCAGCTAGTTTTATCAGCCACCTTTTTCATTCCCTCACTGAAATGTGAAGCACTTTTTCACATCTATACTGGTTTTTTTTCCATCATCACGAAAAAAATCGAAAAAAATAAGCGCTTCAATGAATGGTAGTAGTCAGTCAGACGGCGGTTGGACCGGTTTCACAGTTATGGTTATGGCTTCCCTTTGACACCATACGAAAAACTCCACTGAACTGTTCAATAATCGTCATCGTCACCGCAAAGACTGGATTGTTCAAGACAGTGGAGTCTGAGCAAGTGAGTGAATCGGATTTGGTCCTCAACTCACACAAGGAGTGATCAGAGACGAACGACGTGATTCCGACTTGCTTCCAGAAAACGGTCTTCTGTCAGACAGCAACACCTACATTTGTGGTTCTTCAGACCATTTCATTCGGACGGTGGCAGAAGGACAAATTGGAACCGCACGACCAGTTTGTTTTTAGACTAGGGCAAAGAGGATGGTTCTCGTTATCTACCGCACAGCATACTTCTTTCATTCTTCCGAAAATGAGAAGCTTTCTCACTCTCAAAACTTTTATGGAAAATCTCAGCGATGAAACCGTTCCTTCCTTTCTCTGCGATGGCTTGTCAACATCTCGTCAAATCGGTCATTAGTAACGCTTAGTCCTATTTCCGCATATATAGCTTGAAACTTTAAAACATTGATAAGAAGATATCAGCTTCTTATTTACTGCTTTCTACAATTTTTTCACGGCAGGATATTATATGAAGTATAATCACAATGGCGCTGAGATATTTGCGAAACTCTGGACCACAGGTGTTTGCAATGGGGATCGAACACGCTATTACCCTTTCCGGGTGCTGACGCGTTTACCACCACACCATGCTGGTCCTTCGTTTCGCATCCCTCCCAAATAGTTTCCTATCTACCAGTGCTATCAGCAATCACCCTCCAACGGGATTGATCTGGGCAGCACAAATCGGCGTTGAAGCCTGTTAAGCAGAGGCTATAGTCGAAATCACAAAGTCAACTTTTTATTTACTGCTTTCTGCAATTTTTTACGGTAGGGTATTATGTAAAATAAAACCATAATGGTGCTAAAATATTTGCAAGGCTCCGTACCGGTGATGTCTGCTGTGGAATCGAACACGTTATTGCCCTTTCTGGGAGCTGACGCCTTCACTACCGCACCACGCCGGTCCTTCGTTTCGCCTGCCTCTCAGCTAGTATTGATCCTTATCTTATCTAAGGTATTTCGGAAGACGGAACCACTTCTCTGCATCATAGCTCTTCTTTCGTTCTACTCAGAATTTTGTGAGTGGGAAAAAGACCTGCTTTTTCATCCATAGATGAGACTTGAAACTGCCAAATGAACATCGAGCTGGAGTTTTCAGCTCACAGCTCGCATGGACATGACCTTCCTACATGCCGATCACCACCCACACAACTAGTTCTTTCCCACTTTTTTGCTCATTGTGTCTTTTCCTGTTTCGTACAGACATTGGTTTAGGTGTAAATTTGTCTTCATTTGTCCTTCGCTTCGCTCTTATATGTCATCTTTCGGCTAATCTTCAGATCGGACGGCGGCTGGTCTTATTTCGCAGCTGCTCTTGCACTACAACGTTCGTCGTCGCAATCTCATTAGCCCGTTTGAGAAATCTCCACGGTGGATTCCAATCCTGTAAATGATTCTAAATGCGAAAATTTCTATTAGCTTTGATTTCTACCGTATAAGGTTTTCATTTCGGTTGGCGCCGTTCCTTTCCCTAAAAAAAGTGAAATCTACCTTTTTCCATGGACGTGTGCCGTTCGTACCGTTTTCTCATTCGTGCAAGTATTATGTCTTTGTTGAGAGGAATTCCTTTAGTGAAGAATATATAATACAAACCCTACTATGCAACCTCATAGAGTGATGTTTTTTAGAGATGTCATTTCTTCCAAAACGAAAGCCGCTTGTGATTTCCTCTCGCCGAAAGTGTTGTCGCACCGAGAGTGCGATCACACTGTTAACGTCAATGTAGAAGAAAAACGTACGGCCATAAATGGGTTCTGGATCCGTGAAGAAATGAATACTTTTATGTGTCCCATCGATAGATTTATGTAATGACTCCAATGAAAAACCTTGTAACTAGTCATTTACAGCGAAAATGGCTCTTGTTCGTAAATTTCATCTTTAATTCTACCATGCCCGAACCATCCTGGCTGCTGATCGTCGTCTGAAACACAACATTCTAAGCGCTACTGGCACTTCTTCACTGTTTCTTAAGATTACATTTTCAACGTTCTATCATTTTTTTGAACAGCAGATCGGAACGTAGAACTTACAATGTCATTGACCTCGTAGAATCTGAAAATTTCCCGTGCAGATCTCAACAGAAGGAGTTAATTTTACTATTTATATGACCCACCATTATTTACTGTGTAGAAACAAACAGTTTTCCCATTCGGTTCACAGTCTCGCATCCATCATTCACGAAGGTCTTCAGATTTGCGTTTGGGTTCCGCTGCCACTAGAGGACTTTGTCTTTTTTCATGAATGCCGTTGAATGCTGGTCAGGTTCATCTTCCCTGGAACCATAAGTCATGTCCACTAAGGCGTCTCTAGATCCTCACCACAAGCTGCTCCCGGCCTTTATGAACCGTAAAGAAGCTCCTCGAGATTAGTGCGAAAGAGATTGAGCATGGTTGGCTCGGTGTAGCGTTGAACCAGTTTCCCGTACCTATTTTCTTCCCTGAACATGCACCGTAGTCGGACCCATAAAACAATCAGCAAAAAAGAGAATATTCTTGCAGCAACAAGTTTCAATAGAAAAAGATCAATAGAACTAGCTGAGAGACAGGCGAAACGAAGGACCCGCATGGTGTGGTGGTGAACGCGTTACTCCCCGGAAAGGACAATAGCGCGTTCGTTCCCCACCATAAGCACCTGCTGTCCAGAGTTTTGCAAATATCTCAGCTTCGTTGAAGTTATATTTCGCAATATACCCTGCCATCAAAAAAGAGTAGGCAGTAAGTAAAAAGGTTAAAATAGTAACAAGTTTGTTGTGGTCGCATCGACTCGAATTCTGTGAAGCGGAGCACCGCTCAAATGAATAACCCTGCTTGTTAGCTCAATTATCGATTAAAATATTGGTCATTCATGTGGAAATTGAATGGAGGGCGGTTTTCAAAACAAAACCAGTCTCACCGTGACTTTAAGATTTGCTGAAATCAATTTTATATTGGTATACCACTAACTTTGACTCTTGTGATTGACCTGTTTTATTTATTTTTCTATTTATTTTGTTTTACATGACCTGTCGTCATATCTTCTGTGAGGATCCTAGCACTTCTTTCTTGCGATTCGTTTTCCTCGATTTCATCGTCCATGGAGCTCTTCGGACATTTCGCTTGCTGTTTCGACTTCTGCTTGTGGAGTAGACTTCGTCTTCTTTTTATGAATGCCGTAGAATGCTGTTCGAGTCGACTCTCCTTGCGCTCCTGACAATAGCCGAACTAAGGTGTTCCCACGTGCATAGGAGGAGAACTTTGAAGAGTAGATCGAACCAGACAGAACATTGCTTCCTGATGGACTGACTGCTTCACTAACCAATGCGCTGCTCTCCTTCCTACTCTATTTAGTAGTAATATATTCTGTGGTTTTTTTTTCTTACCATAAGTACAACAGAACAAATTTCCGCCGTTTATAGAATAAGACGAATAAGAAGCGTTATAAAGTATACGAACCGGTTTGTATTTTTTCTTTTTCCTGATGCCAACGGACCAGCGAATGTCGCAGCTGACTAGCTCCTAGAAAATACCAATAGAACAAAGCTACTATTAATTGCAGTGAAAACCCTTCCAATTTCCCTAAACCCGAAAAAAAGGCTAGTTATAAGTGCAGAACGTCAAACAGAAAGTGTGCGTTCTCAAGTTCTTCATGAGAAGTTCTAAAGAACACTTCCTATCTGCGATTTCAATTCCAGTTAATGGTTTTGTCTGAGCTGTCGCTGGAAATAGAAATTTCTTCGGAATATTTATCGTATTCTCTGGTGCTATTTTTATTTCTCTTCCTCACTGAGTTTTTTTTTCTTACTGTCCTTCTATGAAATTACCTATTCTTCCTGTACTTCATGCACTTTTCTTAGTCGCCGAACGGCCATGTACATGGAACGGTTCAGCCCGTGTCAGGTTCACCCAAATCGAGAAAAAATTCTAACATCTGCATATGGAAGTCATGCTAAGGTTTAGTTAACCTTAGCCTCTGCGGTAGAAACTTAACCATAAAGTGACGCTCCTCCCCAAGATCCGCAGAGGCCTACGACTTCTACAGTGATGATCAGGAAATACCTTACAGGAATTTCCTTTCGGAAAGCAAAAAACCTTTCCAACTCAAAAAATCCCGTTAGATTTGATTTTTATTTGTTTAGGTTCATAGATGCAAGCTTTCATACTTGCCATGAGCAGATTGTTTTCGTATTTATTCTTTGCAAAAAATATTAGAAAAAACCTGTCGTGAGGCTTTCCGTAACCTTTAATGGAAGAAATAAGTGAGTGCTCAATAAAGTGTTTCTTACCTCAACCTTTTAACCCCGTACTTGTGGCTGTTTACAACATTTTCAAGTACGTATAAATTGATTTTCTTGGGCCTTGCTGAACTGGACCTCCTGTTGTGAATGTACCGCCCTCCTGTAGCGCCAATAGAAATTCCTTCGGACGTTTGCCGGATTAATCGCTCTCTTCAGGCTATAATTTCTTTATTTTCGTATTGTTTCGTGTCCAGTTTCTTGTATCTACAACTGTTCCACATGTGATTGAAAATTCGAATACTTGCTGACACTATCAGATGTTGGTTGGGGTGTACCGTGTGAGCAACTCCCAGCCGACACGGTGACCTCCCTTGTGGAGTTCGACTTACTTAATCGACTAAATGCTTGGCGTATTTCAGGTTCACTTGGCTATCCGCACTGGTATGGTCATCAAAGAAGTACGTTGTAATCTGGAGGAATTTGTGAAATGTTTTTCTAGAATGGTTTTATCAATCATTTTAAAACTCCAAGTCGTCTTGCTTAGAACACCAAAACAAATGGCATATAAATGGCTGAAGTGACCGGCTGCTAACCTCTTTAGATTTTCGGACGAAATCCAGCTGAAGCTGATCCATGTCGAATTCGTGTCAGACCAAATCTAGCTAGTGTAAGAAAGTAAGACAACTTTTCACGATGAAAGGTGTCAGGGTTTTAAGTTTAAGGCTATGCTTTACTTCTCGTAGAGAGTAAATTTGATGACTCGTTCATACACTTTTCCAATATGAAGAAATTTGACAGAGTTCAAGCAAAGTGAAGGAAAGCGGGAGAAGATAGAAAACGGTATTATAACTAACACTTAACAGACAGCACGTGAGAGTAGTTGAGTTCAGTTCTCAGTGCAGTTTGAGCTAAAAGTAAAAGTTTGAGCTAAATCCCAGCGAACTTGGCCTTTCTTAGCGTGTCATTGTCTTTCGAGATATTTTCGGTAGTGACTTCATAATTTTTTACATCAATTCAAAGTTTAAGAATTTCATGAACACTGCAAAACTATCTACTGCAGTCATTCATTTCCAGCAATGCCCATTTGGAAGTTTTTCACCAGCACATTAAAAAGAGAGGTCTAAACCTGTCACGACATTAATCTAATCTGTTAACATTTTAAGGTGATCATATTCACTTGGTTGGCGGGACTCGTTTCGGGTAATGGGGCCCATCAACAGTTCCGAGGAGTGCCGATCGCCGGCGCCGGCGCCCGTGTCGTCGGTCCGTTCGCTGGAGGGTTCGTTACTGAAGCCACGGATCTTAACTTTTTTCTACTGAAGTCTATCCATTTAAGATTTGTCGCTGGTTGACCGAAGATCTGAACTTCCTTTGGAAACCAACAAAAACATTACCATCACTGAAAAAATGCCTTCCTGAATTCGATTTATTCGAATACGTTCGACCATTTAAGACTCATTAAGAATCATCATTTTGTTGATTAGTAAATCCAGGAGATTTTTTGAACACCGAAGGACAGAACCTATTTACTTTTTGAACCTACTCAACCTTAACCTACTGAACTGAACTCTGACGAACCTATTTAGTTCTTTCGACACCATCATGGAAATGACACGGCTCTGTTTTCAGGTCATACGACTTCAACCCGATACTTCTGCAAGGAGTCCGTGGTTATCCCGGAATTCGTGCTCGTATAAATCAACGCACATTCCAATATGCCAGTGGTCTGATTGCTGAAGTACTGAACCAGCAAATTAAGAAGGCCCGAATTCCGCCAATCACCCAATGCATTCCACAGGTGCGCGACTAGCAAAAAACTGCATGAGTAACAACGCAACAGCTACGTTACTACGCAACACATTCTGTTCTTACTTCGAGTCCTACTTCCAGTTGTTTCTATTCAGCAACTCAAATCCAGTACCAAACAGAATACCACTGAAAAAGAAAATAGATAGAAAATAGATAGGATACGGAGAAACAGGTGGAACGAAAGACACGCATGTTGTGGTGGTGAACGCGTTAGGCCCCAGAAACGGTAACAGCGCGTTCGTTCTCCACCGAAGACACCTGCGGTCCGGATTTTTTGCAAATATCTCAGTATCATTGGAGTTAAATAGATAGGGTTTGAGAGACATTGTTAAGTATCAAACTGATACCAGATGTCTGACAGTGAAGTTAAAAGTCCGTAACGACCTGCTCTCACTAAAATAGAATGAACATTGGGAAAAGTGCGACTAGCAACTTTTCCGGGTGATCTACCACACATGGTTAAGCCTAATATTGTATGGGGACCACTACGGACCACGCCTAAATTTTTAGGCGCGCTCGATGTACGTTGGAAAAACTCGTCCCGTTTTTTTTCTTTGCAAATTATTGAATGTGAAGAATATCTTTCGAGTAACCACGTTTGTCGCAGAATCTGTATTGAAAAATCTGTCGTTGAATGCAAATGTGCAGCGAATAAGCTCTTCACCTCAAAACAAATAGTCAAAAAAAGAATATGCATTGAGACAAATGCATGTGGTCACGTTGCGTTAATATTATGCATGGCTGGGTAGGATTCAAATCATACAAGGAGGGTTTGCAGGTGCAAGGATGTGCGCAGATCTATAATCTCTATGTGTCGCGATATCGCTGCCCACAGCGTGTCGTCCTCTATCCGGCCCCACAGAACAGGATAATTCTACAAGTAGACAATGTTGACATTGGGGTTACCGGTAATTTGGGGGGCCGAGTTGTGGTCCTTTTACCAATCCCATTATCGGGAATCATACAATTGAATATTCAGCAGGTAGGGATTACGGTGGAGCTGAGCTTGGAGCGTGGACCAAGTGGTCCTTACATGCAAATCCTCTCGTGCAACGTTCAGATCGGATATGCTGACGCTTATATTGAAAATGGCGGTCTCATAGGATATATCATCAATACACAATTCAGACAACGAATCTCGAGCCAAGTGAAAGAGATGATTCCTAGTAGAATATGTGGTCAGCTGCCAACCATCGTCAGCCAGATGTTGAACACTCGCCTTGCCGCTCTGCCGCAGCTCATTGCCGTCACGCAGTTGTTGAGCATGTTTGGTAACGTGCTGCCTTTCGGTGGTCTAGGTCAAACACCAAGCCCACAGTTTTGTCAAGCTCAATGTCGAGGCGCTGCACCGCCTGGCTCTCCACAACTACCCGCGTCATCGCTGTCGACGGCGGCGCACCCGGCTCCTCGTTCCATCACTGCGGGTTTGGCACCGCAAATCCCGCAGATGGCCTATGGCGGCCGTCGAGTGGCTCACGGAACTCAACAGAAATCCTACAGTACTAATCAGGTGAGAACGTCGAGAAAGTCTATTAAGAAATATCCACCTGTCGCTTATCGATATCGTCAATATCGTTCAATTCCATATCAGAAACAAAATGGGCACACAAAGCTCATCGTACCAGCTGGTCGAACGAAAAGAGATGCACCTCGCGCCTATCGGATTACGAATCTCGCTACTTCACCATACAAAGCAGCAGCGGCGTTCAGAACAAGCAGAGGTGGTGCTTTTCCTCAGGGTCCACATATCCAGTATCAGGGACGATATCCCCCAACCATGGCGGTTCGATTCCCTCCTGGTTCCGGTCCAATGGGGCCTCCACCTGCGGTAAGCTTTGTTTATAAAAAAACTCACAACAACTGCATTATTCGTTTACTGGGGAGTAAAACTGGCCGCTTTTCTATCTTGGCTAGTATTTTCTCCTAGAAAACTATATCATTTGCAAGAGATACCAAAATTCCCATCAATTACAACAAACTACATGAATTCACATCGCATCGACGTCTTGAGAAAAAAGAATTTCGTTTATAGATGATATATTTGACGACTGTGAAGCTATATATATATATATATATATATATATATATATATATATATATATATGTTACTTTCCCCATAAATTTTCACAGCCTAGTAGTCAGAAGACCTTGCCACAAAGGCTAAATCTTTGGTTCGATCCCGCGCTTTGAGTAGACTAAGTCCTCGCATCCCTCCGAGGTTTGCAAATTGGTACCATACATGTCTGGGATAATTTATATTAAACCATTCATTATATAGACTAAGTTAAAATTCAATCCCCTCAATGATGCTTAGTAGAGTCGGATGCATAGCGCATCTCTAAGAGACTGAGCAAGCAAAGCCATCTGTCATGCTTTCTGTGTTTATTCGATTTCGCTCTGTATCTAATCAAAATTCGTATTTATTTTGGAAAGGGGCGCGTGTGGCTCAATGGTTGGAGGCGCCACTGCGACACACACGTGAGATCGAACTTCGCACCCCTGGCCCACCAAGCCCTCCATCCCTCCGGGGTAGACAAATTGGTACTAGACTTGTCTAGGGGGATAGCAGCATTGGCTCAATACATCGGTAGGCCACCGCGAGTCATCGTAGAGGCCAGATATGCATTCAGTCACCCCCTAACGATAATAAGAGAAGTCGAATGCACGGTGCATCCCTCAGGGGATTGATCAACGCCGAGAGCTTTATCCCTTATATACATATATATATATATATATATATATATATATATATATATATATATATATATATACTATATATATATATACGTACATAAAGCACAAAGCTCTCGGAGTCGATCAATTCCCGAGGGATTTGCCATGCATTCCACTATTAATCGTTAGAGGTGATTAAATGCATATCTGGCCTGTACTCGTAGTGGCGTATCGATGTATCGACTGAGTTCTGCTATCCTCCTAGACAGGTCTTGTACTAATTTGTCCACCACGGAGGGATGAAAGGCTTGGTGAGTCCTGGGTGTAGGATCGATCCCAGTTGCAGTGCAGGATGCCTCTAACCACTGAGCTATACGCGCCCTTATGCGTATATGTACAGACTTACTTGTATGATTGGTTGGGCTGTCTTCATTGGTAAAATCGTTTCAATCTGCGAATATAAATGGTTGGCATTAGCCACGAACACGCCAGCCCATCGTTTGGGTGGTCTTCCACGAGGGCGCTTGCATTCTGTTAGAGTCCACTCCACTGTTGTTTTTCGTCCATCTGTCATTCTCTGTTCTATGTTCTTCTTATCATCTGACTGGCCCATCTGTGTTTCGCTATTGATCTATGTTCTCCTGTATGCCGAAGATAGGATAGGTTCTGAAGATCTGAGCAGCGCAT
This sequence comes from Angiostrongylus vasorum, assembly GCA_018806985.1. Taxonomy (NCBI): domain Eukaryota; kingdom Metazoa; phylum Nematoda; class Chromadorea; order Rhabditida; family Metastrongylidae; genus Angiostrongylus; species Angiostrongylus vasorum. Next base: position 181,722 of record JADANN010000286.1, read on the forward strand.
CCTGGCTCGACGTTGCGAGTGCCGGTTAAATTTCAGAGTATATCGTTCAAGCGTTCTGTGGGTGGTGCGCAGACTTTTTGACATGGTTGAGGTATCAGCTCACGTTTCTGGTGCATAATAGTGCGTTAGGAGCACTGATGGGTGAAAAAGGTAGGAGCGGAGTTTTGGGTCCGTTAGTTGGTCGTTTGCTTACTTGAGTAGCTCGAATCCGGCCGGTGATGCTTTCCTTTTCTGTCCAGTTCCTCTTTCATGTTGTTCTCCATGTTCACTGAACGTCGAAGATACACGTACGAAGTGGTTTCTGTAATTAGTGAACCATCCAGCCCGATTTTTTACTTTTGCACTACGAATATTTCATGAAATGGGTCTTCCTCATACTTATGCCCAGTCCAATATTTTTTTCACGCTTCGTTCAACTAAACATCGTCTGTGCTTCACTGGTTGTTCCTGAAAAGATCACTATATCATCAGCAGAACGAAGATTTGATAGGAAATTTCCATCAGTACGCATGCCGTTCTCTTTCCAATCGAGTCACTTTATTATCTATTCACTGTGATGCGGCAACAAACAGCTTTGGCGATATTGTCGCCTTGTCGAACACCTTTTCCCTAGTGAGCAGTCAATGAAAAAAGGCGTATACTTGTGCTCCAGCTCCGATAACAGTCAGCTGGTGTTTGTGTATAGGACGAGCTTATTCCTTCGTCGACGAGCGCTGATAGGGATTGCATTAGTTTCGGCGCTGTCAAACGCCTTCACGTAGTGGACAAAGGACAAACGTTAGGACAAGAGGCCTGTGCTACTCCTGAGAGACTTCTATGACCCGTGATATGGTTTCGATGTGGTCCATGCAGCAGAACCCCCGTTGGAATCCTGCTTGCTCAACGGCTTGTGCCTCATCCAAGGTCTCCGATATGCGCAAAAGGAAAACCTTCGTGAACAGCTTGTAGAATACTCTCAACAAGCCTACTGGAAGGTAGTTAAAAAGACTCCTTTGGTCACTCTTTTTAAGTAGGATGACCGTGCGCGATGTTTTCCACTGGTCTGGCATTTTCTCCTTCTGAAGGTAGGATGTCATGTGGGTTGCGAAGAGTACGTGGAATTTGTGGCTTTCACCTCGAATGGAGTCGGCAGTGGTATTGTCAGCTCCTAGAGCTGTGCTTGTCTTCACGCTTTATATCGCAATTGGAAACTCGGAGAGTAGAATCCCGAGGGTCCCAGGGAACATCGGAACATCACAGTCGCTCAGATCCCGAAGGCATTCCATCAGAGTAGATTGTTTTTGAGCTGTTTCCAGAATCTTTTGGGATATATACCCTATGTAATTCTTCTGGCAAAGATCTTCTACAGCTGGCATTTATTGTAAGCCATGTTAGGTTTGGTGCAGTACGATCAAGCTTCCGTTTGTTTCTCTTTTTCGAGCATTTGTTTGAGGAACAGAGGCAGTTTGTGTACGTTTTACGTCCTTGGACAACCAGCTTGTAAACCTCGGTCGGATCCTCTCTTATCTGCTATTCAAATGGGGATATTCCTGAAAATATCCTCGTCAGACACGACTTCTTTCACTTTTCTTTCACGATGACAGGAGTTCTCTTCCAACTTATGGCTAAATCGAGTCTTCGCGAGGAGAAGGTAGTGGTCAGATAAAAGAATAAAGCTCTCGGCGTTGATCAATTCCTGAGGGATGCGCCGTGCATTCGAATTCACTTATTATCGTTGGAGGTGACTGAATGCATATCTGGCCTTTACGATGACTCGCGGTGGCCTACCTATGTATCGACCCAATGCTGCTATTCCCCCTATACAAGTCTGGTACCAATTTGTCTACCCCGGAGGGATGGAAGACTTGGTGGGCCTTGGGAGCGGAGATCGACTCCACGTGTGTATTGCAGGGCGCCTCCGACCACTGCGCCACGCGTACCATTATCATCGCCGTGATCAGATAATGGACAGTAGTACATTGGATACCACTGAGGTGTCAAAAAGGCACCATCTTCTGAACATGGTGGATCTCTGTGGCTAGGGATATAGTCCATCGGGAAGTAAGCAGCTGGTGGGAACGCTTACTTCAGCTATCCCCAAGTTCCAGGATGAATCGAGTCGACTAGCATCATACGACAATCGTGAAGAAGACGAAATCTACAAGCAGCCGTCGAAGCAACACGCGAAATCTTCGAAGACCTCTGTGAACGATGAATGCGAGGAAGACGAACCGAATACCATAAATGCTCGTATTTACATAGTAGATGTGATCACTAGTCATTTAAAATAATACTTACTTGGATAATTGGATGGCACGTCCTCACTGGTTGTGCGGTCCGCTGGTGTAGCCCCTCTGGTTCCATGGCGTTCCGAGGTTTGCCTAGCCAAAGTCTGTCCCAGGTAGTCGCCATCACAAGCGTTCGTCGCCCTTGTGGATGTGGGAGATTTGCCACCATACGACTAGCTTGATACCATAAAGGTAGTGGATACTGGTATCGGTTTTTTTCATAGCTGGGCTTCCTGATAGAAACGCCAGACTCCTTCTCAGCATTGGGGAGTCTTTGCTGGGGGGGAATGATTCCCGCCGTTGTACATCAGCCCGACACCCAAAAACACCTCCCAGCCACGATGAGGCGAGAAACTGTTGGGAAGCACTTGAAATAATAAACAAATAAAATATATATGTTGTGTAAAACATATGTTGTTATGGGCGTGCGTGGTTCACTGGTCGGAGGCGCCCTGCAACACACGTGGAATCGATCCCCGCAGCTTTATCCTTTCTCTGTCGTTGTTGGGTTCATATCACTGATGAAGCTGTTATTAAAGATACCTTGTAATACGCACATGATCACTTGTTCGATCTCCTAGTAAACCAAGCTTCCCTTGGTCGGTGTTCTCTCATCAGATTTGTATGGGTGAAGTTCCCACTGATCCATAAAGGCCAAGGACTGACAAAGAGCTGGAAAGACTCTTGAAGGGCGATCCCAATTCAAGTGGGGTTGAAAAAGTCTCCCTGTGGCAACCGTATTCACACGCAAATCCGACGACCTTTCTGTATAGCAAATACGAGGCAATGAAGCAAATGTAGCACATGCTGGGATCCGCACAATGTATCGAGTATGGCTCTAAAAATAAAAAATGATGAAATTTCAGAGTATATGTTAAATTGTTGGTTTATTGCTTACTACTATTTTTCGCGGCAGAGTAGTGTATGTGATAGAACCGCAATCGATAACTGACGGCACTGATCGACAGAAAACTAGCTGAGAGACAGGCGAAATGTAGGACCGGCATGGTGTGGTGGTGAGTGCGTTAGCCCCCGGAAAAGATAATAGAGCGATGGATCCCCACCGCAGACACACCTGCCGTCTGGAGTTTTGCAAATATCTCACTCAGTACCATTGTAGTTCAAAATATGGTTGGAAGTGCGTGGAAGATATAATGCAGAAGACACTTTAACGTGATTACGAAATTGCTGAAAGATTTACAACTGACGATTACGTAAATCATGAAGCTATTGCAGATTGGAAGCTATTCGTCTCGTTTAGAGAACAATCAGTTTTCGCAGGTGCCTGGCGCTCCCCTGCCGCAATTTGTCTCGCCGCCTTCGGCCTTGTGCGCTAGATGTCCGGGCAATGGAGGTGCGGACGACCCAATGGCGTTCCTGAGACAGCTGGCAGCTGGTCTCGACCTGGTCGGTGAAGAATTGTAATGTTAGACTGAAGATAGTTTATGATGGTACAGAGTGCTGTCAAGATTTAAAGACTAAAGATATCGAAGAGGTTTCAATTAAAAAAACATCGAAAAGAGTTGGAAGTACGATGACTCTTTAAGTGAGCAAATAACAGGAGCCAGGAAATGTGCCATCATTTTCCAACAACATTATTGTTGTCTCAAAAAAAACTTCTCTATTAAGCGCAAGCTGAGCAATCTCTATCTAAGTGTACAAATATTGAGCACTCAAGCCACATCGAACGACTTCATCGTCAATCTCAGCGGTGAATTCAGTGAGAACGGGCAAGGAGGTGAGACGTTTGCTGAGTGCTTTATCTCGAAAACTTCATTAACAAGGAAATCCTTTGCGTGGCTACGACAGGAATGTGTGGAAAGACATAAGAAGCAGTCAACTGTACGAATACGTTGTTTGTGGGAGGAGATTGGATTGAAATATTTGAGTGTGCGATCGGTTTCTGTAGAACGCAGACCCTTACTAGGCCGAACGATGACAGCGGTTTTGAAATTCCCTTTCAGGTACGCCATTCGGTGCGTTCCCTGTCTCATTTCCTTCTGCGTACGACAGCCACATGGTAGAGCTCGTTGTTAGTGACTACACCATCAACACATTGTTCTACCAACTACATAGGTCTGCAATTTTCATTTAAATCTCAATTTCATTGTTAACTTTGAGATGTATCGCCCGATGTTGCCTTTTTTTTCTATAACTGATGAAAATTTCTCGAACACTAGATTAGTTATAGACCTCAGGACTTCCCCAGTGTATAGGAGAGGATTTGTTCCACCTTACTTGGATACTTGGACGGCCCGTCTTCACTGGTGCGGACCGCATCACGATCTCCATTTTATGGATATTTGCTGGTTAAGCCATTGTGGTTCCCTGGAACCCCGAGTTCAGCCTGGCCGAAGTCTGACCCAGGTCTTCACCGCCACAGGCAGTCGCAGTTGTTGTGGATCAGAGGAAGATTTGCCACCATGTGGGTCCTGGTATTAGTTCACCCTTAGCTAGACTTCCTCATGGAAACGTCGCACTCCTTCTTAGCTCAGGAGACCTTGCCAGGATGATGAATCCACCTGCTGCACATCGCAGCCCGGTACCCAGGAACACCTCCTAACCACGATGAGGCGGTGAACCGTTGGGAGGTTTTGTTATAATACATCAGATATGTTATTTTCCAATCAACATAAAAGATTTATCTTTTCTATAGAGCTGAAATCTGTCTTCCATCGAAAGCTCGAAAGGACTGAGAATATAAAGAAAGGCGTTTCATTCCTTGTTTAAGTAATTCGGCGTTTTCAAACCCTTTAGAGTGGTAGCCTGAATATCTTAAGAGATCTTTAAATGAAGAAAGAAAATGATTAAATTATCACCATGTAATATGTCTAAGAAGAAGGCTTAAAGTTTGTCCAACAATTTCGGATTGTCACAACTTTTTGCAGAAAACAATTCCTGACATTCCAAATTGGACCTGATACCCCGAAAATTGGTGAACTACTGAAGACAACTTGTAGCGAAGACGAGGATGAGGAATTGGAAGGCACAGAAGTAGAGGTGAAATAAATGCTCGTTAGAGGTTTAGAATTGTGAAATCCACATCAAGTTAACACAGGATTGCTAATTCTTTAAATGGAACGCGTAGTCAAATAGATATCCTCAAATCTAATCCAGACTGGTTGTTTCTCGTGAGTTCTAATCCCAGTTCCATCCCTGGATAGGCGACCGCGCCTAGTATTCCCATTTCAAGAATTAATCACAATCTATAGGTTATTTTTTATTTTGTTAACAAATAACACGCGTTCTTGTTCCAAAATCTACCGTATTTGAAGATGTTTGAATGCCTAAATCTTGGTTGTTCCTATTTTATTGGGTCGTGCAATGGAGATTAACCGCAACTCTTTTGATAGAGTCAAGTGATCCAGAAAGTCCTGTATTTATCATGGCAATTGCTCAGAACGCCTTATAGAACCCCATATCAAAATGATGATATTCCAGCACTTCACTTGGAGAGTCAGTTGTATTTATTTAAGTTTCTGTTTTCCAAAAAATTCATAGCTAGACTTTACAATCAACCCGGTGCGTTAAATTACTATCTGTCGAGTACTTCGTTCAGAAAAACATTTCATTAAGTCAGCAGCTAAGATATTAAGCTGATGTTGTTAAGCTCGATGAAGACGAGGAATCGCGTCGCTTGAAGAATGCATTGCGGAAGTTGAAAAAGTTGAGAACCAGACGATCTACGAAAGAAAGAGGCAAACGACAAGACGATGCAGGTGGTCTGGCTGACCTTGGAATCTGTTTTGGTGACATTCTACCAGCCGTTCGCGAGAAGTACCCCAATCAGAGGATTGCCATTGTGATACGTACGGCTCGAGCACCTTCGGTGATTCTCAGTCAAGCTCAAGGAGGTACCGTGATCCTGGACCTGGTTGCCGATGCTGATCTTTACATCTATGGCACCAATAACAGGGTCGGAACTATCACAATCGCGACAACCGTGGTTATTGTGGCACAACTGCGTGGAAATCGACTCTATGGAACAGCAATGATCACGAATCTCAAACTGACGGACAGGGCCGGAACACTGGGCTTGCCTCAGGACGCCCTCGATAATCTCGGAAATCTCGGGAAGGAACTTGTTCAAAAGATGCTGAATGACACACTACAGAAAGGTGTGCAGATCAACATACCTACCGGAAGTATGGCCGGTCTCCCGATCAACATCATCAACCCGTCGTTCCGAATCATCGAACACGGCCTGTACATCGCCACCGACATCACCATCTCTCCGTCACTGTTCGGAATCAGCGGAAGAGAACAGTGCTGACTCTTCTAATCCACTCTGTTCTTCTCTAGAGGAAATTCCCTTCCGAAGCAATCATTGCTCTGTGATTTACTGAATTCCAATCAAAAAAATTTCTAGTTGTTAGCTCGAGCACAGAATTACAGTGGGCTATAGCAGCCGAATCGCGGGTCTGTGTCACAACCGTAAGCACGATTTTGTTCTTTCTTAGTCAGTGAACGCCATAATTTTTTTCTGGATTATCCGTCTACAGTTCTTCAGTTCTATTTCCATAACTTCTCCCGTTGTTCACTGCCTTGCTGCGAGAAGCGGATTTCATATATCAACCTTGTTACGGTACCAGTGTATGGGATGACGTGCCATTACTTCTATCACTGTTGTCCCTATCTACTTGCACAATTTTATGCAATATAGAGTAGAAGTAAATTATGATTTTAAAAGTGAAATATGTGATGATTTCCGATGGCTTTCTGTGGGTTTGTTTTTGTCGTCGTGTGGAGAGAACAATAAAAATTACCCCTAACAAACTATAATAACCGTAGAGCGATATGCATCTCGTACTGTGCTCACAGTAAAGGATGAAAAAAAAACTTGAAGAAATGATCACATCGTCTGTCGTACTTAATAAATAACTGGTTCCCGGGCGAAATCAGGATTAGTTAGTTTGCCAGTAACAATTTCAATTCGCCTTCCAACGGTTTACCTCCTCATTGTGGGTGGGAGGCATTCCCTAGGTGTCGGGCTGCGAGGTATTCTGGGAGGATTCATACTGCCGGCAGGGTATCCCAAGCTGAGAAGGAGTCCGGCGCTTCCATCAGGAAGTCTAGGTAAGAGTAAACCAATACCAGAGTCCAACACCGGTTGTCCCATAATTTTTTTTCTGGATTATCCGTCTACAGTTCTTCAGTTCTATTTTCATAACTTCTCCCGTTGTTCACTGCCTTGCTGCGAGAAGCGGATTTCATATATCAACCTTGTTACGGTACCAGTGTATGGAATGACGTGCCATTACTTCTGTCACTGTTGTCCCTATTTACTTGCACAAATTTATGCAATAGAAACAGCTTCATTTAAGCACTTACCGTTTATTCGTTGTAAGTATTTAAGTTAGTTGGTGGATAGCAGCCGCACAGAGTAACACATGGGCGAGGACTGTGCCTGTGTCAGGTCATTGAGTCAGCCTGAGGTATGGTGCTGTAGACGGGCCTACGGATAGAATTGCTTGGTTTATAGATCTATTTTTTCAACCAGTTAAACACAAACCAGCCCATCTCACGAACACCCAAATGTTCCTAGATCGTCTGCGTAACGCACGTCCCAAAGGCGCGTACGGAGTTATGGAGTCGCTCGACGTTACCGCCGTTTACACTAATGTGTCGAACGACTCCGCAATGCAAGCCATCCGCGAGCTTCTTGAGCATCACGAAAGAGCAATTAACATGTATGGCTTTTCGATTCAGCAGATTATAGTCCTCTTAAAGGTCTGTTTAAACTGCTCGATCTTCAGATGGTCCGGCAAATACTACGCGCAAATTAGAGGGTTGGCAATGGGACAGCAAGTGGTACCAACCGTTGCCGTTGCCTTGTCCAAAGTGGAAGCACCAGTAATCGATCTCAGGCCATACTCTACTGTAGGTATATAGATGATTCTGAAGACAGTTATATCACAAAGTGGTATCGAAAGCCAAGCAGCAAGAATATAGTGGTTCATTACCTCTCCTCTCATCTCTCACACACTAAAAGGGCGCTTATAAGAAATATGTTTCGAACCGCCACCAGCGTGTGCACACGTAGAGAGCAGAGGGAAGAATCCTCGAAACTGGCGCGCCAAATAGCCATTTCAAATGGTTACGAAACTGTAGCTTCTCAGCATAGGCATAGAGAAAAAACCACGTCCTTGAGCGATAATTCTAGCGAAAAACAAGGCTCTGTTCCTCTTGCCCTTTGTTTCAAACGAAATAAGTGCAGCCATAAAACGTTGCTTAATAAGGACCGGTCTAGAGAATTCCGTAAGTGTGATAGAAATACCACTGAACACTCTAAGACGCCAGCTACTTCGCAACCGCCTATATGGGCGTCGGTGTACAACAAAGTACTGCATAATTTGCCCTAACGGTAGAGACGGTGATTCCATAAGTTCGGGCACAGGCTATCTGATCTCTTGTAAAGCGTGCGGGGACGAATACGTTGGCGAAACGGGTAGACCACTCTGCGTCTGTATAAAGACATATACTCGGTAAACTCAAACCAAGTACTTCACTAGGTACGCATTGGACGCAGAGACATAACGGGAAGGATTTTGAAGTAGGAGTCACTATACTCCCACAAGAATCCAAGACATCCGCGCGTAAAACTCTTGAAACGTTTTGGATCCATTTCAAAAACTCGAAAATCAACTGCAAGGAGGAGTGTCTTGTCATCACGCGTGACCTGGCGCCATACCTCAGGCTGATTCAATGACCTGACACAGGCACAGTCTTCGCCCATGTGTTACTCTGTGCGGCAACTTCTACCAGCTAACTGAAATACAACGAATAAACGGTAGGTGTTTAAATGAAGATGTTTCTTATACGAATGCAAATTTACTTGTTAAGTTTTATCTGCTAGGGTTATGAAAGTGTTTGGCTCAGTAAGGCGAAACCGCCGAAACGTCAGCTATTGTATCCTAATAAATTCTATGATGACAACCTCGTGTCGGCTTATTGAAGGAAAACATCGAATTATCAATCAATGCGAGGTTAACAGAAAGTCAGTCTTGGGAAGGATGCACATATACGTAGCAAAAATCCAGATCTGTATAGCAAAAAAATAAAACGAAAACATAGCAGACCTTTTTTATGGTCATGCCAGAAAATACATACTGCAGGACAAATGATAAGCAGCGCCAAGCTCGCCATAACTGTTGCCTGCAAGGCGGTGGTCGACTTGTGTATCAACCCCAAGCGTCCGAAGCAGCATAGGAAGCAGAGTTGGTGTGAATGCAATCAGCAGGAACAAACTGGATGTACGAAGAAGGTGGCCACATTCAGTTAACATTCGCAGAGAATATTCGGCCCGATGAGAAAAACTGTAGTGTTCTTCATGTCGGTAATTAGTCGATGTTTCCCAGACCACCGGTTTTGTTTAGATGTAAGATACTGGTAAAGCAATTTATCGCTGGAATTTGAAGTGTTCACAGGTTGAGTCGGGTTGCGGGACTTCTTGCAGCTATGAATGAGATACCAGTATGTTCGTGGGTTAGGTAGATCGCTTGCACTAATCTCAGTGCTTTCCCTTCCCAGCCGTTCATTCTTCCGTGCTTTTTTTCTTGCTAAATTTTTTCTTTACTCTACCAATAGTCTATCAAAAACAGACGCTGTGCCACGAATGATCCGCGAAAGTCTGTACAATTTCGTAAGAGTTTGTTCGCCATGCAAAGAGAGTTTTGCCAACAAGGAGTATAGTAAGATTTCATCCAGCAAAGAAACTGTTGTTAGTAGGACTGTAGTACGATATCTCGAAAGAGGCACGCCATCGCTTCCTCATCATTTTGACTTCGATTAGTGTGCCTTGAAGAGTATTACCGGGTAGGTGGACTCGTTTTACTATAATTTTCAACGTAACACACATCCGAAGTTATATGAAGGATTTTTTGTTATATATTATGGACAAATGGCAGAAACCATTAACAGAAAACACCATCCATTTGACTTGATTATGACCTTATTTATTGGGCACGTGTGGCACAGTGGCTGGACGCGCCACTGCGACACACACACTGAGATCCCCGCGCCCATTGCCCACCAAGCCTTCCATCAATCCGGGGTCGGAAAAATTGGTACCAGACTTGTCTGGGAGGATAGCAGCACTGGCTCGATACATCGGTAGGACAACGCGAGTCATTGTAAAGACCAGACTCCGTGAAGTCAAAAGCATGGCGCATCCCTCAGTTGACTAACGCCGAGAGCTTTATGCTTTATCCTTTTGTGACCTTATTCGCTACCATAGAGCACGGCAAGGGGTGGTTTTCAAAAATTCATGAAGTTCTTTTAAAAAAAAGGATTCTGTTACTTCTTAGAAACTACAGAAGCATTTCACAAACGATTCACCAGCGCCACTCCCTACCTGTTTTCTTTTTCGCAAAACCTTTTACATCTTTCTAAAAAGGAATAATCCGCAATTTTTTTAAAACGGTAAATTACCAATGTTGACTTTTTTTTATTCACTGCCTATTACAACTTATAACTGTAGCGTAATATGTAATTTACAAGCGCAATGATACTGAGAGAAAGGCCAAACGATGGATCACGTGTTCGACCCCCACCGAAGAGACCTGCGGTCCGGGGTTTTGCAAACATCTCTGCATCATTGTGACTCTGTATATTATAATTTTTATGAGAGTTTTAAAAACTGATGGAGGACAATAACATTTTCCGCTAAACATCACGGGTTTGAGGCGGTTGAGATATTCTACACTAGACTTGTTTATAATACAAATATCATTATTGTGTAAAAACCACATTACGGTGGGAATTAGCATCACCTTTATTGGTGAAGTACTTCGAAAGGAATATGAAATCCGTTCAAACAGGAAGAAGACCACTGGCAGCTTACAGCCTTTACAAGATAGGCTTGCACTACGAGCCCATCTCATACCACTCTCGACCACCTAGCGATTACGGTGTGTTGGTTTGGGAACGTTGGAACTAAGCATCTGTTGGCAACCGTATGAAATCTCTCTGCTATGGTGCTCTTTCCCGAATTCTGAAACACACATTTTCACATAATTTCGTCGCACTCCACGTAAAGTTGTAACATCCGGATCAAGTATATTTCCAGTAAAAGGATAAAAAGATAAAGCTCACGGCATATATCAACCCCCTGAGGGATGCGCTATGCATTCGACTTCATTAAACATCGGTTAGAGGTGGCTGAATGCATATCTGGTCTTTACAATGACTCGCGGTGGCCTACCGATGTATCGAGCAAGTGCTGCTATCCTCCCAGACAAGTCTGGTACCAATTTTCCGGCCCCAGATTGATGGAAGGCTGCTGGGCCATGGGCGCGGGGATCTATTCCACGTGTGTGTCGCAGTGGCGCCTCCAACCACTGCTCCACACGCGCCCTTACATATATATATTTATAATACATGTATATCATGGATCATAAAGGCAAACCCAGAAAGAAGCAACTGGAACTTGGTTCTGAAGTGTTAGGTTATGGGGAAGTTAATGAAGGATTTGCATCTTTATTTTTGTTGTATATGTTTTAGCAATATTTCTTTACGAATCATCTGCTTATATATATCAGTGATAAGCCTAGAGCGCGTGTGGTGCAGTGGTAGGAGGCGCCACTGCGACACACACGTGGAATAGATCCCCGCGCCCATGGTCCAGCAGCCTTCCATCAATCTGGGGCCGGAAAATTGGTACCAGACTTGTCTGGGAGGATAGCAGCACTTGCTCGATACATCGGTAGGCCACCGCGAGTCATTGTAAAGACCAGATATGCATTCAGCCACCTCTAACCGATGTTTAATGAAGTCGAATGCATGGCGCATCACTCAGGGGATTGATCAACGCCGAAAGCTTTATTTATTCTTTAAGCCTATTTTATGTACTTTTCTTCGGTACTGTTGAATTATAATCTAAAACCTATTTTTGGCAAATCCTCTTAAAGGCTAGAAAATTCCGGATATTTGCGGATGAAACTTCCCAAGTTCTTAATGATTATCGCGCGGTGAAGCTTCGCTCCAACCTCAAAGAAACGCAAAAATGTGACATGCGAGAGGTTCGAAAACTGACAAGGTTAAAAGACACTACATTATCAGTTAGTGATAAGGGTAGGAGTTTGCAGTAATTCCTCACTAGTTAGGTGTTGAGATAGTGAAAAAAACATCTTAAAGATGCTTCCCATTATCGCACATCATCTGAAAAGGAATTTCAAAACTCAACACCGAAAATTAGATAATGGAATGGGTCAAAGTAGCACAAGCGGCTGGTTTAATACTACCAGTTATTTCCCGACTCAAGATTTAATTGCCGACATTTCCCGTTTTTTACTTATGCATACTTATAAGTTACTATCCACTGATGATCTGGCGTCTACCGAGCACTCAACCTTCAAGATTAGACCCCTCATCAGTTGTGTAAGCAGGCTAGCGGATAGAATAATATGGTTCTTCACCGCTTAACAAGTTCTTGAAACACTTTCAAACTCATCTCACGAACACGCAGATGTTTCTGGATTGTCTGCGTAACGCTCGTTCCATGTTGATTTTTTAACGATACTAAAGGGATGAAGGAATCTTTTCGCCATTCCAGGATAGCAGTTTCGTTGGTGGTTTCGTATGATCACTCTTAGTGCCGCTTCGTATTCGACTGCCGTAATATATGATTGCGAATATGCTAACGCGATCTCGAATAGTGCGGCGAATTCCTTCTTGTAATTGAGGTTTCAATTTCGCTGTCACTTTATTGAGGAATCTCAAGACATATGCCACTGCGTTTTGCGCCGTTATTAGTCCATTATGTATCGACATATGTATTGTCCGTAAGTTCGTGAGCCAATGCTGCATTGGACACTTCAGTCTCTAAGTGATGCTTAATTGTTCCTGCTAGTAGGAACGGTGAACAATTGAGGCCAAAAGTTACCCGTGTGAATCTGTAGGTAACTATGTTTCCTGGCTCGCAAAATTGTGAAATGTCACGAATCCACAGAAACCGCGTAGCATCTCTATCTTGCTCCTGGAGTCGTACTTGCAAGAACGCTTTCTCTATGTCCGCAATCATTGCAATATTTCCTATGCGAAAACGAATTAGAATATCGCATATTCGAGGAAGAAAGACTGGCCCCTGGTGGAGAACGTCATTTAATGAGGGCGCTAGTACTGGATGCGAGGATGCATCATAAACGATTCGTATTTTTTGTGGTTTCCTTATGTGGAGTTACCACGGCGTGATGCGGTAGATACTGAATAACTACACCTTGTTGGCGTATCGATTCGTCGACTTCCTCAACAATATTTTCATTTAATTGTTGTATTACCATTTCGTTATATTTTTTCAAGCAGGGGAGGATTTTTTTGTCAGTGTGGCGACTGTCGCCTGTAGTCGCCGAAATGCCATGCATTTGTTCTCAGGGAGTATAGCTGAACTTTTTTTTCCACGGAAGTCTCACGTAATAACCATCGTCACGTCTCTCTATCGTTTTCGCAAACTGTTCCCAAACTTCAGCATTTTGCTGCTCTTGTTCTTCTATTTTTCGATCCCGTAAATTCGTTAATTCCTGATGATTCCAGTGTGCAAAAAATCTTCCCATGATTGTTGTTCATAAGGTTGAAAGTTGGGTACAGTAGTCTGTGTAATAAGGAGTGTACTTGCAATTTAATGTACCGCTTGTGGTTGGCTCCTACTACTAGATAACCCAGTTTAGAGGAAATTAACATTAATCCCGATGGTAATGTTTTTGTTCTGTCCTAGGTTACTATCAAGTAGGGAAAATACATCTGAACACCCGAGCAGAATTTGTGGATGTACGCTGTTACAGTCAGGATCGATCGACAGTTTAATATTATTGTGATGGAGGAACTTTTTATCCTTTTGGCTGTGAGATATACGCTTCAGCGGTTTGGTGATGGTCTCGATCCTGGTTACCATAATTTCATGTTGTGTTCCATAGACATCCCACAGTTTTACTGCGGTAACTCCACAGTTCCTTTTCACTTCGTTAAGAGCTGCGAATGTGTTAATGGATAATTCTACGGAATCAATATTTCGTAAATGAAGACGTTCAGCCAATTCGTTGGTAAAAGATTCGTGCTTGTCCTGCTAAAACTTGGACACTCGTTGTCTCTTCTTCCATTGCGTAGAGTATAACTGTATCATTCTGATAGTTTTGTTGGGATTCTACTATATTGATTCTTGACGGCGTAGTCTTCTTGCTTTTCGTAGTGTTGATAGGCCGGCTTTGTTTCCCCTGTTTGGCTTACTTCTGATTGATTAAGCTGTTCTTTTGAAGATTGTTGCTGCTTACAAATGAACGTTTGATGTCCACGTTTACTGCATACTCTGCAGCACCTGCCTTTGCAAGCCGATGTTTGGTGAATCTTTGATCCACAGTTAAAGCAAAGATTCTGACCTTTTATAATCTGTACTCTTTCTTCATACGTTCGCACTTTTTTTGCACTACGGTTTCACAATAGAAACACGGATATATCTTGCTTGTTGACATGCGGGTTTGAGGCCCTAAAGGGTTGTTGTAGGGCTCTATTTCTAGTACCTCTCAAGTCTGATGTGACATTGACGTTTCTGCCCAGCTGTTGCTGTATTCTGAGCTCCTTGCTTATATATCCATTGATGGATTTTAAAAAATCTTCGGTTTTGTGTTTTATCCGACTGTCGACTCCTTTGATCCAGTGCGTGTCTTTGAATATCTCTCGTAAATTTCGTAAGAAGTTGATTTTGTAGATACGTGGTGTCTACAAATTCTCCATTGTGTGCCAATTGGCTGATTACGGAAAACAAATGCTCGCACATTGTCTGCTGATCTTCAAGGCGGTCGCTGTTCGCTTTCGTCGTTTGTAAACTGTTGAGTAGTTCGTCTAGCAAATCTTGTTTGTTACCGTACTTATGCTTTAGACGAGTGATAACCATCTGGTAGGATTCTCGTGTTATTCTGTATTAACGAAAGCTTTTGCTCTCCCTTCAAAAGAATCTAATAGATGGTCCATTTTCAAGAAGTCCATTCTTTGTGAGTGTACTGAGTGGTTGAACGCTTCCCAAAAAATGTGTCCCACTCCCATAGTTTTCCGCTGAATTTTGGAATAGGGATGGGTGGCCGGTTTACTGCTGGAGGACTGCAATTTGTGCTACTCGAAACGTTGTTTTTTGCATCTTCTAAAGTGTTCTTTAGTTTGAAGAACTTGAAGAAATAACGTGTCGCTCTATCAAGTAGCTCAAGTGTTCTCTCGGTGTTTGCATTAATACTCCCACGTACATCCTCTAGTGATGGGATGCTAGGATCAAGATGATCCGCTTCTTCATTATACTTATCCAGTGCTGTCTGGACGTTTTCTATTTCAAACTGAATGGCGAATGTTGCATCCGTGATCCTTTTTCTTAGCGTATTGACGTAGGAAATACGCTCGACTTCATCATAGGGAAGCTCTACTTAGGTCAGTGCTAAGTCTTCACTATCGTCAAGATTGCTTAGGAGACGGTTAGTAGTCCTTATTAAAGCCCCTTGACGTGAGAACATTAAGGAAGTCATTATAAAGCGAAAGTAAATGTACTGCTTTCCCTGTTTGAGACTGACTGTCCTGCGACTTCGTTAACAGTAGCTTGGTCATTGCACCAGACTTTACTGATTTGGTCGATGCACCAGAATATATTGTAGTTTCGTGCTTGATGAAGCAGAATATAGCAGTTAGACCAATGAACTAGAATATATCGTAGTTAGGCCAATGCACCAAAAATATTGCAGCTGCTAGTGGAAAATAAGCCTTCGAGTCAGTTCTCGGCACCGTATAACCACTAGCTTTAAGCAGAATGCTCGACTTCATGAGAAGACGCCACGCGGGACTCTTCGTAGCTGTCACAGGAAGGTACCTCAGACTCGGGTAACTAAACCTTTTATATACATAAATGCAACATCAATACAACACTAATATCGACGGAGAAATATTGGAACACAAATAAGGCAAGTTCAAGGCTATGAGGTGCTGTACCTACTACTGAAGTGAGGCTTACCAAGGCATAAGAGTATTGTAAATAATACTATTACAACATTAGTACTGTGATAACAGCAACTTGATAACAATGACGAATAAGGCAGTGCGGATGATGACGCCCGCACTAGCGCGTACAGTGGCCCAGATGCCGAGGGCTCAGCACTGATGGTGCAAATGGCTACGAACGAGATGAGTCATCTGCAGAACACGGTCAGGCGGCTGGTCTTGGAAAACGATATGTCTGCAACGTGAAGCTTGAGCATCGATGGGTGCCACCATTGCCTAAGATATCATGGGCCAGAAAGATAACGACTGAAAAATGATAAGCCTATAGCGGCTTAACAAACACACAGCATATGTTGGCCGGCCAGCGGCCTTGTACGTACAGTGTGGGAGGAATGGTACATGCCACTCATGGCGTTGCAGATAGAATGCATTTGAGGATAGCCGCCGCTACTGACAACGCACCGCAGACCGATTGATAAACAATGAACACTGACACGAGGATGAGGATCCGGATGATGATGAGGATACACTGGGCTGATGGGAAGCGTGACGTAGTGACGGTGATGATAAAGTGAAGTACAATTCGCAACTGTCATTTGATAATGATATGATGAAGTTAATGTACAATAATGACTACGTGCAGTATGACTTAACAACTACGATAATCTACATTAGGGACACACGAGATCAGTACGGTACGGATCAAAAAGCCGCGAACACTGACAGGGACGAACCATAATGACGATTCACGAGGCCATTTATACGCTTCTGGTGAAGGCGGTATTTGGCACCGGTCCAGCATCTTTACCGAAAACATTCGTCGGCTGCCATTTCCAAATTCTCCATAAACAAGAGATCGGCTGGCGGAAGACTGCTTTCGCAAAACATCATCATGCCCTTCGTGTTATTGTCCGCATGATGACTTTTGGACAGTAATAGCAACAAGTTCAGGTTGCAAAAATAGATTTGCATAACAAGACTGTTTATAGCGATCGAAGCTCCTTATGATGGGATCAAAACATTTGCGTACTACGACATTTGCTAGGCAACTTGAGAAACAGTGGATATGATCCTTATTACAGAAACATACAGTAATAGAAAGATAGAAATAGATATAGAAAGAAATAGAAACTATTCTGGGAATAGTTGCTATATGGTTCTTCATAGCTTAGCAAGTTCTTGAAACACTTTCAAACTCATCTCACGAACACGCAGATGTTTCTGGATTGTCTACGTACCGCTCGTCCTAACGAAGCATACGTAATGGAGTCCCTAGAACGTTCGCCTTTTATACAAACATGTCGAATAACTCCGCAGTGCATGCTATTCAGAAGTTCCCTATGCAAAACGAAGGACTAATAAACATGTGTGCCTTGTCAATTCAATAGTCCATTGCTTTCCGAAAAAAAATGCCTAAACTGCTCGATCTTTAGATGATCCGGGAAATATCATGCACAAATTAGAGGGTTGGCAATGGGATAGCGACTAGCAGCCTGGCAGCAAGCATTGCCATCGCATTTATGGGGTAGGGGGAGGGGGTATAGAGAATTTCTCTGTCAAACAGGGAATTCTCTATGTAACTAACAGACAGATTCTATAATTCGATAGAGACTGCGCGCAACCTATTGTGTAGTAAAATATTTGCCACAACGCCCGCGTGCGTGTCCTACATCCACATCCCCTCTTAGCCATCGGGCACGCCACTAGACACAGCATCACGTAGCCATCAGGCACACCACCAGGCGTGTTACCAAGCACGACTCATTGCTTAAGGACTAGAGCTTGCCACCCGTGCCTTGACCCTGCGACCCATGCCACTCGCTTGGATCTAGTTACGCCCCCTTAGCACTCACTGCCATTCGCCTGCCGACGACTCGTCGCGATCGTTAGCACCCCCTCTAAGTTACTTGGTTCCTTATTGTATCAAGGTACTTGTGTATGTATAATTCATTCCATAATACTGTCATTGCAACTTTATTGTAATCTTCGCACTCATTGATGTGGCTTACTTCATTGCCATACGATAGTCTTCTATCGGCAATGTAAGCAAAGCTACTTCATATCAGTCGTTCCAACCAATCTTAGCTTCAAAGCCACTTATTGCAGCTCTCATCATATCCATCAAGCATATGCTCATTTAAGTTAAGCACAAGTGCACGACGTTCTCCTGTTCCTCCTTGTTTCATTGTTACTACCATTTAGTAGTGTCACAAACTTACATGGGTCTTCTAACGAGCTAACCTCTTCTACCCACGCTACTGTACTCTCCGTCACACTTATACACCACGTCACTCTCTCCGCCTACGACTAAGTCGCTCTATCATCTCTTTCTAGCATCTTATGCTTTACTTTCCCCTCTCCCTCCGCCTACGACTAAGTCGCTCTATCACCTCTTTCTAGCTTCTTATGCTTTACCTTCCCCTCAATAAGCAGCATACGTGTACTAGAGAGGACTCAGTGCTGTTATGAATACCTCTCATTACCAACGCTACACCGGCCTCCATATTACGCAACTTTATATTGTACATACGTTTCTAGTCTCATTGCATTATCGTAGAAATATTATGTGTATAAACGATTTAATTGCTCAAATTTTAGGTACTGCGGCAAATACGACTACACGAGTAGAAGTGCCGAGTGGCAAACCTAAGAAAGTCGAGCACTCCATCAGCAGTTGGCGGACAGAGAAGAAACCCGACCAACTAGTACTCTATATTCCACTAGGCCAACAGGGAGGGGGAGGGAACACCAGTACTTGATCCCGGGCCATTACTCTACCGCAGCTATATAGATGATTGTTCTGTTCACACCAGAGGAAACATGTTTCGAGTTATTGAACGAACAGGCAGAGTACGTGTAAAGTTGACCCGAGAGAAACCGAAAGAAAACAGGTTCCATCTGTGAACCTTCAAATTAACCTTTCCGGAAACGACTGCGTCACCAACTGGTACCGAAAACCAACTAGTAAAAACATAGTGGTTCATTACCTCTTCTCTCACCCTCACACTCCGGAAGGGCGGTTATAAGAAACATGTTTCGAACCGCCGCCATCGTGTGCACAGGTAGAGACCAGAAGGAAGAATCCCGGAACGTGGAGCGGCAAGAGCTATTTCGAATGGCTGCGAAACGGCAGGTCCCCAGGATAGCTGAAGAGGGGAAACCATGCTCCTTAACGGTGAGTATAGCAAAAATAATGTCCTTTTTATGCTGACCTTTACCTCCAACGAAATAAGTGCAGTGAAAAAAGTGCTTCTTAACACGTTTACAACCACAGCCATTTCCGAGTATAAGGTTCGTCACATCGCCTCGTTGTTGGAGCGCAATCAGAATGCGCATCGAAATCAAGATATACAGTACTAGACCCTGCACAAGAGTCACGGCGTACTGGTTTCTTGAGATTACCGCTCTATTATTCGGTCTCCTCGCCTACACAATATGATCACTTACTCATGGTTTTGGACCGTATCCAACTCTTGGCAGAGGGAAACTCGTCCACCATCCAATCATAGTACTGCAAGAATTTAATGAAATTGGGTAAGTTTTACAAAGAATATTACGATGTTTACTTTGTGGTTTTAACGCCCACCCATTCCATGGAATACCCACCTTTTATAATAGCCGTTGAAAATGGATGAACAACGTGTTGCCTGTCAAAAATAATGCTTCACACTGTGTACGATGCCAGTTTTTCGACAACTCTTAACAATTTTTCAATGATTAGGGTATTTCAGGTGTTCGGACCTTAAGAAGCTTATAGAAGGAGCCTTATGCTTTCCTCAGTGGGTATAAGTGTTGCTATCTATCCGCTCAATCCGTACGACAAGCAGGATTCATCTCAGCGACGTGGATGCAGAAGAGCGTATGGTGCACTATTTCCGCATGCAGCAGAACCAGCAAGCGGAACGTCGTTTATTGACATTACATATATATATATATATATATATATATATATATATATATATATATATATATATATATATATATATATATATATATATATATATATATATATATATATATATATGTTTGTGTATGCATGTGCGTGTGCACCTTCCAACGGTTTACCGCCTCATCGTGGCTGGGAGGTGTACCTGAGTGTCAGGCTGCGATGTACAGCGATAAGATCTATCACCCCAACAAGGCCTCCCAAGCGGATGAGTCCGGTGTTTCCACACTTTTTTCCGAAAGCCCAACTAATTGTGAACCAATACCAGGATCCACCACCGTCCTGGTATCAGACTGGTGTCACGGTGGCAAATCTCCCTCTGATCCTCAAGGGCGGCGACTGCCTGTGGTGGTGACGATCTGGGGCAGACTTTGGCTAGGCTAACCTCGGAACTCCAGAGAAGCAGAATGGCTAAACCAGCAAAACTCCAAAAAATTGCAAATCATGCTGGGGGCCCACACAACCAGTGAAGACGGGCTCTCCAACTATCCAAGTAGTATGTACTTATACATTCATGTTTTTTGTTTTTATAAAACCAATTTGGATCTAACCTGGCAAGAGAAATCGATATATTATTCTATACATGAGCTTATACGAGATTAGTACCAAAACCGTACATGTATGTATTTTTATTTTTATTATGTCATATATACTATACCGTTTACTTGTATTATATCGTAGATATTATGTCATAAAAGTTTACACTTGTATTTAAATAATCTGTATGGCGCGGGTGGCAGAATGGTAGCGATGCCGATCACCACGTGCACGATGCTGATTCTATCTTGCCCCCAAGATCACCAAATCTGTCATTCCTTCGGGGGTTGAGAAACTAGTACCGGATTTGTCCGGGAGAAAATTACTTTGTGCAGTCCAACTGGGAACGCTCCAGACCGGCTCTCCCATGACTCCAGGGAGAATGAACTCGACCAGCATTCTACGATATTCAACATGAAGTGAAAATCACCAAGCAGCAGGCGAAGCTGCACAAAGAAGCTGGAAGACTTTCGTGGATGATGGATGCGAGGAGACGAAACGAATGTGAGGGGCGATGGGATCCCCACAGGTGGACGTGAAGATGGGTCGTATAAAATAAGAGTAAAAGTATATAATTTGCTCATTGTTTTAGAACCGAGTAGAAATGGGAGAATCTTCAGTGGATCCACAACTTGGATATCCAGTGAGTAGAAATTTAAACCATGTAGTTAAACTACTTCAGAAAGAATTTGGCTTCTTAAAAATGCAATGTTTTAAATTCTAATGCTTTTCCTTTCACTTGGTGTTGGCTTAAATTTAAAAGACTAAATTATTCTCTACCATACATGCATTTTATTCTATGCAAATCATCGTCAATATGTGAAGGATTTCATCTCATATTTAGTGACTCGATTGAAAAATTCTTCTGTATACTTTTTAAGAGTCGCCGACGAAATAATCTCCGTCCAGGCACTTTGCGTCATCTATCACGTCACCATAGCATCGCTTAGAGACCTGTCCTCCACTTCTACAAAATGATTGTAAGTGTTCTCTGACAATTTTTTGAAAAGTTCATAAATTTTTTTAAGTGGACCTGCGCACTTATTCAGGTGTGCCATGCAGTTTTCTTTTAGTTCAATGCCCTCGGAGCTTTTCTTTATACCTCGTCGAGTTTCCACCTCTCCAAATGGGTGACGAACTCCATTGTCACTATGTCCAGGCGGCTTTGATTGTCCCACCAGTGCATCAGGGACCTCCTGATCCGTCATCTACTTCCGATGGATGTCCCACTCCACTCATAGCAATTTGAGTAATTTCTCTTCTGCACGGTTTATTTTGCCTTTATCCCATAGTACTTCCTAATAAGAATTTAGGACTTGAGAAATAACCTTTTCGTAACAACCAGTCAGATGTTGATGGGAGTATTCTGTGTACATGCAATAGACTCTGTCGATTTGCTACAATATATGCTAGGTAGGTTCGTACTAGGCGTAGTAATGTAATGTAACAACCTTTATTAATGTTTTTTATTTACTGGTTATTGCAGTTTTTCACTGCAAGATGTTATGAGACAGACAATAATAGTAATAATAGTAGTAGTGGTGTAATGGTGAACGCGTTAGCCCCTGAAAGCAATAGCGTATTTGATCCCTACCGCAGACATCTGAGATCCGGAGTTTTGCAGATATCTCAACATCCTTATAAAAACAAGCATTTTTTAGATTGTTTTGGTAATGCATGCTGTAAACTGTTGTGTTTTAAATTCTATACGAGGATTTATTATACGTGAACATTAAAAGTTTTATACAAGAAGGGTCAATTCTTGTAGTCAAGTTGACAGCTCCTCATTGCAGAAACTGTCAACTTGAGTTATTCAGTATCTGAAGAAGGCGAAATCCGCCGAAACGTTAGTTTTCTCGGATAAAGAGTGTAGTGAGAACCACTTCCGTACTTATCAAGAAAAACAGCGAATTAAGGGTTGGTATTTTAGATGTCAAGGCAGCACTTTCGACAACGTTGAAGATGAAGAAAGTCGCGGACGTTCTTCCGCTATTGACGACGATGGACTGAAAGCTTTGGTCGGAGCAACCACTCGTTCAACTGTTCGACAACTTGCATCGAAACAAAACTGGGAAGTTGAAGATGTCGACGAATAGATGCCGTACAAATTGAATTTTGAGGTGTCGTTGGACGCGCTTCAGCGCCATCAGAACGACCTGTTTCTCGACTGTACTGTGACGAGTGAAATGGATCCTCTTTGACAGCTAGTGACGATCGGATCAGTGAATGGATCGGGATGAAGCGCGCACTGCTTTCCAAAACCGACATTTCACCGAGAGGTCAAGCTGCCCTTTCCCTGATTCGCCGATGCTTTGGTCCCTCGCAACTTCCTGAATTCAGATGAAACGATTACAGTGAAGAAGCGTTATTTTA
Source organism: Angiostrongylus vasorum (assembly GCA_018806985.1). NCBI lineage: Eukaryota > Metazoa > Nematoda > Chromadorea > Rhabditida > Metastrongylidae > Angiostrongylus > Angiostrongylus vasorum. The sequence goes on from JADANN010000286.1 coordinate 204,810, forward strand.
CTTCATTTTACACGACCTGTCATCACATCCCGCTGTGCGGACCCCAGTACTTCATGCATTCTCGATTCATCTTCCTCGCGTTCATCGTCCACAATGGTCATCGAACACTTCGCGTGTTGTTTCGGCTGCTGCTTGAGGATTTCGTCTTTTTTATGAATGTCGTGGAATGCTGCTTGAGTCGATTCTCTTTGCATTCTTAAGAGATAACCGAGCTAAGGCGTTTCCACGTCGCTTGGGGAGAGCGTTGGAGAGCAGATTGAACTAGCGCCTTTGCTTCCGGATCGATGGCATCACTCACCGCCACGCTATTCCCCTCTCAACTGGAATAGACAAGCCTTCTCATTAATATGCTTCTTTAGACTATGTCAAACTCCTGCATTAATTTCCGAACAACATAGTACGTCTGAGAGCCCCTCATTTTCTAACACGACATTAAAATACATCTGGTAAAATCCACATCTCTGTTGACTTTTGTTACTCGTTTTTTTATTTTAAAAGGACATAGGTCACATTTTAGCACATCACTATTGAGTTATTGATTAGAGAGGAAGAGTATAAATAAAGTGTAACGCGGTTATAACAATTAGGGAATAGACACTTGTAGTTTTCACGCTCCAATCAATGTTGGCATAAGGATTGGAACTCCGTGACGTTTATCCAAAATCAAGTTGTGGTTTGGGGATGGGTCATTACGCCTTTCTAGGGAGGGATCCTATTTTGGGGAAGAAACCTTACAAATTGAGAAGGATCGTGAGTAAAGTTATCTTCCTTAGTGCCTTACTTGACTGTTTGAGTAGTTGTAAGTTACGATTCCGCGACTTTATGTCAATAAATGAACTTCCGTGTCCTATTTTCTGCATGACAATACTTACATAGCCTAATGTATTGTGTTAAGAGCACTCCTTTTTTCGAAAACCCATGAGTCATATTTGAGTGATGTCTTGGAGCCATGTTCCCAGTTCTTTTTTTTAAAAAAGACTTTTGTTGAATTTGTTGTCCGCTGTCCCGTCTCATTGCTATGAACGTTCTTATTATGGAAAATTTCAGTGCTTACTTTGTGGAGGTTTCTCGGATTTCTTCCTTGTTGTGTTTGTCAGTATGAAATTCAAGTCTGATTCTGATGATCCAAGTCAGCGGCCAGGTAGCGACGGTAATGAAGAGGATGTTGTTGGCTGCCTCCCGAGAATGCTGTTAGCCAGTCATCGTGAAGTTCTGGAGAATATCGTCAGATCTCTTCCTGACATCGTGATTGAAGGGAAACGCGATGCACTGGATAATGACTTCGATCGATATGCTCGCCTACTCGATCTCTACCAAGAACAACCTAATTTGCTTGATTGCATGATACCCATGCTGTTAAGGACGCTGGAATCATTCATTACACTTCCATCTTCAGGCAGCCTTGACAAAAGTTTGGGTCAGTTGTCAGTCACTGCTCTACGTTACGTATCACATCTGATGAAGGTTCGAGGTTTCAAAGTGATCGTCAGGCTTTTGCCACATCACGTGTCGTATCTGGACAAACTTCTGACTTCTCTGGAACAGTACCAGGGTGATATAGGTAGCGACTTATACCAACGTCACACGCTGCTTTTATGGCTATGGGTGGTGTGCAAAAATCCGTTCGATTTCAAAAGATTCGACCCAGTCGATAAACAAGGTTCAACTTTAAATCGCATTCTTAAAGTAGCTACCTCATACCTGAAGTATCCATGGGCTACGACTCATCCTGCCGCAGTATTGGTCATCGCTCAGTGTCTTGCTCGTCATGATGGTATACCACTTATTCCCGACATAGTATCTGAGTGTGTAGACCATATCTCTAGAGACTCAGAATGCATTCTCGGCTATATCATGCTTATTTGTGCTATTCTTAAGCATGTGGATAGACAACATCTTTTGGTCCACGTTGCAACAATACGTGAATCAGCTGCTCGTCATTTCCCATTGGAGACGTCAAATAGAGATACTCTGACCAGAAAGATGTTCATTAAGTTGGTGCAAAGGCTTGCGCTTATAATCTTAAGGCCACGACTGGCCGTTTGGAGATATCGACGTGGAAGACGTCGTCTAGAAGAGATTTTGAGAAGGCCTTGTGGAGCAGAACATTGTGAACAAAATATGGGGACAGATCAAGATCGCTTAATTAATGGCGAAAAGAACGTTATTTGTTATGTAGACGAACATAATGAACATCCTGACGAAACAGTAGAATGGGCGGTTGGCTGTATCTTGCGTGCGCTTTCTGATGATCACACAACAGTGAGGTGGTCTGCTGCAAAGGGTATAGGCCGTACTACCTCTCGCCTGCCGAAGGAATTTGCTGTTCAAGTTGTGAACTCAGTTCTTTCGTCAAGCTTTCATTTTTTGGCTGGTCATTGTTCTTGGCACGGGGGTTGTCTAGCGTTGGCTGAACTTTCTCGCCGTGGTGCTCTTGTACCAGAAGCTCTTGAAAAGGTGTTTCCTATTATAATGCAAGCACTATTCTATGAGGAACCGATGGGAGGACATGCTTTTGGTAGTAATGTTCGCGATGCCGCTTGCTACGTTCTTTGGGCTTTTGCTCGAGCGTACGATCCGCACGATTTGACAATCTACATTGAAACCGTGGCTAGAAGTCTAGTATGTGTTGCCTTATTTGATCGTGAAGTGAACATACGTCGTGCTGCGTCAGCTGCATTTCAAGAGAATGTGGGTCGTCAATCCAATATCCCAAACGGGATTCCCTTGCTGACTATTGCCGATTACATCACAGTGGGTAATCGTTCGCGATGTTACACAAAACTATGTGTTGAAGTTGCTGGTTTCCCAGAGTATGCTGATGCCATCATTGATCACCTTATAAATAAAAAGGTTAATCACTGGGACGAAGTCGTTCGTAAACAAGCTGCTGTAGCCCTTGGTCTCCTCGCTCCTCTACACTCCTCTTATTTGTCGTCTAAACTTGAAATTCTCCTTAATGGTTGTACTTCTTCAAATCCCATCCATCGTCACGGTTTCCTGCTTGCAATATCTCATTCTCTTCAAGGTCTGCTTTCAGCCGGCTGTTTTTGCAGCGAAGATATTTTGCACCAAACTATTGCAATGCCACGGAAATTAAGACCGGAATTAGAGAAACCAAAAATTTCTGGAGGGGAGCTGACACGTCTTGCCTTGGCCGAGTTTATTTGTTGTTTGGCTGCAGTTCCAGTACCCCTTGATAATAGTGATATCGAGGTGTGGCAAGAACGCCTTTTAATTCTTGCCTGCGACGACACGGCTGTTGTGAGGTCAGCCGCTGCTGCTGCTGCGTCAACATTTTTTCCCGCATACTTCAGGAAGAGCGACCTAATTGGTGTCAGCGATATGGTAGAAAATATCGCCAAGAAGATTTCAAATGCACAGCGGGAAAATGAACGAATAGGTCTATGTTCAATCGTCGCTTTTATTCCTTCACATCATGTTAGCGTCCATTTGTTTGAAGCAATATGCAATGTGATTCTGAAGTAAGTTTGTTTACGTTTATTTAGAATATCTTCAACTCAACGAATCCTAAGGTTTTACACTCTGATAAATACAATTTCTTGACAATTAAGCTTTCGCATTGGAGTTTGTAAAATACTAAATGGAGGTTTTAACCGTTTATCAGGATGAGTCTGTATTTATAAAGTTCAAAGGCTCCACATTTTTATACGAATGGTTGTTAATTCTTGTTAATTCAAAGCATTAAATAAAAGATAAAGGAAATTTCGGGCAATTTTTGTGCAAATGCAAATTTCAGTCTAAAGCTCAGTTTCTGTAGTTTCATGATAAAAATAGAACCCTCGAATATTACAAGTTTACGTAATGTTGACCTGTTCAATGAGGGAGCACCCCAACGTTTCCAAAAATACTTCATTATGACTATTTGAGAGCTTTCTTTGGAGTAGAACACTTGAAAGAAATGGATATAAGTAAAGCACCAGTTTCCAGAAATTTTGATCGACTTGCAGAGTCGAAAAATTCGATAGATAAATAACTGAACAAATGAGTACTAAAGAAATTTTCGTCATGAACTCTTGACTACGTTTTTGTCCACAGTGAAAACAAATATCTTCTTCCATCCTCTTCTGGATACTATGAAGATTTTAGTTTCTGTGGTAAGTTACGACATTAGTGCGTAATGCTTAGACAAATATGAAACGTCTAAGCTAAATCTGCATCAAAAAGGAAAGGTTGTGTGTGGCTGCTTCCTGGTCGGTTGATCCTGTCGTGCATTATAGCTTTTCCAGTCCTAGCCAAACCATAACAGCATAAGATTATGAGTAATGCAACAAAAATTTGTCGAAAATCACAGCTTTTACAATAGACATCCAGCCGAAAAGGACCGATTTCGCTGGATGAAAATGAGTTCCATCACACTTGATAGGTGCAGCGATCAGTGATCTAGAGACAATGCTTCATCAAGGTAAGTCGTCAGAACTCTGACGAAAGTTTCCACGGATCCCTTTCACTGAATTTTCTAGCTGATTATATGCGAAGATATATACCGTGTCGTATGTTACCTGATGCGCTATTAAAGACGGGCCAAAGTTGACCTTCTGTTTATCTCAAGATCAGGTGGATTCATCGCCCTCTTGGCTAAATCGGGTTGTTATATATGTTCTATGTACACGTAGGAGTGACGCAGCCAGGGCAGTGATTACGGTGCCGTTCAACAATACGCTCAAGGTTCTAGGTCGTAAAATTGACAATCAACTTGTCAGGGAAGAACTCCCTACGCTGCACCAAGACTAGAAACCTTTGGAGTGAAGGCCTGGGAACACTCTAACACGGCTTCTCCACGATTCGAGAGAAAATCTACTCGACCATCATTTAGAGACACTTATGAAGAGAACTAATCCTAATACAGGAGTCGAACCGACGCGAAAAATCCGAAGACGATCGCGGTTGGTGAATGCAGGGAAATGAATCGAATGAAGTACTGAGATCTGCATAATATGTGATGTCAGGTCGTTTTTTAAAAAATGTACGTGCACGTACACGCATGAGTGTGTGGGTGTACATGATTATATAGGGATTGTGCACCATATATCAATCCACTCTATATTCTATAGTCAAATGGCTAGGAACTATATCTTAGGTGGCTAGTAGTCATTTCCAAAAATTAAGCTCTTCATCTACTCTGTGAGGGCCCGAAATTTTAACAGCCATACCAGCCTCTGCGCTGTAGATCAACAGGGTTCCCATGGATATTAATCGCATGAAACAGTAGAAATAGTGTTCATCAATCCTCAATCAGTAAACCCATTTCGGGAGCGTTGTTAAACGACGAGTGCGAAAAAAGCTAATTTCTCGAAACAATTCTAGGATGCGTAGATATGGGATGGATAATCTGATCTGTACCCATAACGCATGCTCACTTGTTCATTTGAGGACGTCGTGATAAGGGTAAAAAAGATTGGGCACGAAGTCACCAGCCTGGCTCAGACGAAGAGACGCAGCCCATTGTTCAGTTACGATACTTATCGAACTGTTTTTCAGAACAAACTAAATTGCGTGGAGTTGGACAACAAGATTGGGTTGATGACCGTGGATTCTTTTAAAAATTCTAACGACGTGAATGTGACGTTTACCTTTAAAATGATGCGGAGCAATACTAGCTTTGACATTCTTTGTGGTCTACTGTGAAGAAAAGGTTTAAGAATAGTGTATGTAGTCGGGTAGGTTTCATGGAGCTCGTAAGGTCTATAAGGTACCAAGATTGGATGCGGGAGGACTAAGTGAGACTTCACTCGGGAATCCACAAATGGGAATAGATTGGAGAGAGTGACCTTGTTATGATTACTAAGCACCCTCGTTGGAACTAAAAATTTCATAAGCCTTTTTCTATACCTTGCAAACCTTACACGTATCACAACTAAATATACCGTATCAAATTAAATCGAAGATTTTCTGGAACATATGTCGCTTCTGTGTTAGTATTCTACACAGCATGAGACCATAGTGCGCCCAGACAGAACAGTAACAGACTCACCTCTACTACAATCTTTTCGGCACTAACATCAACTTGCCTTCATACAAAGTGAAGGATAAATATATTGATCCAGCTGCGCTCTTTTTCAAAGTCCGATATGCTACCGCATCAGTGGAAAACTGCACCCAGTCCATACAACATTAGACGTGGTCATCTAATAAAACATTCAAGTAGAATTTGGAAAAAATTCGGCACGATGTACCTACAGGGTTCATTTGAGGTTGTAGCGGTCAACGAGGCTTCGGACAGGTAAGATGTAGCTACACACGTCATACATCGCATAAATATCGACCTATGCAAAAAATTTCGCGTCCAAAGCTTCATATTTATACTACAACATTATCTTCGCCGTGAATGGGATACTCTGGTGCCAAAATTATTTACAGCTGCTCTTGATGAGATCATTCAAGAACTCAAATGAGATGTCGTGAGAGTGGAAGTCGTTGACCAGCAACTACATTAACGTTGACTTCTTGCTCAGAGGAACCAAAACTGATCGATATCATCAATGCTTCTTGAAAATCGATCATCGATTGAACCTTCACAAACCGATGTTACAATGAGCATGATTGGAACACTAGAAACAAATCTTTTACTGATGCAGTATATCAAAGTAAAAACTCAAAGAATATTTCTAAGCCTCTAGCTACCTATCTTTGTCGTAAAGTTGGTGTGATGAACGACCTAGTTTCAATAAGATAGCAGTAGAAAACAAGGTGCGTGGAAGCTTGGAAATGTGTCGAGGTTGTAGAGAAGTGGGCAATGAACGAGCAACTCTGTTCACTGTTTCGAGCCAGGTAATCAGATGTTCCAACCAATGTTTTTGACCAGATATTAGAAACGCTTCGGCGAAATGTCGAACATTAAGTAGGCAGGACAAATCATTCGTCTTAACGATAATCGGTAGACAAGAATTGTTAGCTAGTGGGGAAGAATTGTTAGCTAGTGGGGGAACGGAGTGTTAAGAGCATAGTAACAAAACTACCGACTCAAGTAGTCAGGCTTCTTCACGGGCATTCCAAGGAAAGAATATGGTGCCTATCGACTAATTAGGGCGAGTAAAATCACTGAGTCATTCTTGCAAACGTCAAGGAAAATTGGAAAGACCACTGGCATCACTTGACGATTAACAGAATTAACAGAAGTGCAGGTTCATCAACAGTTTGTGTGGTTTTCAATGTAGACAATATCGTTTGCAAGAAAACGTCCTACAGTTGGTTTTCCATAAGCAGCTAAATGTTCTCATGTCAATCAAGTCGGGATTTTAAGAAGTTATGTAGCTGTGAACTATCTATTTATATTTTGACAATTCATTTTTATTCACATAATTAGTGCAAAGCGTAAGGCTTTTTCTAGAAAGCGGAGTTTGTAGAACAGTGGTGGTAAAAGGCTTATTGTTTTCTTCAGTATTATTGACGTTTGCAGAAGCCGGGATTTGTTACTTTCTCTAGTTTATAGCGCTTGCCATAATTCTTGATATAGATTAATAATAGAAAGATAAAAGATAGAGCGTTCGGGTTTGATCAATACCTGGGGATGCGCCATGTTTGACTTCATTAAGCATCGTTAGAAGTGATTTAATGCATATCTGACCTTTGCATTGGCTTGGCGTGGCCCACCAACGTATCAAAGCAGTGTTGCTATCCTTCTAAACAAATCTGATGCCAATTTGCTGAACCCGTGGTGATGCAGGGCTTGGTGAGTCCGAGACGAGGGATCGAACTAATGACCACGAATATACCGCAGAGCACCTCTGACCACCGCACTAGATGCTCCCCAGCATAGACTAGCATTAAATTAATATGTATACTTTGTTTAGGCAAAGTGATATAGATGCTAAGTGGGCTCTAGCTCGTCGTTCTGCAGTAGATGCACTTGGCGCAATATTTACTGGTCAACCATGCGATGTTAATGCTCCCTTAGTCTTTGACGTTTTGTTTCGTGCTGCGGAAGATTACACCACTGATTATCATGGAGACATTGGACGTTTGGTAACTTATGAATAACCTTATCTTATGGTTATTAACCTTGTTTTGGGATTCACTGCAAACGCAAGTTCAGGTGCGAATGTCGGCAATGTGCGTTATGACGGAGGTATTATGTCTTCCAGACATCAAGGGTGCCATTATCGAGAAATACATTCAACACGTAGTGCAGTCGATCTTGCAGCAGAGTGTTAGCAAAATTGGACGAATTAGAGAAGTATATATTTTTTTAACTTTTTATTTTCTTGCTATTCGTTTTTCATCACAGTGTGCGATATGGAATATAACCACAGAGATTTCGAGATGTGAGCAAAACTCGAAACCGCAAGTGGACTTTGAACTTGGGATTACCACTAGTTGTGCTTACGTGGTCTCCACCACACTAACAGCGGCCCTTGTTTTGACTTTGTCTCAGCCAAGTCTTTACTCTGTTACTCTATCGATGCTGTCAGCAATCACCCGTCAACGTAAATTATATGGGAACCACAAATCTGCATCGTACCCTGCCATGAAAAGGAAGAGGGGAAAAAGTGAAGAAACATTGTGATTTCGACTGCAGCTTAAGCTTAACTGGATTCAGGGCGCAATTGTGCTCCCAGATCATTACCGTTGAACAGTGATTGCTGATAGAATCGACGAAGTAGAAATACGGCAGGGAGAAACGCAAAGCGAGGTCTCGGTTGGTGTAGTGGATAACAAGGGAGCACCGGCAAAGGTAATAGCGAGTGCAAAGCCCACCAGAGGTCCCGAGTTTTGCTCGTATCTTAACACCTTGTGCTTATACAGTGTTTACTTCTCTTGTTTTTTGCGTAGTATTCGTAACTGCTGTCTTTTAGACTGCTTGTAAGTGTATTAAAAAACTTTTGTCTGTGAAAACTACTCGAGTGCATATTCCGCATGCTGATGAGTTATCAGGGATTTATCGCTCTGAATATGACTTCATTCAGGACTCCGTTTTCCTTTCAGTTGTACCTTTGTTGTCTTGTGAAGAATACTATCACGACCTCATTTGTGGGCTCATTTTGTCAGCCGGTATGCAGCTTTTTTCTTACCTTTTTCATATAACACTACGTAGTTGTTCTGCTTTCAGGAGGTGTTAGTGAGGGCACCACGTTGCGTGCATCGCAAGCTTTAATGGCGTATCAATTGTCCATTTCGAAGGACCTGATGGTATTGGTTTTAACGTGTTTGGAATTAAGAATGTGTGCATTATTCCCATGGAGACGTCCTATTACGTTGATCCCTGTTATCGAAAAAACTTGTTATTTCGTAATTAGCATATTTTTTTAATGAATTCGCGACGAATTGAGTTGAAATCGGTTCTCAAATAGGGGCTAATATTACCTGGTATGAGACGACTTACATTAACATTCTCTCCGGTGGTTTACTTTGGCGCGTAGATTTATCAAGCGTCTTTGTTGAGAATTGCTATATTCTACAGTTTTGGGGGTTTTATTTTACATGGACTTTTTTCTTACAAATTCGGTTGTTTACAAAGAGGTCATGGCTGGTGGAGATAACAACTATAGCACAGAGTGTTGTGGGTGGAAAGCACTGTGATATCTTTGCTCTATTCGTACACTGAAGTCCGTTCGATATATAGGTGAACCTTTGTTATGATGAAGTGGTAAGTCAGTGTGAATACTTATGTGGTAACTGAGCTGTAAACATCTAACTTAGAGCGACTTGATGTGCCTGTTAATCAAATTGCGTCTTAAAAGTTGGTGTTAAAGAACAGTTTTTAACTCCTGTTACAGTAACCTTTCACATATGTTGTGATTACTTGGATATTAAGATACTTGTAAAGCGGACGGTTTGTCATCACGAGTAATGCCAGCCGCAGCACATTTTCCATTCGTTCGTTAATCTCCCGGTAGTCGTCTGTGGTAGTTAAGCTGAGATTAGATTACGAGTGAGAGTATCATGCTGTGATCTGTAAAGCGTTTGCAACGACGAATGCAGTTGGTTGGTTTTAGCTGCAAACACGTCCGTCCAGCGTGTAGCTACCATAGAACGGTTATCGTTAGTATCAAAAAGCTCTGTACTGCATGCGTCGTAATTCTGCAAGTGTTTCTTCTTTCCGTGCAGAATATGGATAACTTCATTCTGTATTCTCATCCAACTTTAGCGCATTGACGACCGCATGACTTTAGCGCATGAAATGGTGTCACTCCTGTTCAGTGGTGTATAGAGGTTTTTTTTACGACACATTTTGTGTTCCATCGATAGCTTGTCAAACATAAATCCAATATCAGGGAGTGGCTCGTGAAAAGCTGTGCTCTGCACTTAGTGATTTGCAAAGGACTTCTCTACATTTTTTTCCTTCCTTTTTTACCCCCCATGAAATCAACGGTGGTCGCCAATGTGTCAAACAAATATCTCAGGCTTTCTGTATGATTAATCTGACACGGCGTTAGTATAGAAACGTTTATTTGGCAAGCCCTTTGGGCACCTTCGCTTTCCTCAGTTCCGTGATGATCCGAGTCGATGGTCCACAGTCTGTCGTCCTTACGATATGGTTGTTTGTTGTCACATCGAGTCAAATCCAGTGGAGGGACCACCGCTAGAATGGTTCGTTTCACCTCGGCGGTACCCTTTTACACAGAACTGGGGGTTTATCGATTGCCGCCATCCAATGTGATCTATTTTTGGGCGGGCAATGCGTCCTATAGCGGTCCGCATTTCGTTTGCTGACAAATGGCTTCACAGTTCGTTCTGTTAACCTCGGCATTGATGTATAATTCACTGTTTTTCTTCGATGAGCAAACACGAGGTTGCTGTTATAGAATTTATTAGCACACAATAGCTGAAACCGCTGAAACGTCAGCTATAATGGATGATATGAATTGAGAGGTGTTGATCGTTATTCAATGGAATTAACGGATATGTGATAGCATATGTACTCAGAACTATAGATCGAGTCTATTCTATGAGCCTGTTTGTTAAGTGTTCAGTTCCTCGTGTTTTCTACTTTTGTCATCGAAAAATCATGAGGTTGTGGAAGAACTGCCGTTATGCATTATCAAATTTCATTTCTTACAAGTGATGGTACCTCCCCCAACCACCTACCCAACATTCACAGAATACCCAACTCAAAGCTAAACGTCGTCGCGAATGTATTAATGAAGACACTAATAAGTGCTCATGAAGACGTGAACACGGAAAAACGAGATTCGTGATCTTTCAGTTTTTTTTACTGAGAGTTCCGCAGCTGGTGTTTCCTTCCTGTTTACGTACATCATTGATTCTGTGGGAATAAACAGAAACAAGCTCTGTTCGCATCAAAAGTTTTATTTTAGTTGATGGAGCGTTTCCTTGACTCGGTGGCTGAATTATTTCATATTGGGTGCAAAGTTCCCCGAATCGGCAATAGTGTTTTGCGTTTTCTCCCACAAATTCTCTCGAGGCTGTATATTCTTGAACACTGTCCTGATCGTTCAAATGCCCTCTCTCGCATAATTGTGCTTCTGACAAAGGTACACTTAGTAAACGACTTTATTTCGAATATTCTGTTCTTGATTTGTTACCAGAGACTTCACTATTTGTAGATTATAAATTCCCGGGCAATGTCACCATTCCGGATCAAGTGTGCGCTCAACTCTCTATGTTCCTTGCTAGGATGCAATCGTAACACTCAGACCTGGTATACCGCAGTTCAACTGGTAAGCCGCACCGTTACGTTACATGGATTTTTCCTTTCTTTTTCACTGAACTTTCTAGGATCATCCTTTCTTGCATTTGAGAAGCAGGATAATATGAACGTTCCGTCAAGAAATTCATTTACTTTTAGGTAGTAGGGTCGCTTTCAAATGCATTGCCTGTTGTTAGGCGCGCTGCCGCTGAAGGGCTGTATGAAAACATGTGTATGTTTGATGTTCATGAAGAGGTTTGTAGTGTCATGTGTCTTGTGTTTCTTGGTAGCAAAGACACAGTTAGTTAATTGAAAACGGTTATTTTGAGGTACTGGAGTTACTGGCAAATACTCTTTGGCATGAAACTTCTCCTTCAGCAATGGATTCAATACGAATGGCTGCTCAAACCATTGAAAGTATTCTGTTAGAGTAGAATGGGTCACCAAATACAATTTTGAGTTGATGAGACGTCTTTATTATAATGGTGTATCTATGTCAACTTTTTAAGAATATCATTCCGTTTTTCTTTTATTGTCAATTACATAGTTTGATCTCGTCCATCTGATTTCTTAATACGGGTTCCTTGTTGGTTTGTGGTGTAGCACGTGTAAATTCTTCTCCAACATTCCTTTTTTTTAAACACAGTGGTTGTACCCACTTTATATTTTATCTGTGGTTAGCCGTGTAATCTGGAATAATTTAGCATCTCAGAGTGCTTCGTTTGCAATGTCAAATTCGGAGTTGGACAATTATCTCAACGTCTTGAATTCTGTCATCCTGGCTAGGAGAGGAGCTACTGTTGTAGACATTTTGAAGGATTTCAAGAAGTTTAATGGGAAGGAATGTGATGTCACTCAATTTGGTTTTCCCGACCTTCAGACGCTGTTGAAGTCATATCCTGATATGTTTCACTATGAGGTACGTTTTCATGTTTAATTGATGGAATTAAAATTTAGTTTTGTAATAGAGCGTTGGAGGGTTATTCTGTGTTCCACTGTGAGTTATAATATTAAGGGTAATTGGTGGTTTGGGAAGGTGACCGAAAAAAATGAAGCTGTCGTTCGATCTATGGCCACCGAAAAGTCGAAAGAGAAAGGTTAGAATACATCGAAAAAAAAGAGATGTAGTTTCCTAATGAGGTAGTGGTTGTTCTTTTTTTTTAATTATAAGTATTGTTCTAGGGGTGGAACCAAGCGAGAATTTCCATTTTTCGAAGGCTTTGTGGTGCGTCTGCAATGTTTCACACGTTGGTCCTTTTTTCGTGTTATATTTACATATTTTGTTTATCTGCTGGTTGTTATTATTATCCCTTAACCCGGCATCAAAACTATGTACGGATTCTATCTCTTTCTGTATTCGACTTGTTTCTTCGCATCCACCGCTGGCGAAGGTCTTTGAAAATTTTTGCTCGTGGATTCGGCTCCCCCTTGAGGAGTTCTTCATCTTCGTCGCGAATTTCCTTCAATGCTGGTCGAGTCAATTCTCCCCGAAATCTTGAGATAGCCTTGCTAGGGTGTTCCCACATGCATCAGAAGGAGCTAGTTTGTCCCAAATAACTCTGCTACCAATATCACGACCCTGACGGGTTGACACGCTAGGTGAGCCCGATGCGAGGTCGAACGAACACCTGTGTAGGTTGGTTTGCTCCTGGTTAGTTTGTTCCTGAACATTTTATAAAGTGTATATCTATGTCCATTTATGTATATATGTACCTGTATATGCATACACATGTATACGTATATGTAAATACGTGTGTACATATATGAATTATATATGCGTAAGTACACGTTTATATACACGTGCATGTATACGTATGTATGTATATACATATATATGTATATATGTCTATATATACATATATATATGCATATATATACACGTATATGTATACAACAAAACTAACGCCTCCGATATTTCGTGACGGAATTTTCCTCCGCGAATGACAAGGGTTTAATTGGCATATACCGGTCCCCGTGCCTTTCGTCTTTTGTAGGGCGATCACATGGAATTTGATGCTATCAGCTGTCTCAAGATGAGCGTAAGGGTCGGGATCAGAAGAGACTGTTCTGCTGTTATAAGTGCTGAGCAGTAGGCGGTCCAAGCAGTGTGTTGCGGGCGTGCTCGTTTTGTCTGTCCGTTTCCATTGACGTTCCATGCAACCCAAGATTTCTTCGCTTCTCATCGGCAACCTCGCCCCAAAGGTCGTGGACGAGAGCCCCCCAATATGGAGGTATTAGAGGTGGAGCTCTATTGGTTTAGCCAATATGGTTTCCTGCATTCCAGAGGTCAGCCTAGCCGTAGTCTTTCTTAGGTCGTCACTACTGCAGGCAGTCCCCATCTTTGTAGATTAGGTTTTACACTAGGATACTAGTTTGATATCAAGATGGAAGTGATTCATGATATTGGCTTGCTCTTAGCTGGGTTTCTGGGAAGGAACTCCTCAGATTGGCATACCCCACTGGAGGATAAACTTCGCTATGCATCGCAATCCGCCATCAAGGAACACGCACACTCCAGCCATAATGGGGCAGTAAATCACGGGTTTCTATATGGACTTTTCACTTTAAAGTACCTGGTGTCGTCGCTTAGCCAATCATTTTACACTTCAGTTCTTTCATAAATCACTGTTTAGATAGTTTTAGAGCGTCCAATGAAGGGCCTCGCCATATTGACTTTGATTTCGAAAAAAAGTGTGGAATTCAAGATAAGAGGCCGCTCTTAGAGACTGAGAGCGAACGTGGCTGTTGTAAAAAGCCGGCCAAGATTGGATTTGGGTATGTTCTTTTTTGCTGGACCAGATAAGTTTCAGGTCTTTTTAAAAAGTTGTATCGTTTTCCACTTCCTTTTTTCCAGATCTCTTAATTTTTTTCAGCAATAAATCGTTCAATCATATTTCAAGCGGACTTCCTTCGAATAGCCGTCTGTCTACCTTTTCAGGTGACGATGAGTGTATGTCTGATTTTGGTAACCCAGGCAAGTTTGTTTAGAAATTCAGCAAACTGGTGTGTCTCTTAGTAACCGTTTGGCGACGTTGGTTTTTCGAAGTGAAGAAGGCATTTGGCGAAGTGACGATAATTTCTCGACCAGTAGAACATTCCAAAAAAATAGGACTTTATAAATTTATACAAGAGACTGCGCTCTATCCCAAAAAGTGCGTTCATTATTTTTACACAGTGCACGTTCAGATTTTAATATGTTTGAAATTGAAATTTCCAGAAGACTTGATGACGAGATTTAAGTCCCTAAGATTTTCAGCGGAGAAGCGGTAGCTTAAAAAACATTATAATTAATATTAATATTAATAGTACGTTTTTGAACACTGCCAAATCATGGTGGATGGAATTCCACGTGTTCTTTTGTTTCTATATTCAAAATATGAGTCCTCAAGCAGTAAAGTGGAAGAAAAGTGTATCATGGGCGCCAAAAAATCACAATTTCATGTTGGTGAGCCATGTGGACCTTCATCCTCTAGGCAGAGATTTGTATATTCTAATTGTTTTGATTGGAACCGATAACATTCACTAAGAGCTAAGCAAGACATGTTGGTCAAAAATGGAAGACGGGCACTTTTTTTCACATCGTTTAGCTTCTATAGTGGTTACGTTATCGCGTGTATGGCGAAGTATTCACGATGACGCCTGATTTTCCTTTGCTGCCAGTATACATTGAACATAAAGAGTAGGGAGCAAAATATCTTCAGGACAGGTATATGAAGTATCCTCATTAGCAATAGCATCCTGTTTATTTTATACATACAATAAGAATGGGATCATCGCAGACGTTAGTTATTTTTGTACAATTTATACATCTCTATAACCTTTTCACCACTAACAATTTCAGAGTAATTCCCTTTGAGGGAATTACCCATCTGGAAAGATATTTATAAATTATATGCAGAAAACACTTTTTTTGCTAACGCACGGTAAAACATTCGTGATGGAGAAGTTGTCGGTTGAATTTTTAAAAAATAAAAAATGCGGTAAAAAACTTTATGCGGCTGAAAAAACAACCGGAAAGAAAATCCATTGAAACCACTATCCATTAGATGTTATGTGACTTCAATGCATAATATTGACGGTTTCCCACTTACGTGCCCTACTGACTAATTGTGGCACCTTTGTTTGCATGAGTTGGTATGAGTTGTGCGGGCCGCAGCACATTCGCCATTCGTTTCTTTCCCCTCGCAATCGTCGTCCTCGGTAGTGGTTTTGTTCGAGCATGGTGCCGCGTCCGAGCTTCATACCGTGATTTGTAAAACAACTGCAGCTGCGTGTACTGCCAACTAACTTTTGCTCACGAACACGTCCACCCAACGTATACATGGCCGTCCTAGGGGCCGCCTGCGTTCTCGTGGAGTCCACTCTACAGTTCTTTCCTTCGATCTGTCGTCTGTTCTTGTTATGTGACTGGCCCATCAGTGTTTGTTGTCGATGTATATTCTCCTGGATCCTGAAGGCGTGACATATTTCGGAGATCAGAGCTTCGCATCCCGACTAGATATTGAGGATGCCGGTTATATTTCAAATGACTTTCGAGCGCTCTCTGAGTAGTGCGGAGTATTCTTGACGTAGTTGAACTATAACACCACCTCTCAGTAGCACAGCAGAGCCCTATAGGACCGTTGAATCGAAAAGATGAGCGCGGATTTTCGTGTCCTTCAGTCGACCTATGGTGGCTTCTTTGAGAGGCTCGAATGCTGCCCAAGCTGCTGTCCTTCTTCTATCTAGTTCCTCTTTGATGTTGTTTTCCATGTTCATTGATCTCCCAAAGTGTACGTACTAGGTAGTCTCTGCAGTAGAGAACCATCCACTTCCATTTGTTCTCCTTCGCACCGTGGCAAAATTGAAACTGTGGCATATAGCTAGTTTCTTGTATTAGCAAAGACAGCGCTCCGTTTCGCTGGCTCTTGATTGCTATTGGACAGAATATGACTACGTCATAATGTATACTTGGTTTCCGTCTTTCTGATTCAAACCCAAACTTCTTGATTATCATCCTCATCTGTCCGTGTTATCAGATATGGTTGTCGTATGGGATCGGAGAAGATAAAGAAATATATGAAAATGCCAGTATATGCATGTGTTGTCAAATCTACTACGAAATGTTAACGGAACGAGATTTTTTCATCCTTACACTTAAAAGCTAAAAGTTCCAGAAGGATCGGAAAATTATTGTTATTACTACTGCTATTGTTGTTTATTATTGTTGTTCTTAATTACCATTGTTATTATTAGTTATTGTCGCTTTCACTTGCTATTATCAGTTGTTGTCGTTATTCTTATTTTATTACCAGTCGTTGTTGTTACTATTAATTATCATTGTCATTGTCATTATTTATTATTATCATTAATTATTACTTACTTCGATAATTGGATGGCCCGTCCTCACTACGGACTCCAGCACAATCCATTTTTCGGAGTTTTGCTGGTTAAAACATTGTGGTTCCCTGGAATCGCGAGGCCAGCCTGGTCAAAGTCTGCCCCAGGTTTTCACCATCACAGGCAGTCGCAGCCGTTATGGATGAGAGGGAGATTTACCAACATGCGACTAGTTTGCTACCAGGACGGTGTCGGATCCTGGTGTTGGTTTACTCTTAGCTGTACTTCTTGATGGAAACGCGCACTCCTTCTTAGCTTGGGAGGCTTTGCTGGCGGGATAATTCCCCCTGTTGTACATGTCAACACCCAGGAACGCCTTCTAGCCGCGATGATGCGGTAAACCGTTGAGAAGATCATCATTAATTATTGGTATTAATATTTTTTTGTTTTTATTGTTGTTATTGACCTGAGGCAGACTTTGGCCATACTGACCTCGGAACTTCAGTGAAACACAATAGCTAAACCATCAAAGCTCCGAAAGTGGAGAATATTTTTGGGGGGTTTTGGCCCCGCATAAGTAGTGAGCATCCAAGTATCCAAGCAAGTAAGTATTATTGTTACTGTCGTCATTATTATTTTTAAATCATTACATGAATATGGAGGAAGGGGGAGAGTACAAAGAGCGCATAGGTTAGAGGTGCTGTGCAATACACATGCGTTCGATCCCGCGACCGATTCACCAAGCGTTCCATCATCGCTCCGGGGTCGGCATATCGGTTCCAGACCTGTCCGGAAACACAGATTTGATACATCAACAGGCTAGCGCGAGCCAATGTATAGGCCAGATATGCATTCAGTCGCTCTCAAACGATGCTTTATGAAGTGGAATGCATAACGCATGAGATTGTTAAATGCTAAGAGCTTTATCTTTTTTATCCCTTTATTACACGATCCCTCATCACTTATATCAGACTTTGTGGAACTATTTGAGTCGTTTCCTCGTATCCACCATCCATGAACAAAAGTCTTCGAAAATTTTGCTTGTTGCTGTTGCTTGAGGATTTTTTCCTTAGTCGCGAATGTCGTTGAATGCTGGTCGAGTCGATGGTCTCTGGAATCCCGAGGTAGTTGTGCTGAGTCATTCCCACTTGCGTTGGAGTGTTCAACTTGTCCAAGAGGTGGTCTGGTACCAATTTGCGACTTCGGAGGGTGAGATGCTTGGTTGGCCCTAAGCGGCACCGAAACAGCGCTTGTGTTTAGACCGAAAAATGCGTGAAATAATATAAGGGCTGCGTGCAAAATTAAAACGTTGATATTGTGAGTAGGTTAATGAGTTAATAAAATCAAATAAAGGCGTCGGAGTATTAGGTTGTTCAGAAATAAATGAGCGTTTTAAAATATTCGTTTTATTAAATTTTTACCAACAAAATATTCTTTGTACCTTGCAGTATTATATATCACTAGAAGGCCGATTTTATGCTCCTTATAGCATGTCTTTGTATTTCATCAGAAGTTGAATTTTTTTTTACCAATTTTGAGCTTTGCACTTTTAGATGTCAAAAACGAATTTTCGTCAGATTTTCTTTTATGAGTTCAAACTCGGTCGTGATGCAGCAGAGACGGCTTGAAACATAAACGAAGTTTGGGGGTGAAGGTAGTGTTGGTTAATCAACAGTGCGAACTTGATTCCGGAAATTCTGACCTGGTGATTTCGAGTTCAAAAAATAGAGTAGGCCGCGGACGTCCCAGTGAACTTTACGACGACGAATTGAAGGCACCAATGGAAGCGAACACGCGAACAACTGTTCGAGAGCCTACCGAACGGCTTGGCGCAAGCACAAGAACAGTTTCACTCGCTTGAATCGCATAGGAAAGACAAAAAACTTAGGTGGGTGCTGCCAAATTAAACGATAATCAGAAAAATCGCCGTTTCCAAATGTCGCCTGTTGTTATTCTGCTCAACAAGAACGACCCTTTGGTGGAATTGTGAAGCGCGACGAGAAGTGGATTCTATACGACAACCGGCGGCGTTCAAATCATTGGTTGGATTGCGACCATGTTCCACAGCACTTCCCAAAGCTAAAGTTGCACTAAAAAAGGTTATGGTGACTCTTTGGTGGTCTGCAGCCGAGCTGATTCGTCATAGCTTTTTGAGTCGTTGCGAAACGATTACAACAGAGAAGTATTGCCAACAAATCTACGAAAAGCACCTAAACTCCAACAACAACGACCGGCATTAGTTAACAGAAAAGGACCAATCTTTCTTCACGACATCGCTCGGCCTCACGTTGTGGAACCAGCGCTGCAGTAGTTGAACGAGTTGGGCTACGAAACTTTGCCTCATTCGCCATATTGACTAGGCCTCTCGCCTACCGAGCAGCACTTCTTCAAGCACTTTGACAACTTCCTGCTCGAGAAATGCGTCACCAACTACGATGACGCAAAAAATGCATCCAACGAATTCATCGCTTCCAGAACTCCAGAATTCTGTGCAACTGGAATAAACTTGTTTCTCGTTGGCAAAAATGTGTACGCTCAAATGGTTTCTATTTTTGATTAACAGAGTTTTGTTTGAAGCAAGTTATGATATTTTAAATAATATGGTTAAAGACTCATTTGTTTCTGAACAACCTAATGCGTTAGGAAGGAAAAAGCACATTTCAGCGCAGTTCAAAATGATTGATTTAGCTGTGGCTTTTTCTGTCAGCGGTAGAAAATTAAACGTGGTCCAACGTGGCTGCCAGTGAAAATTAGGCTTTGTTGCAATTGTTAAGCGTATTTTGAGTCCAAATAACGTTAGTTTCACTTTTCAGCTCTCAAGTCGATAGCTCCGCTTGCTTTCCAAAATGAACAGCCATCGTTTGCAGACCGAGATCGACACACACCGGGGAGAGAGATCGAACCTAACTCCTTTTGCAATGTACCTCGGCCTGCGTTAGAAGATGGACAGCTAATATTTGCAGACCAAGATCGACACACACCGGATAGAGAGGTTCATCTTGTATTTGGAATCTATTCCTTTTTAATGACAGTGCTCGATATGTTCCATTTTATACAGATAAAACCTAACTCGTTTCGCAATGCAGTATCGGGTGCTCCTAATGCTTCTTTATACACACCTAGTCTTACTGTTAGTGTCGTTCAAAGCCACCTACGTAGTTATTCCTTTCCAATTTCTGTGGGAAGTTTTCCGATCGGATTCAGTTTCTAAATCAAAAAAAGTGTGTGACTCATTTCACACTTAAAACCTTATATTTAATGGATTTGGGCAATTTTCTAACCGTTCGGCCTGTTCACTTTGTTGTTTCTGTGTCTGTCTTCAGAAAAATGTTGGAGAACCAGATTAACTGTTTCCATAATTTGTAACCACCATTCGTGGAAATTTCGTACATTAACGGGTAGAACAGACTAACTGTGTTCAACCTGCGATATTTTATTTCATCTCTTCATCAGTATATTACTCCAACCTTAAGAGTAATACCTAATGAAGAATAGAAATCTGAGCTCCATAATTCATCTTCATGGCTTTGCTGTACCACTTGTCGTTAAGACACATCGCGTGCCAGATCAACCTGTTTTTCGACGTCTTTAAGGGTCCAATAGTTGATCTTCGACGTACATCGGAACTTGGGTTTCCCTCACCGTTGTGCGATTTGGGTCATATTAGGTAACATTTATATTCGCGCTCTCCACGTTAGGGAAGGAAAAGTGCTTAAAAGATGGCGGCGGCGCCTGATTTTCATTTCTTGGCAATGCTACTCTAAGCTCTCTCAGCTGCTGGTATCGTTTTGTTCGGCTCTAGCAAAAAGTTATTGATCGGATTGACTTACTGACCCAGATACACAGTTGGAGCATTCGAAAATATTCTGTCCTTAAGCGTATTGGAAATGAATCAATTTCATATGAACTTGCCTTTGTGAAAGTCGAACTGAATGCAAAAACTCTTTCATCTTGTTCATTGTGCTCTCAACGTGTACTTAGCGTGTGGTTTTCTAAGTTAGCGGACTATAAACCATTTTCATTCGTCGTGAAAATAATCGTTAGGTCTATTTAGAATCCACTCTTTCATCTTTTTGTTGTATTGCTAGTATTGCTGTAGTGCTTTTGCGACGGAATTCCGTTAAAGCTTCTATTTAGAAAACCTGTTTCACTGAGAAGCACTAACGGGATGGCATTCTTTTCGATGCTTCCAGTATTTTTTTAGCTCTCAAATAATTGTTTCATAGAAAATCTGCTGGGATACTTCCGAAACGATTTTGTTATGTGGATTGCGAGAAATCCGTTCCATCCAGCGTGAAGCAAGTCGGATGGAATTTTTTCCACGATTAACATCTAATGCTTTTGATCGCATTCGAATTTCGCGTCGCTTGAGTATATCCTTGACTTCCCAGAATTTATTTTAGATGTCTATTTAACAATTTTATTTGGCGTGAAGGGAATAATTTGATTTAGTCATCTAGGGAAATTGAACCCAGTATATCATCTTTTAGTTATCTAGTCTATTTTGAAACGTGTACTCAACAATTTCAGATAATTGAAGAAGAGGAAGAAGAAGAAGAAGAAGAAGAAGAAGAAGAAGAAGAAGAAGAAGAAGAAGAAGGAGAAGAAGGAGAAGAAGAAGAAGAAGATGATGATGATGATGATGATGATGAAGAAAGCGATCCGGAGTTGCAGTTAGCACAGAAGGTTCTTTTCCCCCCTCTTACTAATATTTTTTTCTTGAAATTTGGCTATATTCGTCTATTACAGTTGTATTTCAAATGAACTATATTAATCTAGATATGAATTTAAAAGGTAGCTGAAATGTCGTACTATGGATTATTTAGTTGCGAAAATAACGCATTGCATTGCAAAGTCTTTTTTTTAACAAATCTTAAAAGTCGAGCAGATTTCGATCCGCAGAAAGAGCAAAAAAAGTCGAGAAAAGCAAAAAAGTGGGCGTATATTAAGTTCCAATGATAATTTCCTGCGGACACTTGCAGCATCATGCAGCGTTGGTTCAAACATCAATCATGAATTAGGCGAAGGCGCTACACAGTTCCAACATGTCTCGATATTTGTTTTGCTTTCCCTGCGGTACGATTCTCAAAAGTCGCGAGTTTTAGATCAAGGTATCCTCCATCGAGGGCGATATGCTGCGACGCTATCATAGGATACAGTTATTACAATGCAAAAGCTGAAGAGACTTCATAGCACCATAGATCCGTCGTAGAACGCTAACTTCTTCAGCTCCTATCGTGCAATGACTGTGTGGTTTACGATAAAAGGTGAGAACTGAGCTACTCACTCATTGAGTTGCCATTCGCTGCTACTGCTCTTTTAGAAGGAAAAATTCGCCAAGGTGTTAGTTGATGGCGGAGGTGTTAGATGGTGTGCTCCCACACTGATACGCGCTCCCCCTTCCGACTGCCAAGAGCCCAACTTTCGCGATCCATCTGAAGACCGGATCCATGCGTTCGCAGTGTTTGCTTTTATATGCATTCGTGCTGAATACTGACTGCCGAGCTGTTGTTGGAAAACAAGTTCATTGATATGAGCATCTATCCAGTTTTCATCTATACGGATAACTGTTACTTTCTACGAAAAGGAAAAGCATTAGGACTAGCCGGAGTGCTTCTCTTTTACGGTTACATTATGCTGCGTCTTGCCGGAGATGCTCAAGTGGGAAACGATTTCAAATCCCTACACAAATCCTACGCGTTACGACTTGGTGTCTTAGTTTTCTACATACTGTGAAAATTTCTTATTGAAGTATGTGTTCTTCCATTTCCATCTGCCAAAAAATCAAGATTTCTGTATCAGCCGACTGATAATTGTCCCAGCATCGGAGAAGAAGCGTCCAGTCTTCGTCTAGATTTAAGATCCAAGTAATCAATGAGTATAGCATTTACAACGCAAATTGGAAACTGTTGAATCAACGTTGAGAAAATAAGTAAAAAAAAATTTGAAGGAGACTCGTCGTTTCCGGCAAACCATTTGCTTTATACTATGTTCGACACTTTCCATTTCCAGTACCATATAAAAAAATAAATGGAAAGATTCACTGCTCTTTTTATCTTTTCAAATATTTCAGATATACGATCTGGTTTCGAACTTCCCTGAAGAGCTATCGATCCGGCAGATAGCTGATAGGCTTGATATACGTCAGAAAAATGGCTTGATCCCAAATGCGCAAGTCGCTGTGGTGGTCAAAAAGTTTTCGAACATATTTTCGTTAAGTGCTCATAGTGGAGGTAGGCTATTCATCTCTAATACGTCGTGCAATTTGTCTCGTTCAATATTTATTATTAGAAAGTGTACAACTAGTTTTAAGATGGCATCGTGAAAATCCTTAATGGTGCTCGGAGACCCGGCAGTTATGTGAGTTTCTTCAAAGAAGTAGTCCATTAAAAAGGTTTATCCAGGTCATCCTCCTGTTTGGCTTAGCTTTGATTGTCTGTAGTTCAGTGTTATATAAGTAACATGGTTCCGACTTAGTGGTATTTGTAAGAAGTCGGTTTGCCATCACCAGCCTTTACTTAGTACCATATTTTCTCTCGAAATTTCTTTCATGGTGAGTGGTATTCGCGTAGTTATCATTACCCTTGACCAGATATTGACGATGAAAATTAGCCCATTTGATGAAAGAACATTTGTAGTTAAGCGCACACCTAAAACTCCTACACTTTGATGTGCTCTTAAGATGTATTGCTTTTTAAGGCTGATATTCGCATACAAGATGAAGAGGACAATGAGAAGCCGGAAAGAATCAGGAGTGGTTTGTTTCTTTGCCTTTTTTTATCTTCTTTCATCTAATTGCGTCGTGAATCTTGCATTTATTCTTATAGGGATCCCAAATATTTCAAAAGGACCCTACATTGGAGCATCTAGGAGGTACCCAATCGTTCACATTAGCCCTCCATCCACAGGTATGGATGCGAGATGGACTTTATGAGAAATCCGTCCTTATATTTCAGTAGGCATGCCATTATACATGGTGAACACCTTTACAGCTGTACGGAAACCATCGTATGAAAGTTCAATTTGGCGAGGTTACGAAGAAAAGGAAGAGTTGGAAAATATTAGAGGGAGCAGTGCAAGACTAGGAGGTCCGCACTTTCCGAATGATCTAGTTAGCGACGTCCAACCGAGAAGGATCGCAATATCACCTCGGCAGCTAGGTACATGGCTTCGTTTTTTCTGTATATGTTCCAATTTTCACTAATTGTACTCGGTAAAATACTTCTCTGGAAATCAGTTCAATTTCACTGATTTATATTTGTTAAATATTTCTCACGTTATATTTTCAGGCCACAGTTATCAGGATGTGTTTGCCTTTTGTTTTATTTTCCCTTTCTTCCATTTTTTGTTTTCCTGCACAGTACGGCGTTCCAATGCTGGTTCTCATTGCTCTGGTAAATACAGAAACAGTAAAAGCATAAACCAAGCGTTCCTCACTTTATGCTTGCTGTTGTTTACTGAATTACGTCGTTTAAAACGTAGTACTCTGCTCTCAAATATCTGCGCTCATTCCATTATGGCTTGAAGTTACTTCTCCAATACTGGATTCTTGGTGTCGGAATATTGTCGGAAAAATTTTCTTTAAAGAAGAACATCGGTATTCCCCAATAACATTGTTCGACGACGCTTGTCACAGAAGACGGAATAGAATTTTCTTTGAGCCTAGGAAATTCGAGAACAAGAATCTCTGTTTGCCGTCTCATGATAAGGTACGTTTTAATTACATAGACTGTATGACTCATTGAAACTAATTAAATAAATGATTGGGAAACTAGTATTTTACTTGACGGAATTACTTTCGATTTTTTCGATATATAGAACACAGTCGTATATGACTTTTAGTATTTGATTCTCTTGATTCTTGTCCCATCCCAACGGTTTACCGCTTCATCATGGTTGGGAGCTGTTCCTGGGTGTCGGACATTCCCGCTCCCCCGGCAAGGTCTCCCAAGCTGAGAAGGAGTCTGGCGTTTCCATCAGGAAGCCTAGCTAAGAGTAAACCAATGCCAGGATCCACCACCGTCCTGGTATCAAAGTCGAATGGTGGTAAATCTCCCTCTGATCCACAGGGGCTGCGACTGGCTGTGGAGGTGACGACTTAGGGGCGGGCTTTGCCCAGGCCGATCTCGGGATGCCAGCGAACTACAGTGGCTTAACCAGCAAATCTCGGAAAAGTGCTGGCTATGCTGAGGCCCGCACAATAAGTGAGGACGTGCTGTTCAACTACCAAGATTTCTGACCATCGATAGCAGTTTATTTTGATGCACTCACTAACCTCGATCTTAATTTCATGAAGCATCCACTGCTACATTTAACTGGAAGCGAGAATTTGTCATTTTTCCCGAATTGTTGTTCACGAGAGCGTCCTTTAACGATTGTTGTGACAAATCTGTGAATACGGGTAAACAGTTTTAGCAAATTGAAATAATTTATAGGTGCACAGTTCCAGAAGTCATATGACTTCATCTTTCTTGTTGGGTTTGTTAATAAGTTAGCTGTGGTTTTTCTTGTCTGTTTACTAAAAGATTCGAGTCTGTAAGTGAGGTAGTACTCGTGGTTGGTCTTACTTTATGCCCTTACGACCATATAGGTACTTCAACTGAAAGATAGCCTGTAGGACTTCAGCAACACTCTGTAATGAACATACAGTGTGTTTTTCAAGTTGGTTGGGGAATTTCGTTTTTTCTGGGAAGTATTTTTACGCCTTCAGTGCAGCGAAAGAAAATGTCGGTTGTTTTGATACTGAGATAATTTGGATATATTCTATAGATGTTTTCTGTGGCCTCAACTAGTTCTACCATGGTTGTCAATTATGGCATTGTCAATTCTTATGTTCTCGTTTGGCAGGGTCAATAATAGGTTCAGAGTTTGCAATTTTGGGTTATCCAATAGTTATGATAAAGTGCTGAACGAATTACTCCTTAACCATCATACACCTAACCAGTGTTTTCTTTATAACGAAAACCTATAAGTGTACAAAGGAAATGATGAGGTTCAAGTTGATGATTTCCTAATACGCGCTTTCTATACTTTATTATTTTTTTTCCTTCATGCATAGAAATTCTAATGGTTCCCTGTCCAGTGGTCTACTAATGGTGTTTCATTGACGTGGTTAACGTTCTTACTCATGCGGTATTCCAATGTAAAAGTGAAGTTTCACATCTTAGAGTTTACGATTTAAGAGTCTTGTTCGTTGACATGTTCATTGCTCTGTTCATTGTTCTAAATGGAAAAAGAATGTGGTGATTGGCCTCTATGATTAGGATTTCATAGTCTCACAAATAGAGTAGTAATACAACAAGTTCAGGAGGGGTCCGCTTATAAAGGAGAAAATGGAAGCTTATTAAAGTTAGCAGTTTAGTTTTAGGACCAGAGTCTTTGTAGCACTATTATACTAATAGTAACAATAACAATAGTAATAATAGTGGTAAGAGCTAAAAAGCTCTTGGCGCTGATCAGTCCCTGAGGGATGCGCCAAGCATTCGACTTCATTAAGTATCGTTGGAGGTGACTGAATGCATATCTGGCATTTACAATGACTCGCGGTGGCCTACCGATGTATCGTGCCAGTGCTGCTATCCTTCTAGACAAGTCTGGTACCAATTTGCCGAACCCGGAGGGATGGAAGGCTTGGTGAGCCATGGGCACTGGGATCGATTCCACGTGTGTGTCGCAGTGGCGCCTCCAACCACTGCGCCGCACTCTCCTTTTTAATAATAGTGGTAATGATAACAATAGTACGAATAAAAGTCTTGAGGTCCAAATAACACTAAAGTATTAACCCGAAGACAGATTTCTCACTCCATCGTTTACTATATGCAAATGGATTTGTGTGCTCAGTTTTTAACCACCTCCATATGCTGATTTTAGTAACATTCAGTGGCGTAAATGTTATCTTTGACTATTAACCTAAGATATTAGTATTAATATTTAGTGGTATCTTTAGTGAACAGTTGAGCAACGTCTTAACTTTCTTGATCTTAGTTGGTAAAAGCCAAGAATGTTAAATATTGCAGGTAATATTGACATGTTTTATCACGTTGGACGAGTTTTACGTCCGATCTTGTTACCATGAGCACGACTACAAAAAGATGCTTGAAGATCTGAGGTATGAGTCAAAGTGACTTAGTCACGTGTTATTTATAATGAAAACTGGATTTTTTTCAAATAAACGATTTAGAGCTTATAGAAATAATAGGTGAGATATATCTTTGTTATTGCTCTCCATGGGAAACCACACACCAACACATTTACGAACAAATAGGAAGTCCGTTCTAGTTCTTGATTAACCTCCTCACACGCTGCTTTGAGCTTAGTTTCTAGTCGCGCAGCTGGTTGGAGGCTCCTCATGTGATGTAGTTCTACGTAAAGAATGTCAAAGTCAAATGGTATTAACGTCATAGCTGGCCTTAAACAAGATGATTGCGTAGCCTCTATTGCACGATCGTTTTTTCTAAAAACTAGGCTCTTATTTGTGTAGCTTTTTTCTTCAGAAAGTTGCAAGGTAATAGTGTTTGTTATCCTACACTCATAGAATTTGTCAGTTTACCTTTTGAGTGGAACACGAATATTACCCAGAACAAAGAGTTCTACAATACCTATTAAACAGGGACGACTACCAAGGTGCTTTGGAAGAATCCGAGTCCCATATATGGATGAAAGGAGATGGAGCTGCCGTGTGGCATAATGGAATGTGGCAGCGTGGCGTGATTTCAACGCCACTGCAAAACTTTGTATGTATATCTATATTCCATTCTTCATTTACACTTGCATTTCCTCTTGTACCTTCATCTTTTTTAATGCAAACAACTTAGCTCATCACAGATATTAGCAGGTCTCTTGCATGAATGTCTTTCTGATTGACGTAGGAGAGACCGTGAAAATGTCCAGTGATCTGTTGGTGCCACTTCATGATTGCTATCACCAAATAGCACCATTTGCAATATGTTGTTCCATTGGCCAATTTGATATTTTGGGTGGAGTGAGGTTTTAACATATTTTTAAAGAGTTTTTTCCATCGTTTTTTTTTCACAATTCATAGTATGTGCAAGAGCAGTTACTTCAAAATTCTTCATATTTCCTATAAATGATAGGGTGCATCACCCAAGTTTTCACAAATTTCTTGCATACGAGAACATACCCAAGCACACATACATGAACATGGCTACACAAGCAAACTAAGGAGTTCGTCAAGTTGGCGCAGCAAAGACAGCTGTGTAACCCTTAGATACATCTGTGCCTCAGCGAAACATAAGGTTGCTTTTAATACTTGTTCCTGGGAACATGCACCACCTGGGGATGCATTGAAAGCCTCAATAAGCTCATGTGTAAATTGGTGGTTAGCTGTGGCTCATTCAGCTTTGCGCTAGCATGTCACTTTGAGAGTATCTGGAGACTAGAGTCTTGTTATGCTTGCATCATAATTACAGACCGTTATCAAAATTCTCTATTTCTGAAGCGTAAAATGTCACATGTTAGCAGCTTATGCTTTTGTGTTCCTACAAACACTACCATATCCAGAGCTATTCCTGCGGTCAAGAGAATGGAGAACTTTTTTCAAAGTTTTTGTTGAACAGCAATTCATAAATAACATGCTGGGCATTCTTAGACTACTAACGATTTTCTTTTCTCGTTTCGATTGAATTGACCTAGAGAGTACAAGCCGTGTCCATGAAAGCCAGCATATGCTGGTGCACATAGGTATTGATTAGTAGATTCTATTCCACGAATTTCCCAATATATTAGCCTAGTATAGTGTCGCACTTCATCCGTTCTGTCCAGTCCGTATCCAGCGTTGTATCCCTCGAAATCGGTCGGCTTGAAATTCCTCACATGGGAGAGAGATCCATGTTGAGGTCTAAGTATTTTATCGGATTCATCGTGTTGTGTCTACATATGTCACGGATGGTGAAAAGCATTGCTACTACACATCAACGACTCTTCGACCACTTTCAGCTATAACAAACGAATTCTTGTTGTTGTCTCGATTTCGAACAGTACATGTGTTAACCCGCCGTTTATGATTTCGAATGAAATTCTTACATGTTGATTTTTCTTCGGTAATAACGGCGATTTGATAGCTCATTACAATGGAAAATAGTAATTGTTTATCCTTAGTAACTTTAAGTAAGGGGCGCGTGTTAGAGGTGCTCTGCAATACACAGAGGATCGATCTCGTGCACCATCACCAAGTCTTCTATCCCTCCGGAGTCGGCAAATTGGTACTGGACTTGTCTGGGAGGATAGCAACACTAACTCGGTACATCGGTAGGCCAACGCGAGTCATTGTATAGGCCAGATATGCATTCAATTACTTCTAACGATCCTTAAGAAAGTCAAATGCATGACAGATCTCTCAGAGGTTGATCAACGCCGAAGGTTCGTTAGTGCTAGAAAAGTATGATAGAGTCCATATCTTTCATCTGCTGTTTGAAGAATAACTCGAAATCGAAGTTCGACTTGACAAGTCCGCTATTTTAGAAGCAGTGAAATTCAGGTGTAACGTTCACGCTGTTCAGTGTAATACCTTTCATTACAAAAAAACATCATTTGCGAAAATTTTGAGGACAACGGAAAACCACTCATCCTTTAAAAGCGTTTTGGAGTTTTCGATAGGATATGACTAAACTCGTGTTCAGAAGCGCTTTGATTTTGTGCAAAGGTGCAAACAAATGGTTGAATGTTTCATGGAAGGAGATAGTCGGGAGCTCGATGTGGAAGTTCTCGACACGATATGCGATAGAAAGGACAAGTTGAAAGTAAGGCTGACCTACTTCGGGAGCAGGCAAGTATGTATTCCGGATTATTTTATCCGGCAACGTTTGATCAGTTTGAGGTAGAAATCACGTAGTGTTTACAAACATATTTTTGCCTTTTAATGTCCAAACGTTGGAGATTAACGGATTTGAACTGAACTATGCTTTAAGCTTTAGCAGGTTTTGTGTCGATGTGCCATTTTCTATTGCACGTTATGATACATTTAGTGAAGTGATATACATTACATATCTCATTTCTACCTCTGAATAGTGGGTGTTTTTCATGTTTTTTTTTTTTTTTTGTACCTTCACATTTAACTGCAGTCCTTATGCTTTACAGCAACATAAGTGAAGCCAAAAGGGTTTTCGAGTGCAGTTTCATTTTTGTACCACAGTACTGTAGTGTGTAATGTGCAGTACGGCTTGTTAAATATGTTACTTTTGGTCTCTTTTCTCAGGTTTTGTTAGCATTTGTCATTACAATGCAGTACTTTCATGGGTACTAGAATGAATCTTCTTCGTAAGTTGAAGAACGCCCATCCCGCATAAAAATTTAACTGACTATGGAAAATTCACCGCGTTGTTCTATCGACGCTTTATCAGCCCCAGATCCAAACAAATCCGGGAGAGTAAATCTCTTTAATGACATCGCCCAACTACCGGAATACTTCGGTAATTCGATGATTACATTAAAGGGACTAACGGATCCAAATCTTACTCCCCTTCTTTCACTCACGACCGTCATCCACAGAAGTGGCGTGCTTTCAAAATCTAGAGTTATCGGTCTTGGATCCTTTACTCCTATTCATCTATGGGTACAATTTACTAAAATGAAATGCGAACACATTCTTCAGTCTATAGATGGTCGACGTAGTGAACTCTTCCATTGTTTGCCTCAATCGATCGTTAGCCATTCTGCTCATTCTACCTCCGCTTATGTTTGGCTTTTCTGTATTTCCCCGTACTTCTCGAAGATTGGACACTTATCAAAGTGTGAACTGTAGAGTCATATTTGGTGTTGTTGTGCCTGCAGATTGTATTTCTAAAAGCTTCATTCATACGCGGTGTAAGTGATGCCCAAAACCACTAACTTGGTCGAGATCAGGGGTGCGCAGAGTTTACGACTGGTGAAATTGCGATAGTAGCCGGAGACTGCCTATATTGGACAGAACCACTCCATGATCAACGAGCCATTATACGGTGGTGTCCACTTCGCTACTGAGCAGTTTCCCAAATAGCATGATGCTCTTGATGAGCATATAGAGGAAATTCAACATCAAGTGCAATGTTTGCAAAAATTCTTTGGTATGAGACCTAATTTGGGGAGATATTCTCATATTGGTTGTAAGAAATGGGTATGGTCCGAGTTGAAGCAAAACTTTCTTGTTCTCAATTCATTGTCGTGGCAGCATCTACTAGGAATGTCGTGTTCGTTCAGCGCGGCTGACAGCAAAACGTACGAATTTCATCCACCTGTGGAGCATTCATACGTAATGAATCCAATGACCTCGAAAAGAATGTGAATGTTTTTTCGATGCTTGGTACCAGTCTTCGCGGTGTACCGTAACCATGTTGCTTAACACCAGTTTCAGTGATGTTCACTTCAATCAAAGATTTGGTTACCTCTTACGAGTTGTCTCAACGACAATAGGAAGCGCTCATCGTGGGCTACTGTTGGGAGTCAATTGCCGCCTAAGCAATTTGCTTTCTTGGATTTCAAAGTAACCTTGCTAAGGAGTTTTCAAGTTATCGGCACGTGTAGTCGTCGGACTTTTTGATTTGGGTTAATGTTTGTCACCTTATCACTAGTTTCCACGACATCGTCGACAATACCTGGCATAGGTTTCCTCTTAGTTGTATTTGCTTATGGAAATCTCATACTCCTTTGATTGGATGAATGAGAAAACTGTTGTATAGGGCGTCTCAATACTCCGATTCATACTGTCACAGCAACAGTTGGTCAACGATAGAAGCATCATTAGTAGTTACATTAGCTTGACATTCTGGTGCTCAATCAAAATTACACTTTTGTTTTTGTAGGCAGGCAAGCCATCTTACGGTTTATGAAGTTCTGTTTTGTTCGTAATCCTCTGATTTAGTGCCATACTTTAGCGTTTGACCGAAGGAAAACCTTGATTAAGATCGGCGCGTAATCAGTACGATATGAACATAAGCACTATAATGACATCATCAATATTTAATACTGGTTTTTCTAAACACTACTTCTGTGCTTTAATCACCTTCGTGTCTTTTTGTTAGGCTTTTGACGATTTATGGTTTCCATGTGTTCTGGTTATTTACGCTTCCTCTCTGATGTTCCTAATAGTTCAATAAAAATCATCCTATAGATCTTTTTCCATCACCAAATGTGTAATGGTTTCATCCGAACAGAAATATGTTAACGAATTTCAACGCAGAGAATACCTCCAGCGAATGACACACTACATCCTACTTCTTTATAACTTGTATTCTCATTAACGTTTAGTTGTAGCTGACGTAAACACAGTATTCGTATCCAGTATAACATTTAACCATAACATTAGACGAACACACGTGGAATCAATCCCGGCGCGCCCATGGCCAACCAAGCTTTCCCACCGGAGTCGGCAAATTGCTAGCAGACCTGTCTAGGAGGATAGCAGCACTGGTTCGATACATCGGTAGGCCACCGCGAGTCATCGTAAAGGCCGGATATACTTCCACTCAGCTCCAAACGATGCTTAATCAAGTCGAATGTACGGCGCATCCTGAGTGATTGATCAACGACGAGAGCTTTGTCGTTTTACCCTTTAACCATAGACGAATAGACGTAATATCTGCTACTTGTTCGACTCTAAAAACACTGATCTTATAGAACTCTCCGTAAGCCTGCTAGCACCATGAGATAGACCACAAGACTTTCATGGAAATTGAATGGAAACACTAGTGTCCACTAAATGTTCTCGAAGCGCCATGGATCACCGTTCAGTGTTGAGATTGTTCAATGAGAAATAAGTGTCTATCAACAGCTAAGAACTGCACATAACATGAGAGTGTTATGATATGATGGGGATTGTATGTTTAACACAAAACCACTTCTATTCATCACTCGTCTGACGTCATGTTCGTGAAGACTATGGATTGGTGTGTCTCAAGAACATAATGGTGTATTTCACGAGAAATATTCTCTATAAATCACAATGTAATCACTTTTTATTTACTGCCTATTCTTTTTTCATGGCAGGGTGTGATATGGAAGGGATCGAACCACGTCATTACCCTTTCCGGGGGCTAACGTTTTCAGCACCACACTGTACGGGTCCCTCGCTTCACCTATCTCTCAGCTGTGTTATTGACCCATGTGCTGTCAGCAATCACCCGTGAACAGGATAAATCTGGGGAGCAGAAATCGGCATTGAACCCGGTTGAGCTGAAGCTGTAGTATGAATAGTCAATCGTTCGATCGAGCTCATAGACAGTTTCCAACAGTTCGCCGAAGACTTTGCAGTGAAAGACACTATCTTCGCTTTTTACCCTTTTCGGAACTAACGCGTTCACCACCACACCATGAGGGTCTTTCGTTTCACCTATCTCTCAGCTAGTTCGAGTTTTTCAAATATCTCAGCATCATTCTGGTTGTATCATACGTAATGCCGTGCGATGAAAAAATTGTAATAGACAGTAAATAAAAAAAAGTTAACATTGTGATTTCAGCTTTAGCCTCAGCATAACTGGGTTCGTTATCGATCTAAGCTCCCCAGATCAATCCCGTTGATGAGTGATTGCTGATGGCGCTGATCGATAGAGCTAGCTGAGAGACAGGCGAAATGAAGGACCCGCATGGTGTGGTGGTGAACGAGTTAGCCAAGGAAAGAGTAATAGCGCGTTCGTTCCCCCACCGCAGGCACGTGCAGTTCGGAGTTTTGCAAATATCTCAGCATCATTGTATTTTACAACTTATTAAATAACAACTTATTACACTACACTTAGACTTACATTTACATTTCTACAACTTATTTTGCAATCCATTTTATTTTTAGAACAACACGAGGTTGACAAATTATTTTTGTTCGGCTATCGTTTCGATGTCTCCGTCTTTATCAGAGTAGTCCTCATCAGACTCACGGACACCTTACCATAATAAGATGGGAAATCAAGGACGGAACTGGTAAAGATATAATTTATGGTTGTACACTCGCTGTCACACCAAAACTATCTATGAGAAAACTAGATTTCACCAAAACGTTTCCACGTGCTCAAGTAGATTCACTTTACAACCTGCAATTCTTATGACATACACTTCTTGCATGTCATTTATGACCTTTACAAACTCACAACCTCTATAGTTAGCACTTCTTACTTAGAAAAAAGCTGTCGGCGTTGATCAATCCCCCAAGGGATGCGCCATGCATTCGACTTCATTATGCATCGTTTGGAGGTGATTGAATGCATATCTGGCCTTTACAATGACTAGCGGTGGCCTATTGATGTGTCGAGCCAGCGCGGCTATCCTCCCAGACAAGTCTGGTACCAATTTGCCGACACCGGAGGGATGGAAGGCTTGGTGGACCATGGGCGCGGGGATCAATTACACGTGTGCTACAGGCCTCCTCCGACCACTGCCCCACACGCGTCCTATTTACTATATGTTGATATAATGAATCGTAGGAACACACTGCTGCCAGCAGTTGGAAGTAGCTTTTATAGCTTATGCTTAGTCGAATGTCTACGTCTAAACTTTTTATGCCCTCGCATTCTGTACGACAACTGTAATTCATCAGAACGACTGGGAATGAATTCAGAGCCAGTTACTAGTCAGATTACCGACCAGTAAACTCGTAAGGAAAAAAGGTCCTATGTATATCACTAAATGTAGAGAATAGTTGTTCGCAAGCTATTCCTGATTTGACACCCTTCTTTTTGCAAGCTATCGTTCAGTGAGAAAAAGTGAGGTTGTAGGGTTGTGTTGTGCATGTGTTGAAATAAACCACTGTAAATAAAATGTATTGAATTCAGTGCACTTTATCAGTTTCTCTACGCCCTTTCCCTCCACTCCCCCTTTCGCGCATGCATATCATACTTATGCATCTCTACCTTTGTATGTTAAAACTCATACTTTTTAACATAATTTGCAAATTTTGAAGCCTATACCCTCAACAGTTAACATTTTACGGCTATTGTTAAAATAATCTAGACAGAAATATTTATTCCTTAATTACGTCTAAGTTTGAACAGTTTAGAGTTGAGACCTGTAGGTTTAGATCTCGAATTGTTCCTATCACCTTGTAGCAGTCTAGCCAACGTCTCCATTTCTCTTCCAGAGGGTGGCTGCGACGGTTATAGCTACACGCTATCCATGTTTCGCGACCAGGTATAAATAAACATTGATGTTCAACTCGGTTACCAAAATTTTTCAAA
Organism: Angiostrongylus vasorum; assembly: GCA_018806985.1. Classification (NCBI taxonomy): domain Eukaryota; kingdom Metazoa; phylum Nematoda; class Chromadorea; order Rhabditida; family Metastrongylidae; genus Angiostrongylus; species Angiostrongylus vasorum. The sequence continues at coordinate 239,892 of JADANN010000286.1, forward strand.
AAAAAAGATTTTCGAGATCGTCACAGTAGACCATTAATGAGTCCACCGAAATTGTTTGAATGACTAAATGGAATAAGGGTATACGTATCTCCATTATTAAGAGCAAATACCGTATGTATCCGTGCCACACTGAATGAAAAATGAAGGCACTTGATAATCTACACGACTAATGCAGAGTACGGAGCATTTGGTCGCTTGAATCTAGAAAAACCTTTTCCTAGTTCTAATGTACAACAACATACAGTCCTGGTTAGTTGGTTGAAATATCGTGTCATTTGTTGTGGATATCATAATAACGTCTCTCTCAGCCTTCAGTTTTATTACCAGCTTCTGATGTATATCCAGCTTTAGGATTCTTTCTTTGTTCTTCTTGCATGTGCTGGTCAGATTACTTTCCTTCTTAAACAGTTTCTGTACCAAGAGCAGAGGACACTCCTATGCAAATTATCGGGATAACTGGAATTTCTATTCAAAAAATTTAATAGCTGGTTCAGTCCTTTACAATATGCCTTGTCCATTGTAACATGCACTCAGTGAAATGGAGATGAGCGAACAGTTTGAAATGTTTGCTTGTTTTAATAACTCGAAACTCAATAGGATGGCATACATAGAGCCGATTTGGGCTCTGGTGCCAATGTGGCAACCGTGAAGTGAGGGAAGGCTTTCTAACCCCGGGGTGCGAGATCGAACCAAGGACCACGTGCGTGTTAAAAGGCATCATTAATCACTGCGCTACAAGCGCCCCAGAGAAATTTGCGTAAGAGGAAAATCAGAGAAAAGAAACAAAGTGGGTAGCCAGTTCGGGTTTACTAATAGATCATGTAAAGATACAGGTATCTGCCGCATGAGCGCTTGGGACGCCATATATAGAGGCACTCTGCGATGGTCACTTGGTCGTTGGTTCTATTCCGCGCCCTGGACTCTCCAAACCTTTCATCCCGGGGGTCGCCAAATTGGTGTCCGACATATATCGGAAAGTAGCAGCACTCACTCGATATATCGGTAGGCCAACGCGAATCATTTTAAAGGCCACATATTTCAGCTATAACAACGCTTAATGGAGTCAAATGCATCGTGCATTCCTCTGGTATTGACCAATGTTGAGAGCTTTATCTTTTTAGACCTCAAATATCAGTCATAGATCATTCATAAAAAATTTCGTGGTTCTTTGCATCCAAACAGATCGCTATAATAAGTCATCTCCACAACTGCTGACCACGTCATCCTGCATGGTGAATGTGCCTGCATTCACGAAAATAATTCAGCTTTTCGACTCTGAACAAATTTTCCCAGCTCGCAGTGAACTTTACTATTTGAAATAAAATCCGTTAGAACGTACAGATTTATGCCAACCAGTTACGAGCCTTATTACTTTTTTTGAAGATGGAATTTTTTCTTCGTCAAGACTCATAGCTTTCGAAATGCAGACCGATTTAACATATAGCAGCCGGCGCTCAAATCGAAATTGCTGACCCGTGGGAAAACGCCTAATTTTGTCGGTTATGGATTTGCTAGTTTATCGACAACAGACGATAATTTCTGGATAATTAGAGGCATGAGGGGTTGAGAACTTGACGGAAATGCAGAATACACTTTGCCCAATCGATCTGAAAGCATGTCTATGCATCTTCTATAAGCTATTTCCTGCATATTACTCTGGTTCGTAAATGACAATAAAAGTACTTGGAAGTGTTTCGCAACCTATATTTTGTTTATTTCCGTATTTTTCATACCTGTCTCATCTGTAAAACAATCATGATTTAACAAGGGGACTGGGAATAATAGTCGGTAACCAATGAAATTATCGGTCGATGAAGTCGTCTGAAAGAGGTGGTAAACTACAGAAAACGACACGCATTGTACGCAATGCACTGTGTCCACTTTGCCTCCCAGCCAGCATCGTTCATTTCGCATCTACGTCCTTAAAGTCGTGAACTTCTATTACAAGTTTTATCTGGAAATTTGTGTTGTAAGAAGATGTAAAAAGTGGTATTACCATTAGATCAATAGAATAAAGTCTTTTCTACAAGTATGTTAAGTCCTCAAGTCCTCAAGTATGTAAATTATCCTGAGCGTATGGAATTCAACGATGAATCAGAGCATTTAATTGGCCGATACTTTAAAAAAACAGCAGGATGCATTCCATACATGCCGTAGTGAAACTTACTACCAAAAGCTGGGAGTACCGTGGTTGGACGATGAGTCAGTTTTCATCGCATAGGAGTTCGGAATGTCCCAAGAACATCGAAAGATAAAGGATAAAGCTTTTGGCATTGATCAATTTCTGGAGGATGCTCCATGCATTCGACTTCATCAAACATCGTTAGAGGTGATTGAATGCATATCTGGACTATATATGGACTATATAATGACTCGTAGTGGCCTACCGATGTATCCAGCCAGTGCTGCTATCCTTCCAGACAATTATCAATTTACCGGCCCCGGAGGTATGGAAGGCTTGGTGAGCCTGTGGGAGATCGATCTCATATGTATTGCAGGGCGCCTCTGCAACACACCCATACCGGAACATCAAAAGATATGAATAAAAACCTAAAGAATACGTAAGATATGAAGATACAGAAATTGTCAACTAGACGCATACAAGAAACGAATTGTAGAGTGAGCAGCAAAGCAGAAATGGCATAGTTACTTGTTGGGAAGTAGGAGTGACTGACATGAATTGACTTCAATTCAGAGCGCGTGCAGCAAAATATTAGACGTGGCGCACGAGCATGTCTACGTGGTAATAAGCTTCCCGTTCATTGGAATGAACTTGCCATCCAAAATTAAATTTGTGTTAAACAGTCAGTGTACACACTCGATAGAAGTACTTCATAGTAGGGTTTAATGAGAACTCATCGATCGAAGCGGTATCGATCATTGGCGCGAAGCACATCAGCGCTTTCCGGTTATGCATCTGCTTCGACTCGTCAACATCGCAACCTCAGACGTGTTAAGCTAAGATGCTCTAATTGCTGATTGCTGTGTAAAATTGATTATATCGCAATCACCTTCGACGTCCCAGTCGCAGACGTTTCCACTCAGCTGAACTGTGTCGGTGATCCTTTCGTCATGAACCCCACAACCATCCACCTCCCATATCGCAGCTGGTGGTTGGACTTTCTTTCTGAAGCGACTCTTTTTTCACGAATGCATTCCTTTCGAAATAATCTACAAGCGTTCTTAAGAGCACATATTGGCTTAAACCCATGTTCTAACACCTATTCAATGTCTTCAATGTTGGTACAATCTGGTATTATCAACCTGCTGCTATCTAATAAAGTATTGAGTGTTCATTCGAGAAAAATGGCTGAGAGAAAGGCAAGGCAAGGACCTCAGTGGTGCAGTGGGTAACACGTGAGCCACCGGAAAGGGTAATCACGGGTTCGTTGGCCCAGGGTCCAAGTTTTGTAAATATCTCAACCCATAGTGGTTGTACTTAAAGATACGCACTGCCGTCGAAAATAATAATGGGCAATGAATAGAAAGCCAAATATTGTGTGTTCGTTTGGATTTACTTCTTTGCTTTTCTGGTAGAAATCACCAAGAGAAGACTTCCAAAATTTTTATGCTTCAATCATGTATAAACAAATCTCAGCACTTCTGAACATATACTACAAGAGGCGAGTGTGGCGCAGTGGTCGGAGGCGACTTGCAATACACATGGGATCGATCACGGCGCTCCGTTCTCGCCAAGCCTTCCATCCCTTCGGGGTCGGAAAATTAGTACCGGACTTGTCTGGGAAGATAGCAGCACTGGCTCCATACATCGGTAGGCCATCGCGAGTCATTGTAAAGGCCAGATATGCTGCATTCAATCAGCTCCAAACGATGTTTAATGAAGTCGAATGCATGGCGCATCCCTGAAGGATAAATCAATGCCGAGAGCTTTATCCTTGTCCTTTATATTACAAGTGAATTATTGTAAAATGAGGCAAGTTCTTAGTCAAACTTCATATTATCTGCCAACATTTCTCAACTATCTATTCCATCCCTATCCTTTTCTCTCCCCACACTATTACTCTGGTGGTGAAATCTACCAGTTCTGCGCTCTGTTTGACCTTGGTGGTTCAGCGAGTATGTGCGGATTCTGTTCCACTAAATGATACTCAAATGACATTTGTGGTGGTCGCCATTTCGTTTTCCATAGTCCTTACCGGCAACCGATTCTTTATGCGTTCAAGTTGCTGTATCCCACAGATCAAGTGTCTTTCTCAGTTCTATCGCTCTGATTTGTAAACAGCGATCACCTTAATCAATAAGCATAGGCTAAGTGCACTTTGGCACTTGTTAAATGATCCGTTAACATTGTTGATACGAAAAAATGAAATCACGTGTGCTCTGCTCAAAACGATAGTGCGACCATGACACATGGAACAAGATCGTCGTCGAATTGCTGGTGCTTGCAATGCTATGTGGAATGACGACGGGTGAGTGGTTAAAACCACTGTTGTTGTATAATTACTGGGTCGTTAAAACTAACTGACTATTTGGGGTCGTTCATGGCTCCCTAAGGTGGGGGAGAGATTGGCGTGCGCCTCGTGAGACCCCCGGGGCATGCAGCGCTGACGGATGCTAGCCAGCAGGCGCTCGAGGTGGGCAGTGTGCCGGGCAGCGAGAGTCGCATCCGGCCACACTGGGCCGGGTAGAGACGCAGGCGCGGATCGATCAGGCGGCGCAGCTGGCCGGCTCGCTCCCCGGTCGTCCTCGTCGTACTCCAATCGTAGTTATAGTCCCGGATGGAGCTCTGCGAACTGCATCTGTATCCTGAGGACGACGTCTGGCCGTCAGACATCGACACCAAAGTCGCGCAACTCGACTTTGGTGGCGATTCGGCGCTGTTCGCTTCGAGTTCGGTCAGCACTGATTCCTTGGATTCGGAGCAGCTACGCGAACGATGCCGACATCGTACCGAAGATTTTCAACTCATATTCGCTGATTCCGGTAATTGGCAAAGTGGTCAGCTCACCACATGGGGTCGCATTCGTTCCACCGAACCCCCCGACGAAAGAACTGCTAGGTAGGAAACTGTTGTAAAACTAGGTCTTTGTTATTGGTAGTTTGGAAGATTGAAGGTTCATCAGAAACTGTTCAAAGTCAATGTACAGTCTGAATTGAGTCCAGCTAATTCTGGACCATCTCCTTCTCATTGTAGGCTATGGAAGTCTCATTGACATTATTTGGGTTTTCTGTAACCACCATCAATCTTATCCTATGAGAAGCCGCTTTTAGTGCACCGAATGTTGTGTCGCGTCCACGAACTACGCCATCGTCAACCGCACAACGACCGACCAGTCTTCTTGCAAATTTTGTGGGCCGTGAATCGCAGGATTTGGGCCGATATGTGGACGTCAATGACAATGAGATCCAGGTGGAGATGGACGAATCGCCGACGACCGTCCAGCGGGATCGCTGGAGAGCCGCACGGCCGGCGACGAGCATCGTGAAGGCGAGAGCGCTTGCGAAGCCGCGACGGACGTTCGCCGATCTCCACAAGTCGATCGCTCCCGAATTACAGTTTCTCGCTCTGCCACATCAGGTACATTCTCCTCGTTGATTTCTAATATATCGTTAACTCGGGCAAGTGCTGGCATATAGAGGTGGGTAACTATTGTTTTTACTATAGAAATGTCTCCTTTCAACGATTTACCGCTTCATCGTGGCGGGGGAAGTGTTCTTGAGTGTTGGGCTGCGATGTGCAGTGAGTGGTTCATCCCCGCAGCAGGGTCTTCCAAGCTCAGGAGTTCAATAAAATATAGGGGGAATATCTCAGCACCGTTATGGTTGTATTTCGTATAATATCCTGCCGTAAAATTTATAGTAGGCAGAAAGTAAAAAGTAAGACATTGTGATTTCAACTACAGCCTCAGCTTAACTGGGTTCAGTGCCGATATCGGCTCTCCAGGTCAGTCCCGTAGACGGATGGTTGCTGATGGCACCGATCGATAGAACTAGCTGAGAGACAGGCGAAACGAAGAACTAGCATAGTGTGGTGGTGAACGCGTTAGCCCCAGGAAAGGCTAATATCGCGTTCTTACCCCACCGCAGACAACTGCTGTCCGGAATTTTGCAAATATCTCAGCATCAGTGAAATTATTCTTATAGTTACGATGACGTAAGTTCAGCAGAATGTGGAAATGCGTGAAGGAATGGCTTTATAGCCGTTCGCAACTACGTTTTCATTTCAGTCTTTGGTTGTAATATGTACTTAACATTGTGCATACCCAGATACCAACACTATGCGAGTCTTCTACTATGTCACTGAGTGACGTCATGCTCAAAATGCAGCGAGAGGGATTACCTTCTCTCACTTCCGATCTTGAATTGCCACTTCCGTCTTTGCTACAAGTAAGTACAAGCTGACCGTTTTCATGTGATTCGCAATCATCTCTTCTTAGTCTTAGCTTCTTGTTCAGAGCTAAGTGATTTTTTATCTTTCTGAAAAAAAAGGCGTGTAAATTTGTCAATAAAGTGTTATTCCACTTTTCAGGGAGGACTCACCGGATTCCGGACTGGGTTGCAGTGGACCATCCCACATCGAAGACTGGGCATCGTTGTCTATTTTATTGCCAAAGTGAGATTAACTTCACTTCTTAAAGTCTTTGTTCCTACGATATTGACGCTTTTATGTCTTCTCTGAGACACTGCTACTGCTTGTATTCTCTAAGCAGCTCCGCGCTCTGCTTGATTTCTCATTGTTTATCTAGAACCCCCCTCATTGCGCGTAGGTCACAGGCGGAATAAGGGCTCAATATCAGGAGATAACTATTGAATTCATAGCTGTGAGGATTCCCTCAATTGTGAAGTCCTCCGTTTCGAGGTGTTAGTGTAACTTCAGTGAAGATCATGTCTTCGTATTCTTAGTTATTTTCTACACTTTACATATAAAACTATTGATCATTTTTTTGCACTTTTCGATAGTTCATATGACTGTTAACGCTGCATAACTTCTCGAAACTCAGCCATATGCTGCCCTTATCGATTATAGTGAAGTAATGATAGTAATTTGGGCGCGTGTAACGCAGTGGTCGGAGGTGCCGTGCAGTACACATTGGTTCGATCTCGCGCATCTGGCTCACCAAGCCTTTCATCCCTCTGGGGTCGGCAAATTGGTACCTTGTTTGGTACAGTAGCAGCATTGACTCGATACATTGGTAGGCCACCGCGAATCGTTGTATAGGGCAGATATGCATTCAGTTGCCTCTGACGATGTTTAATGAAGTCGAATGCATGGTGCATCCCTAAGTGATTGATCAACGCCAAGAGCTTTATTCTGTTTTGGTTTTTGGTGAACTTGTAGAAATTCACTGCAACCAATTTCCTCAGTGCTGTGATGGCTCATCTGGCAGAGCAGAAAGTAGTCGTCTTGTCGTCGTTATCATAATCTGTCAAATTTCACTGAAACGGAAAATAGTCGTTTTAATTAGAAGAGTTCATTTTAATTTGGCATAGTTTCTTCTCATTGTTTTTTATCTTCGCCTATGATTCCACAATGGCTAACGTAAGATCCGTCACTGATGGACAGAGTGCGTAATGTGTGCTATGCAGTGACAGCCGTGCTTCCAGACGGCTGTTCACCGGCCTCTTCACCAGAAATCGGATACGGCAGTGGATACATCTGTGGGAAATGGGGATTTTGAGCAGACGTGACCAGTGCCTAATAGATTTCACTTTTTTTAAAAACGGTCTTTGTACTAAGAAGACTAGGTCCTATTACAGAATGAATTTTGATATTAGTTGCTCTACACTATTTGCTAAGAGTTAAGCAAAAGCGTCATAAAGTGTAGAGCGTAAAAGAGTCCGCGTCAATCAATCTGGCAATGTTGCGCATAATTTCGTCCATAAGAACAACAGTGGTGGTTGAATATACATTTGGCCTCTGCAGTTTTATTACTTTAAGTGGTTTATCGATGTGTTAAACCATTGTTTTTATCATCTTCCCGTACAGTTGTGGTTCCAACATGCCGAACCAGCAGGGATGGACGTGTTTATTAAGTACAAGGTATTAATGCCACGACCTTGTGCATTACAAAGTGTCACTAACCACTGCGCCATTTAAAATCGTGGTCTAGGAAATAACCAACGGAAATTAAGCAAAAGTTGGAATGAGTTGAGAAAAATGAGGACTGGCCTATTATGGGAACAACACCTTTGATTTCAAACATATAACGGTGGTGATAACCGAGGGAGCTCTGTGGAGAAATAGATGTTCTTCGCTTTCTACTGAGTCATATGGCTCTATATTTATAATAATAGAATATTGTCAGGAATGCTTTTGCCATGTATTTTATTGGGCGGAAAAAATTATTACATTAGCAAAAGGTTTTGTTTAGTTCCGTTATCTCCGTATTTTCAATTAGTTCGTTGCAGGCATGTTGCGGAAGCATGTTCCTTCTTCAAGTCGAATTCTCAGCTGTTAAATTCCTCATCACACCCCAACTGTATCGAAAGGAAGCGGACTGAACCGTGCAGGACATGTTTCCGAGTGCGTCGAAGGTAGGTGAACAAGTGTTATGCTCATCTTCACCTTTGTTGTTTCATTAACATCTGTTGTTTTCAGAATACATCCTCCTAATTGGGCGCACTCCACTTCATCCCGTCATATATTATGTGACTGCTCATCGGATGGACCTGAAACTACTCATGAGCTCATGCCACGAAGTAGAAGGTAGTTTTTGGAATTTTGACGTCCAGACAAACGTATTCATCCTCATTTGATGGATATCGTTTGATCGACAGTAACTTCACTATTTAAGGTTATCCGGAAGTCAGCAGATTAGAGCAAGAGAGCTATCAGTGGTCGGTCTTCCAATCTACGCAGCTAAGCGTAATTTGGTGGAAGCAGTTGTGGATGCTGTAGCAGCTATCGCTCGAGGCGAAGAACCAAAATTTCTATGCATGGCTTTGGCAGCGTTGATTTCGGATGGACTTAAGCATGAGTTCTCACCATGGAACATGATACGCACAATTACCGCACCAGGTTTATTCAGGTTGAAGTCATCTGCCTAAATGGGAGTATTTTATTCAATTCTTTTCAGGTCCTGCTACGAAAGATGTCTATTCTATTGTGACAAAATTGGATTCGAACGAGAAGTCCGAAAATTCTCGTGTTGAACAATTCTTCAATGAACTTTTTAAGTACATGAATAGAATATTATCGCAAAGATTTTTCTATTTGCGAAGTTTGTTTTTCTAAGGTAACCTGTTGCTCTTCTCAGGGAAAACTCACTCGACTGCTGGTTATGTTATGTGGTTTTGAAAGAGAATGTGCTTCGACGTCTCTATTCACCGGGTAGTTTTCTGCTGGATGCTCCCACAGCCTATCGAACGCTACTATGGCGGCTGGTTGATACTCTAGCTATTATTCCAGGTCTAGATTTCTTTCTATAAAGTATTCCTCGACCAAAACATAGATTGGTCATCCTATATTTTAATATATTATGTACAGTTACCACTTTCTTTTTTTTATTTTCTAGTGTTAGACGTGCGTGACTGCTCTCAACTTCATCAGACACAGTCGATGTTGTGGAGTGGACCGTGTAGGCTACCAGCAGATTCTCGAGTTCCTAAGAGTTCTTCAGTGCCAGCCAGATTATCCAACTCCATTCAAACCCATAAGCGGTCTCGGATTCCCTTGCCAAAGAGGTGAAGTCATTATTTTTTGTGTCCTGTGGAAGCTGAAAAGTATGCAAGTACTGTTGTTGAGTCAATAGTCAAGTCGTTTATGAGGAACATGCTATGAATACAGTGATCCCGTTGCAGCACCTAAACTAAGTAGCGCGATTTATTGAGCTTTAACTTCGTGTAGTTGCCCCACTGCATACGCATTCTTCATTCCCAGTGCGATTGCGCACCACAGTGCCAGTTAGCTGTAGTATGTAATAAATGGATATATGATTTTCTTGTTGTTCATGATTCATTGCTTTTAGTCGTGTGAATATGAAGCATCGGACGTTCTCACCACTGAATATCGAAGCATCACCACTGGCTTCAGTGATTTCGGATTCTTGCGAGCCAGGACAACTGGCCGTGTCGCGCGGCGAGAGTGTTCGCATTCTATCGCGACGTGGCTCGTTTGCTCGCTGCTGTCGTGTACGTCGTCGTTACGACAGTGTGTCCACTGGAATTGTACCACTCGTCAATCTTCTCATTCAGTGATGATGATCTAGTCCCAGATAACATGTGATGGTGAGCGCTGTTAAATAGTACCCTCACATTAAAATGATAAGCAATAAGATGCGATCTCTTCGCGATAATACTGTATATTGTTGCGCCCTTGTTACGTAAATATTTACACTTCCGGTATATTCATCGTTCCCTTTGGTAGGGTAAATTGTTTGACTGGTGGAATGCGCTTGCCTAGAGATTTGTAGTCTGCACATAGAATTCATTATGCCAACAATTTCTTGTGTTCATTGTGGCATTTCATTTGTACCTACACCATTAAGCGAATAAACTTCTTCATTGTCTTATCAGTGTGTAGAAATACAACGACTTGGTTTTAATTGTCAAAAAAGAAAGATCTGTGTTTAAGCAGACAATACATACTGTTATTTGGAAACCATTTGTACCAGATTATAAGAAGCTGCATCAAATTATGGTTATGAGGAACAGACGTGGGATCGGTATTCCGTTGCTCTATTTCGGAACTCTGAGTGTAGTTAAAATTTTAAGTATCATTACGTAGGCAGAACTATAAACGAATACACTGTAAACAGAAGTAGTAAGTTTGAAACTGATTAAACATGACAGCTAATGTCGTCTGTGACATAAACCTGTGGGATACAAACAGTTTTCTCAAATTGTAAATATTCACTAACCGTTGATCACCCAGAAGTTTACCACCTTATCGTGGGTGTGAGGTGTTTGGGGATGGTTAATAGCCAAGCAGGGTCTCCCGAGCCGAGAAGGAGTCCGATGTTCCCATCAGGAAACCCAGCTAAGAGTAAACCATTGTCAGGATCTACCACCGTCCCGTTATCAAACTAGTCGGATGGTAGGGAAATTTCTCTCTGATCTACACGGGCGGCGACTGCCTGTGCTGGTGAAAACCTGAGGATTTGGCTAGGCTGATCTCGGAATCCAGGGAACCACAATGGTTGAATCAGTAAATCTCCGGCCTTAGTGCCCTTACATTGGGTGCTCCGGTCTTCGATGTCGCGCTTCGATACAACTAGTGACTTGTTATCAAATCTCGGGTTGCAAAGAATGTCATTGGAAACGAATGAGCACTCTGACGACATCCTGCAGAAAATGCTTTTTGCTCCACACCTATAACAGAAGAACAGTCTTTTTCGATACCGAGCTTAACGCTATTCTTGTGGTCGCTGGCCGCATCAAATTCCAAGTGATCACCCTACAAGAGACGAAAAGCGGGTAGAATAACACGCCATTTATATGACGGAACCCTTGCCGTTTGTGAAAAGATATTTCCATTACCAAAGCTCGGAAGCGTTGGATTTGTCGTACACCTATCTTTTACATTTAGTCACCTCATGCGAAATCCTATCACTGCGCTTGGCTATTCCTCGCCTCCAGTTTCCATGTCAAAGAAAATCAGTATCATCAGCTGCTGCTCATCAACTTGTACAGCTGATGAAAGCGAACTGGACGCGTTTTACAACCACTTGTAGGAAGTAATCGGCAACGAGAAGTCCTCTAAATTCGTCGGAGATCTTAACGCCAGATTAGGACCAGCCAACGAAAATGAATACAGGACAAGAAAATTTGGAATTTGAGATCGACATCAGATTAGAAACCGTCTTGTAGGACACCCGTCCCAGATGTCTTTTCCATGCAAATTTATTTTTTTGATAGAAAAGAAAACCAAGTCACAAATGGATAGGGGAATCTTCTAACGGCACGACTCATGGAGTGATCGGTCATATTCATACGAACAGAAGATGGTGGCTCTTTTTACCTGAATTCTATGCAGGATCTGATCACCACCTTTTTCCAGTTATGATTCGATTCAGCCGTAAGCTGCAAAAGAACTCCTGTAATCATCCAGGAAAAAACGAAACAATTCGTGTATGACGACAATATTTTCAATCAAATTCTCTCCTCATTACTGGCAGATAAAGGAAAACCTGGCCAAGAACTACAAGCTGCTTGTTAAAAGACATAAAACCTATGCCAAACTCGCCCATTTGCTTAAAGAAAAAATTTCAGAATGTATCTCCATTACCACTAAGCAGTTGCTGGAAAAGAGAAACTAGAGTTTGGTCCTACTGCAGCACATTTAACACGGTTGATATAAATACCATACATAGAGGCAGGATTTACATCGGTATAAGTAGAAAAAGTTGTCGAAGATAGCTCATAAACGATCTACTCCGAAGAAGTGTCGTCCGAACGCGAATGATATCGTCATTTTTCCAGGAGTACCAGCCAAGAGAACCCTATGCTCAATGAACTCAGCGAAGTGGGAAGAAAGATTGGACTGAGCATAAGTATGACGAAGACTCAGTTCATGACGAACCCGTGATGCTGAAGCGAAGAATCAAACTGAATGGTTCTCTGATTACAGAGACCACCGTGTTCGTGTACTTTGCACGTCCAGTGAACATGGAGCAGAACATGAATGAAGAACTAGACAGAGGAAGGAGAGCAGCGTTCACCCTATTCGGGCTACTCAAAGAAGCCGACGACCAACTAACGGACACAAAACTCTGCGCTCACCTTTTCAATGTACTTCAATCGCGTCAAGAATTCTGTTCCCTAACCACAGCGCGCATGAACGATGCATTTTGAAATTTAACTGGTACTCACGTCTAGCCAGAATGAACAACACCTTAGATCTTACTTAACTGACACTTGAATAGCCCGTCCTCACTGGTTGTGCAGCCGCCAGAATAATCTCCATTTTTTGGAGGTTTGCTGGTTAAGTCATTGTGGTTCTCTGGAATCCCGAGGTCAGTCTAGCAAAAGTCTGCGCCGAGTCTTTACGACCACAGGTCCAGTCGCAGCCTTTGTGGACCAGACGGAGATTTGCCACCATGTGACTTTGATACCAGGAGGGTGGTGGATCCTGGTATTGGCTTACTCTTAGTTAGACTTCCTGATGGAAACGCCCGATTCTTCAGCTTGGGAGACCCAGCCAGGGGGATGAATCCCTCCACTGTACATCGCAGCCCAATACCCAGGAACACCTCCCAGCCACGATGAGGCGGCAAACCGTTAGGAAGACATCTTAATTCTCCTAAACCTATTTCACATTCGGGATCCAGAAGAATATACAACGACAGCGAACCAGAGATATCACCTGTAGTCCCGTTGATCGTCGAGTGACTCGAACCGACGCCAGTAAATCTTCCATTTTTCCCTGTCGCGTGCAAGAGTAGCCCAGTGGGTTCTGCTCGCTCTAGGGGCTCGTCGAGCATCATATCTTTCTTCTAGTTTGACATCCCGAGGAATCCATTCACTAACGGCCCTTGTCCATCGGTTCTCGTTCATACGCATTACGTGTCCGGCCCACCCCATCTTCGATTGCTTGGCGTACAGAACGGCATCTTTGATTTTTTGATCGTTGACGCAGGTCGGAGCTTCGGATCCCATCCCTTACTTGTGTGAAACGGGATGCTCCTAGCATCGTCCTTTCGACTGCACGTTCGATAACGCTGAGTGATCTTTCATCCTGCTTACGCAGCGACCAAGTTTCTAACGCATACGTTAGGGCAGGAAGTACCGTTGAGTCGAAAAAGTGAGCACGAAGTCGGGTGTTCTTTGTTCTCCTCACTACATGCTCGATGCTCTTGAAGGCTCCCCAAGCCGCTCGTTTCCTTCTGCTCAGCTCTGGAGCTAAGTTGTTCATCATATTGATTTCCCGACCTGGATAGACATAACTCGAGCATTTGGAAATACTCTTTCCGTTGAGCGTGAATGGGTCATACGAAACCAATCCGTTCCTCATGAACATCGTTTTTGTGAGATTTAGTCGAGCACCAATCTTTTCACAGGGCTTTATCAAAGCCGGTAAGCATACGTTCGGCTGTCATTAGCAAAGCGAAGATGGTGTAATTGCCGATCTCCGATTTTCACCCCCACATTATACCATTCCACTGTCCGCATGACGTTCTCGAGGGTGGTCATAAATAAATTTTTCGAGATGGTATCGCCCTACCTAACTCCTTTTTTTGACGTTGGTGTTAATATCGTTGTAGAATGGTGATATCTTGGTCGTCAAATTTTAAACAGCTCACGAAGAACCTTTACATACTGAGTAGGGACTCCCTCACTGTTCAGTGCTTCCATGACTATCGCTATCCCAGTTGAGTCAAACACCTTCGTAAAACCGATGAAATTGAGACAGAGCGGCCTTTTGTACGCTCGCAATACTTCAATGAGTCTTGTTATCGTGTGGATGTGGTCCATCATAATAAATTCTTTTTCGAAACCCTACTTGCTCACATGGCTACCCTTCGTCCAGCGTTATGTCAATCCTGTTTACGATGATTCGAGTGAAAAGTTTGTATACAACAGACAGCAAGCAGATTGGGCGATAGCTGCCCATATCGTGGAGGTCAACCTTCTTGAACGTTAGCACGGTCTTGCTGGTCTTCCATTGACTTAGGGCCTTGCATTTAGGTAGGTAACGCATGAACCGGCGAGCCATTGCGTTTACGAGGACTGGCGGAAGGTTCTCCAGGCGTCCAGATCTCATCCCCTCCGGACCTGTTCGATTTTTCATTGACGAAATAGCATGTCAGATTTCGGAAGAGAGAACCGGTGGTACGACATATCCATCCTCTTTTTATTTTATGTGATGGAAGGTGGACGTGACTATCGAAGAGATCCGAGTAGTATTCGTGAATGATTTTCTCCACTGCCTTTCTGGACGCTGTAACTGTTCCATCTGGGCGTCGGAGTGCAGTCATCTTTGTTTTGCTAATTGGCGAAGATTCTATGTGCTTTGCGAATGCTTTTTTCCAGCCAGCTTCGACCATAACTAGTGATCTTCTTTCTTCTCGAGATATTCTTTTTATCGCCTGTCTGCATTGTTTTACAAGTTCGAACGATAGTTCGCGGTTGCCCGCAGCTCGCACGATTCCACGCTGGCGTATCAGCTCGAGTGTTTCTGGAGACAGACGTCTCTTGGTGACTGAACTTTCAGCTTTCATAGCATTAACGTGAAGATGTTGAATGAGCTGATCGTATTCTTCGTCGATGTTATCGACAACGACATCTTCCGAACAGCCGATTAGTGAGCTGAATAAGTCCCAGTTTAGGGGTGGTTCTGGAACTGCGGTTTTTGATTTTAGCGAGTTTTCTCCTTTCCGCGAGAAATAGAATCTTGCAAGAAGGCGATAGTGGTCTGATCCCGTGTAGAATTTTGGGACAACAGCGACATCATTTAGGCAAAACCTTCTATTTACTATGATGTGGTCTATTTCGTTATGGTACTCTCTACCTGGAGACTCCCACGTCCAGCGTTGAGGGTGGGGCTACTGGAATTGCGTGTTACCATGGATAGACTTGGTCGCCATGATAAACTCAGATAGCCGCTCACATGGTTCGTTCTGTTCTAATCCGTGGGCCCCAATGTGAGGTTCTTCAGACGTTCTTCTTGGTTCAGTCGTGGCAATGAAATCTCCAATGATAGCCTTGAAGAATGTATGGTCTTCTCTGTAGAACTTCTCCAATTCCATATAGAACGCTTCGACTTCTTCTTCGTCATAGTTTGATGACGGCGCGTAAACGACAAAGATTGTCAAAACTGGTATTGATCCACATCTTTTCATCGTAAACCTCCGATTCGAGTTGTTAGTTATTCGAATGAATCAATGTTCATGGACAAACTCGTGTTGACGAGAACGCCGTCGCCGCCGACTCCTCTACTGTCGCGTGTTCCGAGGAACAGTTCTTTTCTGGTGTTATAGATGGCGTTGAATGGGCGGCGTCGTCTCGTCTCGTCTCGGCCAATTCGATGACGTCGTACCTTATCCTTCTTGCTTGCATGGGCAAGTCTTCTATCGAGGACTGGGATGCAGGTGTACATGCATTGTAGGTACAGATCGTCACCTTAATTCTTCGTGATCCAGGCAGCTTCCATTGGCCCTGAGATTTTTAGCAGCCTCTCCGTACTCGTCCTACCAAACGCTGCCGAATTAGGGGGCTCTTTCGGGGTCAAGGAAATGAGGCCCGTTTCTTTTACTGTGTTTAGCTTTTTAATACCCATGTATAGCTTATATTGCTGAGCTCTAAACCTGGGGGGCAGGGGTATACTCACGGGTGGCTTGCCAGTCTCTCCCAGAGTGGACATGGAGCTTACTTGTTGGAACAGACAGCTAACTCGCATATACGTATACCAGAGAGTATGCAGCAAAGAACACGAAGAACAGATGATAGATAGATGAAAAGAACTTTGAGCAAACTGCAAGCGAATGCAAAAGTCCGTTTGGACGACTACTCAGAATGGGCCGCTTTCCAGCCAAGCACATCAACAACTCGACAACGTCATCTACTTGATAGTGTAGTACGCATAACGCATGCTAACCCAACGGCCAGTGAAAACAGAAGTCCATCAAATCATCCAGTTTTGTGACCCTTAAATAGTCGAAAAAAACAATTCTGTGAAGGACGCACTCTAGTTTTACCTACGATTAGAAAATAAAACACGGAAACTTTCGCCACCTTTTGACCTTGAATAATGTGGCGAAACTTATCCTCTCTGCCGTGAGACCAATACGCTACTCTCGCTTATCATTTCGTTAACACTGAACACTAGTTGGTTACTTGATAATTAACCAACCAATTTATATGTTCTAACTTCAAATATTCCCCCTTGCTCAAGACCTCTTTCATTCGTGCCGTTGCGTTGCACTCATCAACCACTCGGTTCTGGATTTGTGGCCAGGCTCGGCATCCACGTGAAGCTCACAGCCTTATAGGTGTCGATCAATGTTGGTAGAATTGATTCCTTGTGAAACTCTGCAATAGTCCGTCTAAGCCGCCCCCATTTAATCGCCACAGAGGTGGCTGCTGTCTACCCCGAAGCGTACTCTTCTGGTCATAACGCATTAACGACTCTCAATATCACCAATGTGCAAATTTTAGTACCACAAACACTAATTAGAAAAAAAGAAGTTGGAGACATTCGTGACAAGGCAACGTAGCAACAATCTGCTGCACCACGCTCGGCAGGACAACGAAGGCACTCGCGAACATCAGTGTGATCTTAAACTGCCGTTAATCACCCTAAAGCCATCACCCAAAAACGCATCAACGAGTGAACCAAGACCCTCTGCCTGTTCTCTGGATGCCTACTTCATCGATAATGAACGATCCAGCATCACGATAAAATCAAAAAAACCACTTTATGAAAAACATCCATGCACACAGTACGAAGACTGGGCAAAGGTACCTCTGTACGCAACATCATACACAATCAGCCAGTACTCAGAACCACAGCCCTCACTAACGTACTTTTGTCTATTTCTTGATGAGCAACTCGCGGCATGTTGGTCCATAAGGCTCCTGCGGCCTTATTGAGCATGATAGCACGAACGCCGCAATTGTTATGTAACCAAGGCCATGATGCCAAATTCATGGCCATGGAACAGAGCGCACACTGTACGAGATGATCTACTTCTCGTGCACAAAATCTTAGGGAATGGGAAACGAAGTAAATTAGACTTTTGCATTCACCATAGATCTCACTGTTTACTGTAATTTCAATTTTAACATACTCAGGGTGTAGAGATGCTTTCCACCAGACTAATTAACGTGGACAACAAAAACAACTAGAAAAAGAATATTTAAGTTGCAAAACGATGGAAAATTCAACACAAAGCGTACAGAGAACGTGAGTTCAAAACCCAACAACACGAAACACTAAAAGTTATAATCACCACCATAGTATCATTTCAATGATTTCAAATTCAGAAGCGTTGCTGATATTTGTCGTAATCATACCGCATACCACTGCTTGTCGAAGCTCCTCCACCACTGCCAAATGTCGACCATCCCCCACTTCCTATAGAACTTATGTTCAAAGCAATATTATACACTCATATATATATGTATATATATATACAAAAGTTTTCGTGTGTAAAATAATCTCACCCCCCCCGGCAACTCGACAAGAAACTGAAGTGTAATTCATCACTACTACATAGAAGTGGTATCTATGATTCCTACTACAGCTCTCGCTTTTGCCGACTGTACCGCAAAGCACTCAAAATGCACTCACCACCAGCTCCTCTTCCACTCCATGCTGATCCGCCTCCAGAATGACTCACTGTTGTTCCTCCATTTCTTTCCCACGCAGACGACGAACCGAACCCTGCCCCTGAAGACGATCCCCAACCAGTACTACTTCCAATACGACTTGTAGTAGAGCTGTATGCATCTCTGCTATTACCAAAATATGAGTTTCCCCTTCCACTGAATGAGTGACCACCACGTGACGAAGAGTACCCTCGCTCGTATTCCTTTCCAGATGAGTATGTTGCAGGCTGTGATGAGCCATGTCGGCGTGGAGAACTGTAAGAATCATGCCGACTTCGTCCTCGACCTATAAATAGCAGTTCACTTAAGAAGTTAGACGAATGACAAAACATGGTGTTTTAAACATCAAAACACTCACTAGTTGCGGCACTTGATTTATGTTCAGAACGATCACGTTCCACTCTAGAGGAAGATGATCTAAATTTGGAACACTTAACGATGAAGTTATGAAAAGCGTCAATGAACAGATGACTTGCGAAAAAAAAACTAACCTATCGTTACTGCCTACATGACGTGAATGCGATTCTGTTAGAGATCTACGACTTTCACCTGATGAACGATGACGTGGCGACGGAGAACTAAGTTTATCTCCTCTTCCATCGCGAGATGAGCGGTACTCACTATGGCGACTCCTGTTGTCGATAAACAGTAAAAAAAACAAATTTGCAATTTATAAGTTATGGTCCTCAAAGAACACGTAAACGTGGGAATCTAAGCCATTTCATAATACGTTTCCGATAAACTGGAATTCACTAAGGCTTAAAATACTCTATACAAGATGTCAAAAGAAAAAGTTCGGGATTTATTGAATTACTGTCGACTTATAGCATTCACTATTGCAGTAAGACTGACTGTTGCTTACCTGCTTGATGAACGGGGTGCATATGAATCCTTCGTGCGTGAAGAGCTCATGGCAGCCATTTTCTGTTGTTGTAGCGCCGCTTGTAGTTGAAGTTGCAAGCGCTCTTTTTCAAGTTGCTCACGCTCAAAACGGATCCTCTCGCGCTCCCTCTCAAGTGCACGTTCTTTTTCGATCTCAGCCTCTCTACGACGATGCTCTTCTTCCTTACGACGCATCAACGTGAGCAGGTCGCGCTGACTCATTGTCTCTGGACGACGGATTGACGACACATAACCTCCCCGTTCGCCAGGTCGTGTAATTCGTCCCCGGAGAGTGTGTGACGTGATACCGCGCGTAAGAGGATACCGCCGAGCAGCGGATATAGTTCTCTGAGAATCACGTCGTGGATCCCGAGCAACCACTCTTCGTAAGAAATCACGCTTTCCAACTGACGATTTTGACAGTTTCTCTGAAACAAAACAATTACTGAAAAACATTGAACCATAAGGTTTTGATCGCATCTGAAGTCTCGTAGAGAAAAATTCCTCGCTCGACTCAAGCCTGCAACCTATGCGTATGCCAAAATGCGTAGCGTACCACTGTCGCGTCTTTCGTTGTTTGAAGATCGCTGTCTCTCTTTGTCGTCTCTCTTTCTGTCACTCCGCGAATTGTCACGTTTTGATAGAACTGATGTTGAAGAACCTGCACTTTTGGTTTTCGCATCGGCATTTTGAGATTTCTCAGTGACCACTTCTGCTTTATTCTTAGAACCGTCAACTGTTAGCTTTTTCTCAGAATCACGTTTAGCAGGTGACTCGTTGCTCGCATCTTTCTTCATCGGAGTCGCGGCTGTAGGTTTAACGGCAGGAACTTTCGATCTATCTGCCTAAACACGTTGTAACGAAACCATTAAAACAAACATTAATCGGCAGCAGAAAACAAATCGTCCATAAAGTCACATGGGTAGATGCTAAGATTTTGAGCCTTGACGAATCCGATTATCAATGAATAGAAATCATTCACGATTTGATTTCAACTTGCTCGCTGCTCAATCAACTCGAATATCTTGCACGATTCACCACCGAATCCAGCACGTAATGAATGCTCTACCTTCTCGACGGAGATTGTGCGTCCTCTGATCTGTGTCTTATGCATAGCGGCTGCTGCTCTCTCAGCAGCTGCAGTGTCGGCCATCGTCACATATCCATAACATGCCGATGTTGACTGCTTCTTCGAGGTGTAAATTTTCGCACGCACAACTTTGCCATACTGTGTACATAACACCTGTAAACGAAGGTAACGACACTCACATCGGTTACACTGGAACCTCGTGATAAGGAAACGCACAAACTATACTCGCAAGACACTGATTCGAACCTTGAGATCGGCAGCTTTAGTAGCAGAAGTGAGACCACGAACCCAAATCGAACGCGCTGCGATGTCGTTTTCTTTCTCATCGGGGAGTGGAGCCTGCACTGGTGTTTTAGCTGGAAGCTGAGCTGAAATGGTAACCGCTAGTTTAGCAGATGGTGTCGTGCTCTCGGCAGGAACGTCAGCGAGCGGATCTTCTAGCATCTCCTCGTCGTTCGTCGTCAAAGACGCTGCTGGTGCAAGCTCATCAGCTATGATTAGCTCTTTAGCATTGTCACCCATGTTTTCTGCTTTCTCAATGTCACTGTTAGCTGCCAGCTGCGCTTCTTCGGTATCCATCTGGACTGCCTCATCGTTATGATCACCTTTTGCAACGCCGTTCCCATTTTCAACTAAAGGTAAAATCATTTGAGCAATCCCACGACAGCAATAAAATACGTCCTTGCTACTGAATGTAATTTAACGAAGTCAATCAAATCATGTACATCGATTCAATGATGCCATAAGGCCCACCTAATACTTCGTTCGTCAGTGTTTACCTCATATAGCAATAATCAATTCTACACAAAAAATACTTTTCGAAACAAATGAAACAAAAGCTCAAAAACTGAAAACGTACAAGCTGGTTCTGGGGTGTTCATTTCAATATCAGCGGAATTATCCATTGAATTAGTCGGTGACATTTGTTTAGTACTTTTAGGTGATGTTCCAACGGGTTCATTTATACGAAACAAATATGTCGTCGGATCATGCCCATCAGCAATCAGAGCCTGAAATATGTTTATACACACATGTATGCATATGTATACGTATGCATATATATATATATATATATATATATATATATATATATATATATATATATATACATATACATATATACTTATGGCATATACAGCGCGTGTAATGCAGTGGTTAGAGGCGCTTGCAATACGCATAGGTTCGATTCCACACCTCAGGCTCAACGGAGCAAAAATACACAGGAGTTAGCGAATGTGTTAAATGCAGAACACTGCGACAAAAAATCCATTACTAAGATTTTTTTGACAAAGAACCTGAATGAAAAGAATCACAAAGATGTTTCTCAAATCCTCAGATCAAGCAGCCACCACTGGACTAGAGCAACACGAAAAATGGACGGAATTGGAACAATGGCACTTCGTTTATTCAAGCAAAAGAGGAGCTCTAATACCACGCAACACCACAACCCGCGACTTCCTTCGCGTTGGAAGCAACGAACTACATGTGTTTTTGCAACGCTTATGACGTCCCACTTTCACAACAGAAAGATGCCACATTAGATGACCACATGCAGCGTCATTCTGCCCAAAATGATGTCCGACAGGGAATCTCGTTGCTACTGTTCGACTTCATGTTTCTTCTGCCCTGTAGCCTTCATGAAAAAAGGTAGCCAAATCTAACTCAACCGTTCTCTGATTACAGAGATCATATCTCTGTATTTTAGGCGTCCATATGTGAAACGACACGAAGGAGCGCACTATTCGGGCTACTCAAAGAAATCTCCAATTGTACAAAAACTCAGCGCTCACCATTCTGACTCAACATTCCTCTCAACACTGCTTACCAACACAGACGTGAGTTGAGAAGTTAACTACGTCAAAAAATTCTGCTTACTACACACTTGGACGATGTTTCCTTAAATATAATCAGCGCATACAAAATGAACCCACACTGAGCAGTTCAAACCTTCGAATGTCATTTTATCTTTGAGTACCATGGTATTCTCTTCAAAAGCAACATATATATATACGTCGGCAATATAAGAATAGTTGACGACAGAAGAATGAAAAGGACAGAAAGGACACCAAAGAGACCAATACGGCTTTTAGGACGACGTGTGTGTTAGTGAAACTAATTGGCTGCAATCCCTACGAAGCGAGTTTCTATTAGCCTCCGTACTGTTCAGTAATTCACTGTTCTCCTCATAGGGAGACATGATGTTGTTATTATACCATTTATTTATACTAGCGGATGTTTCGACAGATTTCGATTTCTTCAGAGCCCGACAACGTCAAATTGATTGCAAACTAATTAGCCAACTTCATAACCCTATAACCCCCGAACCAAAATTTCAATCGCACTGGTAACAACATGTTCAGACAATCACTGTTGTTATAAAACTTTGCTTAAAAAAGGTCAGTTCAGAGAAATCGGTGGCAGTGATTGAAATACTAACGAATACTCTAAGATGCCAGCTAGTTCGTAACCGCTTGTATGACCACTCTTGAACAATGCAAATTTGCCGTAACGGTTTTAGACGCGGTTGTCGCACGAGCTCAGATACGGTGTACGTAGCAAAGGGTAAAGGCATGAATACATTGGCAAAACGGATAGACCACTCTGTGTCCATACAAAAATACTCCACTTAGCGTGCATAGGACACGGAGGCACATCGGAGAAAGTCGAAGCATTGCGGAAAAAATTACAAGAACCTAAAAACGAACACCAAAGATAAATGCCCTGTTAACATACTTGATCTCACACAATACCTCAAACCGAGCGTTCCACATCCTTATAATCTCTGCGACGTTGATCTCTACTAATAACAAGAAAAAGTGGAACACTCTAAGTGTTTGAAGAAATTGTCCCCCAATGCGGCGATTGATATTCAGCTTCCGCGTTTTTCCGTTAAGGTTATGGAATTATTTGGCTAACAAGTTCGCAATCAAATTGACCTTCACAGCCACCAAAAAAAGGAAATCCGCTGAAACGTCAGCAATTTAAATGAATTGTATAATAATAGCCCTCAAGAAAACAGCGAATTAGCAATCACCTCTACTACGAATGGATACGAACGGAAGAAGTGAGGGGGATATGGATGAGCTGTGATAACGGGCAAGTATCCACATTTTACCCACTCTTCGATGAAAGGTGATACAGATACTAATAGGAAAACAACATAATTTGTTTATATGAAAACAACATAGTAAGCTTTATCCTAAAACTATTGCTACATATGATCCTTTCATTTTCTTCCAGTTTGTGTTTGATATAATATGACTATCTGCCTAATGACGATTAAATAAAGGAAAAACTCTCGACATTCATCTAAGCCGTTAAGAACACCCCACATGTCTACTCGATCAAGCGTTGTAGAGGTCACTGAATGCATATATGACTTGCCTAGTGACCTGTGGTGGCCTACCAATATATCAAGTCAGTGCTGCGATCCCTTTATATAAGTCTGGTTCCAATCTGCTAATACCGGAGGGATGGAAGGCTTGGTGAGTCGAGGGCGCCGGATCGAAGCAACAACCACGTGTGTATTACGGGACACCTTTAACTAGTGCGTTAAACGTGCCTCACTTGGTCTCATGGGGACCGAAAACAAGAACGTGTGAAAAGAAAAAACTACGTCGCCAGTATAAATACCATGACACATGTTCATCGTTTCAAAACCGGATGAAACGGCCGCAAGTATCCACTTCTATTGAAGTCCAGACCAAAAATACAACAAACAGTGTATTTAGTAGTAATTTTATACAGTATGAACTCATGATGCGAAAGTGAATAAGTCGAACTGGATGGTTCTCCTATTAGGGAAGAACACATTGCATATGTACCTTGGGCTTCTAACGGATAAGGAGAATAACATGAAGTAGAAACTAAGCTGCAAAGCAGTATACGCTGTCAGAGAGAACCCATTAACCAACCAACGGTCCCCAAACTATGCACACCACCTCAAATCAATGGTACATCCCGCGCTCGTTATACACCTTGGTTTGATACTTAGAACCATATCAAATTGAGTATCAACAAGAGAGCTCTTAAACGCCTTTTGGAATTTAACTGGCATTCACAAAACGTCTACTCGATATGCTCAACTCAGGTATTCAGCACCTATCTTATCTTCGAGATACACAAGAATATACGCGCTGCGTAGATGGGGTAGTAATATGATGAAAAAATCAGAGGACAGGTCGCAAACTGAACAGTAGAGTGACTCTATAAGGAAGCTAGCGTCCGTTCGGACGACCACCTAACCACAAGATGACGTATTCATGGTTTACGTCAAAGGAAACATTTCTGGACCATAAAATCAGCCTCCTAAAAAAAATCACCATATCCGAAGTAAACCACCATTATGGACAACGAATGAGCTTGAAAGACACGAATGGTAAATGTGCTGAAGCACGCACTACTCGTTAAGACGGGATATCCGAAAAACCAAATATGTTAATGTCATATAACAACAAGTAATAGTACATCGATGTTTCTTCATCCGATTTCCACTTTATCAGGACATAGAAAAAGACCATTCCAACATGAAAGGTATTCGATTGAATTTCATCCATTTTGTAATCTCGATGCAAAAAGAACATTGTGTAAATCCCTCAAACCTCAAAACCTCTTATAGTTTGTAAGCAATAGCAAATGTGGCCACCCGATATTAAAGAAAGTCCTTCCAATAATTCATCATTAGGATCATAGATGACTCAATAGATTCTAATGCTCAGAACACTTCGCACCTTCTCTAGGCGATCCGTGAGAATGATCTTGATTCCGTTCTTGTCCAAGTTTCGTTTCTCCAGTTCATGCTTCAGTTCGGTCACACGAAGTTCACTCAGCAATTTCTGTTCACTCGCACAGTCTGTCATCCTGGAAATATACTCTCTTACGATGAGTAAACTCTGTCCAATCTCATACACGACACAGCTCAAGGCAATCAATTAGTACTCAGACGATCTATAAAGACATCAATTCAGTTACTTCCCAACTGAAGCGGAGCTTGATGCAGATCTCTGATGTTTGCTAAGGAAAACCACGCTATAACGACTGATTTAGAACTCCTAGAGAAAAACCAAAGCAGGTAGCCATTAGGGACAATTGGTGAGGGAAAAAAGGAGAAAAATGGGTCACCACATCACAAAAAGCATAAAAAACACTTTCTACGGATGAGAGATAAGCCCCAACGATTTCAAAAAGATCGACATAGGGATCGATCTTATCTTACTGAAACTCTGATCAGTTAAATATACTGGCACAAAACACAACAGGTAACATCGCCACTCGAACTGGATGGTGAATCGATGACCGCTGGGGACGAGCCCCGGCCCAATCAATACTCCGCGAAACTGGACGAGACGGCGTCTCGCAGGTAGCGCTCGTCCGCAGAACTTCGAAAGGAGCACGGAAATGAGCTACTCTATACCAGAGGGATACGTTGACTACTAGAGCGCTCATAAAGCTCATCAAACCTGAATGGTTCTGTTGGTACTTAAAAATAAGGGAAAATATTATTCGATATTTGTAGAGATCTCATCCAATACACGAAAGAAATGCGAGATATCAGTTTAAAGATCTCTCTGTGCATTGGATAGAGTGTATGTACTGGGAGAGAACAGAGCATATAAAAGGCCAAATTACAGGCACACCATAAAAATAAACGATAGCCCCGTACAGAAACACAACAGAAGTGCCATAAAAATGCAAGAGTGGTGGTTGGTGGAAACTAGTGACGCTCCTTATCATTAATTCCACTAAGGACGTTAATTAAGGGACATTGAGGACAGTGATATTAATCTCAATAAGGTAAAACAGACGTTAACTAACGTATAACTTGATAGAACTAAAAGCAAGAACCGACATTTATTCCGAGAAATGGAACCAACTCCATCAATACATGTCTTCATTAAGTCAATGACAAACCAGTAATGGTAACGGATACATAGGGGAAGAGTAAACCGAAAATGATACACGCTCTACACGAGCAGCCGAACCACACTGGTGTAGAACAACGCAAGATCTTCGCTTTCCGTAAAATCACTTGAGCTCAGAATCAATGAAGAAATCGACAAATAGTATCTATGAAAACGGTTGGTTGTTCAGCATGAATCCAATGCCCAGCGTTGGCAATTCCTTTAATGGAGACATTCGGAAACATGGATCGGATGTGGTCGTGATCAGCTATTTTTACATAATCCGATTTTTCACCATAGCAAAACAGTGTTGGACCTTTGAACGACCCAGCTGGAAATGTGTACCTAAGAAGGATCTCCAGATTTTTATCGATCCCCTTAAGGTTACACTGCCACCGGAACTGATTTTGTAGCTCACTGGGTACCAGATTCTTTAGTAGGAACTGTCGAACAGCCAGATCTGGTACGACGACCTCAAATTCTTTCAGGAGTTCTTTACGGCTTTTACGCAAATCCATAGCTGCCATTGCACGTATATATTTGCGAAAGTCCATATGTATTCCAAAATCCTTGTCATAAATCTTCGGTGAGACGTCTTCAATGATGAGTCGGTCGATGAGATGTTGCCATGATGGCTCAATCGCCAGTCGCATTGCAGTTCGACCACCCATTGAATGACCAAGCAAATGAAACTCGGGAACATCAAATTGTTTGGCTATTGATTCCATGAACTTCACCACATCAGCGCTCATTTCCTCATAGTTCATTACGTCACTCCACGGTGACTGGCCATGATTTCGGAGATCCAAGGTGTACACGGTGCAACCCAGCCTTCGTTGGAGTGCTTTTGCAACACTGTGCCAATTCTCCTTCTGTCCGAAAAGCCCATGGCAAATAACTAGAGGAGATCGTAGACGATCCTTGTCTGGATCACCATATCTAGTAAATGCCAATTCAAATGAACTGCAACTCAATTCGCATCTGTTCGAACAAAACCTCCAGGTGAACATCAGTGGAGAACGCCATTTGGATACCATCATCCTTCTGAAAAATATGGGAAATGCTGCATGCTAGAATATTGTAGTTTAACCTATGAAATAGAACCTAGCAGTAATCACCAACTACGTATACGGAGTTAGGGTAGAAATTTTATAGTAGGAGACCAAAGGTATGGTTTAACACATACCTTCCGACGCCTAAATTTATGTAGACGATATGTGAGGCAACATCTAAAGTTTAGAAGGTAAGGAAGTTACAGAATAGACTTTCCTCTATCGCTCAAAGGATGTATCTATTCCCTTTTCGCTATATCTTACTATCCAAAAGTTGTTTATGGTTTTAGATTAAATTTACTGGTTAAGAATAGAATTCTACAGCCCTAAAAGATGTACGTAGGTGAACAAACGATATTCGATTGGCTCGTCATAAAAAGTGACAGTTAAGAAGTCAGAGATGCGGAAGACAATGTGGAAACCCAGTGCTCACCGTCGAAGAATTTGATGCAAGTGAACTGGAGAATGAGTGATGATATCGATCATGAGTCTGAATGACGATGGGTAGTCAAACAGTGCATCATCGATAGCCGCCGGAGTGACGTGGATGGACGATTTCTACATCCACGGTAGAAATTTGGGAAATCCTTGTGGACGAGAATGTATATAGATTTTAAGACAATGTGCTATGAGAACACATAACTACCGAACCGAAGAGAAGACTAGTCAGGTTGGCCTCTGCCTTAGGATTAGTGTTCCCACATTATTATCGCTGAGGAATTATTCCGATTCCAATACTACTCCTACAAATGATCCTGCTGCAGCCGATGTTATGACAAGAAAAACATTTGAAAGCCTGCTAGCTAACCCACATTTGTAGACAAGTCAAACCTTAACCCCGATATCAAACCCCAATGGAACTCATGAATAGAAATTGAACCAGAATATGCAGCTCTGCATCAAGGTGTGTATTGACAAGACTTCCATTCCATTTATGGATACAACAGACTAAATTTCCAGAAGTTTGCACTACAGATGCAATTATGCTGCCGAAACTACAAATGTGGCTCACCGACTACCCATTTATTCTATTTACAGGTTGAAGAAAACTATACGCATCAGTAAAAAACTTCTCTTGAGGACTTCGAGCGAAGAAGCACATCCTATTAGCACCTGTCGGAAGGACAGATTGGGTATTCCTTTGTCGAGCATTCACATGAAGCTGAACAGTGAACCATGGACAGCACAACAGAATCTAATTGTGGAACTGAACATGTATTACGGACAGTAATATGCCATCAGTTCATGATGCGACTCATTCTCTTAGCTCACCAAAGTCGCAGCTTATCGAAGGCCAGCAGAAGCTATGACCTTAAATATGGGGGTAATATGAAACATTTTAGCTGCTGAGGAGTTTCAACGCCTCTGCTTAGAACCATGGCCCACCGGATGAGTACATGATAGTCCCATACCATGATTGTCGAAATTCAAACATGGTCGCCAATTTGTTAATAAGTAGATGGAACACCAACAATAACGGATGAAAATGAAGCATACAGAAAATAGATACAGTTTATTGGTACGGAAAGAATTGACTTCACAGAGATTCTCCAGTGTGAGAATTCAAAGATGAACCGGGAAGTTTTCTCTAGACAGAGAATAAAAACTTTATGTTGTTGCGTTCGGGATACGAACCACAGAAATATGGAGACGAACACTACATGAATAGTGGAGAGAGCTCACTGTTAAAACAGATAGAAGCATCAGTAGCGTACAAATTTAAAATTACTAGTATCAATAACTACAAATATGAATGAAGGAACACAAGCATAAACCATAGGCAACTACTAGCATCTGACTACGCTAAAGCTAAAGATAAAGGAAGAATGAAGCAATGAAACAGGATAAAAGCAGTATACACGAGCTAAAACAAGAGTGTAAATTTAATATGTAAATATACAAACATACAAGATAAAATAGATCACGGGTATATGAGTGTGACCAGAGTCCATTCACAAAGGTGGTGCAAAATCTGAGCACAAAGGGTAACCATATCAAGAGTTCGGTGGATATATACAGGATTTAAAAATGTTGCAAACACTAAGAGAACAACAGAATACGGTACTAGCCAGGATAAAGAATCACGAATAACGAAGAGATTACAAACAAGATCTGAAACTAATCATCCTGACTGTTGCAATATCATAAAGTTGCTAATCCTACCATGTAACCCGTTTATTCAAATAGCTCGAATGCCACCAGTAGATTCTATATTGCCTGTGGAGTTGGGTCTTCCTGGGTCATCTGAACAGGTAACTGACACTTGACACAAAAAAAATGAATTGCTTCTTAAAATATACCAGGTACCACAGAAAAGCAAAGTCATGACCGTAACTGCGTGCATGATATGAAAAAAAATTAGCTGGTCACGGAATAGTGCTTGAACCACAAAACTGCTGCTGAACCATTCCACCAACAGCGCGTTCCCTTAGTATCACCTGTCACCTCTACCAGAATTTCCGCAATCAACTATTCTACCAACAGAGTCTTCCTTTGGTATTACCTGTCAGCTGTATCAGGTTTTCCGCAATCAACTACTCCACCTTCCCAACGGTTTTCCGCCTCATCGATGCTAGGTGTTCCTGGGTGTTGGTCTGCGATGTACAGCGGAGGAATTCGTCCCCCCCGGCAGGGTCTCCCAACCTGAGAAGGAGTCCGGCGTTCCCATCAGGAAGCCTAGCTAACAGTAAGCCAATACCAGGATCCACCACTGTCCTGGTAACAAACTCGCATGGTGGTAAATCTCCCTCTGATCCACAAGGGCTGCGATTGCCTGTCGTGGTGACGACCTGGGGCAGACTTTGGCCAGGTTGTCCTCGGGTTGTTCCAGGGAACCACAATGGCTTAACCAGTAAATCACCGCCGAAAAATGGTGATTATGCTGGGGCCCGCACAACTAATGAGGACGGGCCGTTCAAGTACCAAGTATCAAGTAAGTAACTACTCCACCAATTGAACCTTCCCTTGATATGCCACAGCAATATAATTTGTCACTAAGCTCCAAGAATCGGTTTGAAACCTTGTGAAAATAATTATGGATATGAATCACAAGTCTCATAAGCGTTTTCCTCCAATAAGTTCTACGTCCTCCTATTAGATGCTCAAATATTAGACCAGCTGCAGCGGACACTAAAGGGTTTTCTGGTTTTCTGACGATAAAGAATAACCTTTTAATGACTACAGTGCTTAAGCGATTGTGAACACGACGGAATTGTAGAAGACTTTGCTCTACCGCCCTATGGGTATGAAAGATATTTATGTTACTATTTCCTGTGTTACTATGGCCAATTTTGCAAATAGACTGCTATCATCATTTTGGAGAAATTTCAACCACATACTGAGTTTATTACAATGTTTTTTAATATCTGCACATTCCATACAATGATGATTAGGATGAAATAACGGTTAACTATTAGTCAAACCACCAGTTAAAAAACTTTTTTGGAAAAGGATCTCAGTAAACCATTAAGTGTAGAACGGTTTTTCTCTGCTCTTACCCCCACTACTTTGATCTGTTTTCGATTACTTATCGAATCAATATGCAGTGTGCAGTAAAAAAAAATTCTGGAATGCAATAAACTGAAAGTGGACCTCGTACTGTCCATACCACGCGTATGAGCTAAGGTTACTCAATATTTAACTCAAATTATGGCTAGAAGTGAGAGTATTTAACCACGTTACACTTAGACAGCGCACTTCAAGGACTACATGATTTTAGATGGGGTATTTTAACCCTTAAATATGAATTTCATTTCCGCAGTCATCATAGATCTTGACCGAGCTAACAGTTTCTATTTTTAATAAAGTAAGAACCCTTATGCTACTAATCATAAACGTTGGTAAGAAAGGTAAGAACCTGGTCAATTGCAGATGGTTCTGAAGTATGCCGAGCGACAAGCTTTTGCAACGAAGGAAGATTACCGTTTGATGCAAGTCGCTTCAGCAGATCCTGTGCAGTTTCTCCTGAAGTGAACATATTAATTTTTGCAACCACCGCCCATCCAAATTATGCACTGTGGAGCGAACAACTAAGAGCAACAATTCTGCGAAACTTTAATTAGTAGATAAGACAGTTCTAAATAAATAATTGACATAAATAATTTGACAATTAATAAAAAACGGTGAACAAAACAATTCCGTAGGAATAATTATTGGAGCAAAAAAAGAGATCGTAGAAAACTTCGTAATGATAGCACTTTTCAGCACAGCATACTTGTCTTTTTTATTCTGAAAAAGTTTTTAATATCTCCCTCAATTAAGACTTAGAGCTCAAGGCATAATTCTAGTGCGGCTGCCACGTGGAACCATGGTATTTGTTGACTGCATAAACTGCGAACTGAACAAGACTTCATATCAACAAATAACCCTACACCTTTGGCTACACTTTTTTCCACAGCAATACTGATACTCTATATATCTTACAGGATAAAGGATAAAGCTCGCGACATTGAACAAACCCTGAGAGATGCGCCAAGGAAACGACTTCACTAAGCACCGTTAGAGATGACTAAGTGCATATCTGGCCTTTACAATGACTCGCGGCGACCTACCGATGTACACAGTCAGTGTGCAATCCTCTCAGACAAATCTGGTACCAGTTTGCAGACCACGGAGGTATGGAAGGAGCCGGGGGGCGCGGGAGCAATCCCATGGGTATTGCAAAGCGTCTCTAACCACTGCTCTGCTCTACATGCGTCTTTTTTTAACCTTACGCTCTTCTATTTATTGTATATATCTGTAGAACATTTCCTAATCTATTCTGTGATGGATAAAGTCTCGCCCACTGTCCAACTACGATGATGTCAGCCTTCAGTAATCAGTCGCACAATATCCATTCAGTACACTTCCTACCATACATACGCTTTGTTCACAACGACGACGAAAATTTGTAACATTCACAATGACACACATTTTGAAAACACTCAGAAACGTGTATTGTGTACGACTGCGTCGTAATATCCTATCGCCTTCCTGCTACAGTCTTTCTAGTAGGAGACATACTATACTACATTTACATTATTACATTAGTAATAGTATTAAAATTGATATTGGAATTAGCATCAGTATTAATACTAACACTAATGTCAATGTTAATATTAATATCTTACCTTCTTGGATTACTAAACCAACACAACGTATGTAAAAAAAAATTGACACCTCCGGTTTAATATCTTGTATTACTATGTTAACATTAATATTAATATCTATCTTAGCTCTTCCCTACCAATAATCTCAAGAGCTGGTGAATAACGACTAAAAATGAACTCATATGGGCTCTAAATGTTAAACATGCCGGTTAACCCTTCTTTATCTTCACATTTGGGGTCCATGTCGTTGATATTTTGTGTAAGCTCAATAACGTAACATTTCTTGGAGAATTATCTCGTTAAGTTCAGGTGCATAGTGATTTGAAGACATATACAGTTATTTCAGAGAAGTAATAAACAACAGGTTACATTCAAAAGGTAGTGGTTCTAATTCGAGAAAAGAGAAAGCATACCTCGAGAAGGTGAAGTTCGTCCTATTACTAAAGGAGTACCACTTGACAGGTCACGAGATTTTGCAAGAATAGCAGCAATTCGTGCTTTCCGCTCATCAAGCTCCCGTTGTTCTTGTTCTCGACGGAGACGATGAGCCTTACAAAACATTCCAAATTACTACAGAAGTGTTCACAGTAGAAGAAACACAAAAGAAAACGTAATGAATTCGTTACTTAACGAAAGCACCTCTTCTCTTACTGAATCATCAAACTATGATTATAGGGACTGTTTAATCAGATTACCACTCCCACCACTTTTCTCCCGTTCATCGTGACTGGATCCGCCGTCAATAAAGTGTCTATTTGTTCATATCGCGTGCGTGCCTCTTGAGTTTTGTTCATTTTTTGGAACTCGAAAACCATAAAATATCTCTTCCAAGAGTTCCTTGTGGTCTAACAAATATAACAGTTAGGGCGGCGGCTTTTTCGCAGTGTTTGCCCCTCGCTGGTACGCAGACTCTCAAACGCTTGTGCAAATGTTTCCGTTCGTCCACATTTCTGCAGTGTCGGCAAGTTGACATGGTTTGTTTGAGATGACAAAAACATCTATTTGATATATGGCCTTGCATGCGGATATATAGGCCAAATATGCATTAAAAAACTACGACGGTTAATGCATGATGATCTGTGCGCATGGGATTCAATGCACGTGATGCGAGAACGCATAACTCCCGACACCAAAATTCTTGTAGTCCCGCTTCGGACACGACCGAATTTCGAGGCTTTACGGACATAATGATTCTTTGATAATAAACTTTCTAATAATTCTTGATTGCTAACGGGGCTGAATGGTCCAGCACTCAGTAAAATTGTACAGCAAACCTTGTTCTACCACACTATCACGCGCAGCTGTGTTCCATCTTAAATTACAATGCTTTTAGCATTTGAAACTTTTGCAGTTTACGTTATGTTTTGTATCTATTTCCCTACTTTTTACATCTCCTCACTCCATAAAAGAGTTTTTCTAGATTCACGCTTGACATAACATCTGCGCTGGACAAGCTATCTATCCATCAAAAAGTGCGGCAAAAAGGCCCCGAGTTACGAGATAAGCCAACGAAACGGAAGAGCACAGAATGCAAAACACTTGGTTCACTTAGTCTTCATAAATTCATAGGATAAAGTGCGACTCGGTCGATGGGTATTGGTTGAGATGAACACTATTAGAATCTACAAATATTTGCAAACGGATATAAGTCTCCTAGTACCAACAAGAAAAAACTCTAACTTTGTGGAGCCCACGAAACATGTTTTTCGCTACATTGACCTTGGAGTCCATTCCACGAATCCTTGTGCGTCAATGATAAGCACAAAGTCGTTTCAGGTCCATATTTAATCCTAATTTGCTTACTGGGATCCTCGCACACAGTCTCATGAATAAAATGCTAGGTGTCCCTCAATAGAGATGGACTGATGAGCCTTACAAAATATTCTATATTATACTAAACATGCTGAATAAAAAAAGGTGAACAATAAAAATACAAACTCACAACGAACTCGTTAGGCGGAGAAGGTAGCTTCTTCGTCATTGAGTCATCGATCTCTTTGGTTATGGGGACTGTTCCAGGGATATCACCAGAAATGATAGGAGTTGATTGGTTTTGAAGTCCATCTGAGTACGTTTCGATGCCACAATTAGTGATAGAAACCTTAATTATGACACACTCACACGGTCTTCACCCAGAAACGAAAAAAAAAGGAAGTGTAGGGAGTAGACAGTTTGTACTAACACTATATTTGTTCTCCATAACCGGTTGATGCGTTTCCGCTGGTTGATCAGTCAACATAATATTGGATTCACTTTCGCCTGGGAACCCCATGGTCCGATTTTCACGACACAATTTTTCAGAAATTTCTTCAGTGAGTAGCTCTTTAGTTTGCTCAGTAGATTCATCCTCAAGCATGAAATTCACTGTTCGATTCTCACAATGTGGACTTCCAGCGGGTTCCTTATTGAGCACTTCTTTATCTTGTTTTTGGACTTCATCTTCAGGTAGAAACTCTATAATGCGATTGTCACAAGGTGAATTTCCAGCAGCTTCTTTACTGAGTGCTTTTTTATCCTGTTTTTCGACTTCACCTTCAGCTAGGAACTCTGAAATTCGATTGTCACAATATAAATTTCCAGTGGTCTCTCCATTGAGCGGTTCCATAGTTTGTTCCTCCACTCCGTTTTCAGGTAAGAACTCTGCATTTTTTTCACAGTGTAAATTTCCAAAAGCTTCTTCACTGAGCGGCTCCTTAGCTTGTTCTGCAGATGAAATGTGAACAGGCGAGGCAAAAGGTTCATTGTGTTCGACAATCGCAGGCGAATGTAGAGCGGGAGGTTGAATATTGCTACCGAATGCGTTGACCGTGACAGATGCGTTCTGAAAAAACTATTACATGAATCTAAAATGTAAAAATCAAATGGAAATACACATGAAATGCGATTCAACACTTCGAAGGGAACATGGAATATATAAAGTACAAAGAGACACTTCTTAGATAGAAGAACCACTGGTATCATGAATAAAATCAAGTGGTGATGAACAAGTCACGTCGTTATCACCGGAGTCTTCCTTGAAAATTCAAGATCTAGCATCAAAAATTAACCAAATGACTCTATTACAACAAGGAGTGACCAACATCTAAAAAGACGTTGCTGACAAAGTCTACCAAGCAACAGTATTACAAATATCTACATGCAATAACGTATCACCGCTGTAACTGACCGACATTAAGACTTTAGAGTCATCGACTTCAGACACTTCCAAGACCTCCTCGCTGGTTTGCGCGACCTGTTTTAATTTTTTTCTTTGCAGATGTACAAAAAACTACAAGAAGCAAAACCTATGTGACAAGTAAGAGTCAACTGGATCTCATTCGATTTATTCCGATTGTTTTATAATTGACATTACCTCATCTTCTGATGGATTTGACGACACAGGAGCCTCTTGAGGTACGACATCATCGTTCTAAAAACTATTCAACATGATCTGATTGTAAACAATACAGTAGAACAGTATTCTAACTTAACTAGTTGTTTAGAAAAGAAACCATACTCCTAAGCACCTTGTAGCAAGTCGCTTGACCCTAAGCTATAAGCTGAGATCAGTGTATTACCAGGTTTTGCTGTAATTCAGTTCGAAGAAAACTATGTATAAATTTACTCCTTTTTTCTATTCACTTCGGATATTTTAGATTCCTGGATAACTGTAACGTCAATAAAACAAATTAACCAAAACTATGCGAAGAAAATGAACGAATTAAAAAAAATGGGTGTAACAGAAAACATCAAAGCTTTTGCGTTTCAGAAGGTTCACACGGAAATCCTAAAACTCTTCGGCTTCAAATTAAAGAGAAAAAAAAACGCTCGCAACTTCTAGTCTCTGTGCACTGGTACTACAACTCAATTCCAAGATGCATTTGACGATTGAAAAGTAACTCCCTACTCTAAAAACCGATGACTTATTTCTTCCGAAGGCTTACAGCCTCATCCCATAAACTCCACTGAAATTCATCGTACCATGTTATGCATAAAACAGTACTGAACAAACTAAAAAACTGAACTACTACGACCTGGCCACAAACCCATCAGAACGAATCAGTGAGACACAAAGGTTGAATTGACAATTCACCTGTATCGCCTGTAGTCCTGTTGATCGTCGAGTGACTCGAGCGGGCGCCAGTAAATTTTCCATTTTTCCCTGTCCCGTGCAAGAGTAGTCCAGTGGGTTCTGCTCGCTCTAGGGACTTGTTGAGCATCATATCCTTCTTTTAGGCTATGCGTGAAGAACTTTGACCGCCGGGTCGGTAGTCTTCCTGCAGTACTTTCAACATCCCGAGGAAACCAGTCACTAACTGCTCATGACCATCGTTTGTCGCTCATACGCATTACGTGTCTGGCACACTTTATCTTCGACTGTTTGGCGTACAGAACGGCATCTTCGATTTTTGATCGTTGACGCTGGTCGGAGCTTCGGATCCCTTCCCTTACTTGTGTGAAACGGGACACTTCTAGCATCGCCCTTTCGACTGCGCGTTCGATAACGCTAAATGACCTTTCATCCTGTTTAAGTAGCGACCAAGTTTCTGACGCATACGTTAGGGCAGGAAGTACCGTTGAAACGAAAAGGTGGGCGCGGAGCCGGGTGTTCCTTGTTCTCTTCACTACATCCCTGATGCTCTAGAAAGCTCCCGAAACCGATTGTTCCCTTCTGCTCAGCTCTGGAGCTAGCTCGTTCATCATATTGATTTCCCGACCTAGATAGACATAACTGGAGCATTCGGAGGCGTTGAGAGTGAATGGGGTATACGAAACCAATCCGTTCTTCATGACCATCGTTTTTGTGAGGTTTAGTCCAAGAACAATCTTTCCACAGGCTTTATCAAAGCCGCCAAGCATACGTTTCGCTTGGCTAATGTTTGGTGTTATAAGGACGATGTCCTCAGCAAAGCGAAGATGCTGTAACTGCCGACGTCAATTTTCACTCCCATATTATCCCATTCCAGCGTTCGCATGATGTTCTGGAGAGTGGCGTAAATAATTTTGGCGAGATGGTATCGCCTTGCCTAACTCCTCTTTTGACGTCAATGATAATATCTTCGTAGAATGGTGATACCTTGGTTGTGAAATTTTTGTACAGCTCACGAAGAATCTTTATGTACTGAATAGGGACTCCTTGACTATCCAGGGCTTCCAAGACTGCTTCTATCTCGACTGAATCAAAGGCCTTTTGTAAATCGATGAAGGTGTGGCAGAGCGGTCTTTTGTACTCTCGAGATACTTGAACGAGCCTTGTTATCGCGTGGATGTGGTCCATCGTACTAAATCCTTTTCGAAACCCTGCTTGCTCACATGGCTGTCCCTCGTCCAGTGTTCTGTCAATCCCGTTTAGGATGACTCGAGTGAAAAGTTTGTAGACGACAGACAGCAAGCAGATTGGGGAGTAGTTGTCGATATCGTGTAGGTCACCCTTCTTGGGCAATAACACAGTTTTGCTGGTCTTCCACTGAGTAGGAACCTTCCATTCAGAGAAGTAACGTGTGAAGAGCCGAGCCAGTGTGTTTACGAGGAGTGGCGGAAGGTTCTTCAGGTGTTCTGATCTTTTCCTGTCCGGACCTGGTGCTGTTCGATTTTTTCACCGACGAAATGGCATGTCGGATTTCGGAAGGGAGAACAGGTGGTACAATATATCCATCCTCTTTATTTCATATGACGGAAGGTGGACGTAGCTATTGAAGAGATCCGACTAGTATTCGTGAATAATCTTCTCCACTGCCTTTCTGGACTGTAACTGTTCCGTCTGGGCGCCGCAGTGCATTCATTTTGGTTTTGTAATTGGCGAAGCTTCGATGGGCTTTGCGAATGCTTTTCCCAGCCTCTGCAGCTTCTACCATTATTGCTGCTCTTCTCTCTTATCTTCTTTTATCGCCTGTCTGCATTGTTTTGCAAGTACCGACGTTAGTTCGCGGTTGCCTGCAGCTCTTTCGATTCCACGCTGGCGTATCAGCTCGAATTTTTCTGGAGACAGACCTCTCCTGGTGACTTTCGAACTCTCAGCTTTCATAGCGTTAACGTGAAGATGTTGAATGAGCCGATCGTATTCTTCGTCGATGGTTTTTTATGGTGGTTTTGGCACTTCGGTTTTTTGAATTTAGCGGCTTTTTTCTCCTTTCAGCGAGAAACAGAATCTTGCACGAAGGAGACGGTGGTCAGATCCCATGTAGAATTTTGGGACAACAGCGACATCGGTTAGGCAAAACCTTCTATTTACTATGATGTGGTCTATTTCGTTATGGTACTCTCTACCTGGAGACTCCCACGTCCAGCGTTGAGGGTGGGGGCTACTGGAATTGCGTGTTACCATGGATAGACTTGGTCGCCATGATAAACTCAGATAGCCGCTCACATGGTTCGTTCTGTTCTAATCCGTGGGTCCCAATGTGACGTTCTTCAGGCGTTCCTCTTGGTCCAATCTTAGCGTTGAAATCTCGAATGATGACCTTGAAGAATGTGTGGTTTTCGCAGTAGAACTTCTCCAAGTCCATGTCGAACGCTTCGACTTCTTCTTCGTCATAGTTTGATATGCGTAAACGATGAAGATTGTCAAAGCCGGAATTGATCCACATCTTTTTAATCATAATCGCCCGATTCGAGTTGTAAGTTGTTCGAATGAATCGATGTTCATGGAGAAAGTCGCGTTGCAGAGAACGCCGACGCCGCCGACTCCTCTACTGTCGCATGTTCCGAGGAACAGTTCTTCTCCGGTGTCATATACGGCGTTGAAAGGCTGGCGTCTTCTCGTCTCGGCCAGACCGATGACGTAGTACTTTATCCTTCTTGCTTGCATGAGCAAGTCTTCTATCGAGGACTCGGATACAAGTGTACGTGCATTGTAGGTACAGATCGTCACCATAGTTCTTTGAAATCCAGGCAGATTCCATTTACCCTGAGATTTCAGCAGCCTCTCCGTACTCGTCGTACCCAACGCTGCGAAAATGGGAGCTCTTTCGGGGTCAGGGGAATGAGGCCCGTTTTTTTTTACTGTGTTTAGCATTTTGATACCCACGTACACCTTGGTGGGCCTTGAACGTGGGGGGGGTGGGTATACTCACGGGTAGCTTGGCAGGCTCTCCCAGTGGACATGGAGCTTATTTGTTGGAGGTGATTCGTAACCACCTCCCAAATACTTCCCTGTCACTTGATTGCAGGCTTTTGGCCGAATTGACTCGTAGAATACAATCCGCATAAGCGAGAACGCATCCAGACACGCATGCATGAATACACCTAACAAATACAGAAAGTATGTGCCAAATCGGCGCAGCAGAAACAGGGAGTTTTCAGCCACCTGGGGACGCGTCACGTAGCCTCGCGACTAACGGGCTATCGGGATCCGTCATAAGAGGGAGATCCGTGAATTAGAGGGGAATAAACAATTAATGCACAACAACCTCAACCACTTCATAACGCTCACATGTAGGTGCTTTGATTCAACATAAAATCCTACGGAGTTGAATAAGAAATAAATCCAGAATGCAACGATTATAGTAGTCTCTAATGTAAACAGTGCTCTATGGGAGGTTGCGAGACAATGACTAATTGGTGTACAGACAATAGTGCTATTTCAACGTAGCGGAAATCAGCAGACGTAATCGAATCGCGCACACCAACTACCTAAAGCTACACACTGACTACACACTGACTTACCAGCGATACAAGGTTGACACCAACTTCAACATGTGTACTAACGTCTGAAATTTTCGAGGTATTCACATCCGGAAGATTCTCGATGTCGACAGATCCAGTTTTTCCGGTTCCCACCGAGGTTGTCGCATCAGATTGCTCACTGGATGCATGCAGCACCACTGGAGCTTCATTCTGATGCTCAGTTGAAGACGGTGACCGATTTTGAACTGTCTAAATGTGATAAGTTAATTCCTATGAACTCCAGCCTAAGAAAACCATAACAACATCCATAACAAAGCCAAAATTTTAAAAAAAAACTGCTGGACATTTTATTTTCCTTACACTGCGTCACCTCGGTATCACTACCACTGTGCTACCCCGCTTCTCCACCAAATATAAAGAAGATGTATCCGACAGCAACAAATCTTATGGGGAAAAAATCTCCATATTCAAACTGCTGTTGTTTGTCGAACACTGATTTTGTCTAAACAGTGACTTGCTGATGCAAACTAATTTCAAGACTCAGCATGCCCATAAAACAAAAAGTATTTTATCAAAGAAGACCTTCCGAAAAACCAAGAGCTTGTGTTGATCGATTCCTAACAAGCGCGCCACGCATCAACTCTATTGAGCGTCGGAGAGGTGACTGAATGTATATTTGACTCATGCTTCCGATGTCCCACTCATGCGTCCAGTCGGCATTTTCGTCCTTCCGAACATATTCGCTTTCAATTTTTCGACCCCAAAGGAATGAAGACCTAGGCAGTTCAAGGTGCACTGTCGAATTTTGGAACATGCGCACAACACAGTTCTAAACACTGCGCAACGCGCGCACCTGTACATGGTAGTTTTCACAAAAGGTTTTACCTCCAAATACTAAAAAAGGTCAACGAGATAAAATGATTTGCCAAGAACATAATTTTTGTGTTGTGGACTAACTAGAACAAAGCAGAATCTATGAAACACTTATATGAACACATGAACTGGTTTATACATTCACGATGACATGAAATATACGACTCATGTGCCACAAGGTTGTGGCCAGTACCAGATATGTAACTCATTTTCAAAGATTTTTTTTAGGCGCATACATTTTTTTATAAACATCTCATTTTTGACATGAGTTTTAGGGAAAAGCTGTCTTCGGTCCAAATACAACTTGGAAAATACTATTTTCTGTACGACTCCATTCGTCCCACTAGTCCTCATGAAGACTTCCAATTAATGCATAAACAGAACAACAAAAAGGACTCTCGCTAACGATAAAAGCTTTCATCCTTTCTGCCCCGGTAGGGTACCATGGCCGACACATTTTTCACACTACGGACGGCGGAAAACCAGCCTTTCTCCTACATGGCCGCCGACGACTACCTGCTCATTTGTTTACGTTTTTGAAGCTCTTAATACATAAAAAATAAACGAATCAATTATTCGAACTTACCAAAACACCAGGCTTCAACTTTTGCTTAAAATTCGACTCCTTTGCTTTCGATAATTTGGCTTGAACTTCCGGAGATTCACAGGAATTAGCTGGAATATACATAGATGCATATTCCATTTATATGTATACTTACATGTGTATATACATATATGTATACATATATAATGGTAGCTGGACTTATGTATACAACCACACTAATATACGGTAATTTTTTAAACTTTTCAAGCGAGAACAAGCTGACCTAGGGTCGAATTAGAAGCACTAGTCGTAAGCTGATTGAGCCGCTTCCTCTGTAAACGCGCTGTAGGGGTTACAGACAGTTTCGTGGAAGGACTGAATACTGATTGAGTCATAAGATTCTGCGATTTCGTCACGGCTAACTGAAACAACACGGATTACAATGTGTTCTAACGAATCAAATTGTTTGTGAGGGAAGTGGGTGTATTTTTTATCGCTGCACATATGAAATGGAAGAAAAATGGAAAACTGGAAACACGTCCGACCTACAATGAACTGAAAGGTAAAGATCCTAGTATCAACTTGGTTCGACCCCACCAAGCTCACCAAGTCTTCCTCCTACTGAGGTCGGCTAATTCGTACAATTGCCTTAGAGCTTGGCAACATTGACTCGATATCGGGAGGCCACCACGAGTCCTTTTTAAAGCCAGTGCGTCATTATTTGCATGCACGGTGAAGAAATTGTCAGTATGGCGCCAGAGA
Organism: Angiostrongylus vasorum; assembly: GCA_018806985.1. NCBI lineage: Eukaryota > Metazoa > Nematoda > Chromadorea > Rhabditida > Metastrongylidae > Angiostrongylus > Angiostrongylus vasorum. The sequence goes on from JADANN010000286.1 coordinate 281,915, forward strand.
GTTAAAATACCATCGATGAGGTCATCGGTGTCTTTGGCTAGTAAATGTTTAGGAAAACTGGCGGACAACAACTGCTAACCACTGGTTATCAAAAAGATGTTCGATGTGCAGCAGGAAGATCACCAGCCTGATCACCAAAAACCTTGAACATCTTGAAAATAAAAATATGATGCTTACCAAGTCCAAAGCGCGAACATGATCTATTGGTCTAGTTCTACACGCGAATGGGAAAAAATACAGACTTTTATGGTAGGAGAGTGACTTGAAGATCAGTGAGGAAACACGTAATACCGGTTACGAACATATAAATTTCACTGGTTTGTCGTGACTTTAGGAAGTTGTGGTGTTTTTGGGTGTCGAAATGCGACGCACATCGGAATTTTTCAGAATCGAAGATCTGGAGTTGAGAAATCTGGAGAAAAGGTTCGACATTTCTATGGAGACGAATAGTTAAAACGTAAGCGGTCAGATATGTACGCGAGCTCAGTTACTATTTGACGACCTAGATTCCTCAGTATATAGTCGACAGAAAAATAAAGGACGATGAAGTAAGGTGAAATACGACCACTACTCAGAGGTTAGTCTAAACAGTACTAAATGTAAAAAATTATTACCTTCGATTGGGGGAGTCGAGGCGTCGAATTGCTTTGGCGACTACTATCTGAAGGTACATACATTGAAGTAGACATTGCTGAATTCCCCGAACGACCATGTTGTCCATGAATCATACTGTTGGATAGTAGCTAAAAGCAATGAGTTTTAAAATGCTCCTTCGTAAGAGCTAAATGCGAACTAAGAACTTTGCACCGTCTGAGATATCAACAAAATTCACCTGTTTGTCACGCAATGGATGTTTTTCGTGGTTTTTCGGTTGTTTACACTCAACGAACGACAGTTCACGAGGTGTCGATGAGCCAAATGCGTACTTTTTCCGTGATGGGGCGTTGACAAGTCGTGATGCAGCAGCATGGTTCTTCTCCAGAATTTCCTAAAGCCATCACAAGTACCACACACATTCGAAAAAAACCCAAGCAAAAATCTTATGATCGGTGAGTGATTGACCTTCTTACGGGCGTTGTCGCGTTCCATCAAAGCCATTCGTCGTTGCAAAACATCTTGTTGCCTTTTAAGTTCTTTAGCATGTCTTTCCTTTCTAAAATTCGTTACTTAACATACAATGATGTATTTGTATGAAATCACGTTTTCTATTAGGCTTAGTTGAGGGAAAAAAAAATTCTTTTGTTGCTACCAATTTTACGATTGCGATGAACACACTTTATAATAAGCAACTGTACTGGTGTATATCATTCCAATTTTCAATTCTTTCCTAACAATTTTTCCTATAACATTTCTTCTACAATTTAATTTAAAACAATTTCAGACTGAATGGATTAATACTCTCAAGACAAGCAATCTACAGATTCATCATAAAGTCTCCCCTACAGTTCACTGTGCAACAAAAACGACCCATTTTCAGTGGAATCTAGAAAGGCGACGAAAAATGGCTGCTGCATGTAAATAACAACATTCAGTACAGTGGATGGCCAAACCAAGCTCGTCTGAAATCTCCTTTCATAGCAAAAAGAAGGTAGTGATTTTGGTGGTCTATAGCGCTACTAATCGAACACAACGTCATAAACTATGGAAAAAATGACAACAGAGAAGTACTGGGACCAAGTAGATGAAAAATGATAAAATTGTGGCGTATATAACCAGCAGAAAAGGTTATCAAATTTTGTGCCACGACCACGCTCGACTACTCATTGTACAACAAAAAAAGATTTCGATCTATTAGTTGGAAGAATCTTTGACAACCAGACCACTGCTTAAAATGTTTTCGCCACTACGAGGACATGAGAACAGATGCAGCTTTGCACCCCAAATGGTCAAAGATTGGATCAGTCCTGCCATGTAGTGCGTATGAAAACCAACGGACAATAACCGGTAGCCACTGGATTCCTCAGGGAAGTAAAACGCATACAGAAAGACCAACAATCCGATGGTCAGAGCTCTTCAAGAAAACCGTGGAAGAACAATATGATGCCCAACGAGTCCTTGGAGTGATCAGAAAGCAATGAGCTACTCTTGCACCCGACGCGGTGATATGTAAGATTTAGATTGGAAGACTTACTGATGCCCGCTCGAGTCACCCGAAAATCAACGGAGTGCCAGTTGATACGGGTTATGTCGTTACTGTTGTGTTAACATTGCTTATATAGACTTCCAACTACCAAAGTTTATGGTTCGAACTACTACATTAGTAGTAACAGCGAGCGTGAGGTCAAGAGAACAGAACCGTCCACTATCGAATTAGCCGCCAGTGACTGCATCCGGTAAAAAAGAAGCACAGATTTCCCAGGATTCTAAAGAGAATCAACTTGACCACCATTCAACGGCATTCATGGAAGGGAACAAACCATCCACCAGCAGTCGTCCAGATGTAAATCCAAAAGAACCTCTGTAAAGGGCGAACGCGAAACACCAAACCGGATTAAAGTAGTGCTAAGCATCGCACATCATGTTTTGTTACGTCTATGCAAAGTAGAAATAAATATTTTGGAGTTACTCCTCAAACAAGAACGTTGTCGTTAATACAAAAGTACTATATCGATGTTTCCTAAACGAAAGACCAAACATTACTGTTGCAAAGGAAAAAAAGGACCGAAACACTAACTAGATGGTAAAATGAAAACATACAATTCTCTCTGTTGTCGAAGACGCTCTTCGTTTATCTTCATAATTCTTTCCTCACGTTGACGTCTAACAGCTTCATGCCTCTCCTTGATCAGACGTTCAGCAGCCTCCTTCCGACGACGTACCTAGTTAGTAGGAAACGGACTGGACTACTTCAAGTGCTCTACTTTAATGAAAAACTCCTTTACCACTACAGCACACTATGACGTAATAGTAATAAACACCTCATCTGCCTTTTCATGAAGTTTTCTTGGTTTGGGAGGCAACACTGTTCGAATCGATGTGTCCATGTCGACCGAAACAGAAAACAAGAAAGAATAGGAGAAACGCATGCAAATGTCTAGTATACAGGTATGTTAAGAGTACAACAATCTCTAGTATAGAACCGTCCACACGGTCAGAGTTTGAATTAGCTGTGGTTAAAAGGTCACAACTATGAGGCAACAGTTTATGCCGAAGAAAAAAGGTGCATAAACTTATAACCTGAATAAATTTCATGAATACCATAACAATAACAGTAAAGCGAAATAACACATCATAACAACAGGCAGCAGTAACAAGGGAACACGGAATTGGTAATGGATGCCACCAGTATAAATCGAGATTTAGACCCCAAATGGAAGTCTCAGCAAACAGGACGAATTTCACGGGTTAGATAACCTTACAAGCCGCAGATAACATCACTTTTGGAAGAAACGTAACACTTAAAAAGAAAACAAGTAGAAATTTTGGAGGGAAAAAGAAGACAAAACATTTATAATCACAATGTTTACCGTTTTATTTACTGCCTTACTTGAAGGCAGTAAATAAAACGGTAAACATTGTGATTATAACTAAAAGCCTCAGCTTAACTGGGTTTAATGCCGATGTGGGCTCCCCAGATCAGTCCCGGTCACGGGTGATTGCTGACGGCACAGATCGATAAGAACTAGCTGAGAGACAGGCGAAACGAAGGACCCGCATGGTGTGGTGGTGAACGCGCTACTCCCCGGAAAGGACAATAGCGCGTTCGTTCCCCACCATAGGCACCTGCGGTCCAGAGTTTTGCAAATATCTCAGCTACGTTGAAGTTGTAGTTATATTTCTCATTGTACCCTGCCATTACAAAACATTTACTTAGTAGATGAGGCGAAAGCAACGCTTTGCAGTACACACAACTAAAATCGAAAGTGAATGTCCACATTGAAACAGGTACCTCAACACCTCGGTCTTTCTGACCTCATGAACTACTTCATGTGCTGCCTATGCGCACGCTTCTTCACATGCTTTGGTGTCTTCGTCTTCCTATTCTCTCTTTGCTCTTCCTTTACCGCTTGCTTCCTTGCTTTTCGCTGCTCAGGTGTTTCCGACTTGTCCCTGGAAAAATTAAAACGAAATGAAGAGCACTTAGAGGTACAGAAAAAGATCCATGGAAACAAAAACTTTATGACAATAAAATGAAGGCCAAAATCAGGAAAACATAAAAAATTGAAATTGGTATTTTAAATGAAAGACCGTTCAGGATCTTAAGTGAAACGACAAAAAAATTGTGTAAGAATAAGCACGCAGAAGGATACGATGAAGTTTTGGTTTTCAGAAGGTGCTGAAGTCGTTCTGCACAGGTAGAACAAGTGCCGTTATCCAGAAGTACGGAGTCTGAGCAGCTGTGGGATACACGGCGGCCGATTTTTGTAGGATTAAACATACATTCAAAAAGTACTTATTTCCTGGTAGCTTCAAATTCACGGCGAGTGTAGCGTAGAGATCGGAGGCGCCCTGCGACACACACGCGGAATCGATCCCTGCGCCCATGGCCCACCAAGCCTTCCATCCTTCCGGGGTCGGCAAATTGGTACCAGACTTGTCTGGGAGGATAGCAGCACTGGCTCGATACATCGGTACACCACCGCAAATCATTGTAAAGGTCATATATGCATTCAGTCATCTCCAACGATGTTTAATGAAGTGGAATGCATGGCGCATCCCTCAGGGATTGATCAATTCCGAGATCTTCATAGTTTTTATTTTAGCTTCAAATGCAACTCATTATATGCGAAACACGGCCATGTCTCCGAGGTAAACGATGTAACTTACATTACACAGAAATAACACGTTTCGCTGCACATAAAAATAGGTTGATAATTATTAAAGTAAAAGACCAAAAAGTTTTTAACACAAAAGATGAAAAATTGAAAGTATACAGCACTAAACAGATAGGATTCCTAAATTTACATCACCTGAAGTACTTGCTGATCACTACTTTGTTTCGCTCCTTAGTAACAACTTCATCAGCTTCAGAATCTTCACCATGCAGAACATATTCAAGACCTGGATCACTGTCTCTAACAAAACCTTCTCCCAACACGTCAACCTGAATTCAAATCTGCCCATAGCGGACACGAATATGAAAAGGCATAATGACTGAACAACACCTACTTTGGAGACAATGTTTTGAAACGGATTATTCGTTTCTTGTCCGGTTTTCAACAGTGTACTATCCCTCTCAAAATGTAACACATGATCGAGTTTCTGAGGTATGAATGCATTCATAAACAACATGTCATCAGACGTGTCTAGAGTTCTGAAAACAATAATTTCCGCTGTCAACACTACTGTCTTTTTTCTTGTCTCAAGTGCAAATGATACCTCATTCCAAGCCATCTTTCGACGTCTCTGCTAGTGACTAACGGGTCGACGATCAACTCAAATAGTTTACAAGTAGGAAGCACAGGAACAGATAGATTCCTGCAACCAGCATATTACATACCATGAACTTTCTAGTGGACTGGGTACGGAACTGAAACACATTTTGGAAAAAAATACCTGAAAAACTTGTTGACATTATTACAATCTAATCTCAAGAAGTGTAGAGAGTACGGATGGTCATGCTCTACCGACTGTGATACATCGATAATATATAGGCGATCATCCAGAACGAGAATGTTGTACTCCGAAAGATCAGCATGAACCAACTTACACGTACGATATAACGTCCGCATGTCACGAACTAGTTGTAAATACAACGAATCCGCTACCTAAACATAGTAGTGGATACGAACTGCAGAATGGGACTGCGACGACTAGGCTTCAGCTGAGAAAAAAGATCTGATAAGTACGCTGAACAAGGACCTCAATACTTAGAGTCGCATTTTTTAATAGTGGAGCAGGCCAGCCATCATGACCGATGAATTCCATTACCAAGACATGGCCCTAAACCACGCCTAAGAATAATTTTCGGCTTTGGATTTATAAAAAACTTAAAACAGAAATAACAACCTTTAATAGGGCAGGTTTTGGGACTGGAAGACCAGCTTCATGCATGCGCAACAGGTTTCGCATTTCTTTTTCAGCCCAAAGTGCCACCATTTTACGTGGATTATGTTTGCAGTAGCCTGTACGATATCTAGAATAACTACACTTAATGGAAGACTGTCGTTCCTTTATTTAACGCAACCTTTTAGAAACATTTTGTAATAACCATATGATTCTTACCTATATTCACCGGTAACATAGCGCTCACGATCTTTGAAAGTGAGGATACTTGTTTTGTAGACTTTCACTGCAAAAGAAGTACTGCCATCCGTAGCGTGATAGACGTTCGCTTCCTTCCCAGTTGAGATACATCCATGTATATTAGTTAGAGTTCCACGTTGCAGAAGACGAAAAAGAACTAACCTTGTTCTTGGATCAAGTACCTGCAACGCAATATGAACTTGGCGCAGTCACTGAAAATTACACCTAACAAAAAAAAAGATCATAAAGATAGAAAATGAAAAAGCTCTCGGCGTTGATCAATCCCCGAAAGATGCGCCATGCATTCAAGTTCATTAAGCATCGTTTGGAAGTGACTGGATGCATATCTGGCCTTTACAATGGCTCGCAGTGGCCCACCGATGTATCGATCCAATGCAGCTATCCTCCCAGACAAGTCTGGTACCAATTTCCTGACCCCAGGGGGGATGGAGGGCTTACTGGGCCTAGGGCGCGGAGATCCATCCCGATTGTATTGGAAGGCGCCTCCGAGCACTGCGCCACATACGCCTTTTCATAAAAGAAAAGATTATGTAACCAAGTATGTATAGAATAAGCACCTGTTCTACCGTTGCTCTATCCGCTCGGTCCTTAACACGCCTCATTTTCTTTTGCGTCGCCGCATCAGCACTGGATTCCACAGAACCTTAACACATTCGCCATAAGAGTTTTGCCGTTAGAACGGCATTTTAACTTCAAATTTGTTCAAAACTGAAACCTTGAAACGACCGAAACAAGTTTACGTATGCATACACAGAATTTTTTTAATACAAGCTCATGAATCGCAGATCTTACGGACCCATTGCAGTACCGTCAAAATGTCCCGTGTCACGGACTAATGTGATCACTTTGACGCTACGATTAAAAGGTTGGACGACAAAAAAGTGAAAGAATACGTCTCATCGGTCCCAGAAAATTATAAATTTATCAATGTGGAATAGAAAGTTGGGACCTGCTGCCAGAGATCCTCAATAGGGTTCACTATGACCTGAAATCCAATTGTTTAAAACTGAGAGACACAACTGTTTTCAGGAGCAGAAGCATTGGAATCAACATATTTACTTAAGAAGGTGTCAAATAAAGCAGGGATATCGCACAGCTCAGTAAACGGTCTTCCAAATGTCGCTTAGCAGTTAAGGTCGTTTTCGTAAGGAATTTTAGAGAAGCATGGAACATAGTCACCCACTTAATACGCCTGAGATATGTCTGCTGTTTGGTCCGAGCTCGTGGTTACGGAATGCGTTGTACTTTTTAGTAAAATCTCCGCTTTCATCTGTAAAGTCGCCCAGATCACTATCGTTACCTTCGCAATCACTGATGTTTACGGAATCGAACACGTCACTGAGAAAATCGTCCTTTGCACACGAATCAGCACCGGAGTCGAAGACGACGGCACCGAGCGCATCAGTGTCTATCATGGCAGTACTACCCATCCCATCACGGTCTATATCCTACACAGCTGAAAGGGATATAAAGCTGAAAGCAGCACTTCGGTGGGAAATACTAAGCAGGACTGATCGATAGATAACACGGAGCGGAAGACATGAAAACGAACCGCCTTCCGCAACTGCTGCACTTCCTTGGCACGGCAGCCGAACTCCAGTTGGGACCCACAAGCTGGTGCGTCACGGCATCCTTTGAGTGAACCCCCCACCGCAGAACTCACGGACACCCAAAAAGGTGGACCGTGTCCGGGGGGTTCGAACGCGGCGGTGAGGGTTTCTCCCACGAAAAAGCGATAGGGCTTCGATAGATGGTGAGCTTGTGGGGCTGAGGCCTTGCAGAGCCCTAAAGCATGGCTTTTCCTCAGTCCTTCACTATAGTTCATTTGCCAAATGCGTCGCTGTCAGAATTTTGAAGGATTTTGTTGCTTTTGTCGAGGGCAGTACAATATTTATTATATCAGCCTATTTCATGCGATAGGCACGACCCATTATAACAATAGACAATGAACAATGAAGAACACTGGGTTAATGGGTCAAAAAATTGAACTTCTGATACCCCTACACCGGATGACAACGCCATCTTTTCGATGAGGACCAGTGAAGCAGGGACAACGATCAGTGCGAGCACGGAGAAGAACATGGACGAGGAACTAGAGCAGGAGAGCAACATGGGCTGCATTCGGGTTACTCAAGGAAGCCACCGACTAACTAACGGACCCAAAACTCTGCGCTCACCTTTACAGTTCAAGAGTCGTCCCTGCGCTCTTGTGCAACAGAAACGTGAGATGATTCTTCAGCCACACCAGGAATACTGCGCATTACTTACAGAGCGCTTGAACGATGTCTTCTCAAATACAAGAAGCATACACAACATCTAGGCGGAATGCGCAGCTCTTGTTTTCGAAGTCTATCCCATCTTCAGGATCCAGGAGAATACACATCAATAGCGAGACACAGATGGGCCGGTTACATAACAAGAGGAACAGGTGACAAAGTATGACAGATGGATGAGGACAATAGTGGAATGGACTCCAAGAGAATGTAAGCGTCCTCTTGGAAGACCACCCAAGCTATGGGCGGGCGTGTTCGTGGCTAGCATCAACCATTTTCACTCCTAGCTGGCAACAATTTCAAGATTACGGAATAGGCCTCGCAGATGTCACTATGTTCAGAGCAGATCACCACCATGGACGACGATCACGCTAGAGTTAAATGAATGGAAGCTATGTTGGGGCCCACATAACCAGTGGAGACGAGCCATTCAAGTATCCAAGTAGGTAACTGGAGTCTACAGCTTCTTACACACCTAAAATCTATGTAATTCTTCGTATTCTTGTTGAGCAAACGCGAGGTGTTATTTTTATTCTTTATTCACGAACAAGCTGACGTTTCAGCGGATTTCGCTTTCCTCAGAGCCTGGAAAGGTGTCAAGTTGACAGCAATTGACCCTTCCAGGCTCTGAAGAAGGCGAAATCCGCCGAAACGTCAGCTTGTTCGTGAATAAAGAATAAAAATAACACCTCGTGTTTGCTCAACAAGAATACGAAGAATTACTTGATCAATGCCGAGGTTGATAGAAAGTCGGACGTGGGAGTTAAAATCTATGTTTTCGTTGACAGCGTAATAAAATGCAGTAAATCCTCAAACATTTTTTACATTAAAGCATTTGCAAAGACTTCTAAATTCAATGGACGACCAGGTGGGATCATATAAAATGACCCCCATAGGTGTCATACGAAGGCATGATACTGGCCGCTTTCACGTTTAGATCAGCATATCTCATCCCATATCAAATTCTTTTTGGTTGGTATCGAAACCATTTGATTGTGCAGATCATTTCCTACAAGATACAAGCTATCATTTCCTTTAAAATAAACCTCTGGTTTTCTGTAACCCATAACAGTTATGACTTCCGCTTTTTTCGCAGCAACACTCCTCTTCTGAACACGAAAGCACTTCAACAAGCGAGATTTCGTCTGGCAGGACCCGATGGTTTTCCCCAGTGAGTCCCTCACGTTTTCAGCTGTTGCTCATCTGTTGGGAATTGTAAAAACATAACTTTCTCTAGCAATTTTAAGAAACTTTCAACTCTAAACATATTTAAATATGAGCGGACTCCGTGGAGAAAAAATTAGATTTACGATGGAAGCGATAGATCAGTCTGGTTTATAAATCTATGAACTTCTGCAGTGCTGATACACTCTAGTGACTGAGGAGTTCTCGTTGGCCATCGAAGAGCCGTTTTCGTCGCAAACGCGTAAAGCATAGAGTTCCTGAGCTCTTGACGTTAGTTTTTTGGAATTCGTTTTCGGGATGGATTATCGTCAGCGCTAATATGATTTCAATCTCCAGCTATTACAATGATATTCGCTTAGTGATCGCCAACGCTTTACTTATCCGGTTAGCCTAATCGTTCCGAACAAGTTCTCTATTGTTGTCGATCACAATGCGAACCGAAGGGATCATTGTTCCCGGCAGATGACGTTTGCAAAGGAATGTATTCGAAAGCTCGTTCATCGTAAGATTTTTGAGGACCATCGGAAAAAAAATACGCTTTATAGCTTTTTTGTTTACTTCGGAGAGAAAATCACGAGATGATCGGTTAAAGTTACAAAGTATAAAAAAATTAGAACACCTACATTTAGTAGTTGAAATATCGTCATTCTCAACCAAAAGGCGCTACGAATAAAAAATCCAAGATGTTCAGCATAGTCTGAGGTCCAGGACCGCTCAGTCACAACATCCCTGAGATGGTTCCATCATTCCACTTCAAGAACCATCGCAGCGAAAGTGATGAATACGCAGTCAACCCATACAACGACCTGCGAAGGCTTCCTGATGTATTCATTCACTACTGCTATCCTTTCAAACAAGTCTGATAGTAGTTTGTCGAACCTGGGCTGATGCAGGGTTTGGTTGGTTTCGTGATTGAACCAACAACCGTTTTCTTTTGAGTTCGAGTAAATTTTATCAGTTCGCAGAAAGGAACCTTGCTAGAATTCTTTTTTTTCAATTCCACTTTATCTTTAGTAATATGAGACGATATTATTTCCTTGATATTCTAATAAATTAACGCTTATTTTTTAATTTATTTGACTCGTCTTCACGTCTACTGTGCGGATCCCAGCACTTCTCACATCCACCTGTTTCTTCGCAACCATTATCCACGAAGGTCTTCCAAGTTTCTACGTGTGGGTTCGGATGCTGCTTGAGGATTTTCACTTCATCTTGAATGTCGTAGAATGGTGGTCGAGCAATTCTCCCTGGAGTCCTGAGATAGCCGGGCTGGAGCGCTCCCAATTGGATTGCAGAAAATGATTTTTCCCAGGCAAGTCCGGCACCAATTTCCTGACCCCGGGGGGATTGAGAGGCTTGGTTGGCCTGGAGCGGAATCGAACTAGCACCATGCTCATGATGACGGACATCACTACCAATGGACTATCCGCCCCGTAATAAATCAACTTAAACATTGTAAAAGTGTTTGCTTAAGAATTCAACGGCAAAATCGATATCGTTCCAGTACTATCAATTGCTTGGTTTTCCGTCTAACTTAGAAAAAAGAAGCAGGGAATAACTACGAATTGAAAGCAGGGGTGACGAAGAGTAAGAGATGAGTTAGCTTCCACGCGTTATCTAATCAACCAAAGCGCTGTAATCCTAACGTGAATAACGTGTTCGTTATAACGAACCATTTTTAAAGGAAACCAAAGAATCCTATGGCGGTAGGGTTCAGTTTTCGAGTTGATTTCACACCGTGACGACCATGCGGAAGATTAAGAGCACAGTTGGCAAGAAACTGCTGAAGAACACCACCGCGAGCCTCATTCCGGAACCTCAAGGCGCTGAAGAGGAGTCACTCGTGCAGCAGGTCACTTCCACTCACTTCGTTGTCGTAGTCGAAGATGAGAATTCATGTAATCTTCCATGACCCACTCAGCTAGCGGTATTGTCCAGTAGTTGCATGAAAATAGACAAGTACGATATCTGTATACCTGATACCTGTAGGATCATTGCTACGATATTTAGATGAAAGCGTTGATGGATTAAAATGATGAGAAAGACATCTGATATATGACTCATATCTTCACTATGCGTTGGAAAAATCTCTACTACTTTTTTTTATTAAATATTACTAGTCAAGGACGGATAGAAAAGTGGTAGTGATGTCCGTCATCACGAGTATGATGCTAGTTCGATTCCACTCCGGGCCAACCAAGCCTGTCATCCCTTCGGTGTCGAGAAATTGATACTGGACCTATCTGAGAAGAAATCACTCTCTGCAATCCAATTCCGAACGCTTCAGCCTGGCTATCTCAGGACTCCAGGGAGGATTACTCGATCAGCATTCTACAACATTCAAGATGAAATGGAAATCCTGAAGCAGCAACCGAAGCCACACGTAAAAAGTTAGAAGATCTTTGTGGACAATGCATGCGAGGAAACGAATCGAATATGAGATGTGCTGGGATCTGCACGGTAGACGTGAAGACGGGTCAAATAAAATAAAAAAAATATGACTTGTCATCACAAGTTATACAAGTCCCAGCAACTTTTCGTTGGCTTCATTGCTTCGAATTCGTGATCTACAATAGAATTTTCGAATTTTATTGTGGGCTCAGTTGCCAAATAATGATTTCATCTTCTTCATGAATACTGTTCATTTCTGTTCTTCATGGAACTCCGAAATAGCTGTGCTAGAGTCTTCCTGGGTCCTTATTATAGTCACACAGCAGAAATCACGGGCATAGGGGCGGAAATGAACGAGGGGCTATATTGTGCGTAACGCACGACGTCTCTAGCCATTTCGCTACACGCTTGCCTATCTGTTAATAAATGTGTTAAGAAATATGGCGAGGATGATCGCTATGGAAGTTTTGTACAACTGCCGCTTGTCGAGGAGTACTGTCTGAACATCATCGTTGGCTGCTAACGCTTCTTTTAGTAATCACTTTTGATTTCTTGCTTATTCTTTTATAACTTCAATGATGCTGAGATACTTGCAAAACTCCTAACCTCAGGTTATCTCAGGTTACAGGTTATTGTCTGCGATGGGGATCGAACTCGTTATTACCATTTCTGAGGTCCATTGCTGCTTATGCTGGTATGCTGCCCAATAGTAATTAGGCGATACCTCACTCCAGATTTGCTACGGATCTCAGCAGTTCTAAAATTAGTTTCATGTGCTGCATTTGTCATTCATAGCAAGGTGGTCAGATTCACATGTGGACTCGGCTGCTGCTTGCTCACCCGTCGTCTTCGCTCTTGATTGATGTTGAATGCTAGTGGAGCGAGGCTTTCCGCGAGAATCCATAGATATCCGTGCTATGCCGTACACAAGGCTGCATTATTGGACACATCTACTATATATTCGCTGACTTATTTCTCAATCGAGCGATTGAAAACGATGTGTGTTTTATATGGAAACGTAATGTTGAAATACGGTATACATGTAGATGGGCAAAGCAATGGTCTCGGTGGAGCCAGTGTGTAACAAGCGAGCTCCCGGAAAGGGTAATCGTGGTTCGGTCTGGCCTGGTGTCCAAGTTTTGCAAATATCTCAGGATCATTGTGGTTGTATTTCACATCATATCTTGTGGTGAAAAATTATAGCAGGCAGCAAATAAAAAAAAAGAAAAAAAGGTTGACATGATTTCGAATACAGCCTCAGTCTAACTGGGTTCAATGCCGATTCGTGCTCCCTAGATCAATCTCGTTGATGGCTCATTGCTGATGGCACCAATCGATAGGAAACTAGCTGAGAGACAGGTGAAACGAAGGACCTGCATGGTGTGGTGCTGAAGGCGTTAGCCCGCGGAAAGGGTTCGTTCCCGTTGACGGCTGATTGCTGATGACACCACTAGGTAGAAAACTAGCCGAGAGGAAGGCAAAGAAAGGGCTATGCATTTATGGTTTGAATCCGCCTTGGCATTCGTCATAGTTCAAATTTACTGTCTTGGCTTTTATTTAGCCGGGGGACCTCAGACACGGATACTACCACTGAAGCAAAACGAAAAAAATCTAGTACGGGCGCCGAAACAGATGATACGAAGAAGGATGAGGACAAATCGGATTCCGATGAGGTATGTCGGGAGAATCTCAAGTTATTGCAGTGTATTTCATTATTGTTGTTCGTTGCAACATTGAAAAAAGGTGGTATGTTGGTTATATATTCATCATTTAAACCTGTAGTGGACGCGTGTGGAGCAATGCTCGGAGGCGCTTTGCAATACACATGGGATCGATTTTCGCGCCCCTGGCGCACCAAGCCTTCCATCCCTCCGGAATCGGCAAATTGGTGCGAAACTTGTCTGGGAGCACTGCCTCGATACATCGGTTGACCACCGCGAGTCATTGTAAGGGCGAGATATTCATTCAGTCATCTCCAAACGATGCTTGATGAAGTCGTGTCCATGGCGCATCCGTAAGGGATTGATCAACGCCGACAGCTTTATCCTTTATCCTTCTTATCCATTTAAACATTTACATTACTATGGTTTTGTTTTCACATTTACAATACAACTCATACAATCTCGATGCTACATTTTCTTAGACGTTAGACTTAGACTCTTTAAGGATCCAGCTTCCAAAGCGAATTTGCACTATGGAAAGGCTGACAAAAAACTTTGGAGCAACTACTTTCGTCGACGCGGACAAACGGACTACGTGGCATGTAAGTGGATCGCACGTAAGATGAAGAAGATGAAAATTTGTAAGTGAAACTCTTTGACTACGTCTACCGAATCCGCTCGTCCGACCAGAACACTGGTTGAATGCAATGATTTTCGGTAGACCTCTAGAAAAACCTCACAGCAATCTTTCACCGTCGACTATACAAATACGCCTTGCTCTACCGCTAATATTTCACATCAAGTTAGGCATTTTCTTTTTTTTATTTTTTAAGCATTGCATTGCCAAAGTAGAAATGACATGGACGTTTAAGACAAGTCCTCAGTAGTAATGCAAATAAGTTACGTAATGTTTTAAAGTTATAACTTCTTATTCGATCTGGTCCTTCAAAAAAAGCAAAAACTAGCTACTAGAGACCTTATAGCTGTAGAAGTACGTAAGCTGTAGTAGTTGAGCTGAACAATGAGTCATTGCTTAAAACTCAGCCAGATACTGGTTGTCTGGTTGAGATGATTGTCCAAAAAGCAACGAACTCCTCAAGGCAAATACCGAATAGAAAATGCGCTTCTACGGAAAGTCTGTGGTATAATACGAAGTCGAAAAAGAAGTCTAGTATACACGTTTTAAGCCAAACTGAGAGTGCAGACATTAATCAGTACACATGCGGTGTCGGGCGGTCGTCGAACAGCTATCATAGAAATCGCTTCAAATGCAACAGTTTTTGAACACCAGGAACCATTGGATCCGTTGGAAAGATTTCGAGAAAAAAGGTTCCGCTTCACCTTAATGAAATCGACACAGTGAAGCAAAACTCGGATTATGTCTATCCTTAAAAGATAAAGGATAAGGTGTCATGCGTTGATCAGTCTCGTAGGGATGCGCTATGCATTCGACTTCATTCGTAGGATCATAGAGGTGGTTGAGTGCATAGTTGGATTATACAGTGGCTTGCAGGGGGGCTTAACGATAGTCAGCGTTTTTAATCTCCCAAATTAGACCTAGCAGAACGCACACCAATGATGGAACATAGACGCGCCGGTCATATAGTGAGAAGAACAGACGACAGATGAACGATAAGCACTGTAGAGTGGACTACAGGATTCAGACGTCCTTTAGGACGACCACCTACATGCCGCACGGACGCGTTCGGAACTAAAGTCAAACAGCTGTATTCACAGCTGCAATGTATTATAGATCACCGTATTAGACTCGCACTTCCCACCATGCTCGAATTAAACCACTGCCATAGACGATGATTGCGAGGCAAGGAAACGAATGGAAAATATGCTCGGGTCCGCGCAATTCGTGAAGATGGTCTGTTCAAGTACCCGAGTAAGTAGGTCGCCAAACTAGTCTTATACCAATTTGTCGACATAGGACGGATTCTGTGCTTAGTTAACCCAGGATGTGGAATTCCACCAACGACCACGTGTGAAACGCATTTCGAACTCCTGCACTATATATGATCTTTTTTAACTCTATGCATTAGAGATAGAAAACGATTCATGCTTCAGTTTTGACGTTTGGTATCTGGAAAGAATCAGCAACACCGAACTTGATCGCTCCCTACACATCGCTATGCTCTCGTCGGCATACCGACTGAACTGTAACCTCCGCAATTCCAATGACTCCATGAAGGAGTTTGGCTTTCTAATTACGCCTAGTTCTAGAAATTTTTTGAGCTCCTACATTATCGTCAACCCAAGATGGAACTACACTACATCTCGCTTAGTTTCATAGCGTAAATTGAAGCGTTGTGTGCTGTGATATATTCGGAATAAGTCTAGTGTTTACAGGATTACGGTTAACCAGAAAAAAAATTCCAGAGAGGTTTTATAGACCCTTCTGTTCCTAATTTATAATAGAAATGTATGGAAGAACACGAAAACTTTCGGAGATCTCCCTTATCCCTCACCAAAAGATTTCCAGACGGTTCAGCGCAAGGCTACTTGACGTTTATTCTTTCCAGATGGCCGATATAAAAGTGATACTTGGGGTATTTTGCGCTGATAACAGTACAAACAAAAGCTTATTCTTGAAGCCAACTTTCACTGAGCTTTTTCTCTTGAAAAAACACGCTTGTTTCCCAATGAAAGACTATCACACCTAAAGATAATAAAGATAGTGCTGAAAAGTCGCTTCTGAGAACGTACAATTGCAAATAAGTTGGCGGCTTTGGTATTCCTGACAACATGACCTAACTCATTTTTTTTTGAACGGCTAACAAGTCGAATCATCGAATGTTTACAATTGAATAAAAATGTCAATTAATGCAGGTTTTGATAAGATTTATACTATTTTTGAAAATCACGCTATGATGAAGATGAGGTCATGGCATTCTGCTGGTTTCAACATGTCCTACAGGGTAAAGCCGTACTTTGTACAACGTATTCATAGAAGATTTTGAACAAAAAATTGTGCGTAAATGGAGATCTGGAGAACTTTGCATCGCGACCGACAGACAAAACGACGAGTACGATGAGAGGCTTATTGAGTTTTACGGTAAAATATACTTTCACAGCTCTCCTGTCAACATTAGACGTTTATCCAAATAGAAGATAGTGTTTTGCATTTGAGGAATGGACCACAAAATTGAATTCTTCTAGACTTTCTTAACTTAAAAATAGCCATGAGTTGGGACTTGTCAACTTCCTTGGTCGGTTTTTTGGAAGACCCGTTATCGACAATGTTAGGAAAAGAGTGGCCAATACCATCGGGGTCTAAACGAAGTAGTCGCTGCACCCGTGCTGTGCCCAGCTCTATTCGAGTTAGCTCATTGCGACGACCAAAAAAGGGCAATACGAAAGACAGAAGGAATATTGTGGATGCTGGAATCGAATCATCGTGACTCTGAAGAAGGCGTTGCCATTGAAACGTTAACCACAATGCGGTTTTTTAGACAACATTTTTATGAGCGTGACAATAAATCAAGTCATTGATTATTCATGCCGAGGTTTCGTGAAACTCGGTACCGGACAACTGGAGTGAACTTTATAGGAAGAGGGATGCTGTGGGCATCCTATATCACACAGATGAGGAAAAAAGAGAATTCGGAACTCTTATCAACAAAAAATCGATGCAGCTTTCCACAACTCGAAAATCTGATGGAGCCTATAGGTAATGGGTCTCAATGACAACTTCCGTTAAAGAGTTAGCAGCGGTCGGATTCAACAGGACACTCAAACGCACACGCTACAGAACACAAGATGTCTAAACTTCTTGAGAATCTTCTTTTACACGACCCGTCATCACATCTACTATGAGGGCTTCATGCACTCCGTTCGATTTCCTCGCATTCATTGTCCACGAAGTTCTTCGAACGCAATATTTGACTTCTATTTGCTGCCTATTATTTTTTCATGGCAGGGTATTGTGTGAAATACAACCGCAATCATGTTGAGATATAACCAAAATTCGTATCAGCCTATTTTCGAATCCGCGTGTACGCTTTCTGACAGCTGATGTGTTCTTCCACCGACTCTTCCCCTCAGCATCAATGCGATCTTCGAGAATTTCGCGTGCTGTTTCGGGATTGCTTGAAGGTTTCGTCTTCCTTCTTAATGTCATAGAATGCTCGTCGAGTTGATTCCTCTTCATGAAAATAGCCAGGCTAAGGTGATGTCACGTAGATTGCGGAGAGCGTGGACCACCACCTTCCTTCCTGATGGATTGCATCGCTAGCCAAAAAAATTTGGTTCCAGTAGAATCCCGGCACCCATTGGGTTACCGGGACATAGGACAGGCATGATTAAGGACTTTGTGGGTGTCCTTTCGAGTTACTCAGCTATCAATGTTAAAATATGTGGCACACCTATTGTGTAAGTCTACTGCTCTAGAAAGTGCATGGAAGCTAGTACATCTACTGATCCTAGCTGCACCAAAAAATCCGAGCTCTTCTTCATTGTGGCGAGAAATTCCTTTCTTCGTTTTTCAATTGGAATAAAGACGATGCATGTTGTATTAAATAAGAGTGCTATTTACAACATAGTGAGCTGTGGCAACCGTAGCGCAGTGGTTAGGGGTGTCCTGCAGTTCACGTGAAATTTTACATTCGACCTTGCTGCCGTCCAGGCCTTCCTCCGTCCATGGGTTAGTAAATTGGTACCAGACCTGTCTAGGAAGGTAAGACTGAACTGCTCCATCGGCAGGCATCTTCAGGTCATGTATTGGTTAAGAATGGATTCACTCACCACTACGATGCTTAATGGAGCTGAATGCATGGCAAGCGAAAGATTGATCTTCTATCCATCTTCATTTGAGCTGCTGAGTGTCAAAACTAGATGGATTATTCTAGGTTCTACTTCGGGTAATCGAGGGCAGAGACTTGAAGACAGGTGCTCTTCGAGTGCGTGCTTCTCTGAACGGACTGCAGAAATGCACTCGAGTCAGCTCACAAAGAAATCCCGTATGGAAGCAGAATCTGGTGTTTATGTTCAAAGACATCAGTTTGCAGAAACTTGCCTCTGATACTCTAGCAATCAAGGTAGGTATTATTCATGGACTTAAAGAGATCGAATCTGACTTGCTCATTGATTTTGCTGGCATCCTACCTGACGTCCTTTTGATTCTAGGGGGCTCCCTGCGATGCTCATTTATTATCAAACAAGGATTTTAATGGATGCCTCTTAGCTGTTTTTTTTCAAGTGTTTTTTGCCAATCCTTTGTTGCAGTAGTGCCGAGTCTGTGTGACTATGACAGTTGTGATCCCTAAAGCTTCCGCGCTTTTCATTTCTTCTTCATATCTTTTTCCCACTGGTGCTTCTTTCCTAATTTTTCATGGATTTTGGGAAAATCTTCGTAAAACCATACGAAGAAAGCCACATGGAAACCTATCCTTATAACCGTATTATGTAAGCGCTCTTTTATCCTCTATAGTAAGAGAAAGGTAACGGATAGTGCAGTGGTAGCGATGTCGGTCATCACGAGCACGGCGGTGCTGGTTCGATTCCGTCTTGGGATCACCAACCCTCTCATCCCACCGGGGTCGGGTAGTGGTACAGGACTTTTCCGGGAAGAAGTCATTCCCTATAACCCAATTGGGAACGCTCCAGTTCGATTATCTCAGGAGTGCAGGGAGGATGGACTCGACCAACATTCTACGGCATTCAAGATAAAATGAAAAATCCTCAAGCAGCAGCCGAAGCTACACGTAAAAGTTGGCAGAGTTTAGCGGATGATGGATGCGAGGAAACGAATCGAATGTGAGAATTGCTGGGAGCCACGCAGTAAACGTTAAGACTGGTGGTATGAAACAAAGAAAAAATAAAAAGAAGATATGGATATGGTCAGGCAGTCATTATGCTAGTGAGTATTGCTTGAGCAACATTCAGCCATACATTGATTGACGTTTTACTGGAAAAAGTCGCCAAAAACAAGACCTCTTTCAATGCGGCTTTGCCAGACTTCGTTCGTGAAAAATGCCTCATTCTATCAAGAGACGTTGTAGTCCATTCATGCTCATTCCAGTGCTTTTCATTTAAAGAATCTTTAAATCATAATTTCGAGGTGTTATCTATATATTGGTGCTGAAATTACAGTCTGTGTTTGACAATATTGAAGAATGTAATAAATAAAAGGATAAGGCTCTCAGCGTTGATCAATCCTTGAGGAATGCGCCATGCATTCGACTTCATTAAGCATCGTTGGAGATGACTGAATGCATATCTGATCTTTGCAACGACTCGCAGTGGCCTACCGACGTACCGAGTCAGTGCTGCTATTCTCCCAAACAAGTCTGGTAGCAATTTGCCGAACCCGGAGCGATGGAGGGCTTGCTGGGGCCTGGGGCGCTTGGGTCGATCTTGTGTGTATTGCAGAGCTCCACCGATCAGTGCGCTACACTCACCCTTATAGTAAGAGTGTAATAAAAGGGATAAAAGCGTCTGGCGTGTTGAGCAGTCCCTTACAGTGGGTCATGCATTCGATATCTCTGGGCATGCAGTGGTGACTGAAAGCATATTTGATCTATGTAGTGATTCATGCAGGTCTACCGATGTACTATGTCAATGTCTTTGTGCACTGGTACAAGTCTTGTACCATCTTGCCGACTGCGAACGGAGGGAGGGATTGATTTGCGTTGCGAAATCGAACCAACGTCCGATGCGGTGTAAACTTCTAGACGTCCCTAGTCCCTGAGCTCCATGAATCTCTACGAGGGCGTTGCCGATATCTGTTATAGATCTTTCTGCGCAAGCCCGTCTATACGTGCAAGAAGAATTTGTGTGCCACTACTTTACCAATCTTCATTATCTGGTGAATTGTTGTTTTGACACACGCTTGCCAAATTTTTCAGGTGACCCGAGCGAAGCGTTTTTCTGAAAAAGTCACGGGCGAATTCATGTGCCAAATGGGAAGTGTCATTCATTCGCCTGGACGAGTTGTGGTCTCGAAATGGATCGCGCTAAGAGTACCGACCGACGAAGAAGACGACGACGGTGTCTACGAGAACTGCGGCTTTCTCAAGGTTAGAGCTACGTATCAGTACGTATTATATAACAAATACTGGGACCAAAAAAATGAGTACCATTGCTCCTTTTAGTGTTTATACGTTTAGATGGAAAATATTCAATTCATGTTGTCTTAGGTGTCCATCAACGTTTACAGTATGACTGAGAGTCCAGCAAGAATGAACGATGATCTCGACAGTGAAGAGATCTGGAGTGGAGCTCAACTGGAAGAGATGTCTTTAAGAGTGAGCGCAATTCAAGAGCCATCTCATTAGTATTTATGATAAATGGGCAGTGCCTACCAAAGAGTACACCAGCAACCACACAGGCCCAATGGAATCGAATTCCTCTTGCCGCTAATCACAGTGATATGCATATGTTTTGTTTCATGTTGGCAAAAGTGACTAAGCACATAATGTTTGATTTTTTATTTGCTGCCTGCTACAATCTTTCACGACAGGGGTATTGTGCGAAGTACAACCACAACGATCCTGAGATAACCACAAAGATGCTGAGGTATTCTCAAAACTCTGGACCGGAAGTGTCTGCGGTGGAGAACGAACGCGCTGTTACCCTTTCCGGCGGCTAGCGCGTTCATCACCACACCATGCGGGTCCTTCGTTTCGCCTTTCTCTCAGCTAGTTCTACCGATCACTGCCACCAGCAATCATCCGTCAACGGGATTGATCTGGAGAGCCCACATCGGCATTGAACCCAGTTAAGCTGAAGCTGTAGTTGAAGTCACAGTGTTTGGATTTTATTTGCTGCCTGCTAGATTTTTTTGACGGCAGGGTATTACGCAAACGTATGCTTTAAAATTTCCACGACCGACTTTCTATTAACCTCGGTATTGATGAAATAATTCTTGTTCTTGTTGAGTAAGCACGAGGGGTTATCATTTCGGTGGATTTCGCCTTCCTCAGAGCCTGGAGAGGTCATTTGACCTCAATGAAACGTTAGCTTGTTAGTGAATAAAGAATAGATATCCTCTCGTGTTTGCTCAACAAAGATATAAGAATTATTTAAAACTCCTTTCCGAAATGCAGGATGTCGACAATCATTTCCGTAGAGCACAATAGACTTTTACATCTGGTATCCGAATTTGTACAAGACTTTGCACATTACATCCATCCTTTCCCAAAAAACGATGCTGAAATGATAGAATGCTTTGTACGAGTGTTTAGGTGAGACTATTCCGACTTCACCAACTTGCTGCTGAGATCCACGAAGAAGTGGCTAAATGTACCGCGAAAAAATACTGGGAAGCCGCTCAAGTTTATTATTAGGGTACGTCTGAAATCTCACGGTATTTCCATTCATAGGATGACTGAGGAAACCTTTGAGCACTTTACTTGTGTACGAACAGTCCACTTTTCCATCAGCAACCTTCTTGTCTCGTTTGAATTATTTTTTAAGCTTTCTCACATGCCTAGAAAAAATCTGTGTGTCAAGTGCAGTGTGTTAAGAAGACATAGACCTATATCATAATACAGGTTTTTATCTAACCTTTCTCTCATATCATTCACTCATGAACACCCTGCTATGAGGAGAGGAACCACTTTTGTCATTCAAAATAGGACTTATATTCTTGATCGTGGCACAGTGGTCAGAGGCGCCCTGCAACACACGCGTGGAATCGATCCCTGCGCCCATGGCCCACCAAGCTTTCCATCCTTCCGGGGTCGGCAAATTGGTACTAGACTTGTCTGGGAGGATAACAGCACTGAGTGGATACATCGGTAGCCCACCGCGAGTCATTTTAAAGGCCAGATATGCATTCATTCACCTCCAACGATACTTAATGAAGTCGAGTGCTTGGCGCATCCCTCAGTGATTGATCAACGCTGAGAGCGGTATCCTTTTTTTCCTTCATCATTCATCCGCTTTTCTTACGAGAATATTGCTTGATTGATATTTCACTACACATGTTTGATCCAGATGTAAAAACATACTGTATCTTTCCAAAAAAATGAACGTTGGCTTTTTTTTCCTTCCGCTGATTGATTTAAAGAATCCAGAGTAGGACTTACCTGTGTGTTGTTTGTTCAGCGCATGACCTTGGATACAGTTTCGTTCTTAATTCACTACTGCAAACTTAGTGACTTTAGATAACGTTTGGCGCTGAATCAACTGAATCTACTGCCGAAGAGGTGGAAGAGTACAAGATAGACGATATTTCAACCAATGCTGTCAATTTCAATCAAGAGCTCTTCCTGCCCATGCTTTGGCCAACAGTCATTTCTAAAGTCTGGGATTTTTTGCATTTTCTGCAATTGCGTTCTTAATTATTTCGAAATTTCCTGTTGTCACCGTTAAGTAACACGATGTTGCTCTCAGATGTTTATTCGGGCGTACGTTTGACTGCAGAGTTTTGTGAATTGAATCAACCCTTTCCTCCTAACGCTTTACCGCCTCATCGTGGCTGGGAGATGCTCCTCGGTGTCGGGCAGCGATGTACAGCGGAAGGATTCATCCCCACGGCAAGGTCCCCCCATGCTGAGAAGGAGTCCGGCGTTTCCACTAGGAAGCCCAGCTAAAAGTAAATCGGTACCAGGATCCACCACCGCCCTAGTGTCAAACTAGTCGCTTGGTGGCAAATCTCCCTCCGATCCACAAGTTCGGCGACTGCCTGTGCTGGTGACGACATAGGTGAGACTTTTGGCCAGGCAGACCTCGAGACTCCAGGGAACCACAATGGCTAGACGGCAAAACTCAGAAGAAACGGAAATCATGCTGGGGCTCGCACAACCAGTGAAGACGGGCCATCCAAGTATCCAAGTAAGGACTAACCTTCCCACAACAGAAATAGTGAATTTATCGTGACGTCAGCAAAAACAGTAAAGAATGAGAAGATTATTTAGCAATTATGATGAGATTGTTTAGTAACCCACTGTAGACTTTCCAGATCAATTTCCAGTTGTTCATGAGCAAAGGCCGACAACGGCGGTGTCTCGGACAGGTACTTCGAATACACTGTGGAAACGAAACGCTATGTACGATAGTGATATGATAGGTGGTAGTGATATGAAGTGAAACCCAACCATTAAAAAATGATAATCTGATTAGAAATACAGATAAATGCTGTGCTGGTTGTTTCAAGGCTTCAATTTCAATGAGATCAATATATGAACCCGGTCAAGAAGGATTTTTTGCCAACTTTTGGACCATCTTTCTTGAATTTTTTCGGCTTTGAGAAGTTAAAACGACTGAAATGGTTCAAGGAAAAGGAGAAAGACATGATAAAGGAGGATGAAGGCAGCAAGTATGTCTCAATAGACCTCAGCGTTCCTAGCGATTATTGGTTTTATTGATCATATCGATTTTATCAATTTGATAACTAGAAAGTTTCGATGCAAGGCAATAATAAGTGGTTATTCTGAGTGGCTGAATTAGGGTGAAAAGTCAGCATTGATGTGTTTTTTCTTACTGGTTTGCGCTTTTGTCATCTGCGCGACAAAGTGCTTGTGTTGTGAAGGTATCTGGCACGACTGCTGGTGTCGGTGGACTGCACGGACTACGTTGACGAATCTGTCCAGCGGACGTTCATCGACCACAGCTCCCTGCTTCATTCGAGAAATTTCGAGGTGACGTGAACTCTAAGGCACATTTCAACCATTCTTCAGAACTATTGAAAATTGCCGAGTAATCTCTATAATACGTTGGAGGCATTGGGTAGGTAACAAATCATGTGAACAACACTTTCTCGGCCACTCGTGAGAGGGCACATACGATTTCTAAGCGACAGTATTATTTCCGCCTTTCTTCCCGAATATATCATGCAAAAATTCCTATAAAGAACCTTTTGTTATACCTTCTGCTTAGACGTTGAATTCAAGAGAACACATAATATTGATGTATTTTAAGCCAGTATAGGAAACTAGCTGAGAAACAGGCGAAACAAAGGACCCGCATGGTGTGGTGGCGAACGCGTTTGCCCCGGAAAGGGTTATAGCGCGTTCGTTCGCCACTACAGACACGTGCGGTCCAGAGTTTTGCAAATATTTCAGCATCATTGTGGTTGTATTTCAATAAACTCCAACACTTTTTTCTAAACACTTTGTTGCACAGTCAGTGCGATTCGCAGCATTATTTTACTTCAGAAGGTGCATCGTTACAACGTCTACTGCTCGTTTTTTTGCGTGTAATCTGATAAATCCGCTTTTCGCCAGTGATGAAATAACATTTATGGTCTCGATGGGAGAATACGGTAGTACCGGAACGAACGCCAGTCACAATCGGAACTCCGTGCTTGGGGTACGGTTGGCCTTTTGGGTCTGATAATTAAGGAACTAAGATGTCGAATTCATTGCCTTCAGTTCACATTCCTCAATACATTTCAATTTTTACTTTTCTTTTCGACAGTTTTGAAGGGGTTTCGACAATTTTATTTAGCAAAAAATTCCAGGTTCTTCCTGATCACGATGACACAAAATATTTTTCTATGCCATGGGGAAACCATAAGCCGATGGCCGACGTTCCTGGTCTCTGGGAAGATGTCGATGCACGTATGGAAAGAAGTAATGCAATCAAGAAGGTATATTTGGTCATTTTCTTACGTCTTTAATGTGCGATGGGACAAATCTGTGCTCACGTGCATGGAATGGGCATTGGGATGGTCGTTTCGGTCACCATTGCGAAACGCAGTTCTCCAAATGCAGATAAATTTCCATCGGCGGAAATCCAGAACTCTTGTTGAGATGTATTTATTCCATTAATAGGTGGCAATAATGCTGGACGAGTTGTTGAAAGTGGCGAGGCGACTTGGCGACAGCAAGAATGACCAGGTGGCGTCGTTGGCGATGGAGGCTCTAGAGCATATGCAGTGCATGCTCGACAGATTGCACGAACATCACCGGTGAGAACACAACTCCCATACAATTTAGGACCAATTTCTGAAGTATCTGGGTTTCGAAAGTTCAAACTGAAAGCTTTGTTGGCGGGATCGTCACCGGGAGTGATATGTTCCCTAGCGACGGCACATCTCAAAATTCTCGATGTGAAGATACTCAACTTTGGAAAGTATTTCACCAGAAATTTACATTCTTTTGTTGAGAGAGCAAGTATCCTCGTTATTTTTGAGTTAATTATTGCATTTCCTTAGAATCGGAAAGTCGAAAATCCAAGAAACTCCTGGATTTTAAGTTCGTATAGATTTCCACTGGACCACTTTTTAGGACAGATTTCTTTACCACTGAGTTAGACAGCTGCTCTCAGAGAACAAGGAAAATGACTATAGGAAAAGTAAGCGACAACTTCTTTCCTTCGTTAGAATTAACAGAAATCATGTTTGAAATAGAGGGCGACTGTGGCGCAGCCACTGGAGGCGCCTTGCAATGCCTGCGTGGAATCGATCCCCGCGCCCATGGCCCACCAAGCCTTCCATCCCTCTGGGATCGGCAAATTGGTACCAGACTTATCTGGGAGGATAGCAGCACGGGGTCGATATATCGGTGGGCCATCGCGAGTCATTGTAAAGGCCAGATATGCATTCAATCACCTCCAAACGACGCTTGATGAAGTCGAATGCATGGCGCATCCCTTAGGAATTGATCAACGCCGAGAGCTTTATCCTTTTGTCCTTTTATGTTTGAAGTGGTCTATACTCTTAAACTAGCCAATATTTGGAAGGCATTTAAGATCCTGAAGGAAATCGACGGATTTAAACTCGATGAATCTCAAAGATTTGATGAAATGGGCGAGAAGATTATACGATTTCTGCAACGAATGAAGGAAAATGTGCTAAAATTAGCAACAGATTGTCAGGTAGGAGGTCCTTTATGTGCGAAAGCACAAACTTAGTGATTTTTTTCTCCACTAAGAGTTTATTTCTGTCATTTACGCTTACGAACGATTTTTAAAAGGAAGATCTCCTCGTGGTTGAACGTGACTGAGAGAACGTGGGCATTCATTCCACCACACTTGTTGAAATAGTCGTTTCAGATTTCATTGCCTGATATTATTATTAAGATGTTGGCGACTAACAAGGTGATCGGCTATATCAAAGTTCCCGCAACAAAGGTAGGTATCGGAGGGCATGATAAAATGAGTCGCGGAATCTTTCATAGAAGCTTTGTCCCACACCTTTCAGTCTGGCACAACCTAAAACCTAGAGTTCATAGCAAGGAAATGATAAGTAGGCAAGGGACTCGTGAGGACCTTCTACAGTAACACTTCAAATAAAATTGTTTAAATGTTAGGGGGTTGATAGCACACTGGTCAGAGGTGCCCTACAATACGCACCGTGGTGTTTGTTTCGATCTCTCGCCTTGGATCCAGCAACCCTTCCAACCTTGTGGGCCGGCAAAGTGCCACAACGTTTGTATGGGAGGACAAAACAGATACTTGACTACATCAGTGGCCCACCATAAATTATTGTATGGGTTAGATGTGCATTCAACCACCTGTATTCAATGCTTACTGCATTTGTCGAATGCCTGAAGTATTCTTTGAGGATTGATCAACGCCAGACGCTATTGGTAGAAGTACTGAATAGTAGCCGAAGTTGTCGAATTGCATTCACTATTAAATACAACAATTAGCTTTCTGCTTTGTCATTTCGGTTTTCAGCAGCAGTGAAACCCATCCAACTTGGGTTACTACCGTACCTTATTGTCATTCTGGTAGCCGTCCAAACCATAATTTTTGAACCGTAGTTAGGGATTATTAAAGGAAATGTGCTTAATCTGATAGTAGGATGCGTTAAGAAAAGTGGGAGTGATGAAAATGCAAAGGAAATGGAAGTGGGAATGAAGGGAATGGAAAAAGCTAACATTCTGTTAGTCGTACAGATAGAGCGATTGATCCTCTAGTGACTAGTTTTACAATCCAGATGTGCATGCTTCACCAGTAGAGAATACAGGAGAAAGTGAGCAGAGTCGGTTTCAGATTTTCTTCTCAGAAAACGAAGCGCTTAGCGGAGAATGGTGTGGGCAGATGCAAGCTTTGACTATGGCGTGGCCTACAGCGGCCGATCGTAAAAGTCGTCAAGAAAACGTGAGTGCAGCACTTTCGTAGCGTCAATGATGTTTATGAACTCGCTTTTAACAGCGTAAGCGTTAGGATTCAACGAAGGCAGAAATTAAATAAAGCCAATATAGCAGAGAATTACTGGAATAATTCCAATTGACTGAGCGTACGGATTAACACTATGGGCAGCTGAGAGACAGGCGAAACGAAAGACTCGCATGGTGTGGTGGTGAGCGAGTTAGCCCCCGGAAAGGATAACAGCGTGTTCGTTCCCCACCGTTGACACGTGCGGTCCGGAGTGTTGCAAATATTTCAGCACCACTGAAGTTTTATTTCGCAACATACGCTGCCATTTAAAAAAAAAGTATAGGCAGTAAATAATAAGTCAAAATTGTGACTATGCGCAGCCCTTATTCATTCGCTGTAGAAATGCTATGATGCATCTGTTGAAAATGCCAAAGCAAAGAACGATAACGGCATCTGATCTTCCAGTTCCCCTGCTGTCGTGCATGCACGGATGTGGTTCGGTAAACGTGGTTTCGAATGGTCATGGAAAGAAGCCATAATGCCAGCAGAAATCAAGACGTACTTTGAGATATTCAGCTACCAGGTGGGTCTTTACAACAATTTAGGAATGTTGACTTTTTATTTACTGCCTTTTACTAGTTTACACAGTAGGATATTATTTGTGAAACAACCACAATGATGCTGAGATATTTGCAAAACTACGGACCGCAAGTATCTGCGGTGGAGAACGAACGCGCGACTAGCCTCAGCTTAACTGGGTTCAGTGTTGATTTAGGCTCCCCAGATCAATCCTGTTGACGAGTGATTGCTAATGGCAGTGATCGATAGAACTAGCTGAGAGAAAGGCGAAACGAAGGACACGCATGGTGTGGTGGTGAACGCGCTAAGGGTAAAAGCGCGTTCGTTCTCCACCGCAGGCACCTGTAGTCCGGAGTTTTGCAAATATCTCAGCATTATTGTGGTTAATTTAGGAAAAATTTATACACTAACAAATCACCAGTTTCTTTACAATGAACAATCTTCATGCATCTGCTGGCAAGGTCCTTAGTAAACTAGCGACAGTGGAAATTATGGCTGTTGATTGATGAGGACCTTGTGCTCATCACACGTGTGCAGCCGAAGACTATGAACTCTTTAGCAGCAGTGTTAGGAAGATCTAATGAGCAAGACCTACTACCTGCCTTCCCCGTATAGTACTGCTTTATTTTTAAAATATCGCTTTGTTGTTGGTTTTTCACAAAGGTTACTATATTACCGCGATGAGGACGAGTATTCTGTTTTAGCGAAAAGGCAAGCTGAACTCAACTTGGAAAGAATCGACACGGTATCAGAACGAAAAAGGTACTGAAGATCTCTCTCAGTACACCTCAACGAGCCCTTTTGGATGGAACTACATGGTGAGATAGCAGAGGACTGTTCTAAACTGTGGATATGCAGCTTTTTAATTATTAACATGAGCTTAACACCTATTTTTACTACAAGTGAAAACGAGGCAACTTAACCACCCACGTCCGATGGCTTCGATTAGAACTGCCGTGAAACTCTGTTCTTAATCATCGGACGCGCTTCGGCAGGGTGGAATCAGAAGGAGCAGCGTGCTTTCCAAATTGAATAGTAGTCCGGTTTTTAGATGAAAAAAAATGATAAAGTGAACACCGAAAGTGGCCGCCTTTAAAGTTCGATGACATGCTGTACACCGATCATAAGTAATTTCTCGCTCTATCATCCACATACGGAGCTATCATCACTTCAAAGTCTCGAGGGAAGATTGAGCTATCGTAGCCTGGAGCCTAGGAGGTCTAATCCGCTACAGTGTGCTTGTGAATGGCACTGTTCGCCAATCACCACCGCAGCTTTTGTGTTCAGGGCAACTGGGTTGTGAGAAACAGTCATGACATGTGGGTATGTTCGAGCGACGGTCGAGCGACAATCGACGACAAACTGTTCGAAGTGCACGAGTGGCGTGACAAGAAGTAAGTTAGTTAATCACGCGGTAACAGCAAGTGTCTTGTTGATTGGTTAACATAACACATAATGAACGATGCTGGCGTTGAGTAGTTAGAGCTTGACAGACCAACAGATCTATACGTTTTTCTCTACTGACCCAACGCTATATACTACTTTTACGAATTATTCTCCAAGAAAACTTCGAAAAATTCATTATTTTTATTCGAAACAAGAGGAGTGTGTGGCGCCGTAGTCGGAGACGTCCTGCGACACACACATGGTGTCGATCCCCGCACCCTGGCTCACCAAACCTTCCATCCTTCCTGTGTCCGAAAATTGATACCAGACTTGTCTGGGAGGATAGCAGTGCTGGCTTGATACATCGGTAGGCCACCGCGAATCGTTGTAAAGGCTAGATATGCATTCAATCACCTCTAAACGATGCTTAATAAAGTCGAATGCATGGCGCATCCCTTAGGGATTGATTAGCGCCGAGAGCTTTATCCTTTAAAACTTTTATTCGAAACAAGTTCAAACTCATAGAATTTCCAACGCGAGCGCTGCACCTGTAAACAGTAACGATGTAGTGGAGAACACCATCGCGCCCTGTTCTTGGAAATGTCGACTGTTCAATCTCTTGGTGTTCGAAATACGAGCTTTGATAACAAAAAAGTCGAAAACGACAGGCTTTATCTTCTTGCTAAAAAGTCCAAACGGCTCATATCCCAATTAACAAAGTGTGCTCTAAGCGACACGTCACTTTGAAGGTGAAATTGCTCTTTGTTGGATGTAACCGGTGTAGATGTACGCTCGCCGCGACCAGAATGAATGATGGTTGTAGAAAGGTTAGGTTTTTGTAAAGGGAACAAAAAAGAACATAGAGGATAGATAGGACGTAAAAAATCACAGAAATGACGAAAAAAATCGGAAAGGCATGATCATAGAGCGGTAAACACAAAGAGGGAAGCGGCCATTTTTTGGGAAACAATGTTGTCGGATCGCACTGACATCAATACAAATCGCGAGCGGCGAAAACTAAGACGCCGTCGCGAGTGTTGGCCACCCAAAGTATGACATCGTCTCGAATGTGTAGGTGACGCGATACAGCTGAAAAAGATGGATTTCTGGAAGAACTCTCAACAAAACCTATAGGTGACTGTGGTGTTTCGCCAACTAGAGTACGGATGACAAACAGTGCTTCGAACATACAAGATCTAGTTGACAATATATCCCATTCCGGTTAATTAATTATTGCGGAAATCCTTCTTCGCTACGAATTTCTAAGACTCTCTGACTTTGATTCTGTCAATCTATTGGCTGTGTCACAGATCTTACCTACTTTTATGCTGTGCACATACTTTAGTTACTTATGAAGGGACAATAAATCCATGACAATCCCTACTCAGAACAATCGTGTGCTGCAAAACTTCATCATTGATTGTCTTCTAGAATTGTAAAGCCTAATAATGAACTTTGAGCGATTTGTTTTATTTATATGATCCTATAAACTGATCGTCTTAAGCTGGTGCGAGGTTGGTATAGGTATTCGTTGTCGTTGTGATGTTGTTGTTGTTCTCGTTGCTGTTGGTGTTGTTGGTCGATGGCTGACGTTTCGGCGATTTCGCCTTCCTGAGAGCCTTGTGTTACGACTGGGACTCAGCAGCAACGAAAACAACAACGACAACGACAACGAAGAATACCAACCTCTCACCAGCTTAAGAAGACCAGTTTATAAGATCATATAAATAAATATATCAACTATCTATGCCGAGGTTTATAGAAAGTAGGTCTGTTGAGTTGTTTTGAGCGATTTCGTTGACTAAAAGAGATCATGTTTCCAGATGGCATCAGCTGAAGTTCACCGATTACTTCGGAAGTGAAATTCCAAAGGCAAGATTGCATGATCCTGGTAAAGGTACGAGTTTTGCATCATTAAAACTTCTCCGCTTACAAATTAAACTGCATTGTTTAACTTTTTTATTTGCTGGTTACTACAATTTTTTCACGGAAAGTTATTATGCGAAATACAACCACAACGATGCTGAGATATTTGCAAAACCTCGAACCGCAGGTGTCTGCGGTTAGAAATGAACGCGCTATTACCCTTTCCGGGGGCTAACGCGTTCACCACCACACCACGCGGGTCCTTCGTTTCGCCTGTCTCTTAAATTGCAATATTCACTATAACCGCCATATTTAAAATAGAAATTCTAGGTTGGAAGTACGAAGGCAAATGGATGGTCGACACGCATCAAAACTATGGCGACAGAAAAGGCTGGGTGTACGCGATTTCAGACGTGTTCTGGGGTGAACCCGGAACTGTCGACAACGAAAGACGGTAACGACGTAGTTGGGAATCTATCTGACTATTCTTCTTCTGGTTTTTATCATTTACTACTAAATGTTTTGGTTTCAAAATACCCGAAAAACACAAGGGTGACTTCATCGATTAGTTTTAAATGCCGTTAAATTCTTTGTAAGCAGAAAGAAGGCAACATTCTCAATGAAAAGCCAATCGAATAGCTTGGTAGGACTAGACAAAAACGTTTCATTTCAAAGTGATATTTGATGAAGTACAGTATGCAGCGTCTCGATATCGATCCGATCTATTTGCAGATTAACATGGGTTTAATCCGTTGAACGAAAGCTTTTTTCCCTTTACAACCTCTTTATAATGTGAAATGCCTCTAGCTTTTTAAGTGAAATGGTCAAATTGAAGAATTTTAGATGACGTTACGTTCATCTGCCATCCCAACATACTAAAGTTTACTAGAATGAGATCGATTATCGATTTCAGAGCAGATCATCGCTTTCGACGGCGATGCATAAAGCGAACACGAAAGGCTGTGAATTTCCAGAATCAGAACTTTGAAACTTATCAGCAATCACTTGGTGACACTAAGTGGGAGGTACGGTAACTACGGTGACGGTCATTCATGTCACATAAGCATTCAGTTCCATCATTTCCCGCTTATTACTTGGATACTGGGATACTTGGACGGACCGTGCTCACTGGTTGTACGGACACCATTATATTCTTCATCTTTCGGGGTTTTGCTAGTTTAACCATTGTGTTTCTCTGTTCCGAGGTCAGCCTGGCCAGAGTCTGCCCGAGGATCACCACTACAGGCAGTCGGCGCCGTTGTGCATCAGAGGGAAATTTGCCACAATGCTACTAGTTTGATACCAGGACGGTGGTTGATCTTGGCATTGGTTTATTCTTAGCTGGGTTTCCTGGTGGAAACGCCGAACTCCTCAGAATGGTAAAACCTGCCGCAGGGATGAAACATGATAGCTCGACATCCAGGAACACCTCCCAGCAGGCGGTAGACCGTTGGGAGGCTTACGCTTATTTTCCATTAGAAAAGCCTTTCCTCATAGCCACTGGTTTTTAAGCATCTTTGTCCGTATGAGTAAATTTTGAAGAAATACCATCTTGTGTGGAATGTTTGAGAAAAAAGTACACATCAGTGGTTCAAGCCGTGGATTTCAGTATGCTACAGGGAAAAAATAAGCCATTTCACTACCAGGAAATGAGTGAAGATTATATTCGACGAAGGAGATTCGTCATGGAGATGGAAAGAAAGACGTGAGGTTTTGAACTGTGACAGGTGTTACAGTATTGGTGACGATGAGTGACATGACACAGAAACTTAAGGAGTAAGGGTTGAAGTCAGCGAAACCACAACATTTGAGTGTTTAAAAATCCATTCAGCGTTTTTCATGCAAAAAGCAACATTAATCACGGTGACTTGAACTATAGTGAGATTTTTGCCCATTCTTAAACAGTTTCTCACCATATCGCTGATAACTAAGGGATAAATTTTACACCAGAAGCTGGTTCGTGATCGTGTGTGCATTTTCTGCTGACTACCCTTGCCGCTCCTATGTGTTCTTGCTGTTGCTTGTCCTCCTTTTCGCCATTTTTTTCCTTATTTCTTTCATGAATTTTATTATTTTCTTCCTCTTCATTCTCTTTTCCACTTTTTTTCGGCTTTTACCAGACGCATCCGCTGGACCATTGCTGTAGATATTGAAGAGTGAATGTTACTGAAGTCAGAAATCTTTTTAAGTGATTTGCCTCGAGAACAGGGGAGCACCAGATGTACTTCGTTGGGCGTCTTTATGAAGTGCATGAAGTGACTTCTACATGGCAATTGCGTTGTTACTTCCTCTGGGCGAAGGTTTACTTCCAGTTCACCTTCTTGCCATGCTATTCCTATAGCAAGGTTACTCTATTCACTTGCTTTTTGCATACATAATAACATTTTAGGACCTGCTTCCAGTGGTAAAGAATTCAGCAAGGGGTTTCTTCGTGTGACGTTTCTTACTAAGTCACAAAGAAACTCTAGTAGTCGACAACTCATTGAACCCCGTCTGGAACGAGACGCTAATTTTTGATAAGGTGAGTGCTTCTGGGAGCACCTAATGAATACGTTACTTTACGGGACCATTTTTTACGCCGAAAATTCAACCATTTTTCTGTCTTTGGTCATTATTACTGGTATCTTTGAAGAATTATGTATGTATAACAGATATGAACTTCTTCTTTCTGATTAGAACGAACTGGATCGTCGTTCAATTGTTCTTTGTACTATTTATATTCGCACTCGCGTGTGGCGCAGTGCTCGGAGGCACCCCCGCAGTGCACTTGGGGCCGATTCCTGCGCCTATGGCACCAAGCCTTCCATCTCTACAGGGGTCGTCAAATTGGTATCAGGCTTGTCTGAGAGAATAGTAGCACTGGCTCGATACGTCGGTAGGCCACTGCTAGTCATTGTAAAGGGCATATATGCATTCAATCATCTTTGGAGATGGTCCTTAGTGAAGTCGAATGCATGGCGCATTCCTCAGGGATTTATCAACGCCGAGAGCTTTATCCTTTATTTTATCATTACTATTTGTGTTCGGTTTTGTCAATGAATGTTGCATTGATACTAGGTCACTGGAAAATAATAGCGGTTTTGGCAAACCATCTTTGTTCATCCATAACTATTTCTATTCAAACAAAGTATCGTTAATGTCCATATGTGTCCACGAAGGTGACACAGATCCACGAATTCTATTTTACGAACACTGTGGAGGTCAGAAATCGTCAAAATACTGAAAGACATTGATCCAGATCTTTAAATATGTGATGAGGAGTTGAAACAGTGTTCGGACACAGCGGAGGGAGAGATTTGGATATTGTACTTCAGTCCACTTAGCTTCTGGATGACGATCTCCTGAACAGACGTGCATTGTCTAGCAGCCAGCATAGAGCTCTTATGCTATGCAAGCGCTGTGGAAATTAGCCTCAACTTTGTGTGAGTTTTTCAGTATTGTGATTCTGTATGCCTCTAATATGATAGTATCACCTGGCAAGAGAGAGCAAAACTGGATTAATCCTCTTGCTGACCACTGGGAAGTCATCATGGGTTTTGCGATGCATTTTAGGACTATAAACGCCCTTTGAAAACTCGTTTACCAACACCCACTTAGCGATTTGCCATTTACCGTTCGCCACTGCTCACAGAAACCGTTTCACATCACAGACGCACTACATTTCGATCAATGAATGGATAAAGATGGCTGCTTGTAAGGGAACGAATTGACAATGTCCTGTCGCTCTAGCGTTCTGAAGTTCATTGGGTCATCAGAGATTTACTTGTCCAGCTTCTTCACTTCTCGTATCTTAATTTGTTCAAGTGTTCAAATATGGAGGATTTAGAAATAATCAACTTTGAAGCTCTCAGTCTTCTTTTGTGGCTGGCTCTCATATGCGACTATTTGCTGAGCGAGCGAAGCAGAGTGGTCCGAAAACCGACGTTCTCCCTACTCCATAGAAGCGCTAGCTACTAACTGAAAAACTTCGTGGGAACATCGATAAAGGTTTTCAGCTTGTTCGAGACGTAATTATTATAAAAAAGAATAAAAGTCTCGGCGTTGATCAATTCTTTAGGATTGCGCCATGAATTCGACTTCATCTCGCGTCGTTGGAGGTTGCTGAATACATATCTGTCCTTTACAATGACCCACGGTGGCCTACCGATGTATCGAGATAGTTCTGCTATACTCGCAGGCAAGTCTAGTATCAATTTGCCGACCCCTGGAAGAATGAAAGGCTTGGTGGTCCAAAGGCGTGGGATCGATCCCATGTGCATTGCAAGGCTCTCCCGAGCATTGCGCTCCACACGCCTTTCACGTAATTATTGCTAATAAAAAATGGGGAAGTGCGGAAACTGGTCGCATAATTTCAATAACGTTCTGCTGTAAATTTCCTTCTCTTTGCAAATTGTGTTTATGATTTAAAAGTGTTTTCTAGAGTGAATAACTATGAACAATCAAATAATTGTAGAAAAAGCATTGTTAAGTTACAAGTAATACATCAGATGCTCATCCCCGGTGGTAAGCGGCAGATTAGTTGGAATCCTCCTACGATTTTCGTGGAATGCCGAGGAGAACGAAGAGATCACACCGAGGTACGAGCAGTTAGCTGATTTTTTTCCACTCACAGTGTGCACTGAAATCGACGCGCACCGTCCATCCTGCTCGAACGTGTGTTTTGAAATCTATTGGCATTATGTCAGATGTGTTAATACACAACAGTGTGGGCTGATTTTAACAACTAACTGACACGGAAGGAGGTCGCACTCTACAAGTTCATTATCATTTGTTTTCTTCTAAATTGTTTACTTTGCCACAAGCTGCCTTTCTTCCGTATTTTTTGCATGCGACGGTCAAAGAAAAAGCTATTTTCTCCATGTTATGAACTAAACAAAGAAAACAAAACAGTATGATGTAAACAAAAGCACTTGTTGCATTGATTTAATCGTGGTCAAGTTCAACAAATTCATTTTGGAGTTAGCAGCTTCTACATTTACAATCTTTACAGCTCACAACTTCCACAATCAGTGTTTTGTATTTACAATTTACGGTTGCGTTCATCGCATCCACCGCTGATGTCAGCTAATTTGAAGTGGTTCGCAGCAGCCAACACGTTGTCTCCATTTCTAGAGGTCTATTCTCTCTTGGCTAAGTGATTTGTGTGAATAAGCTAACTATTAGCATCAAACTCAAATAGACTGAACTTCTAAGGAATCCTTCTCATTTCCCAGTATATCGCCGCTGCAGATTCCACATACGTTCACCGAATGAGTTGTAGTGACTAGGTGGAAAAACTATGTGCCTAACCAATTGCTAAGAAAAACTTTATAATCTAAACTGTGAGAAAATGAACATGTACGTGACATATTCCTTTCTTGTGACTTGTGGAAAATGTGACACCATCTAGCAATCATGTCCATAAACAGTTTTGCTCGCTTCGAGCTGCTAAAACTTGACGGGAAGAGTAGCGTTATTTACTATAGGCATCATAATAATGTCCATCTTATCCTTCCATGTTAGCGCCATTGCCTCGCATTGATTCCAGTGAAACTTCACGTGTTCCGTTTTTTGTGTTCTGACGAGTCTTGAAAGAATTGCTTTCCTATTATTTCTGAATGTGCCGATGACATTGATCTTTCACTAAAGCAGCCCAGGTAATTGTCTACTTACCATTGGTACTATCAGCATATGTGCATTCCTTCATCCATCAAACACTCCATAGTCTCCAACAAACTTCAACAACTTTAGTATATGGACAGAACACAACTTTCTCTCTAAACAATGCATGAACTACTTAACCTACATATTTTGATGGTCCGTTAGGTTCCAGCGTAATTTCCATTGGCAAATTCGATAAGTGGTCTGATCTTGTCTCTAAGATAGCTTTCATTATCTGTCAAATGGATATGAAATAACAGATTTTTAACCTCTCTCTTGCTTTAGCTTGAGATTGAAAAAGTTATATATATATAAATATATATATATATATATATATATATATCTGAACACCTGAAGAACCTTCCTCCAGACCTCGTAAACACACTGGCTCGGCTTTTCAAACGTTATCTGTGTGGATGCAAAGTCATTGTTCAATGGAAGACCACCTAGACCGTAAGTTGTTCAAGAAAGGTGGTCTACGATATCGGCAACCATCGCCCAATCTGCTTTCTGTCTGTCGTCTGTAAGCTTCTAAGGTCCTAAATAGGATTGACAGGACGAAGGACAACCATGTGAGCAATCAGGGTTTCAAAGGATTCAACACGGCGGATCACACCCACCCGATCATAACACTCATCGAAATATCGCGATAGTACAAAAGATCGCTCTGTCTCACTTTCATCGATTTAAAGAAGGCTTTTGACTCAGCTGAGACAGAAGCAGTCATGGAAGCCCTGGACGAACAGGGAGTCCCTACACAGTATATAAAGATTCTTCGTGAGCTATGCAAAGATTTCACAACAAAGATATCAGCTCCTAAGATCGACTTTCTATTAACTTCGGCGTTGGATTATAAATCTGTTATTCTCTTTTTTTACAGCAATCGCGAGGTTGTTATTCAGCACACCTTTACTTCCTTACAAATGTAACACATACAACGCAACGGTAGCTGACGTTTCGGCAGAGTCGTCTTCTTCAGAGCCTGGAAGGGTACACTAATATGTAATTTACTAGGTCAAAAGCTTCAACAACGCAAACAGAAAGATGAAAATCTGAACAACAATTACACGATCACCGGCTTCTCGAAAAAAAATATTTGTGAGGAAGTAAAGGTGTGCTGAACAACAACATCGCGATTGCTGTAAAAAAAAGAGAACGACAGAAGATATCAGCATTCCATGACGATATTAACATCGACGTCAGAAGAGGGGTTAAGGCAAGGCGATACCATCTCGCCAAAATTATTTACCGCCACACTCGAGAACTCATGCGAACATTGCAGTAGGATAATATGGGAGTGAAAATCGATGGTCGGCAATTACACCATCTTTGCTTTGCTGATCACGTCGACCTTATAACACCAAACACTAGCCAAGCGGAACGTATGCTTGCCCACTTTGATAAAGCCTGTGGAAAGATTGGTTTTCGACTCAATCTCACAAAAAACGATGTTCATGAGGAATGGATTGGTTTCGTATGACCCATTCACACTCAACGGAATGAATATCTCCGAATGCTCCAGTTACTTCCGTCTAGGTCGGGGAAATCAACATGATAAACGACTTAGCTCCGCAGTTGAGCAGAAGGAATAGAGCGGCTTGAGGATCTTTCAAGCGCATCGAGGATGTAGTGCAGAGAACAACGAACACCCTACTTCGTGCCTACCTTTTCGATTCCACGATACTTCCTTCTCTAACATATGAATCAGAAACCTGGTCACTGCGTAAGCCGGATGAAAGATCACTTAGCGTTATCGAACGTGCAGTCGAAAGGACGATGCTAGAAATATCCCGTTTCACACAAGTAAGGGAAGGGATCCGAAGCTCCGACTTGCGTCAACGATCAAGAATCAAAGATGCCGTTCTGTACGCCAAACAGTCGAAGATAAGGTAGGCCAGACATGTAATGCGTATGAACGACAAACGATGGACAAGAGCCGTTAATGACTAGATTCCTCGGGATGTTAAACGAACTGCAAGGAGACCACCGACTCGATGTTCATAGTTCTTCACGAAAAAGCTTAGAAGAAAGATATAATGCTCGGCGAGTTCCTAGAGCAAGCAGAACTCACTGGGCTACTCTTGCACGCGACAGGGAAAAAATGGAAGATTTACTGACGCTCGAATCACTCAACGATCAACGGGGTGTACAGGTGATACAGGTGATTTTATATATATATATATATATATATATATATATATGTGAGCTGAACTGAAGTTTCAGTGACAACACAACCGTAATAATCTAACATTTACCGTCTCAACAAAAACCAAAGGATTTTTTCAACTCTCAGAGAGTTATCAGCTTTCACGACTCGTCGTATATTCCGTATCTTTTTCATATTACAAACATAAAGATGTGCGGGTTTTGTGCATCCATCCAGATGCTATAGATGGACTCAACCTGGGGCTGCAACACAATGTTTGAACACTCTTCTTGACAATAATTTTTGAAACCGACCCTCATTTAACCTCGGTACTGTAATAATCAACACTTATTTATATTGTTGAGCTTACACGAGATTGATAGAGGTGTTTATTCGGCTAACATTCCGAAGTTTTGTCTTCTTCATTATCAGGGCCAATGATCCGAGTCCGGTCCACAGTTGTTCCTCTTCTCGATGTGGCGTCTCCATCTCGCATGGAATCGGATCTTCCTCAGTTGAGCAACGCACTCACCCGGCGACGCTCTTTTTATACAGGGCGGTTATTGTTGATATGATTACCCGTTTATAATAATTTGTTCCTCAACGGATAATCCATACTACAACAGTCGGTATTTTGTCAGCTAGCACATGGCGAATAGCAAAACAATAATTTTGGAACCGACCGTCATTTAACCTCGGTGCTGTAATAATCAACACTTGTTTATATTGTTGAGCTTACACGAGGTTGATGGAAATGTTTATTCGGCTAACTCTTCTTGACATCATCATCACCACCTTGTCCTCTTTCTCCGACTCACCTTCTGACTCTACGCTGGTGGGCGAACATCTATCATCATTGTCCGCAGTGTCTTCACTGTATTATTGTTCGCTCTCAATGAGCATCCAATTCGTCATCTGTGAAACATAATTCAGGACTATAGAAATTCAATTCTTGATTAATAACACTCAACCAAGACGATAACGATAGACTTAATTAACCAGAAGAAAAGATAGTGATTTTTGGCGATGGACCGCAGAGCGTCAATCATATCATCGTAGTGATTCGTGAGACAGAAGGAGAGAAAAAAGCAGAAGGGAGCATTCGAGAAATGCTGTTGATCTCACATGTCAACGAGTGCCTTATATACTGCTTAAAGGAACCTGAGTATTCATCCTTATCTAGGATAACGATTTCTGCTTATTCCCTTAAACCGCGAAATTGCGAAATAATTGATTGCTCTTTGCCTTGAAGTAGCGACGTTTTGTCGGGGTTACATCGTGGAACAGGTGAGTATAAAATATACATATAGAAAAATAGCTAAATGTGCCCAACATGTATTGTGAAAAAGGACTACCCAAGGCTGTTGGCACCGCAGCTGGGGTCTGGACGACTTTTTTATGAGAGAACACAAGAGATGTAAGTGTTTCAGAAACAGTGAATAGAAAATGAACGGCACTGAAATTACTTGTAGAAAAATTTGACTGCTAAGCGAAAAAGTGCGGAGGAAAGGGCGAGTCTACTTTTCGGTGGGAAGCGCTGTAGCCGATTTGAGTTGTGTTTAATTCATATCGCGTAAGGCGAGCAGTTCGTTCGACTCGACCACCACAAAC
The DNA here is from genome assembly GCA_018806985.1 of Angiostrongylus vasorum. Taxonomy (NCBI): domain Eukaryota; kingdom Metazoa; phylum Nematoda; class Chromadorea; order Rhabditida; family Metastrongylidae; genus Angiostrongylus; species Angiostrongylus vasorum. The sequence goes on from JADANN010000286.1 coordinate 322,858, forward strand.
TATGTGTTGCCAGGGATATGATAAAAAGAATGAAGTCACTACAGTTAAGCACAATCATTCACCTTTCAATACACAGGTATACTAAGAGACCAGCAGGGTACTAAACAAATCATTGGACTGAAATTTTCTCTTGGAAATGTTTTTTGGCTGGCTCCAGATTGTTGTGAGGATCGTGAGTTGCAATACTTGTCGCGGCATAGCCAAATAAACCATCTCACCGACATGGGGGAAAACTGATGTAGCAAAAATTTGCTCCCAAATACTTGAACATCGACGCCAAATTAGGCCCAAAGTCCGTAGTTTGTCCTGCTAATAGTGTTCTTCTAACTCGCCGATTGGTATTTCCAGATTGCGCTCGGCTCCTTTGAAGTGGCACCTGTCGTAATCTGTGCAGCAACGGACTCGCGAGCAAAACCCGGTTGGCACACCCTAACTTTCCAGAAAGGCAGAACCAGGTTGGAATGATCCATTATCCACAAAGATGAAATTTTCTTCAAAATATAATAAGTAATTAACAGCTTTCGTTTATGGATTCAGTAGTTTTTATGTATGCAGCGTTTGGAAGAAAAAACGTTTTTTATGAGTGATCAAAGGAACAACTTGATGAAGAACGTCAGCAGTGATTCGTTAAGAGTTCTGAATTCGTCAGTTGAAATTGGGATATAAGTAAGGGAGAAAAGGCTAGTGACTGAAATCTTTCGTTCCTAGATACAATGAAGGTACCGAAGTTGATTCAGTGCCACTGTAATCCACAAGTGGTGACAGTGAACACCATTTCCTAATTCTGAAAATGACATTTGGTCTACGTGTTAATAACGTAAAATCTACAGTCGAAAAGACTGCTAATGGAATAAGGAACTGTATCCTTGGAGCATCTGGTGTAACTGCGCTCGTATGTAGTCCCAATTTCTTTTTTGTTAGAAGCTGGTCTTTATTTTTTAAAGTCTTTTGCACTACCTAGTTGCTCAAAGGAAGCTCGACAGATATCGTTAACATATTCTCTTGTTAAGTTATCACATAGGTTACAGTAGTGTCAGATAATTTGGAATTGTGCGCTATTCACATTTCCATTGTGTTCGTTACTTCAACCTATGCCGTTATACGCCATAAACCTCGTGTGGTGTAGTGGTCGGAGCCGCTCTCTAACACACACATGGGATCGATCCCGGCGCCATTGGCCCACCAAGCCTTCCATCCCTCCGGATCGGCAAATTGGTACAAGACTTGTCTGGGAGGATAGTAGCAGTGGCTCGATACATCGGTTGGCCACCGCGAGTCATTGTAAAGACCAGATATGCATTCAATCACCTCCAACGATGCTTAGAGAAGTCGAATGCATAGCGCATTCCTCAGGGGTTGATAAACACCAAGAGCTTTATCTTTTTTTTATTATGCCATTACACTGCACCAGGTTGTTTCAGTCATATAACAAACTGTGGTTGTTTCATGGCACTTTTTTCAGTCACGGTAACCCAAAGCATGATAAAGGCGAAGCAGTGGATGGACGATAGTACATAGTGTTATATGTTTTTTGTCAAGGCTTTTCGCTTTAGAGGAGCCATACTTGCGTGCTTTGAGCTGTTCTGTGATGACACAACTACGAACGACGCATTACCTTTGCTGCCCATGAGGAAACATGTGAGGTGAGATGTTTTGTCATTGTTCTAAATTAATCCGAAAAGCTTAAACGCAAGAAGTAGAGTGGAAAACGCTTTCTTAAAAGAGTTATACATAGCAGTACTGCGTGGAAACGGCTATCGAACTTGTTGTTTTCAGTGATCGCTTTGAAGTGCCCGGAGAGATGAGACCCAAATTCCAAAACTACGCTGTGCAGATTCTTTGCTGGGGGCTTCGAAATCTAAAGAAATATCAGGTGGCTTAGAAGAGCATTGGAAAGAAAACAGCAAAACTTATGGAAGATGTGCGAAACGATGCAAAAATACTTCATGACGTTCATCATAGTTTTATCATTGTTGCCCAGTTTCAGTTTCTGTCCATAAGAAAACCATTTCTTGAATTGATCATCAGCGACGTGGGAGGCACAAACGGATCCGATTCCAAATTTGGTCAAAGATCCAAACTTTGAGATACCTTTAATTACCTTCACCCAAGTGAGACATATATTTCCATCAAAGAGTGAACAGTCGATTACCACAAAGGAACGTTTTGAATCCATACTCAGTTTTTTCCGTCAATTTCCATGATCTGTTCGTTTGTCTAAAGCCCACTGTACTTTTCAGGTCTCGCTGCCATCCGATCTTGAATTTAGTCCTCCGCTCGTCATCAACTTGTACGACACGAGGGCGTTCAAGCGACGGCCACTGGTCGGAGTGTGTCACATAACGGATTTCAACAAATACACCAGAGCTGTTTCGAAGAAGGTGAATTTTTTCCTATAAAAGTAGTCATGATAAGAGAAAACATCGAGGGCAGTTCCCAGTATTTTCTAACCAGTTTTGCTTACGGTTATTTCCATAGCTTTATTTTTTTGTAACTGAATTTTTTCCTTAACACATCCAATCCTTGTTTCTAATTTTTTACGGATGGTTTTCTAGACATCGTTGATTTACCATATTTGCTTGCCATGGTGGTTCATGAGCGCGTGTGGCGTAGTGGTCGGACGTGCCCTGCAACACACACACGAGATCGATCCCCGCTCCCATGGCTCAGCCAGCACTCTATCCTTCCGGGGTCGGCAAATTAGTACCATACTTGTCTGGGAGGATAGCAGCAGTGGCTCGATAGATCAGTAGGCCACCGCGAGGCATTGCAAAGGCTAGATGTGCATTCAGTCACCTCCAAACGACGCTTAATGAAGTCGAATGCATGGCATATCCCTATGGGATTGATCAACGCCGACAGCTTTATCCTTCATCCTTTCATGGTGGTTCATCTTCTCAATTCATGCAGTGCCCACTGCTATTTCCATTTGATTCTTTTCTTTCGTCTATCTTTCACAGAGGTGGTGGTCGGTCGTTGTCATCGTACAGAGGTAACATACACACAGATTATATACATCTGCGAATATGTTTTATTTGTGTGAGCTATAAACACGCCTGGTCACTTAGTAGGTAGTTGTTCCAAAGGCCACTTGCATCCTCTCGGCATTCAGGGTAACATTCTTGTCCAACTGGCACCAATTTTTCCCTTTTCATATGACGGCGTATCTAACCTTTTCCTAAGCCTTATAATCGTTGAATCGGAAGAAGAAACAGTTTTTGATGACCTGAACTGAGTAGTCCATCTCATGTCTTGTGTGTCGTGTGTGTTTCAGAGGACATTACTCATTGACTTTGAACGTGATGTGTAAAAATTTTCGACGTCTTTAGTTCTCGATGGCACAAGTGTGTTGCAGAGCGCCGTGAAGATTGCTGAGTCAAAAAGCTATGCGCAGCGTTTTGTGCCTGTCAGTTGGATAACATGCTTGAATAGCATTTCATTACATTATTCCTCTTCTCTATATTTCTTTGTTGTCGTTAACGTTATCTGTTGAGTAACCTTCTACACGTAGGTTTGGTAATCGGAGGAGAACTTCGTCCTTCATGATACGTTGTATATTTCAGGAATATTTGACCTTTTTCGATTCTTTTAAGTCCTGGTCCTTTCGCCACCTTAGTGGACTATTTAAACATCGGCTATATTTATCTATAGTTCTAGAGAAGATGATTGATGTCGATGTATTTAAAAGCTTGATAGGAATTTTCCATTAGTACGTATACCAATTACGTTCTAACCGAGTAACTTCGTTATCTACTACTTTGCTGCGGTGAACAGCTTTTCATGAGACGAAGGTGTTCTGTCGAGCTCAATGATGGCAGCCAGCTAGAGTTCCTAGGTAGGACATTATTCTTTTTCTAAGGTGTTAAAAGCTTTTTCATAGACGTTGATGTAAACCAGGATAAGACAAAAAATGGCTGTCCAAATGAACTTCAATTACTTTGCTTTTTGAGTGGAATATAATCCATGAAGTTGGGAAGTCTTCGAAATCTTGCTCGTGGAATTTGTGCTGCTTTTCTAAATATTTCTTGATGTACACGATTAAATCCCTGATGAAGTCGTAGACAACACTCAACAATGAAACTAGGTGGTTGATGCGGAGATCTGTTCGGCCACCTTCATAAACAGGATGCCCTTTCGCGTGATCCTTCGCTGTGAATTCCTTATTGAAGGCATGACGTTATATGGATTGCGAAAACTGTACTTGCGTAGTGGGAGACTCTTATAACAAGGTTGATTGGTTGTAGTGGTGCTCATGCTTGGGGTGGATCTCCGTGATTCTGGTTGGGATTCGAAGCTCAGAGGGGGAATACATGATTTTGTGATTTTTCCAGATTCATTGTGCCTAGCGGGAAGTATATGAGTGGGAAAGAATGAAATATAGGCTTTGTGCTATCAACTGCGTATCATAGGAAAAGTGTTGAGATTCTTGTCTTTGTTGAGTGTAGCCAGTAACGAATTCTTACGTTTTGCAAATCTCAGTGGATGTTATTTAGACGGGTTTTAAGCTACTACTGACCATTTTCATGTCTATGGTGATATAGGCCTTGACACCCAAATCTTTTCCACTTCTTCTCGATTTGTGAGTCATGAAAGATTCCATTCAGGATGCAGGGAGTAGTTCCTCAGCTTCTAGATCAATAGTGTTTACTTTTTATTCCTCGACACGTCTTCACAATTACTATGCAAATATGCACTTCTATTCGATTTGCTTCCGCGCGTACATCGTCCGCGAATGTTTTCGAACTTTCGGTTGATGGTTGAGGATTGTCGTCTTCTTTATGGATGTCGATGAGTGCTTGTCGAGTCTATTTTTCATGGAGTCCAGGGTGGCCGGGTTAGAGTTTTCGCACTTGGATTGAAAGGGGTGAAATGATCCCAGGCAAGTCTAGTACCAATTTTCCAACCCAGGACGGACGAGAGGTTTGATGAGCCTCTAACAGGATCAAACCAACAATGTTTACATAGAGGATGTAATGGTCAGATCCAGCATTGAAAGTTTTTACTACACTACGAAGGTCTGATCAATATCCATATCACATGTGCCATTATGGATTCCGATGTTCATGGCAGCTTTTCTTTCATCCGAAAAGTAGATTTCTGAGGAAGTAGAGGATCGTCAGTAGGAACCTTGCTAGATTTTATACTTCGCAAGACTTTGTTCTAGAACGGGCTATTCATAACAGGTTTGAGGTGATCCACAAACAATTTATTAGACTTTTCACGACAAATAATTCCGCCTGCAATGTACTCTCTTCAAGTGCGTGGGTGTAACAGGATCCCGTGTTGCTGGAGGTAATAGGTAACAAAGGAGTGTGCAACAAAAAATAGTACTTTGCGACAAGTTTTTTAAGTGGACTTTTCACTTAGCTTAGGCATAGAAATATCGAATTTATTGTCGGATTCGATGACTGTGGAAACCGTTGGCAAAGTTGAATGTTATGGGATTCCAGAAAGATGTAGCGGCGATAACTGACTGGACAGAGTTTGACAAGGCGGTCGATAAAGAGTACGAGGCTTTATTGGCTGCTCCACTGATCCCATCACTTCGGAAAGAAGGAATGCCAAATATCGACTGGTGGAGCAAGTACTACGCTTCGGGAGGGCATCCTGAGAAGGCGCCAGGATTTGAAGAGTGACTGGATTCATGAGTGTTCATTTGTGAAATGGATATCCTGTCTTCTGGAGATTGTATAAAGTAATTTCTCTATAGGTCGGGAATGGAATATTTAAGCATCTTTAATGAGGAACTTGAGTGCGTGAATGGATACAATGGATTCGAAGATTTCCTTGATACCTTCACATTTATGAGCAGTTCAAAAGTCAGTGATGCTTTTTTCTTTACTGGTTTTTGGTTGGTCTTCGATTTCTTTCGAATGATTAACCCTACATAAACTTATTTACGAGGTAAAACGCACATCTTCGCTGTTAAGGGGAATTTCGACGATCCCGAAGAAAAGGAAAAAGCTGGCGAGCTCAAAGGAAAAGTTTTCATAACGAAGATCACCGATAAAGAAAGTGATGCTGGTGAGGGGGTAAAAATCATTTAGAATGAGCTTTTAGAGAAAAAAGGATAAGGCATTGGATTTATCGTAACTCAACTTTTTCCTCACTGTCTCCCAAAGTTGTCCTGTGGACAATGGCTGCTTCGAGGTTTCTGGATAGAGTAGTTTTTGAACACGAACCTTTCTTGAAAAATTTTCTTCTCCTCCCAAAAAAAGGGGATGGAATAGGTACTTGCTGTTCATGAGTTGTTCAAAAATGTCCGCTTCTTGTTCTTCTTCCTGCTGGCAAATAAGTGAAAAAATATTCATTAAGCTTAAACGATTCCTGCATTCCTTAAGGAAAACTAGTCATTCACAGTATTCTGAGCACAATTTTCAAGGAAAGAAGAATGGATGGTTTTGACAGCTCTGTGTGGCGGTTCCCATTGTAGTTCATTCTTCCAACAAGTTTTAGTCCGTTATGGTTCGGAGAGGGGCGCGTGTGCCGCAGTGGTCTGAGGAGCCTTGCAACACACACGTGGAATCGATGCCCGCGCCCATGGCCCACCAAGCATTCCACCTCTCCGGAATCGGCAAATTAGTACCAGACTTGTCTGGGAGGATAGCAGCACTGACTCGATATATCGATGGGCCACCGCTAGTCATTGTAAATGCCAGATATGTATTCAATCGCGTACAACGGTGCCTAATGAAGTCGAATGCATGGCGCATTCCTCAGGAATAGAACAACGCCGAGAGCTTATGCTTTTTTACGATTCGGAGATATGATATAACGACGTTCTGCCTAACCTCTATGTAATATTGTTCGTCGATAAACACAAATACATGCCTTATGTGATTCATTCACCGAATTATCCGTATTTTAGTACTTCTTGACCCACCAGGTGTTGAATTCGTCGGTACAGTGAAGTGCCTTCTACGAGTATACGTTGTCGAAGCGAAGGGATTGGTCTCAATGCGTAAGAATGGCATGTGTGATCCGTACATTATTGTTAGATGTGGCAAGCAAATGGTGAGAGACACTCCTATTTCAGACTGACTATTGTTACGAAGTAGCACCAAATCTGTTCAGGTGAGTCTAAAGAAAAATTATCGCCCCGACACATTAGAACCGATTTTTTGGTGAGCACGTCGAAATGGAGATTACCATTCCACTGGAGAAAGATCTTGTGATTACAGTAATGGATCGAAGAAAGCTTATTGCCGGTGAGTTCTCGCTCAAACTCAAAGGATTACTGGTGCAGGTGCAAAGGTGTTTTTTGTAATAAGCATGTCTCCATACTCAGAATTTCTTCATCGACTTTATACTTGTTGGAACTTTTATCTCTTATTCCTCCCAGCGGTTTGCCCCCCTCATCGTGGCTGGGAGGTGTTCCTGGGTGTCGAACTGCGATGTACAGCGGAGGGAATCATCCCCCAAGCAAGGTCTCCCAAGTTGAGAAGAAGTGCGACGTTTCCATCAGAAAGCCTAGCTAAGATAAACCAATACCAAGATCCACCACCATCCTGGTATCAAATTAGTCGCATGGGGGGCAGATTTCCCTTTGATCCACAAGGGCGGTGACTACCAGTAGTGGTGACGACCAGAGGCAGACTTTGGCCAGGCTGACTTTGGGACTGCAAGGAACGACAATGGCTAAACCAGCAAAAACTCTGAAAACTGGATGCTGTGCTGGGGCCCGCACAACCAGTGAGGACGGGCCGTCCAAGCATCCAAGTACCTCTTTTATGATGACTTTTGCTCTTATCTTACAAGGTTTTCGCATTTCACATCATTTCTAATCAGAAGCTGATTTTTCAGAGGCTAAAACGAATAAATTTTCACTGCATATGAATACTGTTGCCTTTTAATTATGTTTTTATCGTTACTGTTGAAGTGGTGGATTTCTTCGCCTAGTTTATTTAGATGACGAGATCGGTTCTACACGTATCGACCTCGAAAATCGGCTCTTGTCAAAGTGGAGGGCGACGGTCGGTCTCAGCAAGCAGTACACAATCCAAGGAGAGCTGCAGTGGAGGGATCAGCAAGCTCCGTTGGCAACACTTAGAGGGTGCATGCAGAATCTTGTAAACAAGTAATGGAAAATAATCGCAGTAGTCTATACGGGAAGAACATAAAGGGGTTGGGTCTTTTTGTAAAGTAGGGGCAGTTAAGGGAGAAAGAAAAGTGGTGTAAGGACGTACTCGTCGTCATACTTTTCCTCTTCAGATCTACTTCCTCTCTTTTAATATTTCACAAAGTCTCCACATCCATGCCGTACGAAATTCTTTCATCTAGGTACTGCAAGAAAATGCGTGTTCCGGCACCGAGCATCATTGAAAAGGAGGACGATGTTGGCATCAAAATGCTAGGAATCGAAATGTGGTATTCGCAAGTGAAGAACGAATTGGAAGCGTATGTGCTATAAGCTTGCTAACACCCCAATTCGACCTAAAGTCCGATTGTGTTGCTGGTATTTCAATGTTTCTGGTCACTTTTCTATGAAACTCGCTCATATCGCGCATCAATGCATGACAGTCCTTCCTATTGCTACTTCCTTTTCTATCAAACCGTATTGCATAACCTCAAGCACCTGACGTCAACAGATCTTTTCGAATAGAACGGAAAAAAAATTATTCCGGAAATTAGAAGGCAGAGGGAAAGGCAAAGCAAGGGCTTCAGTGGTGCAGTGGGTAACACACGACCCCCAAGAGGGGAATTGCGCCTCCGAATCTGGTCAGAGGTCCAAGTTTTGCAAGTATCTCAGCATCATTAGTGCTTTTCGAATAGTTTTTTGTTGGCATTTTACCATTGTTATACCTTCCAATGGATCTTCTGTGTAGTTCTAGGAAAAACTGCTCGTGGCTGTAGTTCTCCATGTGTCCCGTGTTCTAAATGAGTGCCATGGAGTTTGTTTTGAACGAAAAATATAGCCCTAATATGGAACAATTATTCTCTTCGAAACAGTGCACATTTCAAATGTTACGATAATGCACAACCTGTTCCTAGCCTGTATAATATGCTAAGGCTGTGGGGTGACTATTTTGTTCCAGCTTGTATCTTCCTCTCAACCATAGCAGAGTGACTTTACCACGAATTAAATTTTAGTTAAGTTCAAATAGCAGGAAACGAATGCTTTTGCTGAATAATACTCAATAATAAAACTACCTGAAAGAAACGCACAGCAAAGGCCGCCATGGTGGAGCGTGCAGTGTGTGATGCCCAGGAAAGTGAAATCGTGGTTCGATCTGGCACGGGGTCCAAGTTTTGCGGATATCTCAGCATCGTTCTGGTTGATTTCGCATAGTACCCTGCCTTGAAAATTTAGTAGGCAGCAAATAAAAAAATACTGATTCACTTTTCTCTTCGCGGAACAAAATAGGACGCTCTCATTAGTTTTATTGTCCTACTGAATCAATTCGCTTTAATTCAGTAGCTGTTGGATTTAAATTGAGAATAACGAGCTTCTCACTTAGATTCCAGGTGCGTGATCTTACAAGAATTTATTGATAATTCGACACTTCGATGACTCTTTATTATGAGTTGAGCATGCTGTAGCAGCAGTTTCACCCGTCTTTCCTTCTTCGGGTAGGATTTGACTACAGGGCATTTCCAGCTCGTTCCGAACACCTTTTACCTGGTGCTTTGAACTAAGGGATATTTGTCACCTCGTTCAGGACGGCGATGATTCGTTGTATAAGTTTATTCTTAACTTGTGTCGCCTAAAGAAACATTGAACTTCTTTCCGACTTGATTTGTAGTGCTCATGAAATGATTCTCCACCCGTACGACTTGATATATAGGAGTGATATACACTACGTTGAGGCGGAAACCATGGACAAATTTGCTCAAGAACAGTAAAAACATTGGCTTTAGGGAGGAACTTAGGAGATTCTCTACTACACAAAATTTTAAATAAATTGTCGACATGAGTATCAAATACTTGGTCATGTTATGATAGTATCTCTAGTTTTCATTGACAGAAAGGTATTCAACAATCGCTTACAGATTTCATTTTGTTTTTTCTTGGACTCAAATCGATGATGTGTATATAATTGGTTACTTGGATGGCCCATCCTCAGTGGTTGTGCGGGCCGCAGCACAGTCTCCACTTTTTTCGGAGTTTTGCTGGTTTAGCCACTGTGGTTTCCTGAAGTTCCGAGGTCACCCAGGCCAAGGTCTGCCTCAGGTCACCACCACAGGGCAGTCGCCGCCTTCGTAGATCAGAGGGAAATTAGCCATCGTGCGACTAGTTTGATACCAGAACGGTGACGGATCCTGGTATTGGTTTACTCTTAGCTGGGCTTCCTGATCGAAACGTCTGACGATACCCAGGAACACCTCCCAACCACAATGAGGCGGTAAACCGTTGGGAGGATGTAGTGTATGTAGTATACATTATTTTTACTTAATTCTTTGAAATGGGCTTTTTTACTGGAGATATTTAGTCCCTAATGAGGTGAATTTAGAAACGATAAAGCGGTTTGTAGTCTACGCTCAGCAGCTGGAAAGGATGATAGCAATAATGAAGAAAAAAGAGGCCGAGGAGAAGGACGTCTGTGTATTTTGTGCTTTGGTTACCTTCAATTTTGTCGAGCTTCTAACCTCCTCCGGTCATATCGTAAAATTCTTCGGAGCGTTGCAGGAGGATGATAAACGTGACGAATCAGCGCAGAAGTGGCACCGAACCGATGAGGTCAGGATAAAAATGGCTTCGATTGCTCAACATGGCGAGAAGACAAAAAAATGTGGTATGAACCCATAATGATATAGAAGCTCGTGTATAATTTCGTTTTTGGGTATTGTCATATTTGGGGATTTTTTCTGGGAATTTTCTGGATTTTTTAAGGAGTTAACCGTCGAGGATCGTCTGCAAATAAGGCGAATAGCACGAGATAAGATTCTTGGTCGTCCTTTGCAACAGGTGGCGCTTCAAGTGCTTAAGAAGGTGGTGTATTATTTAAGAAAGAAACCTCATCTACTGACAGTGGCTTAAAAAAACGGAGAAACAATTATTCGTGTTAGAAATATCTCCGTTAAGAAATGGTGGAAATGGAAAATAAATTACGGCTTTCTCAGTCCTTGAATTTGTCTTACATCACCACCCAAATGCGTGCAGCGCAGTGGTTAGAGTTATCCTGTAAGACATGCATGGTCTTTGATACAATGCTTTTCCGCCCCGGGTTCAATAAACCTATCCTTCCAGGGTCGCTAAGCTTGTACCAGACTTACGTAGGAGGATCGCAGCACTGACTTGATACATCGAAGCCATGGGCCACCACGTCATTGTATAGGCCAGACACGCATTTAGTCACCTTTAACAATGAATGATGAAGTCGAGTGCATGGCGCATCCCTTAGGAATTGGTCAACGCCAGAAACGTTTTTATCCTTCTTATCCTTTTATCGTTCAACAGTATTACCCTTCGACTTTCCGTAAATCTTGGTGTGGTTTCAGTTTGGATTCATTGGTTTATATTGGAGTCGTTGATCACTGCCGTCAACGATCTTTGCCAATATGTCTAAGGCTTAATCGTCACTAACCTCATGTGATAACTGGAACACGATAGCAGTAGCATCAAATATTTCAAAATATTTGAAGACAAGAAATAAAGCGTGCGATGTTGACCTGCCCTCTGGGGATGCGATTTGCACTTTAGTCCACTAATCATCTTACAGATGATTGAATACATATTTGGCCTATGTAGTCTTTTTCGGTGGCGTAGTGATTTACCAAATCAGCGTTCTTAGTTTTCCAGATAAATCTGGTACCGATTTTGTACTCCAGAGAGGGGTAAGGAGGTTTGATTTGCCCGGGACGCAGGGTAGAATCACCGACCCCGTGTTTACGTGGCCTCTACTTTGATCTGCATTAGTTGAAATAAAAACGCTGGAATCTGCAGATCTCTGTACACTAAGGGCATGCTACCCTATTCTACTAACGTGAAATTCTGATTTTTGGAGTCCACGGGACTACTCCGCTTTCCTCTTCTAAGTACGTACTTCGAACACCGAAGAATTAAACAGGAAAGGGTTTTTTAGTTTTCAACTGAAATCATTTACAATTTTAACTTATTATTTGCTGCCTGCTCTTTTTTATGGCAGGGTGTATTGCGAAATATAACTTCAATGATCTGAGATATTTGCAAAGCTCCAGACCGCAGATGTCTGCGGTGGGGAACGAACACGCTCTTACCCTTATCCGATGTCGAAAAAAAGAGTAGGCAGTAAATAATAAGTTAAAATTGTGATTATAACTACAGCCTCAGCTTAACGGGGTTCGTTGCCGATTTGCGCTTTCCAGATCAATGCCGCTGACGGGTGATTGCTGATGGCAGAGATTGATAGAACTAGCTGAGAGACAGGCGAAACGAACGACCCGAGTGGTGTGGTGGTGAACGCGTTAACCCTCGGAAAGGGTAATAGCGCGTTCGTTTCCCACCGCAGACACCTGCGGTCCTGAGTTTTGCAAATATCTCAGCATCACTGAAACGAAATTATTTAGTTTTATGGTGATTAGCGTGGGTATGGCAAAACTTTATTTTCAATATAAGTCTACCAATAAACGAAGATGCTGATTAACCATGCTAAAGGACAGGCGGCATTGAAAAGCTGCATTTCGCTCACGAGGATTCGATGTTGTTCTCTGTTATTTCATCATTCTGAAAACTACAATTTCACATTTTTCGCTTTAGTTTTTGAGAGCCTCGAAGCCTAAAACTGCTGACAATTGGAAGAGTACTTCTTACAAACCATTCATTCCGTAAATATTTGAAGTTCCATAACTGCTCTAGTCGTCAAGAAAATATCGTCAGTCGTCGAAAAAACCCGTTTCGGATGAAGCCGAAAATTTCATTAGCACATCAAAATTTCCAAAAACACTTCCGCGCTCGTTAACTATTTATTTCCTGCCTACTATACTTTTTCACGGCAGGTTATGATGTGAATTATAACCACAATGATGTCGAGATATTCGCAAAACTTAGACCGCAGGCCAGATCGAACCACGACTTCCCCTTCCGGGAGATCGCGCATTGCACACTGCGTCATGGAAGCCTTTGCTCTGTGTTCCTCTATATAATATTATAAACTATAAATTATAGTAGGCATAAAATAAAAGGTTAACATTGCATTTCGACTACAGCCTCAGCTCAACTGGGTTCAATGACGAGTTGTGTTCCCCAGACCAATCCCACCAACGAGTGATTGCTGATGGCAGCGTTAGGTAGAAAACCAGCTCAGAGAAACGCAGAACGAAGCCGTCCATGGCGCAGTGTGGAATGCGCGAGCCTATGGAAAGGGAAATCGTTGTTCGATCTGGCCCAGCGTCTAAGTCTTGCGAATATCTCAGCGCCGCCGTGGTTGTAATCTACAGATTTATTTGTAAAATCCTACGGTTCGACGCTACGAATAAAAGTTTATGCCCCACTCCTAGATCTTGCTGCTTTGATATACGTATTGCAACTAGCCATGTTTTCGAGATTCGCCATGTTGCAAAGTACTGGTCGGAATCAGTAATAGAGGGATCTTTGCCGCACTGAAGAATCTTAAACCACGAAACTAGGGATGTGAGGAATGTCTCTTTGAAAAAGCGTATGGGAATAGTGATTAAACCTTCGTGAGCATGTCCATTATTAGTCTTTACTGTACTTTTAAAAAATAATTGCAAGATTGCCCATTGAATTTCGACGTATCTTCCTGCGCCAAGCGTTTTGGTATACGTTACTGTACTTTTTCAATACATAGTAATGAACGACCCACTTTTCACCCCTCATTAATTTACAGAATCGCATAATCAAGTGGGGTTTGCGCTGCAAGGAGCAGTGGGATGGTTTACTCACTCCCTGGACTGGATCGTTAAATTTGTGGCTAGACGCAAAACCTTTCCTTTGACCCACGAAGGCATTATTAGCGTCTTGGTCCGATTCTCCGAACTTGAAGAAGAATGTTTTGCCTAGGTAGTAAAATAATACCAGTCGGAAGTGTGGCATTTCGCGTGGTTTTGGTGAAGACCGCTTGTAGATTAGTAAATGTTATTCTCCAATGTGAAGCTATGTGTGAAGGATATCAGAGTACAGAGGTGTTGAGATAAGGCAATAAATTTCGCACCATTCACTAAGATATTACCGATAGGCTTTATATAATTTCATATTTCCCTCAGATCTTTGCGACATTCAAAGCCACGTGTACCTCCATTATGGTACAGGATATTGAACGAGACGTGGGAAAAAAAGCGAAACCTAGCGCCTAATACGTTGTTTGCTTTCCTATTCACTGAAGACTGTTCAAGGAAAACAGGGGACAGTACTCTATAGGCCTGCCTAGGAAATTCATCCTTACTGTAAGCCAATCCACAATCATGCATGAATGCGCTACACATTCACGGCCCGGACGAGAACTGTGATTCCCTTTCAAAACAAAGAGCTAACACAAAGAGTAAGTTCGATTGTGTCACCAGCCACATTTACTTAGCATAGCAGTAGAAAATCGGCAAATCCATGATTTTAGCTGCGAAAGGAATGTTTTATCAAGCACACATTGTTAAAAAAAGGATAGAGCTCTAGGCGTTGATCCATTCCTGAGGGAAGCGCCATGCATTCGACTTCTTTAAGCATCGTTGGAGGTGATTGAATGCATATCTGGTCTTTACAATGACTCGCGGTGGCCTACCGATGTATCGAGCCAGTGATACTATCCTCCCAGACAGGTCTGGCACCAATTTGCCCACCCCGAAGTGATGGAAGGTTTGGTGGGTCATGGGTGCCGAGATCGATTCCACGTGTGGGTTGCAGGGCGCTTCCGGCCTCTGCGCCACACGCTCCTTCACGTTGTTAACGAATTATATATATGTTCATGTATATATCTATATATATATATATATATGCATATATACATATACAGACATATCGTTCCGTCTATGGAGAATCTTGTGTGATTTGAAGGTAATTCGAGAATAGACATGCGATTCTATTTGGTGCTGGGTCGAAAGCAGTGTTTAGATTCGTACATACATGATACGATTCTCATCAGACTGTTTGCCAAGAGTCTTTGCATGGTGGCAATTTTATGTAGATTCCTAGTTGAATGGCTTTAAATGGTGGATGTAACCGTTCTTTTATGTGCACACCTGCTTCTCTTCGTGTCTACATTCCATTCTACACACAGCTAGAATCTTTGCCGTGCGATCAGCTATCATGAGTTCACATAGTTTTATTTCAACTCTACCTAAAAGTGAATTCTGACTTCCAGCTGAATTTGGTCCCTGAGCATGTCGAAACTCGGACCCTGCATACGGAAATGGGAGGGAAGACGCCGTGTGGGGAGCTGCGAATGTTCGTTGACCTGTTTCCGGTAAGCGTAGGAAAAGTTTTAAAATAATCCATTTGTGAGTTCGAATCTAGTAACTGAATGTAACTCATTATGTTAGTAAAGTTGGAATCTATGAAGAATCCAATCGACGTTTTGTTTTTCTGCTAGATTGTTGAACTGAGATAATTCTCCAAAATTTACTCTAGTGCTCAATATCAAGTTCAGGCAGTTCGGTGGTTAAGGAATAATAGCGCTGTCCAACTTTTCCATTGTTCTCGAGTCGACTTTACAGAGTCGCACCCACCGTTGTGAATTGTCGTGATGATAGCGGACTTTTGGTCATTTCAGTCGTATTTTCTTTACTGTGCCTGGGGAACTATTTTGTCCAATGATTAGTGCTAACCATTTGGCTGTGTTGGAGGAACTCGCATAGCAGCAACACCATGTTTCGCATGTCGCAGAAGACATAGAGAATTAGTTGTTCACCGTATGGATTAGCTTTTTAAGGACCAGATAATCTTGTTGTAGTGGAGCTAGAAGGATTACATTGATCTTAGCATTTCCACAGCCTAGATAAACAATGTTTCGGAACATATTTCAATATTACAGGCCTTTTTAAATACGAGAAAAATAAATATGACCGTATAGGAATCATGGAATTGTATTCCAACCTAGAATTTTCATCATGGAAAGGAGTTCACCATAATAAGCGATTTCAATTTCCTGGTCTTTTTTAGTTTGTAATGTATACCTAAGAAGGACCGTTTATCAGTTTTTTTCTTCCTTTTTTTCTCAGCTGAGCTACGGCGCAGTACCTCCACCACTGAATATAGCTCCTCGTGAGCCGGAAAAATACCAGCTTAGAATCGCCCTTTTCAACGTCTCTGGAGCAATTCCAGTGAAGCGGAGCTTCGGTTCGCCGGTACTCTGAATTGCTTTATTTGAAGGTTGATAAGCACCTGTTTATATCGAGTAGAGAAGTGATTGCCACCAATTCAAAGATCTTGATCTCGTCTCGATTCAGACAGCGGATCTGTATGTGAAAATGTTTACAAATGGGTCTCAGAAGGCGCAGAAATCAGATGTGCATTTCCGGTAAGGTCTCGTCGAGTTCTGCTTGATAAGTGGTTGAACTTCTTGTCGTGCAGTCGGTATTTCAGATCTCTTGATGGTTGTGGAGAGTTCAACTGGCGATTCGTCATGGACATCACTTTCAATCCATGGGAGCAAAAGATTGTCAACTACCATAAGAAGCGACTTTTTAGGTAAATTTGTATAGATGTCGTCTTCTTTTCAGAATATCAGGTCATCAAGCAAGCACATTATTATTTTTTTAAAAGTCGCTTTTCTTCACTTCTAATGCACTCATATCAAACTTTATGTATCAGTAAATAATGATGCTTAGACATTCGCAAAACTCCGGACCGCAGGTGTCTTCGGTGGGGACCGAACGCGCTATTACGCTTTCCGGAGGCTAAAGCGTTCATCACGACACCATACGGGTCTTTCATTTCGCCTGTATCTCGGCTAATTCTATTGATCAGTGCCATCAGCAATCACCCGTCAACGGGATTGAGATAATGGCAAAAAGAAGAACCAGCATGGTGCAGTGGTGAACGCGTTAGCCTCGAAAAAGGGTAATAGTACGTTCGTTCGCCACCGCAGTCACCTTGACACCTGCGGTCCGGAGTTTTGCAAATATCTGAGCATCATTTTGGTTGTATTACACATAATACCCTGCCGTAAAAAATTGTGTTGGGCGGTAGATAAAAAGTTACGGAAGTAGAATTTACTTTCTCAATCGATATATATATTTTGCTTGTAAGGAATGTAGTAGTTTCGATGGATGACTGTGACAGAGGAGATGTTCCTTCACAAATTTGACCATTCTAGTGTTATTTACTATTATGTACCATTGTACTTCACATTTTGTGCCGAAGTAAATGCTAGTGTTTGTTCCGCCGACTTTTCCCATCTGGTTTGTGAGAGCTGTTGATGGAAGCTTATCGTAGAAGCTTATTATTTCAGAAAGGTCAGTGAGGAAATGGTGGATCCGTTAGTGATCATTCAACTTTGGGACAAGAACAAGTTTAAAAAAGATGTAATGCTTGGCGAGATGGTGATGGATATGACACATTTCAGGGGTATTCTTGTTTAAACAAGCACCATTTTTGTGAACTCCTTTCTTCCCTTCATCGATGGAATAACACTTACAGAAGGCATTGTCGACCCCGCTGATGTTGGGATTATTCGATCAAAGAAGAGTCGCGTTGCTCGCTGTAAGTCTTGCGGTAGGAAATGCTGCTTGGTTAGGTTGGTCTTCTTAGAAATTTTTTTAACGCTTCGTAGATGATATTACACTTCCAGAATATGCATCTTTTGTAAAGACACCAGATGTGGTTGCAAAATCCGCAAGACTACCAAGCAACCGTTTCCTAAACCGATGGTCAGCCCTTAGAATGTCTACCACAATGTTTTCTCTTCTGCTAAATTGATCATTTTCTATGGACTTATGATCTCATACTTTCAGAAGTATAAAATACCTGGCGACGAGGTTGAAACAGTGAATTTGTTCGACTCAAGCAGCCTTAGGGGATGGTGGCCGGTACTGAATAAGAATCCCTTCCAGCAAAATGAGCAGGTGTCCAACACTCATATTTTTAATATTGCCTAGTGTTACCAGCTGAGAAACCATGTCTTGTGGCTGCAATATTTTGTGTGGATTGCGAGATGTGCTCTATTATTGTCGGCTTAAAAATAAAAGGATAAAGCTCTCGGAGTTAATCAATCCTTTAGGGATGCGCCATGCATTCGACTTCATTAAGCACCGTTGGAGGTGATTGAATACATATCTGGCCTTTACAATGACTCGCGGTGGCCCACCGACGTGTCAACCCAGTGTTGCTTTCCTCCCAGACAAGTCTGGTACCAATTTGCCTACTCGGACGGAAGGAAAACTTTGTGAGCAAAGGCACGAGTATCGATTCCATGTGTGTCGCAGGGCGCCTCCGACCACTGCGCCACAAGTACCCATTGTTAGCTTACCGTTAATTATTACTTAAATCCCATTTTGAAGTATACTACTCAATGTACATGACAATGAAATCAAGTATGGAATGGACGAGCTCGTGTTTCGTTTTGGCTGCAACTTAAGGCTCTGTCTTCTCACACCGGTACATGGAGTCTTGGTCGAACGTGACTTTCCCTAAAAAACCCAAGGTACTAGGAATATGGCTTGTCGTTACGTCACAGGCAATGTCCGACAATTGTGAATCAGAGCCGTTTGGGGCGTTATAACTCTGATTTTTCAGGAATAATTGCGAATCCTGCTATTAGTCGACCGCTTGACCGAGAGTGATGTAATACGACAAATCCACTGTACAGCCCGTTATGAGAATCAGCTCGTATCTTTACCATTGTGTTGTCTCCGTCTTCATTCCCACTCCTTCTTGCTGTAGAATCGTTATCGCTGGTTTTCCTCCTATTAATCTTGCGTGTACCATTTAAAAGAACGCATGTAGTCTAGTGGTTAGAGGTGCCCTGCAACACACGTGGTTGATGATTCGATCCCGTGCCCCCGGTTCACCAAGCTTTCCATGCTCCGGATTCGATGAATTGGTGGTAAAGATGTCTTTTTAGGATAGCAGGACTGAGTTATCACATCGACAGGCCACCGGAAGTCACTTTATATGTTACAGATATGCATTCAATCATCTCTAACGACGCTTAACAAAGTCGAATGCATGGTGCATCCCTCAGTTATCCTCTATCCTTTACATCACTTAGATGTGTGGAAGTTCTTAAAGCGTTTTTGCGTATTTTGCGAAAATTACTTTCTCTCTGGAATGTTTAGCTTAATACCACCCTAAAAACTTGACTGCTTACTGTTTAGACATTTATGAAGAAAAAGTGTAATAAGCTTTAGGATACTACCTCCAAAAAGAAGAAGGACGACGATTACAAAAAAGACCAGTTGTACATTATGGGATTACTTGAGATGGAGATGTCGTTGGTGACTGCTACCCATGCGGCGGCTGATCCAGTGGGCAAGAAAAGGAGTGAGCCTAATCATGTCAGTCATCGTGTCTTACCATTTTTGCTCGCTACTGAACCCCCAGTAAATAAAGGCTCTTTTTCCATTGAGCCAAGAAGGGTTCTATTTGGGTTGGAAAAGTTGCAAACGAGTGCATAGAAACACACTGCATGTCTATGGCTTCCACGGCTTTCCTTTGAATGTCACAGATTTCCACCGGTTCTTTCTCATATTCCAGTTCTTATCAAGCTTTTCCTTAGTAAACAGTCTTCTACTCGTTCTTACTTACAGAATCCGTACCTTCCGAAACCGATGCGCTCTAAATGGAATACGTTCTGGATAACTTCGAGGTTGGAGCTGATTGTAGAGTGAAGTTAAAGTATTCCGCTTTCTGCAATATTTTTAGATAGCAGCAGCTTTTTTTCCCTCAGAAAATAGCTTTGTTTTGAAAGAAAAGGTCATGATTCTCCACTCTCTTCTGCATTGTATCGTTCCAGAATTCGTCCTTGTTTATGCTGGGTTTGGCACAAATGTGGCGCTCAACTCCTGTGCATCATAGTAATGGTTCTTCTGTGCTTACTTCTCATTTATGGCCTAGTCACCAATTGGCCAGTCATGTTGATGTTCCTTAGATTCTAAGAGTGACTGGTTGCCACTTGCTTCGTTCTGAAAAAGACCTTCAAATAATTTTCAATCTTAAAAAATTGCCTTAAAATTTACACTGTTTTAGTGATTTCGTAAGCATCGTAGAGTTAACTTTGGAGGCTTTTAAGTTGTTGTGGCTTTTTTGTTTTGTAATCCTTTTATATATATTTATATATGTCCGTTAACTGGTGATTGCTGATGACACCGTTAACTAGAAAACTGACTGAGAGAAAGGCAAATCAAGGGCCTCAGTGGTGCCGTGCGTAACCCGTGAGCCCTCGGAGAAGGGCAATGGCGGTTTGATCTGGCCTAGGTCCAAGTTTTGCAAATATCTCGGCATCATAATGGTTGTGTCTGACTATTATTTGTGCATATGATCTCTGTTGCTTCTTGAATATTTCAGTCATCCATAGAGGCTGTTTTTTAATGAACGTTGTGTTTTAACAGCATTGATGGCGTGTTCATGTCAGTATTCTGTGTTTTGTGAATGACATGACAGAATTATTCCAAGTGCTGCGGTCTGCGTAACGCTGTCTCGAAGTGTCCGAGTGATGGTCGAGAGGTCGTTTTCTTATGGTTTTGAGTGATGGGTTTTCTTGTCCCCAAGAAACACTCATGGCTCGGCCCAACGAATGCGCTTGACATCGCCACGATAGTGATTAGATCAATTCCGCATAAGGCTCAATTGGCTGAAAATTTATGCTATGTTGTGTATTTTTAAACACAGTTCTTAAGGAGCGGATTCTATGTTGCACTGTGAGGCTGCGAATAGTGCATTGATTAGAGGCATCATGCAATATAAATGTGGTTATTCGTTCGATTCCCTGCCCCAAGCTAACTACAACTCTCATTCACTAGAAGTCTGGAAAGTGGTAGCAGACCAAATCTAGAAGGACAAAAGCACAGAGTTGATCCATTAATTCTTTGTGCATTTTGCGTTTTTGCACGGCCCATATTCAGATTTACTCTGTGGGTTCTAGCACTTCGCCGATTAGATTTGTTTTCCCGCATTCATCGTCCATCCACTACGGCCTTAGAACATTTCACCTGTGGTTTCGGCTGGTGCTTGAGGATTTTGTATGCTTTATGAATATGGCAGACTGCTGGTCGAATCGATTCTCCTTGTAATCTTGGAGGCAGTGGAACTGGGTCGTTTCCGAGTGGAATGGAATGGAGAGCTGGAAGGTTAGTCGAACGAGCAATTTCACTTCTTGATCGACGATTGACGGCATCACTGACCACTACACTACCGCGCCTCACCTTCTCCTCCCTAACTAAAGTGAGTACGTTGATGATCAAAGAACTGTGATCACTCCGTGTACAAGATGACGGAAATCACCTGAAATCACGTCATATTATCAATTTTGGCTCTTCCTGAAAACGTCTGATGATCCGCTTTATGGTATTTTTGTTGTTTGCCTATTCATTCACTTACTATCCAATGACTCCCTGTTCCGTCAACGGTCGTAGTTTGACGTTTCAGGTGATTTCCGTCATCTTGTACACGGAGTTACCACAGTTCTTTGATCATCAACGTACTCACTTTCACGTTATGAGGTACTCCTAACATCACGCTCTGCATAGACGTTCGCGAATAATGACTGGCGTTTATACTGATTACATAGTCATGCTCTCAAAAGTTAGGACAGCAAAATCCGGGAAGTCGAGAAGGTGCGAAGGAAAGAGGTGTTCTTTGTCCTTATTACTACATCCTGGAAGTTTTATGACACAGATGCACATTCATAAATTCTTCGTTGAGCAGGATGTCACAAAGAAATTCCCTTTTTAATGCACAGCGTTTTGTGAAAGTTCAATCAATGACCGATTTTAACACAGATATCAGTGTCATCCAGCATTCGCTTTTCTACTTCTATCAGTAAGGCGAAGATTGCAAGGTCACCTTTCGCTCCCAAGTTCTCCTATGTATTTCTTCATGACATTCTTAAGAGGAGCTCTAAATCATTTTGATGTAATTGAATTGTTTGTTCGAGCCTGTGAGGTTTCGCAACAGTGTCCTGCTACTCGTGGCAGACCTTAGCCAAGCTGACCTCGGGATCCCCAAGGAACCACAACGGATCAGCCGGCAAGTCTCCAAAAAGAGTGGGAAAAGATGTAGATTGCGCTGGCGCCCGCACAACTAGTGAAGACGGGGCTATCCAAGTATACAAGTATCCAAGTAAGTCCTGCTACTAGAGCTACACGGTCTTCTTGGTTTTGCACTGTCAGGAAAAACATTGTATATTCTCACAGGTAGCTTGTGAAATGCTGTGCTAATAATACGTTGATAAGAGATTGACAGTAGATTTTCTTGACGCTCAGGTTCAGCCCTATTAGGGCTCAATATCTTTCGGTTATTTGCTAACAAGAGAACGTATCGTATTCTGCAAAGGAAAACTGCTGACAAACATATTTGTCTTTCCAGATATGTGCAACAGAAACAGGAACTTCTCTGTCAAAGAGATCGGCGAATGGGTAGACAACATGCTTATTGCCGTCCTGGATCCAGTGAATGTCTACAGTTTGTGCCTACGAAAGCGGTCATCTCGGGGTTTAGTTGTCAAGGCAGCTGAAAGTGTTGTGGATGCTTGTCCAGGCTCGGAGTTTTGGCTAATAACACTTCTTTCCTCTTCTGTGGTACTGTGTTGTTCATTCCTTTTTCACGGAGCACCGGACCCCAGCGTGGGCTCATTCTACGTATCAGGTACATCCTCTTTGGATTGTTTCCTTTAGAATTTCTGGGAACAGGTGTCTCTTGATGGTTTCCCAAGCTTCGACTTTCATTGCTGCACCGTTTTAAATGTGTTCGCTAATCATATTTTTTCCACAACGTTCATTTCCCATATGTTCACGTAAGAACAAAGAAAACCTTTTGGGTTCGCAATGGGTTTCCTCAATGTTCTTTTAATATCACGGTTGGGTTTTTTCCTGAAAAAAAAGGAATTATGAACAGAAGAGGCAATAGTTTGATCCCTTGTAGAATTTCGATGCAATAGCCACATTGCCTGAAGGAAACCTTGGATTGAGAACGCTGTGGTCAGTCTTGTTATGGTATTCTCCACTAAGGAGCGAAAGTGAAGAGTGCAATAAACACAATGTTGCTGGTTCGATCCCCGCACTACACGCAAACCGAACCCCTCATCCTCTCCTCTGTGGTGAGTAAACTGACAGCAGACTAGTCTCACCCTACAAAAACACTGACTTAACACATTGGCTGGCTTTCGTAAGCTCAAAGAATATGCATACAACCGCCTCTACAATGCATAGTGGAGTAGATTACACGACGCATCGCTTAATTACTGATGAACTGAACACTTCGACCTTTTTTCGTTTCATTTATCCTCCACTAAAAAACCCTGAGAAGAAAGCCTCCGAACATGGAAGCTAGGAAGCTATAATCGATGGTCTTCGTGTTCATAACAAATTAGAGCCAACTCTAAACTTTGTTCATTACATTGAAGTCCATGCTACTAATGTAAAGCTTTCAAACACTACTCTCCTCAAATGCTGGTGCTGAAGCCGGTGATGATGACCTTTTTATAGGCGACTTGCCCTGAAAGGCTTCAATAAACGCACGAAGAAATCTTCACTCTCTTCGTTGGTACTTAATTTTCTAATATAAGCGATGAACATTGTCAAAAACAGCATTGATTTAATTTTTTTCTAACCATAAGCAACGAGTATCGTTCTATGTTTAGAAGAATTCGCAGCCAATTCGATAACATCGTGCTTGATCCATTTAGCATTCACCACGGAGTACTCATCGGAGGATTACAGTGGTTAGAGGAATTTTTTAAAACAATCATCACCATAAAGGCCTCTGTAGTGGAGTGGTTGGTGCGCCCTGCAAAACATATGGGATCCATCCCCACAGCCCAGGCTCACCAAACCTTCCATTCCTCTGGGGTCGTAAAATTGCTACCAGACTTGCCTGGGAGGATAGCAGGAGTGATTCAATGCAACCATAAGGTCGAGACATTGCATTGGCCAGACATGCATTCAGTCACCTCCAACGGTGCTTAATGAAGTCGAATGGATGGCGCATCACTCAGAGATTGATCAACGTCGAGAGCTTTAGCCCTTTTTTGTTTTTTAACCACCACCATAATTCTTCTAGATCCATGGTGCATCAAATAACATTGAAATTTTGGACAACCTCTTTATAGTCGCTGAGTCCAGCGGATCCGTTTCCAGGCTCACTAGGGATTAGGGTAAGGAGGCTCTTTGTTTTTTGCTGATTTCGTCCAGAAGAACAGTTTTGGTTTCCCCTTGGTTTCTCTGGCATTTCTCGCACAGGAACATATCGAGACGCTCGGCCAAGTGGTATTCAGTAGGCGAGATGTCTGGCGAGAATTACTCCTTCCAAAATATTTCACACCAGCGTTCCACTGTGCGTTCATTAACACCTGATTAATGTTTCGACCTGTTTCTGCTTCGCACGACCGGGTGCGAATTCATGGGAGTAGATTTGTGCAAATTGCTGCTTTGACATCTGAGTTTCTAATTTTTCTAGTTTGTCAACGCTACAATTTATGATATATTAAATATGTTACATCACTGTGATTTCGACTGCAGCTTCAGCTTAACTGGGTTCATTACCGATGTGGGCTCCCCAGAACATTCCCATTGACGTGTGATTGCTGATGGCACTGGTGAATACAAAACTCGCTGAGAGAAACGCAGAGTAGAGTCCTCCGTGGCGCAGTGTGTAATGCGCGAGCTCCCTGAAAGGGAAATCGTTGTTCGATCTGCCCCCTTTTGCGTCCAACTTTGCCAATATCTGAGCTTCGTTGTGGTTGATTTCTCATAATACCCTACTGTGGAAATTGTAGTAGACAGTAAATAAAAAAGTAAAATGTTGAAGTTAACTTTTTATTTACTGCCTGTTACAACTTTTCATGGCGTGGTATTAGATGTGATACAACCGCAATGATGTTGAGATATTTGCAAAACTCCGAACCGCGAGTGTCTAGGTGTCTGCACTGGGAAACGAGCGCGCTATTACCCTTTCCGGAGGCTAACGCGTTCACCACTTCACCCATGCGGGTCCTTCGTTTCTCCTGTACCTCAGCTAGTTCTACCTTTCATGTTTTATTCAATTAATTTACCAAGACACTTATAGTTCAATTATATACCGCGGACGCACATAAAATGAGCTCTGTGCTAGTATACAGTGGCGCCTCATTAGAGAAGAAAAACTATATTTGAAATTTATATAGCAAACGAAATTACGAACCCGACCTTAATTTTCAGACAATGTAACACATTTTATCTGTAACAATCAATTCGATTAGGCAGGAACAAGGAGTCTATTTACTGAGTCCAACCATCTGTTCGTTCTCAGGGCAAGTACGAGATCGGTACTCAGTCAATCATCCCCTGTTTTTTGAAGCGTCACCCTAACCCCGCGCCAAATAGACTCGGCCCCCCTTAAGAAAGGTGATGTGGGTACTACAAGGAAAGTCATGCAGTGTAATGATATTTTTAAAAGCTGGTTTGTAGAGCATAAAGCGCTTTGTCATCAAGAAGGTTTCTAAAAAAATGGTCAACTTGGTCGGAGAATCCGCTGGAGTGGTTACGAGGATGTTAGATATCTCACTTTTTCTAAACATTCACTTTTCCATGATCTTTCATCGAAAGTCTTTGATTCTCTTTGCTTCTGGAAGCTAACAACTTTTTCCCTGAATTTTTCTTCCACATTTGTCAAACGCATTTATGCAGCCCAAATAACAAATACCCTAAATTGAGCAGTTCTTTTTTAGTGGTTTAGAATCGCAATTCTCAGATTGCACTTCATAATTGTCCTAGCACATGTCGCCAGCTGGCGAGTAGATTCTCAAATTATCTAACATATGTACGCCAATGCACATTAAATTTAATGCGTAAGAACATGAAGACATCTGGACTTTAAAACTGATTTATCTCAGTCTATAGTGAACCTTATTCACCTGATCACCTGTCGTCCTACGAATGCTCTAGTGACTCTGGCTGTTTGAGCAAATTTTCATTCTTCTCTGTCACGTGCAAGAGTAGCCCAGTGGTTCTTCTCGCTCTAGGAACTCGTTAAATATCATGCACTCTTCTAGCGTCTTCGTAAAGAACTGTGATCACCGGGTCGGTGGTCTTGATGCAGTTTGACATCCCAAGGAATCCACTCACCAACAGGTCTTGTTCATCTGTTGTCGATGATGCGCATTACGTGTCCGGCTCACCTTACTTTCGAATGTTTGGGGTATAGAACTGCATCTTTGGTTCTCAATCGTTGGCGTAGGTCGGGGCTTCGGATCCCTTCCCTCGCTTGTGCGACACAGGTTATTTTATCCACCTGAACGCAGAGATCTCCCAAAAATTTGGGACTTGTAGTCACTGAGTTTCTGTCAACAATTTCAAAAACGTCTGAAAATTCTTGTGAAGGTATCAAAAGCTTGAACTAAAACGCTTTCGGCTTGGTAAAAACACTAACATTACTTCCTGAATTAAAGTATATCACCAAAGGTCAGTAACTTCCTTTATAGGTTTGTCAAGCCCTCATTTAGTTATCACAAAACCATCAATCGATGTCGGAAAAGAAATTAAACCCACCAACACCGCTGAGAATGAATGATGATTATCTATGATTAACTATGATTAAACCCTTTTTTTGCCTCGATTTATGTGTTGCTGGAGAAGTAATTCTTCCCTCTAGATTGCTTCTTAGTTAGCTTTCTTCCCTCCACAGTTAGTTTTCATTTCTCCAGATTACTTGGTCTAAATCGGACCTCATATGCTCTTTTTTCAATCAGAAACCTACGTATTATTGTTTTTCTAGAGTACAGAGGTCAAATAATAGCACTTTAGGAAAAGAGATCTTAATTTATAGTGAGAAAACCAAGAAAGAAATGCCAAGGGAAAAAAATGAATCGTGCATGAGGTGGTAGGTATGAACGCACTAAATAAAGCGCTATTAATAATATTGTGTTGTCAACCTTTACTTGACTGTTACATAAGGAACAATGTATTCCACATACCAACTGCAATAGAAAAAGCATTTGGGGGAAAAAATCGCTATTTGCTTGCTACTGGGTAAAGCACGGCTATTTCCGCCTGCTCAGCTCGTGGGTTTGCTCGCAGCCGCTCCTGACATTTTTGCACTCGAGCCGTCAAGAAAGATGTAGTGTGTCTCATGAGAAAACAAATGCAGTGAACACAAAACGCGAATGCTTTACAACGACTTATAAATGGAGAAGCTTTGCCGAAACCTTCTCCGCAGACAAGGATGGCATAGCGCTGT
Organism: Angiostrongylus vasorum; assembly: GCA_018806985.1. NCBI lineage: Eukaryota > Metazoa > Nematoda > Chromadorea > Rhabditida > Metastrongylidae > Angiostrongylus > Angiostrongylus vasorum. Next base: position 350,093 of record JADANN010000286.1, read on the forward strand.
ATAAAGCAACTATGAGTTACGATTAAGTCCTTCATGCCGCGAAACCAAGTTGGAAAAGTGAATTCCCGTGCGAATCGAATCTCATAAAATACAAAATCTCCTTTCATTTGCTATTTCTAGCGTTCTAAAAACCACGATCCTTTCTCCCTAACGGACTCAGTCTCAGTTATTGATAGCGTACTTATACATTCTCCCTTCAGCAGTGATTTACTGCCTCTTCATGGCACAAGACTTATCTTGCTGATTCTCGACCTTCGACATATGAAGACTCTTTGTTTCCCAAACAGGGACACATTGATTGAGAAGGACCTTGATATTTCTATCTGGAAAGCCGGACAAATCTTGAACCAATACTACCTGTTTGCTTTCATTGTGTAAGTGGAATTCACTGAACAGCTCTAGTTCGTTGCTACGGGAAGGAAAAAAAAGTGTACTGGTGCCTCATTAAATTAAATGTTGAACAGCGGAGCTAAGGTTGGCTTTCTAGCGCTGAATGTGAGGAATAAACAAATAAACAAACGTCACATTTTTTGACAGAAACGAAAAAAACCTATAGGGAGTAATTCCCAAGATCGGCTTTCTATTAACCTCGGCACTGATCAAATACTTCGCTATATTTTTGTTGAGCAAACACGAGGTGTTACCTTATTTCTTTCATTGACAACAATACTGACGTTTCGGAGGATTTCTTCTTCTTTAGAGTCCGGAAAGGTCAAGTTGATTACAATCTAACTGGCTAAGGATCTCCATAACCAAACAGAGAAGACACTAAACCGATATTCCAGTCGCATTAAAAAACAAAATAGCTGCTTTGCACAATCGCCGCTTTCTGTGAGTCTTCCACTGCGTATTTGACGTGGAGATCAACCTCATAGGGTTCACATGGAGGCGTAATGTGGCTCTCTCCTCTCACATTAAATCTATAAGGAGTGATCAACAAACTCCATGGCGCATTTGGGATAGTAGAAATATTTGTACACTCCTTAATTTTCTTAACAAAAATTCTCACTAGAAAGTGTCATACATTGGTGGCCACAAACACGATAATGATGCCTAAGTCATGAAAGAAAAAAGCTTTAAGCCAATCTCTGAGGGATGCGCTATGCATTCGACTTCATTAAACGTCGTTAGAGTTGATTGTATGCACTGGTCCATACAGTGATTAGCAGCGGCGTGCTGATGTATTGTATCAACCCTGTGCTGATATCCTCCCCACGCAATTTTAGTACCAACTGGGCGACATCGGAGGAATATGTTCTCATGAACTTGCTGAAACTAACCTCGCATCAGCTCAACAACGGCAGTTCATGAGAGCATATAAATGAAGTACCAATTTGTTTTTGCGACTTTGCTGGACTCGATGCAACAGCGAACAACCACATCGCGACAACGACCAGCTTTGGACCATCGACTCGGATCAACGCATCTCAGCAGTCGGCAAAGGTGCAGCAAGCGGATAAAATTTGATACCAATCTCGTGTCAGTTCAATCATATAGAAGAAAACCAGTTTGCTTGTATTTAGAGAGCTCGTTACCACAGAGATCTCTACAAAACTTTTGCGTTAGGCAAAATGAAGTTCTGTGACGACCTTGTGTAAGCAGGCACCACACTTGCCTGGGTGGATTAAACTCTGACTTAACATTTCAGTTGACCATCGCATGTAACTCACCAGATGTGCATTCATCCACATCTACGATGCTACGAATGGAGTCAAACGCATGGCGCCTCCCCTCAGGGATTGATCGATTCCAAACGCTTCATCCTTTTTTGCCCAGTGATACTAAAAACTACTGGAGGCCAAGAGCAATGGGATTCACAAGCTTTTTCTCTCCATAGGTCGCTGGTTCAGTGTCTTTTTCTCATTATTACTGTACATTTTCTAGGAAATTGTCTGCATTAAAACACATTTTTTACTGCCTTCGTCTATATTTTCAAGGTTTTGTTCCGACTCTAAAATTTCTCGAGCCTCTTTCTTTCATGTTGAAACTCTCACAGGATTGTTGCTCACACGTAAAGCGCGCATTGAGCACAATGCAGTAATTACAGAAGTAGTAGCGGCTTTCAACTTTAAAGCCATATTTTTCTTCCACATGACTCGGCGTTGTGCGAATCTCAATACTTCTTGCATTCCTATTTGGTTTTCCTTACATTCATCGTCCATCCACATAGGTCTCCGAGCATTTCTGGTGTTGTTTGGGCAGCTGCTTGAGGACTTCGTCTTTGTGAATGCCGCAGAATGCTGGTCAAGCAATTCTCCTTGCAATCGTGTAGATAGCCGGGCTGAGACGCTCTGCCCATTAGGCCCAAGTAAAATTCCTCTAACAACCTCATTTTCTCGAGCCCCATGGAACACTTTCTTCTTCCTTTTTAGCGTCACTGTTCGTATCTCGAACACGAAAGCAACTGAAAAATCAAGAATTTGTCAAGAGGGACATGATGATGTTCTTCAATGTATCGTTATCAGCCGCTGAGGTTGCGTTGGACATTTTTAAAAAATCTTTGAAAAAAAATAGAGTTTTTTAGGAATTTAAGAAATAATGAATTTTTGGTTTTTGTATTTTTAAAAGCTCAGATTTTAATAAACCTAATTATTGAGAAACTTGGTTTCTGAGTAATAACCTTCTGTTTTCTTCCTACCATGATTTTTTTATGGCCGGGTATGATGTGAAATACAACCATAACGATGCTAAGATATTCGTAAAACTTGGACCACGGGCCAGATCGAACCACGATTTCCCTTTCCGAGGACTCGCGTATTACACACTGCACCGCAAAGGCCCTTGCTCTATGTTTCTCTCAGCTAGTTTTCTAGCTAACGCTGCCATCAGCAATCACCCGTTTGTGGGATTGATCTGGGAAGCGCAAATCGGCATTGAACCCAGTTAAGCTGAGGCTTTTACTTAGTTTTCAATTCGCTGTCTTATTCTAAGCATATCTAAAACTGGAAGAACACCTTGTAAAAATCGTATATACGACTAGGGGTATAGGAAAGTCTCTGCTATGCATTTCTCAACCTCCCAAATACTCGAGTGATAGAGAAATTATCCAATGTTGTCGAAAACCAGTAGCGAGTGTTGTGTTAAACACCAATGTACTGCTTACTCACTATCGGTGACATCAGTAAAGTGACGCCTGTTGACGAAAAACATTAGCGATGTTGGTGTGCAGTGGTGGAGATCTTCCGGGTCCATGCGAGACTCTATGTCCGCACCTGAAATGTTTCAGTATTCAAACACGCTGTGTTAGTATAAAGATTATTTTAACCCTTTGCCGGGTTTTCTGGGTCACTGCATTCATAGGAAACACCTTGTGTTTACAAACTGAACGTTATTTGTACTAGTTGTTATCAAACGTCCTTGAATGCCAACGATTTAAATGCTTTAGTCCTTATGATGAGCGTGAGATGGATCACGCCCCAGGTCAACCAGACACCTTCCATCCCTGCAGGTCGACAAAGGGCATGTGAGGGGACATGTTTTACGAAGAAGCCACGAACATTCCTAGCCAAGAGCCACTCTCGGCTACTTGAAAAGCTAGAATTTTCATATTTCTTCTTGAATAAGTCTACAATATCAGGGGCGAAGTCCTCAATTTGATTTTCTCTTGTATTCTAGCAGTTCCACCTCGGCCTGGCCATTCGTCAAACGTTCCTTGAACTTTTCATGTTGTTGAAGCGATTCATTGCTGCGTTTACCCAGTCTACAAGGCTACTTTTTCTCATCTACGAGTTGCTGAAGAAGTCAAATTGGCTGCTTCGCTCAACTGTTTTTACATTTATTCTTCTTAGTTTCTCATGGATGAAAATCTAGTACACAACCTAAAATCCACCATCTGCAAGAAAACATACATTCTCTGAAAGTTTTACTTGCTTTTTCTCATCAATTTGTTCTTGCAGCTATCATTTTTACGACCTTGGGAAATATTAACGATTCATCTTGAGGCATGAGTTAGCGTAAGTTGCACCGACGGGCGGACTTGTGGGAGCAGCACTACGCAGCTTTCCCCTAAAAAGTAACCACTGCATTTGGCCCAAGCTCGGCTAACGAACAGCACCATCCAGCGTTCAGCAAGCCGAGTTTCCAAACTTACCAAATTCACGAGATTTACAATAACTTATATCTACAAGAATATTGCTAAAGCTTCTAAATTGAAGTGCGCAATGCAAGAATGACCGAAAGAAGAGCTCTCAAAAAAGAGAATGCCACCAAATGAAGCAACGAGCAACACCCACTTTATCACGACTATCCTTTGCAGTCTTGCCGAACGAAAAAATTAGGAATAAAGTACAAAGCGTTTGTAGTTGACGACTGAGGGGTGCGCTGTGCACTCGACTCCATTAAGCAATGTAAAGTGATTAAATGCATACTTTTTGACCTATTCAATAATTTGTGGGGATCTAAAAATGTGAAAAATCGTTTTTCCTTCCGGACTGGTCCTCCACGAGTTTGCAGACTCCTGATGGATGGGAGCCTGCTTAATCCTATGGGATGGATCAAACCAATGACCACATTGTATTCCTAGCCACCTCTAACCACCATGTTGCAACCACCTCTCAGAAAAAAAAGATTTTTTAAAAAATTTTTTGTCTTCACGCGTAGTGAGCTCATGTGAGCGTTTTTGGCTCACAGTGTAATGTATATGACTAGGAGGGCAAATGATCGAATATTTGACGATTCGGGTTAGTTGACAAGAAACTGGACGTCTCCGCCCCAATCGTCGACGTTTCATGCGTTGGGGTTTTTGTTGTTACTCTGTCTCTTTATGATTACAACGTTATACTCGGTGTTTCCTGCCCACCACCACACCGCTATTGCCAGGCTGTTGTTCCAAGTGCCCTTCCAACCTTCTTCAACGTTTCATAATTTCGGGCTCTTTATTCATTTTAATGAAGCGACATTCAGATCACACAAACACCTTCCATTCATGTGGAAACTGCCTCATATCTTATCTTAGCAGAGCAAGGGAAAAAGCTTACATGATGACTATTGCCACATAATAATACTTCAAACCATTTTTTTCTCTGGAGTAGCAAATCCTCTTATCCACCGGTGCTGAATTACTACGTCGAATGCTTCGAGGGTTTCATCGTGTATGCTCAACGGTTCCAAAAGGTGTGAGTGGACGTTCCCTTTTCTGGGTGGCATAAAAAGCGCTGTATTCTGGCATCATTTTGAAATAGTAGTATCTCAGGGTTAGTAGGCCTTAGTCTGTACAAGCTTTAAGCTGTTTCGAGTGTTTCATAGGGTTTCATGGAGTCGGTTGAACGATGTTAAAGACTAGGTCTGGATGTTATCCGAACATCATAAAAAGCGCTGTACTCAAATACCACTCCTGTTTTTCTGCAATAGTCTAGGTAAAATAACCACTATTTGCATTACTACCCGATTTCTTGCCGATTTACTAGTTAATTCAGAAATCTGTCCTATATATATTGATACCCACCAAGAAACGAATGGAATGGGATCGATCTGGGATACGATTTCTGGACATCTCGCGCCTTTACTGGAGTTCTCCATTGTGTGTACCCTTTGATGCTTTCATGAGCCGCTGTTAGTGCCGGCGGCACTGAGGTCTGTCACTGGTGCGGCCGCACCATTCCATCAAGTCGACGAGTTGAGCGTATTGAGTCGACCACTTCCAATTTTACTTCACGTTATCTTTTTTCAAATGTTCCTCACGCATGGATAACTGTTGGCTTACCCGTGCAATGCGTTGTGTTATTCAGGAAGCGAACTTTATCCAAAAAATGAGAACGCGATCAGAATGCCGGGCTAACTATCCGCGTTGAATCCTTTAAGGTATGACTAAAAGCAGTCAATTTGAAAATAGCAGATCCGCAATGGGATCGATTGCATTTTTAAAGAATAAGGCTCGAGATTCGCCGCGAACAGGGTGTGAATGAAGGGAAGTTGGACGAAGTGATTTGCACCCAGTCCACTGATTTTCCGGTGATTTATTTGGCTACAGAGCTTTTTTGTCTCACTTTTGTACCAAATCAATAATACGAGTGAAGGAGACATCCAGAATTTATTAAAATTTACAACAGTTTCAATATTTGCATCCTTGTACTTCACCGCTTTTTCTCTCATAGTGAGAAAACACCTTGTTGGATAAGATTTTTGATACGGAATTTTCCTAATAAAGTCTTATGATTCATGAACGATTACAAAGTGAGAGATATAAAAGGGATATGTTCCATCCCTTCGGGGTCGGCAAATTGGCACCAGACTTGTCTGGGAGGATAGCAACACTGGCTCGATACATCGGTTGGCCACCGCGAGTGATTGTAAAGGCCAGATATGCATTCATTCACCTCCAACGGTGCTTAATGAAGTCGAATGGCGCACTCCTCAGGAATTGATCAACGCCGAGAGCTTTGTTCTTTTTTTTGTGAGAGGGATTTTATTTTGCTCAGATGCTCAACTGCGTGAATCTGATCATATTATTCATCTTTGAGACACATATGAAAGTTGGGAAGAAAAAACCAAATCCCTTGAACCGCGCAAAATAAGTTGCGTTCCCAACTAAAGAATTTCAGGTTACCACTTTTTTTCGTGGATTATCTACGTTGTCACTTTCGTTTCGATCAAACTCTGCTCATCATTCCTGTTCTTTTGCTAGTGTGACACATCGACCACAGTCGAATCAGTTGTGTGGTAGAAGAACATTTAATGCAGAAAATCTTCCGATAACCCTGACTGCTTCGTCGTACAGTTGGCGTCTTCGTCGAATGTGGGATTCCGCATGGCCACCGCATGAACATGGCGTCCTTGTCTCGCCATAGTCATTTATCTAAATGACCGTCTCGTTCTTGCTCAGCCACGACCAGTCAGCGTTCAGTTTGTTCAACATTCTGCGCAAACATATAACTGGAAAATGTTTGAGCACTGATTTTGTCTAACCTTTAATGTTATTAAATTACTGTGTAATCTCCTTTGAATAGCAATAGCCAATTTGGCGCATTTGTCTTCATCCTACTGTTGATGAAAGACTCGTTTATAGCCTTTCATAGCCTCAACACAGAGCGGTCAGACCGGCGATGAAGCACGACAACAGAGATGTTTGTGGCGTGATATTGCGATTTGTCGGAAAACTTCTAAAATCCGGTAAAAAGGATAAAGCTCTCGGTGTTGATCAATCCCTGAGGGATACGCCATGCATTCAACTTCATTAAGCATCGTTTGGAGGTGATTGAATGCATATCTGGCCTTTACAATGACCCACAGTGGCATACCGGTGTATCGAGCCAGTGCTGCTATTCTCCCAGACAGGTCTGGTACCAATTTGCCGACCTCGGAGGGATTGGAAGGCTCTGTGGGCCATGGGTGCGGGGATCGATTCCACGTGTGTGTTGCAGGGGCGCTTCCAATCACTGCACCATACGCGCGCTAAAATCCGAAGATTAAAAAATTTCTTGCGAATATGGAGATGTGATATGTGAAACCACGAAGACACACGGAAACGACTGTACCGTAAGCAAAAAGTTGTTGTCCTAGCAACTTCGACCAAATTTAGAGCAGATCATCAAGAACTGAAAAACAGCAAATCTTGCGACAGTGAAACATGTTAGCTAACGATGTGAGCCAGTCATTCCTGTTTTGTTAACTAAGAATTTGTTATCTTTTTTGATTAAATAGATCCTACCAGTTAACGAATTTCGTGAGCACAAACTCCAGTTGATCGTAATATTTCCGCTTGATCAAATTTCCCTGTGTTGTCTTTGATTACGAAGACGTTCCAAGTACTCGCCACTGTCATTCATTAGGGTTAGAAAGGTTTTCGTGTTGACACTAAGCTTCTTCAACAACGGCAGCAACCATGGTCAAGTTTACTCTGAACTGAGCTTCCGGATGAAAAAGTGGAACTGCTAAGATCCTGTGACTCGACAGGTGGATGAATCCTGACTCTATTCTTTGGACTTGATAGGATCTTCTATTTAAGAACTTCATTTACTGATCCAAAGCGATTTTTGCTGTCCAGACTACTGTGTTAGAGCATAGGTTTGTCGACTTAATTGGCATGGATTTTCATCGAATGTTTTGTGTAAGCAGAATTAAGCTCTTCCGATTTATCATATGGTAAGCCTTGTGCGAATGTAGCGAAGAAAAACATCTTGTAAGTGTTGTTGTCCTACTGTAAATCGATTGGAATCGTTGTGATGGTGCTGCCATGGAAGTGGTCGAAACGACATCTGCACAGGTGTTGTTGACCATGGAGTTCAATGGCATCGGACTTGCGAGAAGTCTTTTTGATCATATCGGATCTACCCGAACTTTGGATCCGAAAGCCAAATCGGCGAAGACCGCAATGGGACAACAGTCCACTAGAAATTTAGAAAAGACACACCTACACACATACACATACATACACATACACACACATCCAGAGACACGTTTATCTGTTAATAGAAATTCCCTTCAAATTTAGGCGTTTTTGAATAATCTGGGACAAACGGACTTCAGTGAAAGTTTTTGAAACCAAGTTATTTCAACGTGCAGTTTTTTATTGACCAGCTAACAAAGAGTTGGTAAAAACCGTGTTCGACTGACGTTTCGGCGCCTTCGTCTTCCTCAGAGCCTGATCAATCCGAGTCGATCGTCCATAGTTCTTCTTTCATCCAATGTGAGTCTTTGTGATCATACTGGGCCGAATACAGTGGAGAACCACCCGAATAAAGTAACTTCACTCGGCACTGCTCTTTTATCTAAGATGGTTGCTCATACTAATTACCGTTTGGTAATCGTTTACTTTTCTTCTAACAATCCATTCTGCAATTGTCGGTATCACCATCGGCTAGTGCAGAGCGTAGCAATACTTTAAAAAAGCAGCATTCAATCTCGTCATGACTAGTCAACAATTACTTGTTTTCAGATGAATCCTTTCGTGTGAACATTGAGTAAAATATAACCTCAATGATGCTGAGATATTTGCAAAACTCTGGACCGCAGATGTCTACAGTGGAGATTGCGCCCACTATTACATATAGGTTAAAACATCGATGAAGGAAATGTGAAACGAAAGACCTGCATGGTGTGGTGGTGCACACGTTAGTCGCAAGAAAGGGTGATAACGGGTTCGATCCCTGCCGCAGGCACCTGCGGTCCGTAGTTTTGCAAGTGTCTCAACATCATTGTGATTATATTTCAAATCATACCTTATCATGAAAAAGAATAGGCAGTAGATAAAAAAGTGACTACACTGAGCAAAACGTTTTGTTATTGAATGCCCAACTTACAGAAAATAGCATAAGCCGCCCGTTGTCCACCGCCAATGCTGTAGAAATCAGTGGCTTGTTAACTTGACCCTCCCCCCACTAGTTCATGAAAAGGTTGTAAACGAATTTTGAATGCTTAACACAATATGTCGAGAAATCATGCAATCTTTGTTTCTGATTATCGACGAAAGAATGTGGCAGTCTGCCGGACTCTGGACAAAGGTCTTCAGCGTATCCAGGTCTTTGAAGCTCACCTACTTATGTTCTAACTGATTTTCACGTGCTCTTCTAAGAGCAGCCGCAATGAAATTAATTATTATCTCTGTGGCTGACGAAGCAACCATTAAGAGATTAGCTTTTTTCTTAAAGTGTTATGTTTCCCTTTACATAGGAACATTTAAATTCACCCTCTTTGATACATTCTAGTCAGCGGCTTCACTTAGTCTAATCGTCAACCAATTCGCTCTGTGACGTCTTGCAGAATTCCGCGATGGAAAGCTTGGAAATAAAAAAAGAAGTTGAAAGCAAAATGCGCCTTGCTTGGCTCGACATCTTCTAACATCGGATATGTTAGAGAACGAAGTGGGAAAATCGGAAAAGAGTAGACGTCACTTGGAGAACTACTCGACATTTTTTTTTGAAAACCTATGCGAACGCAGATTAATCAGGCTATCCAATATTTCCTTTCAGTAAGCAAAATGATCCCACTTTTTTGTCGTTTTCAATGGACCCCTCCTCTTGATTTCTAGCACTCGGTGGGAGAAACTTCATTAGATTTGGAATCTCCTTGTATAAGTTTACCAATAAATCAGAATATTGATGATAGTGGAAGTGCACCTGGCACAGTGGATAGAAGTGACTTGCTGTGCGCGTAGTGCTTTGTTCGAAACCTCATTCGAGCTAACAAATCACAACTTCGCTGCAGTGTCAATAAATTGGTGCCACTTTCCCTGAGATTATTTGTTGTCCTTTTCTATCAAACTTAGCGCTTTCTTCTAAACAATACGATTTCCTTTCAGCGCACTCCTTGACCTATGCACATCGCTGTTATTCTTTTCGTTGATACGTAATGAAATCCTTATTTCACATCCGCTGAAAGACTTTCATTTTGAAAGCGCCAAAACAACAGAGATCCAGGGAAACATTTGACACACCGACGTAATTCAGATCTTTTTCACCAACGAGCACTTTTTTCTTGGCTTTGAATTTGCAAACTAGGGCAGCTTCAGAGCACGTTGCTGTTCACATGGCTTAGCATTGTTTAAATGGCTTTAGCACACGGGGCGATGAATGGAGGAGAGGAGGCGGTGTTGTTCGTCTCGCCGAAAACATTTTTTGTCCCATGAGCAGTTATTTTTTTCCATCCTCCCTAGTAAAATGTTGAAAGTCAGCTTTGGTATGTTATCTTGGAAAAAACTTCACTCTCTAGCAAAAATTAAGTTTCATCTTTAAAATAATTAATCAAAAATCAAAAATTAAATTAAGCAAATTAAATTAAGTTATTCTACTGCGAATTCCATCAGATTAATGGAAAAATCTGAGTAACTGTGATGAAGACTTCTTATCAGACTCCTTCTCGATGTGCTCGGAACCGTGCAAGCTGGCGATTCCATGTTACTACTTGTTTTGAGCTTTGCCTTAGTACTTCATGCCGAATGATTGACATAGTTGTTGCACTTTTACTTGATAAGTGAAATCCCTCAGCTGGTGTCCGTGCATTCCCGTGCGAAAAAGAGCGTGTCATCTAGCAGAAAATCATTCCAGTGTGCAAGAGAAAGCACTTCTCTTGATTAACTATAACTTCACCATTGGTGACACGATCTCGTTCCGCCTACAAAACCTCTACTTCTCTCTTACAAGGATCTTTTCACATTCCACTAAAACGTTGTCTCAATTTAATGAGCTCGGTCGTTATCTTTATCACTTTTGATGTTCGTTTCTTCCATTTTTGAATTATTTTTTGTTTTTCTGAACGTGGTTGTGTGTGGACTGCAGGTCTGAATATGAAATAGTAAATACTAAATCAATAATATTCTTCAAAGGATCTCTGTCCTTTCACATGGTAAGAGTTTCTCGTAGTTGTCTGGCCAATGAAGATGACGTGACTTGAGAGCAATTCGTTAGCAAGACAGAGGCATCGCCCCTCAGGGGAGCCCTGACGGCATCCATGGCATCCATCACTTAACACATAATTCCCTAAGCCTTTTGCCCTCATGCTCTGGGTGGAATAAGGTTGTTTCTGTCGTCGTTGTCGTCGCCGGCAAACAACGTTAGGCTCATTTCTACTATCTTAATGTCAACGGCGACGATGGTTGTCTGCCTCGTTCCTCATTTGTTCAACAACCTAGCACGTTTTTCCTGAGCTAAGCCGATATGCGGGGAATTCTTTCTCCATGTACTTCTTGTTGATCACTTATCCATGGATAAACAGCAACTGGCCGTGCGACTGTTACGTTTTTTCGAGTTTTTATGGAGGTTAGAACATCTGAACGGAACTTTGAATGAGAGGAATTGAGGGTTGGATGGATTCCAGTAGAATTTTCCTTTGGCTAGAACTTGTAGTTCGATGTTTTCATTATTCATCAGTGATGCTTAACTAATTCGGTATGTATTATTTTATGCATTTTCAAGTTTTTTTGCTTACTATTATTCCAAATAATGGATGCATTCGAATTTCTGCCACTGACTATTAGAGACCTATCAGAGGAGATTAATGACGAGAAATGTCTGACCAGGTAATAAGTCCAGTCCGCTGCCATCGCGAGTGTAATTGACTCCTTTTCACCCAAAATTCACTCTGACTGGAATTCGACTCGACCCTACATCGGAGTACAAGTGAACGTAATCCGTTGCTTTCTGATCGGCTCTCCCTTTAAGAAATCTGACACCCCCCCAGCAGCGGCGGTAACTTCTAGATGTGGTCAACAAAAATAACTGCCCGCTAAACTCCGTCTTTCACGTAAAACTCTCATATTCTCGTCTATTACTATTTCCTTTGAGGCACATATCTCAAAATCACTAATGATTTCTATTGAAAGGCATGGAATTCTGAAGTGGAATGCAGTGGCAACACGCTGAAGGATGTGGCTGATCTTCTTTCTTCTAGTCTCCATCGCCAAAGCTAAAGAGGTGCAACTCGTTCTTAACTACCTACTTACTCAATGCTCTAGTTGTATAGCAACCAGTTTTGTTTCCCTTTATATTTGTTTTTATTCTTTAGAAATTGTTTATGAAGGGAACTCTGTTGAGTGATATTCCCAACATCACCTTTCAACTATGCAAAAAATTATGCTATAACTAGTGCCTATAGTGGGGAAGAACGCGCTATTGTCCTTTTCGGGGAGTAACGCGTTCACCACCACACCATGCGGGTCCTTCGTTTCGCCTGTCTCTCAGCTAGTTCTATTGATCTTTTGCCATCAGCAATCACCCGTCAACGGGATTATTCTGGGAAAGCCCAAATCGGCATTGAACCCAGTTAAGCTGAGGCTATAGTTATAAACACAATTTTAACCTTTTTATTTACTGCCTACTTTTTTCTTAATGGCAGGGTATATTGCAAATATAACTTCAACGAAACTGAAGGACCCGCATGGTGTGGTGGTGAACGCTTTACTCCCCGGAAAGGACAATAGCGCGTTCGTTCCCCCACCATAGGCACCTGCGGTCCAGAATTTTGCAAATATCTCAACTTCGTTGAAGTTATATTTCGCAATATACCCTGCCATTAAAAGAGTAGGCAGTAAATAAAAGGGTTAAAATTGTGCCTATAACTAGTTTTTTTATTTCTTATGGATATGGAGAGGCGCTTGTGGCGAAGTGGACGGAGGCACCCTGCAACAAACACGTGGAGTCGATCCCCAGCGCCCATGGTCCACCAATCCTTCCATCCCTCCGGGGTCTGCAAATTGGTATCAGGCTTGTCTGAGAGGATAGCAGACCTGGCTCGATACACCGGTAGGCCACCGCGAGCCACTGTAAAGGCAAGATCTGCATTCAATCATCTCCAAACGATGCTTAATGAAGTCGAATGTATGGCGCATCCTTCAGGGATTGATCAACGCCGAGAGCTTTACTCCTTTTTGTTTTATCCTTCATGGATATGGACTTGACTCATTGTTGTTTCAGTGATGATAGAATGATGAAACAAGAACGTTTTTTACGGTCTATTAATACTAAGCGATCCGAAATAATTGGAAGAGTTGTTGTATTGAAGGATTTAACGCTAACATGTCCACGTGGAAATCACCTAATACAATCAGAGAACCCTGCACCAAATGAAAAAATTGAGTTCGCAAAGGATCAGGCGTCGTCAGGGAAATGAAGGGCTGGGCAGAGAACACGAGATGTACAAAAAATGGCTGTGGTTTTGTATTTACACATCAAAATGAAAGTAACGACGAAGCAAAAGCTTGGTGCTGCTACTTCAGGATTGCTATGAAGATTATTCTTCACAAAAAAGAAATTTAGCTACCTTAACGACTATGTTTTGCAAAGGTATGTGAAACTCTGCAGAACTTATGCATTGGACGTTGTGGTCGGATTCATCAACGTTCACTAGCTCGAGTTGGATTCGATGACGAAAAGCTGCGGCAACTCCTGGAACGGCAACGACCACTGGGAACGACGAAAGATCTGTGTTGGAGAGTGTACGATTATTTGGATTGTATCGAGCATTGTGAACCCACCGGATTACACGATACATTCACAAAGTTCGTCCGTTCGAAGTGTCATTTCGCACTCGGAGAGATGGAAAGCGCCCTTCTTTGTGTGAGCCGCTACCATTCGTTCATGGAAGTCCGATGCTCAACTTTTCTTAATGAAGCCGGCCGACTGAAGAAAGAATTGGATCCTTCCGTCACACCTACTCGGGAGATATGCAGATTTCTCCACTTAAATTCCTTATGTCTAGAGAACACTATAGCGATGTACTGTGCGAATGCAAAGAAAATCTTCAGGAGGCTAAACTTCAGAGACTATTTTCCGACTTTCATACTACCCGCCAATGACACGCTTTTCGATGACTTTGATCTGGACAGTTGCCAAATGTACGATTTCGTCAAGAAGAATACTTACAAAACTGAAGATCACTATTTGGACAAGGAGTTGACGACGATTATTAACTTCTTCGAAGCGAAGAATGCGGTTATTCGTCCAGCTACCACGGCGTCCACTTCTGTGACAACGTCGAAGGAAAGAAAAGAGTTTGCCAAACTTCTTGATGAGCTCCTCGATGAGCTGCCGACGACTTCTGGAAGTGAATCGTTGGATTCGTCGGCGACTACACAGACTATCGCAACAATTCGCTCGTTTTCATACGAAGAAACGACAGTCGCCTATGCCACCACCACCATGGCCACCTCCGTCGCCACCTCCGTCGCCACTACCGCTGCCACGACCACTGCCACAACAAGTGCCACAACCACTGTCAGTGCAACTTCGAAGCCCACCACCACCACAACAACTCGTTCAACAAGTACTATTGCACCACAGAACACCACACAACCAGCAGACGAGCCGATTATTAAGGACGAATACAACGATTATGCAGATGTCGCTGTCGATGTGGTGCCAAATGGACGCGAAAACTCGTCAATTAGTGAAATTTTTTCAACTACGTCCGAGCCTCCGAAAACTTCGCCAAGAAGTCGTTTGTTCTCGGATGACAGCTGGGAACAGACACCACCAAATTTTCGTTATTCCTCACTAAGAGTATTGGCAAATGGAGGAGTTACACCTTTGAATATCGATATGACTACGCTGTTCGGTTTTGACGACGACGATGAGGGTGAAGCCAACGACGTTAGCGATGATGTTGAAGACACCGATGGCATAGCTGGTGATGCCGGCAGCTATGAAGACAGCGAGAAGAACAAGGACAAAAATCACGTTTCAACGGAACTGAAAACTACCCAACCAATAGAATTGTTAGAAGTTAAACTTCATTCCAACCGTGATGATCCTGTCCACCAGGAAGACGACATACCAACAAAAAAAGGAAAGAAACATCAGTCTGAGGAAGCCCGGAAGTATGGAGCTCAGTCCACCGTTTCGATAGCTGAACACAATGTGAGACCAACGCTAATTGAAACTGTTGTGGAATCGGACAACAAAAATGGTAATGTGCTCGAAAGACCTACAACGAAAACTCAAATTTTCGACAAAAGGTTGAATTTATTGCGACCTTCTTCAACCTCACCACCAGTTCTTCTTGTTCCTTTCACTGATAGTATGAAGACGAAGGAGCGAGTGTGGAAGGAATTCAACCGAGATCCTGAAGAAGGTACTCACAGTACTGAAAGACTCACAGAGGGCGACGAAGAGGAGGTTGAAGAAGAACTTCTTCACCCGTTGAACTATACAGATGCTCCTGCGATTGTGGATAACGGTTCTGGACTTCCAGAAGTGAACAGTAACTGGCTTGATGACGAAGGATTGATGATGGTACACTGCATAGTTTTCGGAGCAACTACATTTGCAATGATGTCCCTGTTGTTGTTCGTAATCTGGTGCCGGAGGACTGGGCAGTTAGGAGGCACCAAGCCCCCTTAAGACATTGACGAGCACCGTTAATTTCGCGAAGGCCGTAAAAACCATGAACTCATCCGCAACCTGAAAACGCCATATGCTGGTTTTCTGGACAATAAGCTCTCCTGATCTTATCACGCCTGCTGTTTAACCTATGCTTGACAAGCCATTGATGAAACGCAAAAAATGCGGTAAAAAAATCCTGTATAGACCACTGAACGAGTGTGACTCTATTTCTGGTCACGTAGTCGCCATTGTGTTAGTATACCGTTCTAATAATTTGGTCATGGCTTTCCACCAGATCAGCTTGATGTCGCTTAACTCGACTGTTCTCTTTAAAATTACCAGTACCACTGCCAGCAGGATTCCGGTCAAGTTTTCATTCACTGCACTCGCGGCTCCTCGAATAGATGGCTAAATGAGAAGAAGAGCTATTTGGCTCGCGTTTTGAAACTTTCGGGTACACGTGAAAACTTAAGAAATGGTTCACTCCTAGGAGGTTTAATTGGTCGCATTGCTCATAGCTGCTATTACAACTCTCTGTGTAAATATTGGAAGTGTTCAATAACATTCAGACATGTGGGAAAATCGACAAGGTCGACAATTACCTTCCAGACTTGCTGTGTACTAAACCTTGTACTTCTACAGTACTATACTTTGTACAATAGTCAGAGTGCTTCTAACAACTCGGTGGTCTTTAACTCAAACTAACTTTAAATTGCTTAGCTTCGTCAAAATCAAACCACTCGTGAAATCATTTTTCAACACATAGGCCGTCATCATTTCTCTTAAAGACGTCACGGAGTACTACTTCTTTCAGTACTTTTCATTTCGTTTTTATCTCGAAGTTTATTGACCGCGGCGATCGATTTGGTCGTGAAAAACGATTTTAAACAATCGAAGATGTACTCACCATTAGTTGAAATTGGTGAAGAAAATGTGCTAGGGGATGCTGGGTTGCATACCGTAACTTTTATTTATTTAACTAAGTATTTTCCCATGCATTGTTATTATTAAAGAGAAGTAACATAAGTATTGTACACCTATTCGTACTTCTTTTATAGCGAGAATAATAAATTCTTCCAACTATTCCTAAACCACAATGTTTAATTTTTAATGTTATGTTTGTTTGTTTACTTGTACACTTTACTTTTACAATTTTATTTGCTCCCTACTACATTTTTTCACAACAAGGTATTATGCGAAATCAACCACAACAATGCTGAGATATTCACCAAAACTTGGACCCCGGGTCAGATCGAACCACGATTTTTCCTCTCTGGTGGTTTGCTCGTTGCACTCTGCGCCAGGCCCTTGCTTTGCGCTTCTCAGCTAGTTTTTGCGAATATTTTAGCATCATTATTCGTAAATCATCTCAAAACATTGGATTCACTGAAAGTTGTGTACTGGGTTCAAAATACTTGGGAACGACCTATCGTTTGCAATCTGGAAGGAAGTAGGCAGCGAAGGTGCTAGGCAACTATATTGATAGAAAAAAGATTTGTCTCGTCGAGAATTCATTGTAATGTACTTATAATTTGAACTTATGCAAGACAGAAGTGTTTGCGGAACAGATCGGAACAGATTGAGTGAAGAATCTCATCACCAACAAAAATGCTTTCGGAAGATCTCTCAAATTGTACGGATCCGCCATCGGTTGTATAAATAAAACTACTTATACGAGTAGTCGTACAATTATTTAACTTCTAGTTCTTTCCAAATAACATTGGAATTTTGATAAAGGGGATCTGATAACTATGCAGACCGTCCTGCTCACCTGCATCATCCACCAGACAGGTAACAAGCCAATTTTTCTCGGCATAATAGACCTAAGTATGGTGACTACGTTTGCTTGCTCATTGAAACTAAATAGGAACTTTAAGATAAAGCTCAGATGTGGAGCTGAAAGTTCACTTGGCTATGTCAATGATCGTAGTCTGCTTAGTTAGAAAAGAAAATCCGAAAGGATGAAATGTTCTCCTCTGAATGACTGATGAAAACTTGTGCTCCTCTGAGAGAACAGTAGTGTTCACCTACAAATGATAAGATTTCAAGTCTGAGATTGACGTTATGATCTAGAAGAACACACCGGCTATCAAAAAGCTCGTTAATCCTTCTTCTTCCTCTTTACTCGATCTTCTTAAGTTCATAAAGTTCAGTAAGGCAGAACGTCGACAAGTCGCGTTGCTTGAATAGGAGTGGGCTTCCCGAGTGAAAACGACATCCATCCCACGTAACAAACTCGAGAAACGCGTGACTGTTTGTTTTTATTCCCACCTCTTTATCAGTTCAAGGGAGATGTTTCGTAACGTCTTCACCAGCTGGAGTGCAGACGTAAAGCTTTCCTGATCACTATATTTCTTTGAAAGTCAAACGATATCCAGCAGTACTCCACCTCCCCCTACCGTAACCTCATCACGACGGTTTTTTATTATCTACAATATTACCACAAATCTGGGATAAAAAGAGCATTATGACGGGATCAGTTCGGTGATCGATCACCTTGACGGCCCCCTGGACAGTTCCGGCACTCTGCAGGAGAGTTTCAGCCACAAGCGAGCGCTCTCCGGGCTTCCCCAGAGAAATCGACTCACCATTCCGTGTCCTTCCCGCACGTTCGTCCATCAAACCCCGCCATCGTGCCAATCCAGAACACCAGAACAAACCAGTTGTCGTTCACACGAAATGAACACCTGTTCATTCTTCAGGGCGCTGAGCAAACAATTCTCTGCAACACGAATACTCTGCAAAAACTACTTAACATTCAGGAAAATGGTACAAATGGTGGAAATTATGAAACAATTTGGCAGAACTTGTATCTGGGAAGGAAATCACTCTGGAATTCCCCCAGTTCTTAATAAAGCTAAAGTGAAAATGGAGGTCACATTTTCGAAATAAGAGTTCTGAGACGCCAACATAGTCATTAAATCAGAATTACCTTACTGATGAATCCTAATACCTGTCAACTTTGTTCTTCGCTTTTCACCTCTCTAAACGATTGAGAGATTGCGTGCCAAGAGATACTGGATCTTGGGCACTGTAACTTATTTACACCAAAAACGCCTATAGAAGTTTCCTTCGCGATTTTACCCATTGCCGTGGATTGTGGAGGTGAAGTACCCACAGGCTTCGAACTTCAGCGTGCAAGAACGCTAGAGGTGTTAGTACCCCAGCAACATTCAAAACAAAAGAATAAACTCGTCCAAAGAAGGCCTTTCGTTAATACTCTGTTCGATTATTCATCGAACGAGTACAAACACTGCACCAAAAGCAATAAAAAAGACCAAAAAAACTCGTATATCACTTATTTCCCAAGGGCAACCAAGACTTAAACCACTCCTCTGAGGTCGACGGATACCAGTACCAGAGAAAGAACTGTATGGGAGGATAGAAACACTGACTTTAATCACCGGTAAACCACCGTGAGACAATGTGCAGATAAGTATTCAATCACCTCACGCTATTAGCATTCAAGGTGGGTAATTTGCCACGAAACTCATGAGTTCTATATGAGTCATATCTTCAACAGTGTGGCAGTGGTGCTCTTGGTGAGAAACTAGCCTCGAGTACTGGAAGGAATACATGTGGATTTTAATAATTTTGTGTTTTTCAATGAGAAACATATTAGCTTAATAATTGTTGATAGGAATTCACTGGTTTTAATGACTATGTGAATAACTATCTTTAATGTGTGAAACAACAACAATGATGCTGAGATATTTGCAAAACTCCGGGTCGCAGGTGTCTGCACTGGGGAACGAACGTGCTATTACCTTTTCCAGGGACTAACACGTTCACCACCACACCATTAAACTGCGAGAATAACTGGGTCTACCATCAAAATAAAAAGTCAAATCACTCAGACAACAGTTCCTGAGAAAAGCACAGAGATTTTACGGCATTTCACAGGATTTGTACCTGGTTGAAGGCTCGTATTATAAGGAAGATTCTTTTTATATTTTATATGACCTGCCTTCACGTCTAGTGTGCGAATCCCAGCACTTCTCATATTCGATTCGTTTCCTCCCATCCACCATCCACGAAGATCTTCCAACTTTTACGTGGCCGGTGCTAATTTCCCGACCCCGGAAGGATGAAAGGCTTGGCTAGCTCGGAGCGGCATCGAACTAGCACCATGCTTATGATGCCGACATAACTACCACTGTGCTATCCGCCCCATCCAATGAAGATTAAGCTAGTGGAAAATCATATTGCAAATCCATAGTGTTACTAAACACGGCGAAATTCACCACCACATTTATGCTCTATCTATAAACAGTGCGGGGTGTGCATGCCACTTCGTATCTCTTCGCAGCTTCAGTTGTTGATCAAGTGACTGTTTTGAGGCCGATGAACAACTTCACTGCGACAGCTGTGATTGAGCATTCGACCATGTGAGACATAACTGGCACCTTGAAGATCTTCGACATAAAAGGCAATGATGCCTCATTTTTATTTGGACTAAGAAACGAGATCAATGGTCCTGGTATCAGGGATCCACCACCGTCCTGGTATCAAAGTCGCATGGTGGCAAATCTCCTTCTGATCCACAAGGGCTGCGACTGCCTATGGTGGTGAAGACCAGGCCCAGACTTTGACCAGGATGACCTCGGGATTCCACAGAACCACAATGACTTGACCTGCAAATCTCCGAAAAATGGAGATTATGCTGGAGCCCGGACAACCAGTGAGGACGGGCCATCCAAGTATCAAGTAACGAGATCACTAAAAAGGCAAAGAAAAGGAAAACAAATAAATTTCAAACTCACCGCTTTTTTCTTTTTACACAGGAGAAATTGATAGAGTATATGTGGCGACGAACTTTGTCCGACAGGGGTGCATCCCGTACCCCGCCTCGTGGCGTTCACGTGAATTCCCGATGCTGTCGTTCCAGTCCTCGTCGAGGGGGGTTGCTTGCACTTGAGGGGAACCAGTTTCGGCTTATAACAACAAACAACAAGCTGCCGCACACCTGCGCCGATACCACCTCCATATTTCATGCATCCACAGCAGACAGGTGCACTTTTATATAAACGACATCCTTTGCTTCAAAACATTTAGATGACAATAATGCTAGGTAACAGTAAACAATAACAATGATAATTATGGGAGTAACAATAATAGTAACAATAGCAAGAGTAATAATAGGCAATATAGTAGCACTGTAGGGGCGCGTAGCGCAGTGGTCGGAGACGCCTGCAACAGACACGTGGAATCGATCCCCACACCCGTGGCTCACCAAGCCTTCCATCACTCCAGGGTCGGTAAGTTGGTACCAGACTTGTCTGGGAGGATAGCAGAACTGGCTCGCTCGATACATCGGTAGGTCACCATGAGCCGATGGTAAAGGCCGGATATGCATTCAATCACCTCGAAACGATGCTTAATGAGGTCGAATGCATGGAGCATCCCTTAGGGACTGATCACCGCCGAGAGCTTTACCCTTAATCCTTTTATAGTAGCACTGTGTAACAATTGCTACTTAAAATTACGGTTATAACAATGGTAATTATAAAGATTAGGGAGTTTGAAGCATAGTGGTTAGGGATCCCATGTAGTACTCGCATGGTTACTCATTAGCGTCTGCGCCGAGTCAGCCAAGCCTCCCGTCCTTCCTAGGTCGGGAAACTGGTGCCAGATCTATTTGAGAAAAGATCTTTGTGTTCCACAAAGGTTCGCGCTTGCCTGTGGTGAAGATCCGGGAAACCACTGGCGTGGCTATTCTGGGATTTTAACAGAAATCGAACTGACGAGCGTTGAACGATCGATACTCATGAAAGAAGCAAAGACCTCACGTGGGTAGCCGTTTCGACACACGAAATCGGAAGGCTTTCGTAGGTGCAACAAAACGAGTAGGGCGAAAGAAATGCTGGTATATGTGAAATTAGGTTATATAATTGAAAAACAATAATAATCGCGACAGTGGTGATAACAATAAACGACAAGTGACAGCAGCAACGTTGAAGATGCTGAATTTTGGCTGGTCTCTTGTATTCACATTGTTGACAGCACCTACTTCATATGCCGGATGATGGAATAAAAAAAGGATAAAGCTTTCGACGTTGACCAATCCCCTAATGGATGCGCCATGCATTCGACTTCATTAAACATCGTTTGGAGGTGATTGAATGCATATCTGGCCTTTACAATGACTTGCAGTGGTCTACGGATGCATCGAGCCAGTGCTACTATCCTCTTAGACAACATTGGTAGGAATTTGCCGACCCCGGACCCCGGATGGATGGAAGACTTGGCGGGGCATGGGCACAGGGATCTATGTGTTGTATGGCGCCTCCGATCACTGCGCCACATGCGCCCTATGGCGGAATGAGAATACCTAAAATACTTAGTTCTGATACTTTTACATGTGAAACCCTAGTCTTTGACTGTGAGGAAGAACACTTACTGTCAAACGCTTACTTCACGCATGTTACCAGTACGACATACAATCTATTAGCGTTCTGAGAAAATATCGTCTTCGCACTCCACCCCTAGAATTCCCGGGATTTTTCTTTCTCGCAACACTCAGCCGTCTGCCAGAAGAACGATACGTGGCGCCCGCATGTGACCTGAAATCACCAGACTGGGGTGTTCCCCTGTCGCCGGCCGTCACGTGCATACCACGTGGCGGCTGAGAGTATGTGGGAGCGGGGAGAGTCCGCACTGGGCCGAGCGATCGATGGCGAGGCGAGCAGCGGAGGGAACCGACGACAGCCGGCGGCACTGACCGCTTGTCGACGACGGTCATCCAGTCGGCGGTCGTCGTCCTGCTGAAGCCGTTCGTCGTGTTCGCACCCGAATCCACCTTATTTCGGCAGTTCATTGCTTGAATGAAGTAGAGATAGCATGCAGTTTCTTCCTTCTCATACCTGCTTCTGTAGCTCCTTACTCTCTAACTATCATTTAACACTACAGTAGCTTGGTATTCACTTAGTCGTCTGACAACCAGAAACAGTCAGACAGATAGCTGGTTTGATTTCGTATGAAAAACATGACGAGTGTTCTTCGCACTTCTTTTTTCCAGTAGACGGTAGACGTCCTGACACACTTTACCTAACAAGAGTTTGGGATTTCCGGATTTCCATGATGAAATTTATCCCTCCAGCTTATTTTTTGCAACCCTATTATAGTAAATGCAATTTATTTCAGCAAATGTTAGATTTCGTAGAAATTTCTCCACGGAAAGAACTAAGAAGCACACAAGATAGAGTTTTATTAAGAACATTTATGTTTGATGCTTAGTATTTTTTTAACACCATCAATATCGTCGTTTAAGACATTGCTAACGAGATGAGTCGCATCTGACTCACGCGTTGCTGGATAGATTGGCCGGGGTGACTCGTGTTTGACTCAATTTTTCGTCATTTATTTAACCTGATGGGGTTTTCTTGCTGCACTTTTTGTAATTATTCGATAGCTTATCAGACAGAGATGTTGTAAAGGTTGTCGTTCGGGATAAGCTCAGTTTTGCACTTGCAATAGTGCAAGTAACCAATCTATAGCAAATTAGCCGTTGTCCCATTCGCCAACCACACAAAAATCGGCACCAAGGGTAGGTTGGTTCTTCTTTAGCTACAGTAAACACATACATCTGAACAGTTGAATTAGCGACCGACAAATTATACTGCTTTTCCTTTGTTTTGTTGCTCTCGTCAGTGTTCAAAGTTCAGGCATGGAATGTGCGGCCTTTTACATGTTATCGTTGCTGATTTACTTTGTAGTCAATCGATAACTGGGATGGAAAAGGACAGAACGGGTTTTTCATGAGCAAAACAGTGTGATGATCGTCCAAAAAACGCCGATTGACTGGCAGGGGGGCAAGGTTCCCGCGATCTTTGGGCTGACCTCTCTGGTTGACTCGGACACCACCGCACCGTTGCGCCGTGGGGAGCGGGCGCCCACGGGTTCACGCCAAGACGCCGGTGTCCGACGAGTGACGTGCTGCTTCCATATCGGTGTCATCCATGAAACAATGGTTGATCTTCGCATATGGTCTGGAGATACTGTAGGCAGTTTTACACGTGAAATCTTCCAAGCAGGAACTTGAGGGCCATGAGTTAAGAGGCGTGCTTTGTGCACCGTTCAGCAGCATTCAACAAGCATTTTTTCTCTGACCCCCCATAGTTCAGAAAATGGTGAGTAG
Organism: Angiostrongylus vasorum; assembly: GCA_018806985.1. Classification (NCBI taxonomy): domain Eukaryota; kingdom Metazoa; phylum Nematoda; class Chromadorea; order Rhabditida; family Metastrongylidae; genus Angiostrongylus; species Angiostrongylus vasorum. The sequence continues at coordinate 373,979 of JADANN010000286.1, forward strand.
ATGTGCGAAAAAGTTACTGTTAAATACAGAAATAGCGTGGCCGGTCTGCAAATGACCATTGTTACTGGACAAACAGCACGACGAGTTCACATTTAGACGGTCTTTCTACTTGATAGCAGTGCTGTGGTGACTGTTTTGACTGACCCAGCCACCATGTGCCTTCGAATATACATCTATGTACATGTTCTTACGAACTTCCCTAGAAATGATGCGAGGTTGGTGCATGTTGTTGTTGTTGGTGTTGCTGTTATTCAGTGGCTGACATTTCGGCGATTTCGTCTTCCTTAGAGCCTGGACGTATTTTATGTAACGACACCCTTATAATAAATTTCTATAGTATATATGAAGATTTAACATGTAAATTGAGGCCACTTTGTTTGAAATACTAAGCATGCTGCTTCGACTGGGACCACCCGTGTGTGTTCACGTGGGATGACGATTGGGACCTACCCAGCTCGGAAACCCAATTTGAAATGGGATGCCAAGTCACATGTGCTAGTGACGCATTCGTCTTTTCGGTTCATTTTTGGAGTTTCTCCAATGTATTTTTTCACCGCATGCCTTAAATGAGATCAAGTGTATTGTAACTGAACTCTTTCAATCCGCGTCTATCCCCCTTAGATGCATGATTACACACTTTTCTGAGGTGCACAAACGATCGTGGAGCTGACGACGGACTAATTGACGGCGTAGGGGTATTGGGTGAGAGGTCAATGACAGCCATAGTTTTCAAGACCACTTTTTTTCACTTTTTTTTTCGAATATAACTTTCGAATATACTTTCGTTCTAGCGTTTCGTTTCTTGAAAACACATGAGAGAGGCATTTTTCATTACCAATCTACCCTACTTTTACGCCAGCTCAGTTATGCTTAGGGCGAAGAACCTGCAGCTCATGAGTTCTTTTTTCGTTCAAGATGTCTTGACCGTCAAGATTTCAGTGTTCTAGCTCTTGTTAAAATGTAAGCCCTACTCTCTTACTTCGTTGCACTACCACTTTAGCAACTTTTATGATCGCTGCCCTATATATTTGAGGTTAACGCGAGTTTTTCTTTAACTACAAAAAAGAGGGTTTTCTGCCGTTATTCTTTGAAATCGATATACATGCTTCGAGTTAGTTTGCAACAGTAACGAATTATGAAGAACGAACTTCAACTCGAATTTCAAGACTGTTTTATTCACCTGGATCATCCTATCGCCCCCATTTGTTGATCGTTGAGTGCCTCGAGCAAGCGGTAGTAAATTTTCCATTTCTCCCCGTCGGCTGCAAGAGTAGCGCAGTGGGTTCTGCTCGCTCTAAGGACTCCTTGTGCACCACATCTCTGTTCCGGCACTTTCTTGAGGAACTTGGACTGTCGGGTCGTTGGTCTGTGTGGTTTGCATTTGAAATCCCGAAATATACAGTTGCCAACGGCTCTTGCCCATCGGTTATTGTTCATACGCATTACGTGTCCGGCCCATCTTATCTTCGAGTGTTTGGCGCACAGAACGGCATCTTCTGAGTGATCTTTCATCTTACTTACGCAGCGACCAAGTTTCTGACGAACGCGTTGAGGCAGGAGGAATCGTGGAGTCGAAAAGGTGTGCACGGAGTCGGATCTTCCTTTTTCTCTTCACTACATCCTGGAGGATCTTGAAAGCCCCTCAAGCCGCTCGCTGCCATCTGCTCAGCTCGAGAGCTATGTCATTCACCATGTTGATTTCTGGACCTCGATAGACATATTTGGAACATGCGGAGATATTCGAGATATTCGTTCCATTGAACGTTAATGGGGCATACGAAACCAATCCGTTTCCGATAAACTTCTTTTTTTGTGAGATTTAGTCGAAGACCAATCTTTACACAAGAGTTATCAAAGTCGGACAACATGCGATCCGCCTGGCTAATGCTTGGTGTTATAAAAATGATGTCATCAGCAAAGCAACGGTTCTATGTCTGCCGGCCGACGATTCGCACTCCCATTTGTGCCGACGATAATTGCCATTGTCGTGCAGTTCTCCCTTTTTCAACATTAACAGGCTCTTGCTGGTCTTCCGTTGAATAGAAACCTTGCACTCTGACAGGTAACTTGTGAAGGAACGAGCAAGTGTGTTGATGAGGATTAGCGGAACGTTCTTCAAGTGTTCTGGTGTTTTTTTTGTACGCACCTACTGTTGTTCGATTCTTCACCGACGAAATAGCATGTCGAATTTCGGAAGTGAGAACCGCTGGGACGACTTAATAAGCCTAAATCGTTTTCTCCATTGCCTTTTGGTAGGTGTAACAGTTCCATCTGGGAGTCAGACTACAGTCATCATGGTTTCTTTACTAGCGATTTTTCGGTGGGCTTTGCGAATGCTTTCCCAGCATCTGCAGATTCGACCATTACTGCTGCTCTTCTCTAAGATCTCCTTCTCTCACATCTGCAGTGTCTTGCGAGTTCGGACGTGAGTTGACGGTTTCCTGTAGCTCATGCGATTCCATGCTCTCGTATAAACTCTAGCGTTTCTGGAGACAGACGTATCTTGGTGACTTCCGAACTCTCAGCTTTGATAACGCTAACGTGAAGAAGTTGACTGAGCCGATCGCATTCCTCGTCGATGTTATCGGGAACGGCGTCTTCCCAACAGCCGACTAATGAACTGAATTAGTCACACTTTATAGTGATTTTGGGAATTCGTTTCTTGAACTTAGTAGCCTTTTCTCTTTTCCACGAGAAATGAAATCTTGCACGAGGAAGGCGATGCTCTGATTCCGTGTAGAATTTTAAGGCAACAACGACATAGGTAGGACAAAATCTTTGATTTACTATGACGTGGTCTAGTGGTTACGGTACTCTCCATTGGGGAACTCTCATGTACAAACGGTGTAAGTGGAGCTTTTGAGATTGGGAATTACCATGAATGGCCTTGCTCATCATGATAAACTCATACAGCTGCTCACCCTGCTCCTTCTATTCTAATTCGTGGATCCCAGTGTGACGTTCTTCAGCAGTTCTTCTAGGTACAATCTTAGCGTTAAAATCTTCGATGACGACATTAAAAAAATGTATGGTCTTCTCTGTAGAAATTCTCCAAGTCCATACAGAATGCTTCGACTTCGTCTTCATCATAGCTTGATGTTGATGCTTTGACCACAAGCAATGTCAAAGCCGGTAGTGGCACACATTTCTCAAACCGGAAAAAATATGATTCGGGTTAATTAGTCGTTCGAAGAATCGATGTTCATGGCCAAACTCGTGTTGACGGGAAGTCTACACCGCCGACTCCCTCTACTGTCGCACGTTCTCAAGAACAGTTCTTCGGTGTCATAGACGATGTTGGATGGACGGCATCTTCTCATCTCTGCCAATTGGAAGATGTCGTACCTCCTTTATCCTTCTCGCCTGCATGATGAAGTCCTCTATCGAGGACTCAGATGCCAGCGAGCGTGCATTGTAGGCACTTCGTCTCAAACGAGATGGATTCGATCAGCGTTAGTGGAGTTCAGTCAGTTCCATACAGTGACAAACCTCTTCATACACAATCTCGCCACTCCTTCCCTTCCTCCCTCTTCTTCGCTATTGTGGCTCAGCAGTCAAGTAGTAAAAAAATGAAGGACAAAGCTCTCGGCATTGATTAATTCCTGAGGGTGCACCATGCATTCGACCGCACTAAGCATCGTTTAGAGGTGATTGAATGCATATCTGGCCTTTTTCAATGACTCGCGGTGGCCTACCGATGTATTGAGCCAGTGCTGCTATCCCCCTAGACAAGTCTGGTACCAATTTGTCTACCCCGGAGGGATGGAGGGCTTGGTGGGCCAGGGGTGCGAAGTTCGACCTCACGTGTGTGCTGCGCAGGGCGCCTTCGACCACTGCGCCATACGCATCCTTGCCATCAACTAATTTGAAAAGTAAATAATTGAAATAAATATAAATCGGGAACTCACTGTCGCAATTTCTTTATGATCCTGTTGATGACAGGTTGTCGTTTGCCTGCCGTCATACTGACGTAGAAACAACATACCATCCAGTTTCTAAATCCACTCTTTTTTCTCAAACCACACTCCTTTGGCTTTTGTTGTCAAATAGTTTAGCGGTCTGCGGATGAGCTAATCTAAATGAAAGTAGGCGGTAGCCTGGACTGGCTTTCATGTAGTGCCATATTCGACCCTATTTTAAATGATTATTCGTTTTTTCAAGAAGAAATTCCGAGGAAAAACACCGAAATCCTCCACAACATCAGCTGGAGCCACCGAAGTGCTTTCTGTCTTTGTTTTTAAATGCATAAGTACTTACTTCTCGACAAGTTCGTAGATTGAAGCATAGGCTTCTCCTAATGCTGCCGCATCCCGTGAAAATTTTGGAAATTGCGAATTGCAGTGGTTCGAATGCAAGGAATAGGTGTTGATTGGTTTGCATCAGTACTACCTGTATGTGACGTTCGTTTGTCGTTCGAATAGACATTTTCGATCGAATTCGATCATTTAGTTCTCGATTACCTTAGTTCTATATTTCATGTACGCTCAGGCAGATAGTTTTTTCTTTTTCTGATTTGTCTTCGATCCTGTGGTACTCCAACATCAGCGTATCCTTGCTATCAACGTCACTAAATTCTATGTCAGAGTTTGACCAAATCTGTAATACTATTGGACCCTTTGGTGGTTCTTGTTGAGTTGGTGACCGGCAGTGCTAACTCAGAGTGACAACTAAATAGTTCTAAATTTACAACTTAAGTTTGATATTAGGTAAATAAAGAACAATCTAGCAGTGAAGATTTCGCATTAAAACTACTTTGGTTCAAGAGCACGAGTTTTTGAACTTTGTTAAAAACCAGTGATGCTTTTTTGCAAAAGTGCATAACTGTTAGATTTCTTAGCTGAGGGACTATTAGAGCAGAGTAGTAGCTTGTAGTTCTGTTGCTCATTCGTTTAATTATCATGTGCTTGTTTGAATAAGGGGGCTTCACTTTTCTGTTTTGTGATTTCTGTACACCTCCACTTTTGTAGTGACTGTGAGGAACTGGACAATTTCATCATGTAAGTGCGTAGTCTAAAGAGAGTGATAAAAGTGTTAGTTTTGAAACATGGAGGTTTCCAGTGTCAGCACTCTTGGGAGGACGAGTGTTGATAATGTGCTAGTGGGATGTTCACATCTCATTAGTTGTTCGCCATGAGTAGAGAATTGCCTTCACACTAACACTAGTGGATTTTCGTGAACCAGGAAGAGCTGCTATCGTTTGAACGCTGTTTAGAATCATCTGATTTTTTCTAGTCAACATCGTATCCTCAGCGATATCTCAATTTTATCAGCTCCTATCAGCTCTGTATATGTGCGAGCTGCTTTCTCTGAATTCATTCGTCGTCCGCCGTATTTTCGATAGTTCGCGTTTCAGCACAGTTTGGACTTCAGGAATTCTTTTCAGATTTTTATTTTATTCTTAGTGATCGTAATGTTTCACTTGCCACATTATCAGTAGAACTGATTCCCTTAACTCTGAAATGCTGTGCTGTTCAGTTGTGTGCTATTTTTTCTATTTGAGAGATACAAATCCAAGAAAACCAATCTGTTTCTAAAATGGTAAGGTTCCAGCTGGCGATCACATGGATAAGTGAGTTTTCGCCGAGCTTAGATTTTTCCGTGCTGTGTACTGCAGTGTTACGAATGAGAAGTTGTTCTTAATAGCAGACAAGCGAAAGCTTCCGCACTATTTGAGGGCAACAAAAGTCTGTTTTGTTCCTTCACCAGTCCCTGAAACTCACTGATCTTGGGCACGCTTTTTCACTTTCCAGCCGAATATATGAGCGGAATCCGAATATGGTTGCGCTTCTTGATGATGTTGATGAACACCGTGAATATTGTCTTCTGCTTTATGTGCTTCGTTCTGCCAAAAATCACATATCTGAGCTTCCGAATCCTCACTGTTGTTGCCATTTTGAGATGATTGGACTGAAGTCGGCTCTACGTCTGCCTCGTGGTCTGAGCGTGGAATGGGTGGACGGGATGAGGGCTCAATTCACCAACGTCTGGCTGCGCGACAACAGCCTGCACATGAGACCTTCCCTCATCCACCTCGACCTCAATCCATGCCCCCCAGGTAAACAAAGTACTACATCTAACCTCTACTACTTTTTATATTGGTAGAAGTCTTGACAATCAAGTAGCTTAAAAAATCGACTTTCATTAATTCAACGTAACTATAATCAGTACTTCTTTCTAGTTCTGTTTTAGCAAACACGAGGTGTTATTTTATTTCTTTATTTACGTACAAGCTGACGTTTCGGCGGATTTCGCCTTCCTCAGAGCCTGGAAAGGTCATGTTGACAGCAATCTATTCGGCCAAACACCTCCATAACCAAACAGAGAAAACGCTGAACCAAGATTTCAATCACATTGAACACAGCTTTGCACACTCACCGCTTTCTATGAGGCTTCCACTGAGTATGTCGCGTGGAGACCAACCGCACAGAGTTCACATGGAAGCGTAATATGCCCCTCCCATCAAAATAACAGCCTTATATACTGCACCAATGTCACGCGTGATAATTAGGCATTCTTCCCTGCGGTTCATTTTCGGATTTCTGGAATTAATCCAGAACGCCTCGAGAGTTTTGCGCGCTTGTGTTCTCGATTCCTGCGCGAGGATCGTGACACGTACTTCAAAGTCCTCCCCGCTATGTCTCTGGGTCCTATGCGTGCCTAGTGGGGTATTTGGTTTACGTTTGCCGACTAGGTGTTCTTTTATGCGGGACACAGAGGGGTCTGCCCGTTTCGCCAATGTATTCGTCTCCGCACGTCTTACAGGAGATCAGATAAACTGTACCCGAGCTCATGCAATCACCGTCTCTACCATTAGGGCAAACTATGCAATTTTTCGTTGCACATAGACGGTCATATAGGCGGTTACGAACTAGTTGGCGCCTAAGATTACTCGGTGGCATTTCAACTACGTTTACCGAATTCTCTAGACCCGCCCTTCTTAAGCAGCGTTTTATAGCTGCACTTACATCATTTGAGATGAAGGGTAGGATAAACGGGACCATTTTATCGCTAGAGTTGTCGTTTGGAGGCCTAGGATTTCCTCTACACCTGTCCCGAGCTACAGTTTCGTAGCCATTAGAAATGGCTATTTGCCGCGCCAAGTTCCGGGACTCCTCTCTCTGCTCTCTTCCCGTGCACACGTTGGTCGCTGTTCGAAACATGTTTCTTACCAGCGCCCTTTTCGTGTGAGAGGGGTGAGAGGAGAGGTAATGAACCAAGATGTTTTTTATTACTTGGCTTTCGGTACCACTTCGTAATGTAGCCATTTTCTGACAGGCTAATTTGGACGTTCAGGAATGGAAACCAGTTTTCTTTCGGTTTCTCTCGGGTGAACTTGATATACTCTGACTGTTCATTCAACAACTCGAAACATTTGCCCATTTCCTCTTGTGTTGAGCAAAGGACAAAACAGTCATCTATATATCTACAGTAGAGTAGCGGCCCGAGATCGATCACCGGTGCTTCCATCTTAGACATAAACGCAATGGCAAGGCTTGGTGCCAGTCGTTGTCCCATTGCCAACCCTCTTTTTTGAGCGTAGTACTTTCCGGACCATCTGAAGATTGAGCAATTCAAGCATTCTTTTAAGAGTGCCATCAACTGCTCTGTCTTGAAGCCATACATGTTTATTTCTCCTTCGTGTTGTATAAGGAGTACGAATATGGCTTGCATTGCGGAGTCATTCGACATGTTTGTGTAAAGGGCGGTAACGCCGAAGGACTCCATCACGTACGCGCTGCTGGGCTGCGCTGTACGTAGACGATCCAGAAACATCTGGGTATTCGTAAGATGGGCTGGAATGTGTTTCAACAACTGGTTAAATATTAGGGTTAAAAACCATGTTATCCTATCCGTTGGCCCGTCTACACAGCTAATGATTGGTCTAACCTTAAACAATGATGGATCGGTAGACGCAATATCATCGCTGGATACTAGCTTATGAGTTTTTATAAGCAAGTACAAGACGGGACGTATTGGTAGCTCAACTTTTAGTTGAGAGATAACTGATGGTTTTAAACCAGCAGCCCTTGCCATTTTGGCCCATTCGTGGTTCAATTTTCGGTATTTACTTTTAAACTCCTTCTCAGATGATGGACGATAAAGCGAAGCATCTTCAAAGATGCGTTTTCTTTATCTCAACATCAAACTGATGGGCAATTACGACAAACTCTCCACCCTTATCACTAACGGATAGTCTTATGTTTTTTCAACCTTATCAGCTCTCGTACCTCTCGCATACCACGTTTTTGCACTACAGTGAGGTTTGAGCTGTATCTTTTCGCGCTATAGTGATTAAGGACTTTGAAAGTTTCATTCGTAAACATCCGAAATTTAACATCAACTTCATTATTGGGCTCTTGTTGTCTAAAGAACGGCTGAGGAAATGGTGCTATTGGAAAGGCCTCCACTTTTTGTTCGTGCCTATTTTGCGCTTCATCTCTAGCTTTTCTGCGGAGTCTATTTTAAGGTTCATTTAAACTACATGCGACCCTACGCAAGGTTATCTTAGAAATTGGTTCAGATGGTGAGAAACTCGGTCCCAATTCTAATAACGAGCGCGCACCGTCAAGGAGAGTCATGCCTCCTAACACGGTTAGCTTTGGATTTTCTTGCACATTATCTTTCCCACTGTGACCTGTTTGATGTTCGTTAGCGGTATTTCTGTGCGCTCTTGAAGCCGTGTTATGCGATTTACTCAAAAGGTCTTCGAATTTTCTCCGCAAAGTTACTTTAGCATTAGACCTAATAGAGTTGCAAATCAACACTGACCTACCCACTATTCTCCTCCAGAGGCGGTCCTCCAAATACTGAGCACAACAGTTTTCCTTCTTCTCGCACTTCTTCCACTTGGCGAACATTCTTTGCTTCGTAGACAGGTGCGTATTACTTTCAATTTGATGTCCAGTACTCGGTGGCTATCCTCTGGCAGTCCTCTGTTTGGTTATGGAGGTGTTTGGCCGAATAAATTGCTGTCAACATGACCTTTCCAGGCTCTGAGGAAGGCGAAATTCGCCGAAACGTCAGCTTGTACGTAAATAAAGAAATAAAATAACACCTCATGTTTGCTAAACAGAACTAGAAAGAATTATTCAATCAATGCCGAGGTTAATAGAAAGTCGGACGTGGGAGTTATAATCAGTACTTTCCTAAATGATTGAGCTGATACGAGGTTGGTATAAGAAACTTGATTCGGCTAACATTTCAGCGCTTTCGCCTTCTTCAGAGCCGGATTGATTCGAGTCGATGTTCCACAGCTGGTCATTGTCGCATCGAGTCGAATCCACTGGAGGGAGTACCACTGGAATGGAGGTTTCAAAACGAATAAAATTTTTATGTCAACCTCGTGTCCACTCAATCATGGAAAATTCGAGGAGCTGTTCAAAAAAACGAGACAGTGAGATAGGTATCGAAAACCGTTCACAAGGATGTAGCACAAACGTCGGAACTAAACTCTTCTTTTCCTTACTCTATTTGGTAGGATAAAAAAGAAAGGTTTGTCTCTGAAACACCGTAATTTTCAAAGCTCATGCTTACCCAGAGTAGTATTAAAATTCCTATCATTTGCCAATCTGCCTAGAGCTCTGAAAAAATTGAATAGAAGGTAATTAATATCTAGGAAATTAGAATAAAACTAGGGAAGAAGAATAGCGAATTTCAGTAGCTCATCTTTTTGATAGAGGGTCGATCTCACTGGTAACTGCGTTTCGCTGGAATGGCCGCCGTTCCTCAGAGCTGACTTCCCTAGTGAATTTCTTCGCTCGCACAGTACCATCCAACCTGGAACGAACCCCTGTAAAGTACCGAACAAAAAGGTTCTAACGAAGCCTTGGCGAATCCAGCAGAGACCGGGCATTATAGTGCACCGTGATATCGGAGCGATGATCTGGAAGGAGCCTCTGGTGATCAACGGCACCGTATGGCCGCATCTGCAAAAGGTACTTAACTTCCACACGAATACTCGATTACGATGGGATACAACTAGAAGATCCAAGTAAGTTGTCGAAGACAAAAATATTTATCATCATCTAAACATCCAAAAGGGACATTGCTAGTACGTTGTGGCAGTACGGTCATATGGGCTGAACCATTTCTGCAAGGCTGCAAGTCATCATCCTCATTGTTTATGAAGTTGTTTCGTTATTAGTGCAAGAAATCCTGTCCTGCTATGTCGATGTACTGCCGAAATTCAAAAAGCGGAAGGTTGCAGTTAACACTGAAGCGATGGGTGGTTTTGCTGTTCTTTCAAAGAAAGGTCATCGTTGAAAGTCTGGCAGTTTAATAACTCCACACGAAGTCAGTCTGCGCCTAGGTATAAAAATTTGTGAAAGTAGTCATGGTTTTCAACGAGCGATTATATGGCGAAGCGAGTGTATACTTAGTGAAGTCTTCATTTGTCCATCACGTGCCACTACTATTCTATTTGCTCGAGAAACAAGAAGTGAGTGCATCATCAAAAATTTTCTCTTCTTCAGTACTTCGTCAATACTTTGGTTAACTCTCGAATGCGCTGTCATCCTACTGTTCAGCCCAAGAAATTAGTCAGTCGTTCATCTTGCTGAATTGGCCATGCAGAATGCATGCATTGTTTAATGATTCGGACATGTCCGTTTCACACATGAGAATGGGGATCGGAAACAAATCTATCCTTTATGCACATCATTTCCTTTGAGCTCAGCGGTTAACCGATTTCTTCATGTGGTCATTGAAATCGGTCAGCAATCGTTCCATCTGCCCATATTTAACTGTACATACGAATTGAATCAGAGCAGAAGTGAAAGGTTGTCATCTCTTGAAGGTCGTCTACCTGTGTCCCAGGGCAGAACATGGTATGCGTTGTTCTTCGCAGAGTCACAACTCAGGGAATGCACCACTTGGCCTCGTCAGGTCACCCAGATAGAGAACATATAGCCTGATCGTGGACAACTGTAACATTCTCATTTCCCGTTATCTCTTCTTCGGTTTGAGATTGACATCGTTGTTGGGAAAGCTGCATCTTTTGTTTACAATTTTGATTTACAGTGCGTACTTGTTGGACGAACACATAAACATATATCGTTGCAAAAATACTAGAGAAGTACATTTCTCAGTGTATTGTATCGGCTGACCCCTCTTCACGTCTAGTTCTCCATTTTGTTGCTGTTCAGACTGAAAACGCTGACGTTTCAGATCCCCTCGGTTGTGACGCTGGAGACGCGATTCGGCGGCGCGCGAGTGAGTCTAGTCGACTCGATAGCGGCGCTGAAGAGTATGCGCGACGAACATCCGCTCTACTTCCAATTCATGCTCGACAATCCCATCGAATATGAACACGCGTTTTTCAAGGCCACACATCATCTAGCAAATGTTGATAACAACGATATAGTCTCAGTGAGTGCTGCCGATCACTTGATATTAGAGAAAACTGCTAGTCGTGAATAAACAGATAGCTCGGACACACACATAGCAGTAAGTGTTAAGTTCGCTATGCTCTGCATGCCGAAATATGCCAGAAAAAGGTTCTGGAACTAGGCTTGTAATTTCTGTACAGGAGAAAAACGTTTTGTTGGGGCATTTTTTGTGCAAGCTAGAAACATGAGAGTAGTGATCACGTTTCGAAGGTGACGAAGCGTGCTCATACGATGTCCCGCATTTCGACCCGCCTCAGTGACGCTCGATTTTGATGCCGTTGTTGATACAGTCCTTCTAAGCCAATGTTTATATGCTTCATCACCACAGGCAGTCGCAGCCCTTGTGGATCAGAGGGAGATTTGCCACCATGCGACTTTGATACCAGGACGGTGGTTGATCTTGGTATTGGTCTACTCTTAGTTAGGCTTCCTGGTGGAAACGCCCGACTCCTCAACTTGGGAGACCCTGCTGGGGGGCGAATTCCCCGCTGTACGTCGCAGTTCGACACCCAGGAACACTTCCCAACCACGATGAGGCGGTAAACCGTTGGGAGGACAACCATAATTAAACTGAGATATTACGCTTCCATGTGAACTCTGTGCGGTTGGTCTCCACGCGACATACTCAGTGGAAGCCTCATAGAAAGCGGCTCTGAGGAAGGCGAAATCCCGCCGAAACGTCAGCTTGTTCGTGAATAAAGAATAAAAAATAACACCTCGTGTCTGCTCAACAAGAATACGAAGAATAAACTGAGTTATTTGCAAAACTCCGGACCACAGCTGTCTGCAGTGGGGAACGAACCCGTCATTACGCTTTTCGGAGGGCTAATGCGTCCACCACCACACCATGCGGGTCCATCGTTTCACCTATCTCTTATATAGTCTTCTATCTACCAATGCCATCAGCGGTCACCCGTCAACGGGGGATTGATCCGGGGAACAGAAGTCGGCATTGAAAGCAGTTAAGTTGAGGGTGTAGCTAACTTTGCAAACACAGCTTAACTGCGGTATAGTATATATGTATATATATATATATATATATATATATATATACGTAATTTTTTTGTAATGTTTACAAATTGTTCCAGGCAGTTTTCAATAACGACTTCCGATCCAGCCACATGACCACCGACAATCACGATCTGTTCTATCGCAGTTTGAAGTCATTCTATAACATTTGTTGCGAGACACAGCAAGAAGTTTACATCAATTCGGACGAGTTACTCGTAGTTGACAATTCGCAGACCCTTATCGGAGCACCTGCACAATTGGGCAGAGAGATACGCGTTCGTGTATTTCCCTGAACTATCGTAGTCTTTTTTAGGTGCAACTAATCCATTAGTTAAAGAGTATATTTGTCTTAGCTGGACACTAAACAGCTTGCAATGGTCGCTGCAAATTAGACCCTAGTCTGTAAGTAGATGACATGTCGTCCGTATCTTCGCGTCGGCATGCAAAGTTCGCATATTGATCGAGTGGAGGTGGTGGCCATCATCTGCCAGCTACAGTGTCCTCTCATATAGGTACTACGAAAACTCTCTATCGCCGTTCACCATTTCTAAAGACGGATATTTCTTCATGTTGTATTTGTATACTTGTAGCTCTTCTGTCACTGCACTTTGATGAAATCTCTCAGAACTGGTACGTATTTCCCTTTTGCTTCATGTGTTGTGCTCTTTCAGGAGTTCTAAATATTTGTTTTGAAAGTATTACTGTATACGAAAATGTTGTCATAGCACTACTTGAAGGCTTTGTGTTTCATATGTGTCTGCATAACATTGTATAGAGTGTAGTATTGTACTTCTACGTTGACATTACTCATACTGTGTTAATAAAGTTGAAATTTTATTAACTGTATAGATGTCGTGCGGCCATGGATGACTTCGTTCATAGTTGCGTACTCGAGAATCCACCGTACCACTTTGTCGTCGGATTTCACCAATGTTTTAACGACATTTGGTGAATGTAACATTGAAGAAATGGCTTGCATCTATAGCAATAGCTGGGTTGCATAATTGTGAATACTTCCTCAAATCTGTAACGAAGTAGGATTTAGTTACTTGGATACTTGGACGACTCGGCATAATCTCCATTTTTTGGTGTTTTGCTGCTTAGCCATTGTGTTTCCCTAGAGTCCCGAGATCAGCCCGGCCAAAGTCCGTCCCAGGTCGTCGTCACCACCACAGGCAGTCGCCGCCTTTGTGGATCAGAGGGAGGTTTGCCACTATGCCACTAATTTGATGCCAGGACGGTTGTGGATCCTGGTACTGGTTTACTCATAGTTGGGCTTAGTGATGGAAACGCCGGACTAATTCTCAACTTGGCAGGCCGTGCTGGGGTGATGAATCCATCCACTGTACATCGCATCCTGACACTCAGGAACACCTCTCAGTCATGAAGAGGAGGTAAGCCGTTTGGAGGAAATTTAAGTTTAGAAGTCTTTAAAATGCATTTCTTAAAAACTGCTGGAATCCACTTGCCTGGGAAGTATAGTAAGATAAACCAACAATCAAACGCAGATAAACCACGGCAAGGAAGTACAACAGCGGTTTGAGAAGACAAAGGGAAATAGAGCGATGTGATTGCATGGGTCATTAATTATTTTTCAGTTGAATCATCACAACAAGAAAGCAAAAGAACCACTATGATTTTACTTTGAACTGTTGAAGTCCCTCACATATCTTGCAAGAAAGAGCACACTGACTCTGACGAGAACACATTACCAGAAATCCAACAAAGTCTCCCATTTTCTCCACGAAAGACCTTCATTGTCTCTTACGCTTTCACATGTTGCTACGTCAACCATCAGTGGGAAGCTCTGTGTTAACGTGAGTGACAATGCATGGACATGAAGGACAACACCCACCTCATGCTCGCTGTTATCCACATATATGAAACTTGATTTGTTTCTAGTCGTGGCTTTCAAGGATCTAGTCATTGGTTCGTAATCCTCTCATTAGTCTCGTTGCATGGGATTCTTTGAGATACACACTTATTTCGGTGAAAGACGACCGAACGTATTTACCCTTTGACGACCACACATATTGATTTCATGTACACTCTGCTGTACGTTCCAGGTCGTACATCTTGATTTCAATGCGCACGCTTTTTTCTGGCCTATTTTGCCGCACAGAGCGTCTTAGCCACACCTTTTGCAATCAGTCGATGGCTTACCGAACACAGATTTTATACTGAGGGTCCATGGATAGGTGTTTCCAGTAAGCTATACATGCAAAAAGCCATCTTTTGGACGGTAGAGTACAGTCAGTGGATACAAGGAAGAACAAAGATGAAAGAAATATGACCATAAGATCCATAAGATCCATGGATATCCATCCATATCCATATCTTTTTGCCATAAGATCGATAGAACTAGCTGAGAGACAGGCTAAACGAAGGATCCGCATGGTGTGGTGGTGAACGCGTTACTCCTCGGAAAGGACAATAGCGCGTTCGTTCCCCACCATAGGCACCTGCGGTCCAGAGTTTTGCAAATATCTCAGCATCGTTGAAGTTATATATCGCAATATACCCTGCCATCAAAAAGAGTAGGCAGTAAGTAAAAAGGTTAAAGAAAGAAATATGCTTCAGTAATCTTACAAAACAGTGAGGAGGCTAATAACGCGATGGCTAGATAGTGGAGGGAATTTTTTCCATGACACACAAGAGGTGTCCAAAAAACATGGGAACATACAGAGAAGAACATAGCTGGTACGAAGAAGTTGGAGAGATACGGGAAATGCGAGGAGACCGATTAACAGGGACGATAACCCTCACGAAATTGGTTCTTGCAAAGGCTGAGGAACAGTAAGTACATCTTGATTTCAATGCGCATTTCGATTGCGCTGCAATGACGCGTAATCCGAAGAGCCCGATAGGCAAAAAATGGCCAGGGTCGTTAAGAGGTTCGCTTAGTGAAAAACCGCTAAAATAGCGTGGGTCAAAAAATACTGGAAGTTCCAGTGGAGAAAGTTGATGTTGTTCGAGGATTACTTACCCGATATTTGATACTTGAATGGCCCGTCCTCACTGGTTGTGCGGACCCCAGCACAATCTCCACTTTTCGGAGACTTGCAAGCTAAGCCGCTGTGGTTCCATGGAATCCTGAGGTCAGACTGGCCAAAGTCTCTTCAGGCCCAGGTCTTCACCACAACTGGCAGTCTCAGCTCTTGTGGATCAGTGAGAAATTTGCCACCATGCGACTTCGATACCAGGACGGTGTTGGATCCTGGTATTGGTTTACTCTTAGCTAGGCTTCATGATGGAAACGCCGGACTCCTTCTCAGCTTGGGAGACCCTGCCAGAGGATGAATCACCAGTGCACATCGCAGTCCGACATCCAGGAACACCTTCCAGCCATAATGAGGCGGTAAACCATTGGGAGGATTATGTTTTTGATATTTCGTTTTCTCGATGTTATGGACATTCTTTCGCTCCACGAGAAGAAGAATCTTGAGCGAGGGAGACCATAACGTTCGATGGTGTAGAATTTCGTGTTAACATCGTTATAAGCTAGGTAGGACTTTTCAGTGAAGATCGTATGGATAAGCTCAATGTTCTATATCCATTTACAATGTTCAATCATTCTTCAACAAGAGACTCTTACCTTAATCCTTAAGCGAAGTCAGTGAGGGAAGGGTTTCTAGATTTGCAAGGAACTATGGCTTGTTTCGATAGTCGTGATGCACGCAGGTCAACTTGATGTTCCTGTGATTACAAAGCATGAAGAAATTAACGCAATTCTCCCCAGATTAATCCCGCTGACGAGTGATTGCTGATGACACTGATCGATAGACCTAGCTGAGAGACAGGCGAAACGGAGGACCCGCATGGTGTGGTGGTGAACGCGTTAGTCCCCTGAAAGGATAATAGCACGTTCGTTCCCCACCGCAGACATCTGTGGTCCGGAGTTTTGCAAATATCCCAGCGTCATTAAAGATATAAAACGCACTTCGCCTCAGCAATTTCTTCTGCATTTACACAGCGTATTGATAAATGTCATTGTAATTTCCTTCCGGTACTGAAAGGATCACCACATTGCTCCTCTAATTTTACCCGGGATGAGAATTTACTTACTTAGATACTTGGATAGCCCGTCTTCATTGGTTGTGTGGGGTCCAGCATAATTTCCATTTTTCGGAGTTTTGCTGGTTTATCCATTGTGGTTCCCAGGAGTCACGAGGTCAGCCTTGCCAAAGTGGGCCTCAGATAGTCATCACCACAGGCAGTCGCTCCTTTTGTGGATTAGAGGGAAATTTGCCACCATGCGACTAGTTTGATACTAAAACGGTGATCGTTCTTGGTATTGGTTTACTCTTAGCTGGGCTTCTTGGTGCAAATGCCGCACTCCTTCTCAGCTTAGGAGTCCCTGCTGGGGAGATGAATTCCAGTGATGTACATCGCAGCCCGACACCCAGGAACATCCCCAACCACGATGAGGCGGCAAACAGTTGGGAACCGATGAAATTATGTGATTTTTTAAATATTAGCTTCGAGGTGCAAAAAAAAGTTGATGCATATGATGATATTTCTGGAGAATTCTGTACCACGCTTCTTGAGTATTCTGTTATAGCGTGTTCCCCTGAACTGAACTAACCCTGAACTGGTAGTGTTCAAAGAGTTACAAACACTGTTATAGCGATTGTAAGTCGCTCTTCAAGAGTTCCTAGTGGTGAGGAAGGCGAAGATCTAAATTTTTTTGTTTTAAACACTTGATTCTTTGGCACGAGCTTTATTCACTTGAGGGCGCTCTCAATTAACTTGCTGCCTACTTTTCAGGCATTGGATTCGAGAGTGCGCCAATCAGGGCGACGTCATGGATGTACACGTGGACACAAACGCGGACATTTGTTTGTCTATGATGACGTGCACACGGAATGAATAGGTCAATCCAGTGCTCTAGAGTGTTGTGGAATTCACAACTTTATATGCATAGCAAGTAGTTGGGAATATTAGTCTTTGTTGCTGCCACGCGTGCGTTCTATGCGTTAGTCACTGAGCCGAACGCCTTGAGACACTGGATTATAATTTTTATGATTATAGTAGCAATAATAACAGCACGATAACAACGATGCGAAGTATACAAGGCTAAGCATAGAACGAAACCGGTTGAGCGAATTGAGCGAACTGAACGAACCGAACGAACCTAAAAAGCTAACTGATTGGCTGCTTAAATTCGTTTAATGATGGGCGGAGTGAGGCTAGAATGAATGAGAATGTAGTTTGCTGACAAGAGGTATTGGAAAGTTGCCCAGACAGTACAGTTTGATAAGTTGAGATGCACACATAATACTGTAGCCGCGAGCGTTTACATGAGATAACAGCGTAGCAAATGTTTTTTTAAATACGGCTTATCAGATCTTCATGGGAAAGTTCAAGAAGGACATTGCCTTTAGGAGATGACTAAGCGATCTGACACAGCATGAATGGATAGAGAACATTGTATATTTACGAAGAATGCCCTCCATATAGAGAGATGGAGCGCCTGAATCAGGAAAGATGTGTCTCAGGACAAGTATAACGCTACCTTGGTTGATATTTAACACTCCATTCATCACTGCCACATCCCACGTAGTCTAATAACTAACCGGTCACTGATCCATCTAGTCACTGAGATACATGGGCCTTAAGAAAATTACGGTGAAGAGCGAGCATATCAGACAATAGTTTGAACAAGTGTTTAAAGGTATGTTCAGCATAAGCGGAAAACAGTAAGTCAGCAAACTTGTGATCGACAGCAGTCGGTAACAGCTTGCAATGACGACCTCTCTTCGCGACGGCATAACTATAACATATTTATTTTGTTACCATCGCGTGTTACCATTCATTTCTATGGCACGACAGAGTTGCCAATGGGCTCCACTCGCTCAGGGAACACGAAGAGAACCATACTTTTGTTAAACGGCTATTTTTTTCAGTGCCTTTGGTGGAAGCCAGTCACTGAGAATTCGTCTGCTTCTGTACTTCATCTCATTTCGACACCCAGTAACATCTTTAGTAATGTGGACGTGGGAAACTGTTTCGCAGGTCTCTGTAAGACAAAGTACTTGGTCAGTCAGTAAACTCTGTGAGGATGTATGTGGGGGATTGTTCATGTTGACCATCAATGTTCGGCACGGGTTCATTCCCATGAAAGAGCGTCCAAATTAACTGACCGTTAGATGTAATCATTTGTGGTGAAAGTTCCGAAACAAATATCCTATGTTTCAAGAAACTCCATGATGAAATATAACCATAATGATGCTGAGATATTGGCAAAACTCCAGACAACAAAAGTGCGGTGGGGGATTGAAAACGCTATTACCCCTTCCAGGGCGATAACGCGTACACCACCACACCATAGAAGTTCTTCGTTTCGCGTTTCTCTCAGCCGTGTTTTGTAGGTGCTATTAGCAATCAGAGGACACTGCCTTTAAGGGGCGCGTGTAGCGTAGTGGTCGGAGACGCCCTGCCCCACACGTGTAGTCGATTCCCGCGCCCATGGCCCACCAAGCCCTCCATCACTCCGGGGTCGGCAAACTCCAAACGATGCTTAATGAAGTCGAATGCATGGCGCATTTTTCAGGGATTGATCAACGTCGAGAGCTTTAACCTTTATCATTTTATTAGCAGTCACCCGTCAACGGGATTGATCCGGAGAATACAAATCGGCATTGAACCCAGCTAAGCTGAAGCTATGGTATAAATCACAGTGTTATCACGTTTTATTTGCTTTCCTGTTCTTTTTTATTTTTTTATTTTTGATTTTTTGACTCAATTTTTCGAAAGTTTCGTAGTTCCAAATATTAATATTAGTTCTTTTTGCATCTATAAGTATGGCTAACAACATGCTCTACGACTGGGGTGGCTAGGACCTCACATTTCCCAGCACTCTGTCCCTGCCAACCAAGCTTCCTTCACAAATTATCTGAAGATATTACTGGCTGCGCGCCTGTGGCTGCAGTTTGGTGGCGCGGTACAATGGACACATGGCTCTTGGTTCGATCCCTCGTCCCAGGCCCACGAAAGCCCTCCATCCTCTCGGGCTGTGAAAATTGGTACAAGACTTCTCTGTAAGGATGGCTGCACTGACGTGGTAGATCCGTAGGCCACTGCAATTCTACAAGCCAGATATGTGCATTCAGCCTTCGCTAACGATGCTTGTTGAGGTCGAACGCGTGGCACGACCCACAGGGAATTGACCAACGCCGAGAGCTTTCTCGTTCCATTTTTTGCCGCTCACAAAGTGCTGTTGTCGGCTGTTCAAACAGTGATGCTGGCGGGAGACACAACAAGTGAATACTTGCCGGCTCACGTTGCTCCGCAGTTTTCCGTCAGATCCGGTGTCTGTCGTTGTTTCCTCACGCGCGATTCGATGGAAACTGTTTGGTTCCGTAAGCGGCGACTTTCATTGGTCGTGCTGTTCACCTGAGGTGTGTTTTAGCTAAAATCCTTCGTGTATTGCCTTGACCTTTCAGTACCTTTCATTTGGTTTGAGCAGCCTTCGGCATAATCCTGCTTGTACAGGTCGACATGATAAGAGGACTGAACCCAGTTTGGCAAGCCGTCATTGCTGGCTGCTTCACATGGGGTGTGACGGCACTCGGTGCTTCCTTGGTGTTCATCATGAAACACCAGAATCGAAAACTGCTTGGTATGTTGAATGAAGTATTTCGTTATGGAATATAAAGTATCATCTTTTGCTGGCATTCATATATCGATAACAATCGTCAGGACGATTATTACTGCTTTGATTCTATAGACCGGCCATTGATTAACCCGGCATTAATTAACTTGTATGATCTTAATAGTATCTTGTTGGCACCTATCAGTAGCGGTGCTTAATTCGTCCGATATGAAGAGTTGCATTAAAGGGACCTTCTTGTATGTGTTTAGAATAGTATTCTTTTGGGGCTTAGCTCTCCGTTTAGACCTCTAACTTCAATGGCTGTTGTTTCCTACCCGCTTGAGCTATCCGGTTGTCGTGCCAAGTGGAGAGAATATCCTCTCTTTCTTCTGCCGTGCAAATTCTCGTAGCTGTTCAGTACATGTTTCGAACGAGTGCTTTTTCGTATGTGAAAGTATGAATAGGGGTACAGGGGTGGTGTACTAGCATATTTTTATTGCTTGACCTCCGATATCACTCTATGATGTAGAAGCCACTTCTGAAAGGCTGGGTTTAAACGTTGAGGAACGAAAAACAAATCGTTGCAGATTTTTTTAGGCGCCAAGTCCATGCAATCTGGCTGGTAAAAAGGGATACTCATAAGATTGCTGTCGTATTCTTTTTAAAATAGAAGACGATTTCCAGTTGAGAGTGTCAATCTGTGTGTTACGAGTATGTATGTAAATGTATACAACGAAACGGTTGCTTTCTGTCGTGTTGTCACTTCTTTTTTCGAGACTCAACTTTTTTCTTCTGTTCGGGATTTTATGAAGGGGTTGATGGAATGTCACAGGTGTAGGTACTAGCTGGAGACCATTAGAGATCTCGTGCGTATTTCCTACGAGAGCTTGTATTGCAGACCTTAGCTTGGGTTTCGCTGCTGGTGTGATGATAGCGGCATCGTTTTGGTCTCTGTTAGCCCCTGCAATTGAAATATCGGAAAAGACTATGGGGTCTTTGGCGTTTCTTCCTGTGGCTGTTGGATTTGCAGTTGGAGCGGCATTTGTACACTTCGCAGACCGTATGCTACCCACGTAAGTTCTATAACATAAAGTTTATCTTTTAAGCAATACAGCGTTGTATCTCTACGAGTAGTGACACTCATTTTTTGGCTATTTTTTCCCTATAAGACTTTTAGATTAATTTAATGACACAGTTTGACGACATCTCCTAGAAACATCTGTATTGGTTGACTACAACTGTTGAAACTTAAATTAGTCGTAACAGTTTTTCCTTTGTAAACGGAAATGTCTGGTATATTATGCACATTGTTCAAATTCCGAAAACTATGACTTACACTTTCTACAGTAACTTTTTCTTTCTGCATTAATTTTTTCTACTTTTCTCAGCTTAACTGGGTTTAATGTCGATTTGGGCTCCCCAGATCAATCCCGTTGACAGATGATTGCTGATGGCACTGGTAGATATAAAACTAGCTGAGAGAAAAGCGAAACGAAGGAGCGCATGGTGTGGTGGTGAACGCGTTAGTCCCAGGAAGGGGTAGCGTGTTCAGTCCTCATCTTAGACACTTGCTGTCCGGAGTTTTGTAAATGACTCAGCATTTACTTTCTACAGTTTCGAAAACCCTTTTTGGGTATGTTTTAGTTGGTTTTAAATTATACATGTTCCGTGAAGAGGTATGGACAGGTTTACATGTGGTCGATATGTTTTCGTTCAATAGTCGACTTCTAGTTGCGTCATGGGGGATACGGCGGTGATGAGTTATGTGATACCAGCGAAGACGGAGACACAGCTATCACTGGTATCCTCTGCCAATGGCTCAGAAAATTCGGCAGCTCTACGGTACGACCAGGTTACCACCATGATTTCCGGTTTGCGCCATCGTGCTTCGAGAAATAGGTGAGCCACCGCCCCATCACTACTCACGCAACTAAGATCTGCTGTATCGTATACGCAATTCTAAAGTTTCGCAGTAATCTAGTTTTACGTAGTTCATACATGATTTACCCCACGTTTTCTTGCCATTACCCTCCTTTGTTGACTTCATAACGCGTTTACGTTTTTGGGCGGTGGTTTCACCTTAATATGGTTTATTGGTGTCTATATGTTGTCTCTAACCAGTTTTTGTCCACATTGCATGCGGAAGCGTTTTTCTTTACTGGCAGCCTTGCACATATGACCGAACCATGAATTTTCTAGATAAAAACGAATACTTTCAGAGCTGGCGTAAACGTCCAAGAAACCGGCGGAGAAAGCGAGTCTTTTACTCGAGAAAAAGGAACAAATGGTGTAGACGAGGAGGAATTTCGTTCGTCATGGAGACGGATAATGCTTCTGATCCTCGCCGTCACCGTTCATAACATTCCCGAAGTAAAGCGAGCTACCTCTTAATATTAGGCTCCTATTACGCCGTGTTTAGCTCTTACAGTATTGTACAACACCTTTTAGGGACTAGCAGTCGGAGTGGGATTTGGGTCAGTGGGAAAGGCTGAAGCAGCGAAATTTGAAACCGCTTTCAACTTAGCCATTGGAATCGGGCTTCAGAATTTCCCGGAAGGATTGGCCGTCTCGTTGCCACTTGCTGCGTTCGGTTATTCGAAATTAAAGGTAGATATACAAGCTCTTTTTAAAAGAGCGCATTCATGTTTGTTGCTAAGGACGTACTGGCGATCGATAATTTAGGCGTTTTGGTACGGCCAACTATCTGGAATGGTGGAACCTATTTCGGCAGTGTTGGGGGCAGCAGCCATAATAATGATGGAACCAATACTACCGTATGCGCTTGCTTTTGCTGCCGGAGCGATGATCTATGTCGTAATCGACGACATAATTCCTGAGGCTCAAATGAGCGGAAACGGCAAGCTTGCTTCTGTTGCTTGTATGATAGGCTTCTTGGTAATGATGTCCATGGACGTGGGACTCGGTGATTAAAGCAACATTCCAAACCGGTTTGTGTAAACGCTGTTGACATCTAACTGTATACGAAGCGCAGAGACTTTTAAGAGCTTTCAGCGGCTAATATTTTTCTCACTCTTCTATTTGCAATATATTATGGTATTTTTGTACTTATGTATTATTTAGAGTCTGTGAATTGCTCATAATGTTAGATGGTGGGCATAATAGCTTCCCTATTTGATATGGGTTCCAATACACTTCTCACCTCATTGGCTTCAATGTAGTCATCTTCATTCACCTATTTGCAATTTCTCACTCATTCCGCCGTATTTGTTTTTTCTTTTGCTTTTTTTGATGGCATAATTATTCGTATGACGTCATTTTATTCTTCTAATGTGGATGGGATTTCCTTGCTTGCGTTGTGGATTTCGGGAATATTGGTGAGGCAGCACTTGGTCTTTTTTCGTGTTATCTCTAGAAATGTTTAGTAGTCATTTTTTGCTATTATTGTTGATGAGAGTCGTGACGAAGACTTGTTTTCATGGGATTTTCTTACACTTATGAAAATTCAGGGTAAGTATCATGTGCAATCTGACTAAACAGCAATAAATCTATCTAGCGGGAAAGCTGCAATGAGTGGAGAGTCTGTGTTCACCAGATGTATACTTTTGGTTTTTATTGCTGGCCTTCATTTACGACGGTGAAATTCGTGGTCTCCTTGATATACCGTCTTCGTCTGGAAGGACATCATTGTACTCCTGAACTAGCTATGAGTTCTGTAGTATTCATAGTAATCAACCATGATGTCCTAAATAAATAGATTTTAGAGATCTCACTCTTCAAGGGCAATGTATTTGACGAAAGTTTTCTGTTTACCACGAAAGCCATTCGTTGAATTAGACTATGCTCGACATATGCCAAAGGAATATGTTCAAAGAATGAAAAGGACCGTACCAAAGAAGGTGTACAGTGGAAGGTGAATTACTTTAGCATTTCATAAACGAAATGCTTGCATACGTTGAATTTTTGTTATGGATGTTTTTTGACCACAAAGGATGGTACATCAACAACCGTATAAAGTATACGCGACCACTGTTAGTGATTAAGAAGCCACATCAGTTTAATAGGGACGGAGATAGCGCAATGGTTATAATGCCATCGATCAGGCAGCAAAACGTGCCAGTTCGATCCCCACCCCAACGTTCTCCTCCACTTAACGTGAAGACGCCTTAGCAGGGCTAGTTCCAAGACTACAAAGAGGATCGACTCGACCAGCATTCTACGACATCCATAGGGAAGACGAAATCCCTCAAGCAGTAGCTGAAACAACGCGAAATGTCTGAGGTCGGTGTGGGAGATGAATGTGAGGAAAATAAATCGAATGCAAGTCCTGGAGCATCACAGTAGATGTGATGGCGGGTGATGTAGAATACAAAAAAAACGGTTTAATTGGTCCACCAACCAAGTGGGCCATAGTTATACGTGGTTCATTATTGTATTGTTGTTTATAATTGAAGTAGATATAATCCATACTAGGGAAAGCGGAAATCGTTAACACATTTGCGACAACGTGACGTCCATAGGAGTCATATTGTACAGAAATAATGGCAGATTTTAACACTAGGTCAAAGTAGCTCACAGTGAATTTCATTAATTGAAATAGGAGCCTGGAATTTTCGACTGCTTGCCTAGTAGATAAATGTTCTCTTATTTTACCGCAATGAAGTTTAGATTTTCGGGGCCCAATGATATGTGCTTAAAATGTTGGTGAGATATATGCGAAACTCCTGACCGCAGATGTCTGCGGTGGGAATCGAATGAGCTACTACTACCCTTTCCGGCGGCTAACGCGTTCACCACCACACCATGCGGGTTCGTCTCGCCTTTTTCGGACCCATACTTTGTAGGTGGTATCAGCAATCACTTGTCAACGGGATTGACTGGTTGGTTAATGCTATGTATTTCCTTCACTTAACCGTTGCAATGCTCATATTTCAAAAATGAAGACAAACGAGCAAGATTTTGTCTCGCACCATACAATAGTGTTCCGCGTTTATATTTGCAGCTCCCAGTCTTCGTTTGGAAGGTCAGAAAATTTCCACCGCATTATCAACTTCTTGAAACTTTTAATCCTAAATAAAAGGATAGAGCTCTGGGTATCCCTGAGGGATGGGCCATGCATCCGACTTCATTAAGCATCGTTTGGAGGATACTGAATGCATATCTTACCATTACACTGACTCGCGGTGGCCTACCGATGTATCGAGTCAGTGCTACTATCTTCCCAGATAAGTCTGGTAGCAATTTGCCAACCCCCGGAGGGATGGAAGGCTTGGTGGGCCATGGGCGCGGGAGTCGATCCCATGTGTATTGCAGGGTGCCTCCGACCACTGGGCCACACGCACCATTTAATCCTAAACATGTCTAAATTTGAAAAGACATTGTTTAAAAGCTATATGTGTGGTAAATGTCGCTCCTATAACTAAAGTTCTGAACACCTGAAGTACTCTAGTGATCAAGAAATTGTCTGTTGTCCAAAAACCAGCTTCATTGTGAATCGGTTAATTAAGTTCCACCAATTCCATGTGTCTAGAATGAAAATGTTTTGTCTCTGAGCATATGAGCATATCTGCCTCCGTTCATAATCGATACAGCAATTTTGGCCACAACTGCTTTTCTTAGGTTCGGTGCTCCTGACATTACACGTTGGGTGATACATCCTGACGACTATGTGCCGAATTATGAGCGACCGTGGACTAACGAGGAGTTGACGAAATCCATCAAGAGAGCAGATAAATACCATGAGAAGATGTATTTTCAAATTATTTTTACTTTTAGACGATTATTGTTCGATATAATTGTGTCCATATATTCGTAGTGGTCCTACACTCCTTTTAGGCTCTCTTCTAAATTCTTTGAATTACGTCGCACTAAAATACGACGCATGCCGGATGAACAGTGGACATTTTTCCCCGGAGATATTGTACAAGTACTGCATAGTAATCTTGATACTGAATCTTGAGTTCTATGAACCGTTTGCAGCGTAATTTTTACTGCGAATGGTAGACGAGGATAATGTGCTAGATTGTACCGAGGACGATAACACTCTGTGTTACATTTCAGGTAATGGTAGGGAAGGACAAAGGCCGACAAGGCGCGGTGATGTCAGTGTCTCGGGAAACAAATGAGGTCTTGGTAGAAGGCTTGCATTGTAAGCTGGAAGCGGAAGCGGAAGGAATGAAGAAAATTGGGATAGACGAGATTCTTAGGTTAGTTGTAACATTATTCGTCCTGACAAGGACTATTTGGTGTAGAATACTTTCTTTCTTAAGTTGTAAGGCATTTACAATACGATTTTTAGGTGGAAGGAGCAACCACTGAATGTAGAGAAAGGACACGTCAAGTTGGTAGATCCCAACGACAACGAGCCGTGTGATGCGAAGTGGACGCTTAATACTGCAGGCGACGAATACATACGCGTCTCGCTACGTTCTGGCTTCGAAATTCCTGTTCCTAGCCAGGCTTACGTGACGTACGAATATCTTCAACCAGAGAAGTACATTGGTCGGTACTTTTAGGAAACGTTAATAAGTGGATTTCATGAACTCCTTGTATTTCCTACACCATATTTTTTGTAGATCTTCCTGCATTTAGAAGTGGAAGATAAGGACACGCCGTCTTCTCTCGTATTAGAACGAACGTATGTCCCAAAGCTCGCTTCTTTTGAGGATGAAATTTGCGCAGAGATGGGTATAAAGGATTTGCGAAAAAGAAAGCCAACATATTGGTACTAGTTTGATTAGGTGGTAATGGAATGAACTTTTCAGGCTTGTGTACACTTGTGTTTTTGTTCTTATTTATTCATTTTTATAATGAACTTTGGAACCTTTATAGTGGTTCAATACTGCCTTTGTGCAATCAATGAAAAATACAAATAACCCCGTTTCTGGTACGGAAATACGTTAATATGCAGCCGAAAGTCTTTATAACGGACGGAAACTTGGCGGTTCGTTCTCATGAACAGGTTCTACTGCAATACGACCGTATTCATCGGCGTACTGGAGGGGTTCACAGAATCTTTCGCTTTCAATCACGAGAATATACTGACACAACTTTGGTTCAGCTAACGAAAGTGAGATTGCCAGCGGACTACCGGCTGTTTTACATCTTAAATTGACCTCCACATTTCTAAAAACGAAATTCTCAGCAATCAAATTCAGTACGTAGAAGAAATTGTCTAATTAATAATGAAAAGTCTTGACACAATTTTCATGTTCAGAATCTCGACGCCCGTCATTTACAATGACAATCAATTGTATTATGGTCTATATCGTGGTATGAGAACAAACTCCTAGATCGTACATTTTTCGTACATTGACAACAGCGCCCACTTTCTAGTGGTGGCCATGTGGGACGCTACCACATTTTCCTTAGCTTCACAATGTATTCTACTATGGGCACTTGAGAAATTGATAGCTTGACCTGTGTAAAGCATTTTCCTCTATGGCTCTAAGAAAATTATAAGTTTCCGGAAACTTCGCCTTGATTTCGTTTTCATTGGACGAAATTTTAAGTTAAAAAACTTTTAATGCAAACATAGAAGTCATGAACATGAGCGGTACGTTGGGAGAATACTATGTCAGGCTGGATCGCCTTTTAGTACACACTGTTCGAAGAAAAACTATAGATGGAGAGATATTCGCAAAACTTACTATGATATTATGGATATATTACGAAAGATATTACGGCTAATTGCTGATGGCAGCGTTCGGTAGAGAACTAGTTGAGAGAAATTTAAAGCAAAGATCTCAGTGGTGCAGTGAGTAATACGTGAGCCCCGGAAAGGGTAGTCGTGGTTCGATCTGGCCCGGGTTCCAAGTTTTGCGAATTTAACAACATCGTTGTGGTTGTATTACACATTATTCCCTGCTGTGAAAATTGTAGTAAGCAGCAAATAAAAGGTTAATATTGTGACTCAAGTATAGATGGTCTCGAGAAAATTAGGATTTCATCGTAGTAGAATAAGGAGACATGCACCTTGCTGGCAAAGATTTGTAGATTCTAACACTTTCTACTTCAGTTGACAAAGAACACCATGAACAACACATACTTCATACCGTCGCAATTCACAATTATTTTCTGTCCGCATAGATGTTAACCAATCCATACCACCTAATTCCAACTAAATTTCCTTGGTTAGTAAGTCGAAATTAAGAAAATTAGATGGGTATACCTGTGGGCATTCAATTCATGGCATATATCTCCCTTGGAGTACAAATGAGAAATTTGAACGACCTGATTGTTGGACTGTAAACGAGATTTCAACGACAAGAATATTGTAATAGAACCGCATGCTGCTGAACTTGAGAAGAACTCAGTACGTGCTCTGACCTTCTTCGGAGAACGATGGGTTTTGTCTTCATCTACCCACGCCTTATGAACTGCCTCGTCAAAAACACCAAGCAATATCTCTGTGCGGTCACCATTTGGTTCTTGGTGATATTGGAGTACCTAGGAGACAATTCTGCATTTCAAGATTAACATGGTAATTGTGCTATTAATCAGGGGAGTGAAACATGAAAGGATTTTATAATAATGGATAACGACATCAGTGCAAAAATTTTCACTTACGCTCTTTCCATAACAAAATTCATATTTCCACCATCCTTCTCCACCATAGATACATTCACTCCCGGATATTATACGGTTTACAGTGTCTTCAACTATTAAGCGGTTATTTGCTAGTGTGTCCACGCTCTTATATCTTGAACAAATGGTGTAATACAAACACTTCATAGTCGAATTAGACACAAAGACGTCGAGAACGAATTTCAAAAACGACATTAAAACCAAAGAGATAAATAGAACTCGGTTAAATAGATTACCTCTTCTGGCCAGATAATTTAAAGAGTTTCTGTCTCTCAGACTGAGGCTGCAACTCATCGGCTGTCTTTCCTCCCTCCATACTGAACTCCGTAACCTCGTCGGTTGTAGTAATAGAGAATTCCTGCATGTATTCAACTCCTTTAACAGTACGACAATATCAATTGCATTTTGCATCACTTGGAAACAAACCCTCTTGAAGGTGTCACGATGGTAGTCTTCCAACTGAACAAGGGACAACGGCTTCACAATTCCACCACCATGCGTGTTGTAACAAACAATTTCTTGGTTCTTCTTCTCTTTTGGTTTATAGGCTGGATGAGTGCAAATCCTATTGGTTAGCACAATCACTTCGTAATTACATGAAGAAACTTCACTCAGCGAGTGGATCTGGATATGTGCATTCTGAAAAAGATTCGGACCTCACCAGGGCGTACTCTACACAGTGAATTTCTTCATGGCTCACTAATGCCGAGCAAATCGCCGTTCTCAGAAAAAAAGCCCGAACTGGGTCAGCTCATCTAAACAGTACTAAAAAGCGCCATACTTTTATTGGAACTGAAACAACCAGAACAGGAAAGGGGAAAATTTTAAGTCCACAGAAAACTGAGCCTACAAAGACAACGACAAATAAAGAAGGCATCAAAACTCTTTATGGAATATACATAACATGTGTGACGTGTATGAAGCTGTGGTCGGAGGACATGGGATCGATCGCGGCGCGTTAGGCTTACCAAGCCGTCCATTCCTCCGGGGTTGGCAGATTGGCATCAGACTTGTCTACGAGGATCGCAGCACTGGCTCGATACATCGGTAGGCCACTGCGTGTCATTGTGAACGCCAGATACGTATTCATTCAATCATCTCCAGCGATGCTTAATGAAGTCCAATGCATGGCGCATCCCTCAGGGATTGATCAACACCGAGAGCTTTATCCTTTACCCTTTTAATGAAAACAATCCACTATTAATTCATAAAAAATAAAATAACTTGCCTCATCACAAACATATTTCACAATCGTCGTTCGTGGTTTCCCTGTGATATCACAGGTAGTCCCTTGATTGTATAACACAGGAAAATAAGCGCGTTCTTCTCCATCGATGATCCTCTTCGGAGGCATGTCATGATTATCTGGGGAACCCTTAGTAGCGTAATCCACATGCAGATTGCCCAGGTAGTACTCGGAGGTCCTTCCAACACCACGCAGTTCTTTTTCCTCATGGTACTGAACAATGTAACGCCCATGGCAAAGTTCATAGGTCCAATATGGATCCACACGATATGAACATAGTTTATCCTTATAGATCGACGCTATCAAGTCATCCGGTGAAGGTCCAGTATAGGACGAAGCGTCTCTACTACTCTGAAATACTACTCAGCTGTAGAGAGGCAAAGAATACGATAAACTAACGGCAAGAACCCAAAACTATTCCCAAGGAATCTTAGTCATTATAAATCTTTTAAAGTCGTTTGGATGTCGTTCACATGACTGTCCTTCACACTGAAAACGTGAAATAGTAAGACCTACTGAGGTAGAACCCTCTGGGAATCGGCAGATGTAGTTCTCATTACGTGGCGTAGATATCCGCAAAGAGGCGTCCTTCAGTAGTTTTTCGTTCTCCTCTAACAACTGGATGCCAGCAAGTTCATTCTCTATCCGATCAAAAGTGACGAAATAGTGTACGCTATCGTCTACCTTAGTGGCGAATACAGATTTAACAAATATAGAGAGTAAAAGAAGTATGAAATCCATCTACAAAAGAGGAAGGAGAGGAAGCCGAGCGGTGCCGCCGTAATTGCGAACGTCGTACGCGACCCTGTTCCCCACGCTAATTTGCGACCAAGGTATCCCTGACGTTTATGTCCCACAAACAGTTATACCAGTAATTTCGTCCTCTGTTTTGTTCTGTACTAGTGTCTACTACGCAGGTCAAAAGTGAATTGACGACATAGTCCAGGAATAACAGTTTATAGAACGTTGGCCGTCTCTTGAACACTTCTTGGATTTGTTCCTAACTGATCTTTCTGCATCGCCTTTTTTTTCTGCTGGTAGCCTTTGTAATGTGACCCACATAATCTGAGAAATGTATTCAGCAGCAAAATCGTCAGTCGACTAGAATGTTTGCCCACGATTTCCTCAAGAAGGACGATCGTACATTCAAGCCGACAGCTTCTTCAAGGTAGGAAATACTACCATGTTCTTCTTTACTTGTATTCACTTTTCTGCCTGAAGTGATAGTTTTCTAGTGTATTGTCATATCGATCTTTGTTGCTATCCACTCTTGTGTTTGTCGCGAATTCCATATTGTTTACTAGGGGTCCTTCCCAACGATTTAGCGCTTCATCATGATTAGGGAGGTGTTCTTCGGTGTCGGGCTGCCACGTACAGTGGGGGGGATTCGTCCACGCGGCAGGGTCACCCAAACTAAGAAGGAGTCCTACGTTTCCATCAGGAAGGACAGCTAAAGGTAAACCAATACCAAGATCCACCATCGTCCTAGTATCGAACTAGTGGCATGGTGGCAAATTTCCTTCTGATCTGTAAGGGCGGCGATTGCCTTTGGTGGTGACGACCTGAAGCAGACTTCGGCTGGGCTGATCTCGGGACTCCAGGGATACACATTAGCCAAACCAGCAAAACTCCGAAAAAGTGGAAATTATGCTGGAGTCGCACAACTAGTGAGGGCGGGCGATCGAACATTCCAGGTATTATATGACAAGACATTTTGGCTACAAGTAGTAGGTTATGTTGCTATTGTTAAATGTGTTCATGTCTCAAGAACAAAAACGCTAAGTTTATAGACAAAGAGTCCCAACAAATACTTGTTAGCTAATTGAAATTTTACTCCATATTGAATCTCTGTATGTTCACTACACAGTGGCCATCTACGCACTCCATCATATTGGATGTGGGAGTCGTTTCAGGCTTATCCAACGACTTTCAGGGCTGCGTGGTATTTTTGCGTCTTGGTTTTGACGAAGATTCTTCGATGTATTGGCATATTCTTTATCGATATACTCTCAAAGGGTGTCCATGTCGTTAGCCTTTTATGGCTTGTAAAGTTACTGTATGTTTCTCTTTGTATTGCTATATTAGAACTGTCATCTTTTCCTTTCAAGTCAACATGGGA
Source organism: Angiostrongylus vasorum (assembly GCA_018806985.1). Lineage (NCBI taxonomy): Eukaryota > Metazoa > Nematoda > Chromadorea > Rhabditida > Metastrongylidae > Angiostrongylus > Angiostrongylus vasorum. The sequence goes on from JADANN010000286.1 coordinate 405,880, forward strand.
CAAAGAATGTAGTGGATTTAATTTTTTCTTTTGTTCTAGGACATCTGTGGTCATACTGCCTATTCAAAAGCCACTATCTCATGGAGCTTTAAAGAAGCGAACTGTAAGTGCCTCTGCAATTTTGCATCGAAGAATCCTAGCTATTCCTTCAGTTTTAGTTCATTCGTATTGGCAAACTATCACTGTTTAATTGTTTAATAGAAGTGTTTTGGTTCTATGGTATTACATTTTGTGGACCACTGAGGTATGTTTTCGGCAACCATGCACTTCACGGTCTCATTTGTTTTCTTTTCTTTTCTCTTTCCATCTCGTGTATTTAAATTAAGATCTGTACTAGTGTTCGAATTGAGCCCGTCCGTGCTGTTGGTTGCCATCATGTCTATTTTTAAGGGAAGCTCATCAACAGCGAAAAGTCGTGGTTTATTTTTCCTTCTGTTAGGGTTTTTGTCGCTTCTGCTGATGGATCGCGACCAGAAAAATTGTTCACAGTCATGGTACGTTTCCTTTGAAAGTATTTTACGACGATTCGAAGAACCTTCTGAGATTTTTTTTTGTGAAAATCTTTTTTCGTGTGCGTTTACGCTGTTTACTATTGCTTGTTACATAATGTTACAATTGTCTTCTTAATTTTAACAACAGATCCACTCTTTAGAAATTAATCAGTGGATCATTTATGTAGTATGTATTCTGAATTTTTCAACAAAACATAAAAAGAGTGCGTCAGTATGAGTCGTCTTTGCACGTCCAAATTTTTAGTTCAACGGTAACACGTATTATACAGCAGGGGATTTTCCATAACTTGAATACTTGAAAATCCGAAGATTTAGATTGACTTGCCTTTATATTCATATACATATATATATATATATATATATACATATATATATATATACATATATATATATACATATATGTACGTATATATATATATATATATATATATACATATACATATACATGTATGTGTACGTATATGCACGTACTTATCTACTTGAATACTTGGACGGCCCGTCCTTACTATTTCTGCGGTCCCTAGCATGATCTTCATTTTTTCGCTTTTTCGCTGGTTTAGCCTTGTGTTTCCTTGGAGTCCCGAGATCGACCTGACCAAAGCTTGGCCCAGGTCATCACCAACACAGGCAGTCGTCGCCTATGTGGATCAGAGTGAGATTTGCCACCATGCGACTAGTTTGTTACCAGGACGGTGGTCGATCCTGGTATTAGTGTACTCTTAGCTAAGGTTCCTGATGGAAAAGCTGGACGTCTTCTCAGCTTTGGAGTCCCTGCCAAAGAGAAAGATCCTCCTAATGTACATCGCCGCCCGACAACCAGGAACACCTCCAGCCACGATAAGGCTGTAAACCGAGGAGAGGATACTAACAGACCATTGCACGTAACTTTGGATTTGTTTCTTTCCTTCAGTGATCGACACCATAATCGATTAGTTTTATTATTGTACGTGACCGGTTCAGGAAATATAACGGTTGAATACAAAGATGTCGCATTTGAAAAATTTTTGTTTCGTTTTTTTATGTTAAACACTCATCCTTCGCTGTTAGTGTCTTCGTTGACCACTATGTATTATGTTAAAACGCTGTCATCTTTTAGATATAACTCATTCTCATCATAGTGGCCTGAACCACTTGTTTTATCATGTTATCGCAATGTTTGGAATGGCAGACCATCAGGGTGGTGTTGCAATCCTGTTTCTTGCCTTGCTTCTACGCATAGGTAAGCTGATTTTATTGACTAATAATGTAGGTTGTTAAAATTAGTTATTAATTAGTCCACGTGCCTTGCATGTACTGTTCCCAACGTTCCTTGATTTCGCTGTTTTGAAGCAGTTATCTATGGAAGTGCTAGGATTTGTATAACAGTTTGGCTGCCGATTGAAGAGCTTTCTCTTTCCTCAGTTGAGTGTTCGATGCTGATTGCAATTAGTTCTTAATAGAATTAATATCGGTTACATGTAGAAATTCCCAGCATCTACTTGCTGTTAATCTCGAAATTGTTCAATGAGTCAGTGTTTTGTTTTTTGAACAGACACGGAATTGTTAAGAACAAGATTTATTCAATACTTGCAGACGTTCGATGGTTTGGCCTTCCTCATTAGCTTCAAAACTCACTCATATTTTTTAGTTCATTCACGTCAGCATAACTATTGGCAGTCTACTTTGTTCTCACCAGGATGCACGATATTTTGGGAATCGAAACTAAAAATTCCGAAGATAGTACTGCTCAGCAATTCTTTCAGGGTACGACAATTCATTTCGTCATCTTGCAGTTGAGATTGGTGGCCCTAAGCGTCTTTACTCTTTGGTCTCAGCCACTTCAGCCCTAATACTTACTCCTGTCGCTGCCTTTCTATTAGCAATGAAAACGGTGAGACCTTCTTTTTTTCTTAGACCACTCTTTTTATCTTTATATCGGCAGTAGAATGGAACACAGTAAACGAGACCATATAGTTCAATTTTTATTATCCTATTGCCTTGGTAGTCCAAACACCTCTCCCCCCTTATTTTTTTGATTTAATTCAGTATTAGTTATGGTTTTCAAATGTTCAATTTGTTTAGTTACTGATTTTCAGAAGGTATCCCCTTCGCTGCATTCTTTTGACTTCCTGTCACGGCTAAGTCGGTTTTCAAAAACCACTAAGAATGTGTCAGATCAAAAGCTATAAGTCATTGACAACAATATGAGCCGTGTAGACTTTATTTTTCAGTCACACATCGATTCTTTTATTCATTTCACTGCACTACTACTCGTTGCAACGATTTTTGTGATGATTCTAGATTTCTATGCAGAAAGCATGTGTTTCCAGGTTCGTACAGCCTTTCATTTCATAGTTAAGACTTTGGGGACCGTTCGTTAGTTCGATCTCGCCTTCTGAACTCACCAGGTCTTCCATCCATCCAGGGTGGCAGATTTCTACCAGACTTGTCTGGATAGATAACAACACTGATTTGACATATCGGTAGGCCACCGCAAGTCGTTGTAAGGGGCAGATGTGCATTTAATCACCTTTCGTCGATCCTTGATGAAGTCGAATGTATGGCGCATATCCTCCTTTATCTTCCTTTAATTACGACTTTTGATGGCACTTTTTAGCATGTCGCTGACCCAGTGATGGCTGCAGCTCGATGGTCGCCTATTACTATGTTCACTTGTGCTGTCAGCTTGGCTTGCCTATGGTATAGCGGACAAGGGCTAGAAGAGCATTTTATTACCTCTGGTGTTATTGTTTCTGTGGTTGTCTTCATTTTGGGTAAGGAGTAGTACCAGCGGAAGCGCTTCCTTAGGCGGATGTTTTTAAGATGACTCTTGTCTTATGTTTTCTCCTTTTTGTACTTTATTGTTTTTCTGGCTTATTCGTTTTCAGCTTTCTTTTTCAATTTAAAGAGATTGCTACTTTATGGGCTGTTTTACTTTTACTTGCCACTAATTCGAAACATTGCTAGCAAAAATATGAATTGTAATAGTGACATGAATTGTTGTGTATTTCCTTCAAGATCATAGTCTTTATTCATCGTGATAACGTGCTGCGTATTATAGTACAGGAAAACCTGAAATTCCATATTTTTCGGTCAATGCTTTGAAATTTACAGTGCGCTTTAATCGGTTATTATTGGACACTTCTCGACCAAATGGGTCTTTTCTAATGGAGAATTGTTGTTGTTATAGCACTCTTACACCCTGTATTTCTAGCTTCCATCTCGTTGACGTCGAATGCTCCAAAGTATCGCGGTGGTGAGCTTATTGGGATGTCCGACACCGGTCTTCCGCTTTTCGCATATAAGGAAGCTTTCCTACAGAAAACTAGTCGTTCACTGTTTCTCTTTGTAAAGGTTGGAAGTTACAAATTGCATTACTTCAAGTTTTTTTCACGCATGAAATTTGCGCAGACTCGTTGTTAAAGTGGTTAATTCGGGTGATATTAAGAGGTAACCACCGAATCTGGCTTTTCAATAACTGACGGTGGTTGCTCGATCAGTAGAGTATATGAGGGAATTGTGAGGATTCAAGCTTTCAGAAAAATTTAAGAACTGGAACTTTTAAAATTTCGAACACACGCATCCATTTTATGTGAGGCTTAATGCGAAAAGTAGGTTAAGAAAATGTTAGTTATGGCCTTCAAAAACCAGAATATCATCTTGGTTGAGTGAAATAATTTTTTATCTTGTAGAGAAAGGTTTATAGGTTCTGGTAGTTGTTATTCCAATTAATAAAGTATACTATGAGCTGAGATATTTTAGTTAAAAGTTGAATGGGACCATTATTTTCGCATCCAACGCACTGTACTCGAATTTCATTCGTTATGTATAAATATGGACCCTTTCCTTTCTCGTGATTTTTTTATTTTTTTCTTTATGTCTTTTATTTATAGGACACGTTGCAAGAAATCCTAGCTAACTCAGATTCACGGCGTATCTTCTGGTTCCTTTGTGTTAACCTTGCATTTTGTGGCGTTGAGTTTCTCTACGGGTTTTGGACCAACAGTCTTGGACTCATTTCCGATGGGTTCCATATGTTGTTTGACTGCTCTGCTCTTGTGATGGGTCTCGTTGCATCGGTGATGTCACGTTGGCCAGCAACTCGTCATTTTAGTTATGGTTATGGAAGAGTCGAGGCTAGTTCTTTTTTTTTCTATTAAGATACTTTCTTTTATCGATAAGCTAGCACTAATACGAGGTTGTTACAAAAACTCATCCAAGTAGCGTTTCGATGTCTTCGTCTTCTTCAAAGCCATCTTGATCTAAGTCGATTGTCCACAGCTTCCTCCTTGCGATGTAGCTCATTGTCGTCGCATCGGATCTAAATCTTTTAAAATGATGCACCGCTTCAATGAAGAAAGCCCTTTCGGGGATACCCCTTTATGCCCCTATATCATACACCTACGTGCCAGTTGATATAGTACCGAATGATGCAGGATGGATTTTCCGGTGAAAAACACATCATTATCACGGTAAATCCGTTTATCAACAATCGTCTCGTGTAAAGGGCATCTCCGAATGAGGTTACTTCATTCGAATGGTGCGCTGCTCTAGAAGGTCGAACTTCTTGCGAGGACGTAGATGCACACCGCAAGAACGAATGACCATTGAGATTAGACTCGGATGAACGCTGCTCTGTCAAAGATGAAGACACCCAAGCTTTAGGAGAATAAGTTTTTGTAGCAACCGCTTGTTCGCTTATAAATTAAAGAAAATACAAGGGTTATTCATACCGAGGACGAATGAAAGTTGGTTCCAAAAAATCTTTTTTTGTCAGTCTTTGGAATTTTTTGTGCTTATTTCATCTTTACAAGATTTTTGTTCCTCCAGGTTCTCTCTGGGTTTATTAATGCGCTATTTCTGTGCGTTATTGCATTGTTTATTCTAATAGAGGCCCTGGAGCGGTTGTTTGATCCTCCCCACATTAATACTGACCGGCTCTTGGTATGTTTTTTATTGTTGGTACCCTTTTTTTTTCCTCAAGGATATCTCTTCAGCTGTTATATTCTCATAGTTTATTATATAATTCGTTATTGCAGTTTGTTGCTGTCTCTGGCCTTTTTGTAAATTTGTTCGGAATGTATTCTTTCCATGGTGATGGAGATCATGGACATGGACACTCGCATAGTGGTAGTCCTCATGGTCATTCTCATTCAGGAAATGCTAACATGCAAGGTGGGTGATTTTGTGAACGAAAGCAGTCTTTTTTCATGTATCTGGACATGGGCTAAATTTTTTCGTTGTGGAGTGATGGTTTATAATTCTAATCCCCATTGGTTTACAGGAGTATTTCTTCATGTCTTGGCTGACACACTTGGTTCGGTGTTCGTAATAGTATCAACATTACTTATCCAGTGGTTTGGTTGGGTATGGGTAGATCCACTGTGCTCTTTGGTCCTTTCAGTTTTAATTCTTGGCTCGGTATATCCTCTCCTTAGGAGTAGTGTAAATACTTTGTTACAGGTTCGTCCATCTGTTAGCTTTCACAGTAACCGTTTATATATGAGGAAGTCAGGTCATTTATTTCTTTATAGGACATTCCCAATGACGAGGAATTTGAACATCATCTTTGTGAAGCTCTAGAGGTGAATACACATGCTGCATTGCAATTTATATTTTTGTCCAATTTTCGACTGCTTTCTCTCCAATATCTATCTATCTATCTACCACAGATTCTTCTATAACTGTGAGATATCTGCTGATTGATTAAGCGGTTACTTCACGTATCCCTATATGGACGAGTGGAAAGTTAATGTCCGACCAAAAGCTTGTACTTGTCCTGAGACACAAGTAGATTCTAGGGCGGAAATTTCCCACGTTTGGTTTTGACAAGTACATCAAAGATTTTGCCTGATCTATTTCGTTTCTTAAAGTTCTTAATTGTAGAGTTCTAGACATGACTTTTCCCAAAAATTTTTTGCTTCACAGAAAAGAGAAAAGGCCGAATGTCTGCATGATTTTTAATGTAAATGTATACATAACTATTTTAGTAGGAAGTCTTTAGACACTTTGTTAATATTCAAGGTGGATGGAGTGAAATCTTACTCAAAGGCTCATTTCTGGCAGCTTAAAAGCGATTTGAATGTCGCATCCGTACACATTCAAGCGGCTCCAGAGGCTAACGCGCAGATAATACGTCATAAGGTATAATTGCTTAACTCAGTATTTTGGATTTCATTAACATCAGTTTCCATACCTTCTAAAAATTTCTTGTTATGGACTTCGTGCTTCTATATACTAAATCCAGGTAGTTGCGCAACTTAAAGCGGCTGGTGCCACACAATGCTCCGTGCAGGTGGAAAAAGAGTTTTTCCTGCAACGAATTCAACAGTTGTGTCCGTCGTATAGATTCGATCATAAGGTAATCCACTTTTTTCTTATTCTTTTAATTCGTCTATTTCAAATGTTGTCATTATTATGGCAATTACGATGTTATCCTTACGTTTTGCACTCTATAGTGCAGTACTTCTCCTACTTATAGTACTTCTGTCATGTCGCTGTTATTTACAATTCTGCTGCAGGTAGTTCGTGGAACGGCCATTGTTCGTGAACGGAAGAGATCTCTTGCGCTCCACGGTCACTCCCATCACGGGCACTCTCATAACAGTCACGGACATTCCCATAACGGTCACGGATATTCCCTTAACGGTCACGGACATCCACACTAACCACATGATTTTTTTTTCGCCGGTTGTTATAGTTGAATCTAAAATTTTGTCACTCTCCAAGCTGATTAAATTGAAGCTTTTTAAATGCTAACTGTGGTAAAAGTGAGCAAAACTCCGGATATTTTCTATCGGTTACAGACCTTTTATGCGTAGAGTTTTCTTGTTTCTGTTCTGTGATTTCACTTTTAACGAAGGTTCATATGTCACATAATTTTATAGTATTGGTATCCGAAGTGCTATCGTTGCTTTCAAAGTTGGGACTTTTCACGTGTTGAATGTTTTCCACTGACCCGTCCTTTGTTGAGTTTCAGTCTGTATTTGTTGTGTTTTTGGTTTCAAGTTTAGTTTCAATGCTATCAAAAAATCTGAAGATCTGGCATCATTCAGATTATTAGGGGTTGAGCGCTTTATCATCGGCATTTTGCGATGTGAGTCATATATGACTCATACAGAACTAAGAACGAATTTTAACTCTAGGCGAGCATATCCGTCTGTACTGTGCACTTGGTTTGTTGAAGTAAAATTATGAAATCTACAAACTGAATTGCTGGTCTTTTGAGTGCAAGGATTTCGTTGTTTGTGCTCGCTTTGTTTTCCATCGGTCCTCGCATTTGGAGCGACGAAGCGATTGTGAAAGCGAGACTTTATCCAGCTGGAAGCGGTGGCATCTCTACATGCGTCATCAATTTGGTCGATTGCCACACTTGCATTATAAAGTTTAGGAATTACAATGTTAACCTTTTATTTGTTACCTACCATAATTTTCATGGCAGAGTATGATGTGAGGTACAACCCCAATGATGCCAAGATATTCGCAAAACGTGGACCCTGGGCCCGATCGAACCACGATCACCCTTTCCGGCGTCTCGCGCGTTCACACTGCATCACTGAGGCCTTTGCTTTGCGTTTTTCTCGGCTAATTTCCTACCTAAAGTTGCCATCGGCAATCACCGGTCAACGGGGTTGATCTGGGAGACCACATCGGCGTTGAACCCAGTCAAGCTGAGGGTGTAGTCGAAATCACAATGTTAGCCTTCTTTGCGAATATCTTAGTTTAGAAAATGCTTATTGTATTAGTAATTGTTCGAAGTTCGAGAAAATCTGAACTAGAATTGCTACTTTGGAACAACTATATACCCATGGACTAATAGACGGGAGTCCTTGCCATAGGTCTATTCTCAATTCCTCAAATACGTTGGCTATTCAGAAATCGCTAGTCCTGGGAAAAATCCGTGCAGTTGTGATCGCATCCAACATACTAGTGATGTTTTGTAATTGTTTTGCATATTCTTATACTTTTAACCCTTACTTTTCTCTGGAGTTCTGGTTTGATTGGGAAGTAAATCGTATTGAACTAGCGCAGTTTTGTTCATCCAGTAAGATCTTTTGAATCTAACTGTTTATAGTAGATAATGGTCATAAGTCGGAATCCAGTATGTTCATTTAGAGAATGATGTCGAGGCTGTAAGTCGTAAGGTTACAGAATTTTGTAGAAATGACAGCACGCCAAATAGAGTTCAGGCTTTGGAAAACGATGCAAATGGTTCTCGACACTAAAGCTAAAGACGTTTGGTCCATAAGGCTCACCTCATTGTCTACTCTCATGTGCTTAGTTTTTGTCATGCTCGCAAACTAGCTGCTAGACTTTACACTAGCAGGACCGTACAAAAAGGTAGCGGGTAGTGCAGTGGTTGTGGTCCTGTTCTTTACGTGGAAGCCCAACCTATCGAGTGGTATGTTCGACCGGCACCGGGCCCCATCGAGACTCTCATTCCTCCGAGATTAAGGAAGGCTCGCCCACTCTAATTCGCGTGGGGACGCCGTACCCCGGGTAAGTCAAGATTCCAGGGAGAATCGATTCGAATAGCATCATTCAACAATGTTCCTGACGAAGACGAAAATTTTTCAAGCAGCAGCCGAAATCACACACTAAAAAGGTTGAGAAACGAGTTGAATGAAAGAAGTGCTGGGATCCACTCAGTGATATACATGTGATGTCAAGTCATCAAACGAAAAAAATAAAGAACCCTAATATTCTGACGACTCTCTATATAAATATTTATTTAAGATCTCTCTAGCAAAGACAACGGTTTTTGGCAAATCTGTTTGGTTAATAAAATGTCAAAGTAGCACACATCAAGGAAAAACAAGAAACAATGAACAGATTACGGTGAACTTCCTGCTGAAAGTCGCCGTGATTCATCAACTAGGAACATTTCATACACGAATTCGTGAGGTATCCAGACGGAACATTCGACGAACCACAACGACTTCAATGATGGAAACAATGATGGCTGTGATACAGAAAACAACTACATAGATTTGAATATAGTCGGAGTTAGACTGCTGCATCGCCTCATCCCGAACTGACACCTTATTGTAGTACTTGATTGAATAGAAAATCTTGTAGAAGTGTTCAATCATTTTAGAAATACATTGCTGCACGTTTTCGCCGATTTCGTTAACTTCAAGGTATTTCAAGAAGGCTTGTTCGATTTGGTACGGCTTGTGGAAGAAAATGTTGAGTGTTACCCGCAGTGGTTGAGATGTACTGATGCATATCTCATAGTCGCCTGCAAAACCCCACTTATCAGTTACATTTGTTACATATGTATTTGCATATGTAATAATTCATTGGTAGCGTGAAAGTAAATAAATGTTAGGGAACATGAAACTAGAATCCTTGAACATTATGTTTTGGGACACCAGGGACATAAGTCGTCGTCAAATTTTGCATGAAAATCCCACGTTCAAACTTGTCAGCACCTATTAGAGTTTGTTGCGGCATATTACGTATGGCGAGGAAAGCAACATTGAGTTCGAATCTCATACTGTGCAAAAACCTGCTCAATACTGAAATGTGGATGGCCGCCGAGAAGACCAGCGCCATCAATGGTGAAAGGATGGTTATGCGATTCGAGCTCCTCTACGAAGTTGACATGACCTGCTAACATCTTTTTCAATCTTGAAAGCCGATTACATTTGATAAGAACACTGCGTGGCGAGCAAGAACTAGGCCTATAATCCAGACCTCCAGACTTGGAGATGTGAGTCATATGGCAGTCGACAGGCACTTAAAGTCGATTGGATGCTCTTAACTGAGACTTCCTTGCACGCCTCATATTCTAAGAGACAACGACCGGTTTGTATAGCATCACGAATGTTGAGTGCTTTACCTACTACGATAAGTCGATACTGGAAATTATCGCCTCAAACTGAGCTGAATGTGTTACAAGAAGAATACGTGCAACTCCAGCTGTTATGCACCAATGAAAATCCGCCAGCTCAGCCAAAACCCCATCTACAAAGCCGTGCGATGGCGTTGTTTGTATTTTGAGATTTATAGGATATGATCTGAGAGCTAGGTCGTTCCTGTTGTCCATTCGACCTACTCTTACAAAATAGACTAACAAGCAAATGGGAAATTTGGGCTGGACTGGCATAGATAGTCCAGCCATGGTCAACACTTCTTGAAAGACACTTATTATATGTTGGCATTATCTCTGCACAAAACCTTTGACGACTCGTACACTCTGAACGTATCCTTGCCAACTTTCTCGAGCCGTAACCCCTATGTGGATAAAGAGGATCAAAAATCAATTCAGATATGGTATACCGCGAGTGAATGAGCGATATCGTCTACCAAGGCTGCCGATACGCCTTTCCGACTGATTTTGTAGCAAACAGTGGAAACCGCAGACCTCAAACACGTATAATGTGCCTATATCGCTCGTACTCTTGTAAATTATTAATTCGAGTGCAGTGGACGTGTGAATTTGCCATTTGTATGCCACAAATGCCCACTGGATTCCGCTCGCTTGAGGATCAGGAAGGGCGTCAGAGTTTCGTATGACGACTTTAAAATTTGAGGTTTTTCAAGGGAGAGTACGTGGAGGTTCTGCATTGCGGGCTGTGTATACTCGACAGAGCGGACATTGTGTTGTTAAGCGTTGTAGAAAAATAAATAGATAATGAAACAGTAGATGTAATCGACCGCGTTCCGTGTTCTATAGTAGGAACACTGGCGCACTCAGCTGCTCTGTAATTCCACTTTATGGGAGCAGATAGTTCAGTGATAGTGATGTTGTCCAAAACGCGCGAAGGCTTTGGTTCGGTTCCATGCAAACTATCCCGTCATTCTCTCTTGGGACGGGAAATTGGTAGTAAACTCGCCTCGGATGAGTTCATTCCCTCCAACACACAAAAGCTGGCGAATACTTGTGATTAAAATCTGGGAACACCTCAGCACGGCTATTCCAGGATTTTGTGGAGACTTTACTCAACCAGCAATCAACGATTTTCACCAAGAAGACAAAGTCCTCAAGTGAACGTCGAACCGACACGCAAATCTGAAGTTCGTTGGTGATTGATGCGAGGAAATGAAGTGTTGAGATACGCACAATATATGAAATGTCGAGGCGTGAAAAACACTGAAAAGGTGCTTCACTAGGCGACGTCGAAAAGGAAAGGTTATTTGCGTCCACTCAATTTATTTCATTGTTCACTCTTATTCATCTATAACTCTATCATCCCTCCTATTACCGTGTTACTCTAGCGATCACCATCACCAGAGACCAGTGATGTTTCCATTCTTCGGTGTACTCGTGGAAACATCTAGCACCACGGTTTTCGTACGAGGCGCTCTGCTTTCATTGGGTCATGTGGATAGGGTAGCCATAAGTACTTCGACAGCTTCTGCAAAGGACTGTCTGTATTCAAGGTTGGGATCTCCTAGAATATGCAGAGAAATTGCATTTTGGAGATGACGGGTTCCTTGCAATTTCAGCTGATTTCAGCCTTTTTTATTGCAAGTATCTAAGTGCCTGCTCACACTTGCAGTTAGGAGAGCGGTTTATCGCTTAACAACTAAGTTTATTACAAGAGGGAGATGATTTGTGGTATGCGTTTGCATTTTAAGTGGAAATCCGTATCGAATTATCGAACTCCTCTTTTAGGATGGCATTGGCTGATATGAAGTTTCTGTTTCAGGTCACATCTACAATCATGGTCGCTTCCTTTCTACGATGATCTGGTGAACACCGTTGAGTAGAGCGACATTGTTTTTTACTATACAACGATAGAGGTGTTAGCTTGTTGAGCTCCTTTTTGGCATAAGTATATCATGTACTATCACTGTTGCAAAGAATAGGAACTGACCGTCCTCGGTGACATTGTGGTTCATGGACGCCTCGCCATCTCCTTCTGCCCAGTCGGAAAACTCTCCTGAAGGAGACGTCAGACGCATGGCCATACGATATTGGGACAGCTCTGCTGGCTAAATACAGAAACTGAGAAGTATGTTCATTTCGTTAACGTCTATAAATGACTAGTTGACACGAAATTATAGTACTCCTCTCAAAAAGTTCGTTACGGTTACGACGTTAAGACTTCACTAAACATTTCGAGACTTACACTAAGACCGAGTTTTAGCGTCATCTCCTTTTCCAATGGTTCATATAGACATGTCATTTTGGATTCGAGGTCCATAGTTATCGATCTATCCACATAAGATTCAATGCCGAATACCGCACGACTAGAAAGGGCATTTAAATGGGGCACCAGGAAGTGAATCACCAGGATTACCAGCATCTGAAATTGATGACTAATCAGAACTTCTACTTCTAGACCAAGAAGGAAATTACTGTTGTTCGTTAGGAAATAATGTGAGATTTAAGGAATAGTCACACTGAGAGCAAATTCCTAATAAAATGTGGACCATTAACTTGAACGGCTTCGAGGCCATTAACGGAACATTCCTGACGCCATTTCCTTGTCTTTGGCGTACCTTCGATGGTGGTGGTCAACGTAACTGAGCTTTACAAAAATGTCGAATCCGTTGCCAAGTCACCCACGTAGCTGAACGATATATTCACACCATATTGACGGATGTGCTGGTTTCGTCAGCACAGAATGTCGTGCTGCACAAACAGTACCGAGGGAAATCTATTTAACCCTCTTAATGGACTTCAAAACTATGCTGCTTTATGAATAGTTTATAGTTTAATACCCTCACCATAAACAGGAGTTTTATACTAAGACACAAGCTGGCTTTCATTTAACATCGGCATGAATTACCAGTACTTTCTTGTGTTCATGCGCTTGTACGGACTAGCTGCCAAATCTTCTTTGTGGCTAACACTCCTAGTCCACCGCCTTCTTCAGAGCCTCAGTTCGAGCCGATTGTCCATAGACGTTCATTCGTGCGACGTTCGTCCTCTGGTTGCATCGAGTCGAATTCAGTGGGGTGGAGCAGCACATGAATAAGCTAAGCTCATTTGGAAGTCCCGTTTCGGACATGACAGTTGTTGCTTGGTTGTTTGACCCAAAGGGCATTGAAAAGTGACCCTACTTCGTTCAAGCAGTGCTCCACTCCAGGAGATTGGACTCGATGCAACGACGAAAACTAATATCGGGAGGATGAACGGCTATGGATAATCGATTCGGATCAGAGCGGTAGTGAAGAAGGCGAGGATGTCGAAACGTTAGCCAAATTTTTGTAACAAACTAATGCAAGCTCATGAATACAGCAAAATATCAGTACCAAGAATTCTAATTTCATTGCCTTTTTTATGATATAAGGCGCATTTGTCTGTGGAACCATACGGTAAGAGGTGTTTTTCGTGAAGTGAATCTTGCGACTTTTGGGAAGAATTCCTCACTTCATGCTGACAGTGATGTCGTCATGAAGTAGATGTAGGGCTTCATAGACGGGAATTTCTTACCAGTTAGAGTCCGAGTCTAGTTCTTAGCAAACAGATGACAATTTTTCGGTAATTAGGGCACTTGAAGAGTTTAAAACGTGATCGGCTTGTATAAAAGTCTGCTTTATATCTGAGAGTAAGAGTAAGCGTGGTTCTTTAAAAGTATTATTTGGTTTTTAAAGTTAAAGGATAAATGAAAAGGATGAAGCTCTCGGCATTGAGCAATCCCTGAGGGATGCGCCATGCAGTCGACTTCACTAAGCATCGTTGGAGGTGACCGAATGCATATCTCGCCTTGACAATGACTCGGGAAGGCCTAGCGATGTATCGAGCCACTTCTGCTATCCTTCTAGACAAGTTTGGTACCATTTTGCCTACTCCTGAGAGAGAGAAGGCTTGGTGAGCCATGGGCGTGGGAGCGATGCCTTGTGTACGTTGCAGGGCGCCCCGACCACTGCGCTGCACGCACCCTCTTTTAAAGTTATTTATTTAATTTTTCACACTTTTTATATTATACGTATATTATTATAAGTTGTAACTGCTGCGTTTAGTAGAAAAAAACCCGTCTAAGGAGGGCTACTTATAAAAGAATGACAGATAAGCGCTGTTAAAGTGTTAGTTGCAAATTGAGTCTTAGTGATTTGCTAGAGTTTGTTTTTCCTTTCTTTCGTTCGCCTTGGTGATGCGGGTGTACTTTTTTGTTTCGTTTTCCGCTACCAACACAGTGCCACTATTTGTATGTACCCTCTAGGATTGAACAAATAGATGAATATTGACCAGGAAGTAACGAATTCAAACAGGAAAGACACAGACTTGGAAGGAAGTTTCCTATCGACACCACGTCAATTTGGGTAGTCTACAACAAAGAAAGCGTCGAAAGCGAATTGTTTAGTACTACACCCTCCCGGGTTAACCGAGCCTTCCACCCGTATGGGTTCAGTAAAATGGCAGCTCTCCATCTTTGGGAAAGCTCTCTCAAATCTGTAAAGGTCGTTAAATGCCTAGGTTGGAGAGCTGGAAACGCCGTACCACTACCTCAGGATTTCAAAAAAAAATCCACTCAGCCAGAATTCAACAATATTCAGAAGATCAACGATTCCACGCATAAAGCCGGCCTGGGTGAACGACGGATACAAGGAAACGATTCGAATGAAAAAGTGTTGGAATGAACATGACTTATGATGTTAGAAAATGTAAAAAATATATTACAGAAATTTTACTGCTCTTGAATCATTTGTTTGAATCATCAGAAAACTTCAGCGCTGGACAGGATCGATTGAATGCAGATGAAGAGGGAAATAGAAATATGTGCTAAATAATGATTCTCGATGGGTAATCCTTTAGCAGAACACTATTACTTGTTCCACCACCTATGACGCTATACATCGAGGCATTTTGTCTAGTAGCTGGACGTAATGTTCTAAAATTTTTTTCCATGATTGCCGGTAGAATTCATAAGCACTAGTCCTTAGAGCTACTGTTCATTTCCTTTTGGGTTCATTACAATATCCGATTCCATTCCTGGTCCTACCCAGCTTCCCCCCATGCAAGCATACGCGCTAGACAGAGGCGTTCCCGACGCCATTGATTGTTTCGGTGGAAACCATCCCATTTTGGTTTAGCGAAAAGTTGCCCATCAAGTACTTCTATGATTGTCGCCTCCTAATCGCTTTTCGGATGATGAGATTAATGTTACAAACATACGACCAATAGGCATATGCAGTGGGGAAATCCTCTTCAGCGTTTTTAAAGAAACAGCGAACGGTTTTCTGAGTTAACAATGTCTAGGACAGGCGTCTTTTATTCCTCGTTGTGTGTTTGTTCCTCTTTTATTTCTCTTGGATTTGGACTGGATTGGATCTACTATGTTGTAACGAAAATCGACTCCTCGTTAAAAAACCCTCAAATACACTTGAAATGTCAGCTTACTTTAACCTCCTAATTATGAATTGCATCTAATTAAGTATATAAAGGAAGTAGTTACTTTAGGAGGGAAATTATTTATTAACTACGCGGTGAATTTGAGTGCTCATTATTTTGGTTCTCGTAAGTAAAATCTCCAGACGTTTACGCATGAAGAGAATAAATGTACTCCCTTAACGACGGTAAACCAAATTTACGGGAAAAAATTATTTCTACTGATTTTACTTATTAAGGGAAGAAGCTCTCAGCGCTGATCAATCCCCTGAGGGATGCGCTATGCATTCGACTTCATTAAGTATCGTTTGGAGGTGATTGAATGTCTATCTGGCCTTTACAATGACTCGCGGTGGCCTACTGATGTATCGAGCCAGTGCTGCTATCCTCCGGACAGATCTGGCACCAATTTTTCCGATCCCGAAGGGAGGAGGGAGGGATGGAAGGGTTAGCGAGCCTGGAAGGTGGGATCGAACCCACATGTATTGCAGGGCGCCTCACCACTGCGCTACACAAGCCCCTTTGCCGTTATTATTCAGTTCTACTCATTGGGGTAAAATATTTCTAGACTGGTTTTACAACATGTTCTGTCTGGTTGGGCCTGGATAATGTCTTCATTTGATCATGACCGAGGCTCCTTTTATCTTCACTGAATGTCCAGTGAACTTGTTCATCTTGACACGCACAAAAAAGCAAATGACACAGTTTGTCTTCATGGCTTGTGAAGACACCTAACCATCACAACGTCATACCTCTTGCTTTTCATCAGTAACGTTTATATAGTTATAATTCTAGCCTAGTGGTTGTTTTTTAAAACGTAGTGTCATACCTTTGTCCTGGAACAGATTCCTCTGAATCACAACGACTGCCCACTACTTGTGGTGAAGAGCTTGGAACGTCTTACCAAAAGTATTCTAGGATTCCAAAGAAAATATATTCGATCGGCATTCAATGATGTTCATCAGTAAGGCAAAAGCCTCAAGCATCACCTGAGTCTGCATCAAAATCATGATACCTTCATAAGTCACATAAGAATGAAGCTTTACAGGAAGAACCGAATGAAAGAACTGCGGTACAATATGTGATGCTCGGTCGTGTAAAAAAGAAGTCACCAAAGGCATTTGATCCTTTAGACTTGTTAGAATAATGGAATATGTGAGGGTGAGCAGTATTTTCACTGAAGGAGAGTTTGCCACTGAATTGATTTATGAGTCTAGATAGGTGGCATATTGTATAAAACGATGATATGAATCACACAAAAAACCAAATACGATTTGCTCCGTGACGACTGTAAAATTATACGAGTGTTAAAATCGATCGCTTATCACGTTCTCTGTCGTACATGTCGTTCTATCGCAGTTCGCCTCCGACACGTAATCCATGCGCTCGGCAACTGAGCAGCTTCATGGCCTCGCTACCTTACGGCTTACGGAGGCCACTCGATATCCTACAGAGGTTATCTTCATCTACATTTATGACATGCCGTACACGTGGATCTTATAACTATGATAAGTACTGTTCCAAACTACTCCAATACATAACACTGAATCACTGAGTCTGCACAGTGTTGAATGAGTCACAGCAGTCGGCTGATGTTGTTGCCTGGCAGTTGGCATCAAAAGGACCCGTGCTGTTTTTGTAGAACTGTAGCTCCTCATGAACGAACACCTGGAAACTTTTAAGAGCACTTGCTGTGAAGTGGTCAAAACCCACCACAGTGTCATTCGACTTCAAACGACGTGATGCCGTTTGACATCACTCTGTTCCATCACTCGGTGCTCTCCGCTCACCTTTCTTTTGATTGGAATAGACTGGGATAATGCATACCAACTCTCACACTCCTACACCATTAAAAAAATTATGCTTACTCGTTAATCCTCATACAACCACTACGCATTGTTCATCATGTAACAGTATCCTGTTGGACTATTAAGTTAACATGAGGTTGGAAAAAGTTTATCCGGCTGTTTCGACGTCTTCGCCTTCCTCAGAGCCTATGATCCGAGTCGATAATCTACAGGTGGTCGTCCTTGCGAATTGGTTACTCTTCGTCGCATCGAGTCAAACCTAGTGGAAGGAACACCGTTTGAATAGTAAACTTCACTAAGAGGTGACCTTTCATAAAAGAGAGGGCTGATCGATCCCCGCCTCTAATATGTTACCTTTCGCGTGGGCGAGAAAAAATCTTGTAAAAACCACAATGGTGGCACTGGTCGATGGAAAACTAGCGAAACGAAGGACCCACATGGTATGGTGGTGAACGCGTTTGCCTCGGAAAGGGTAATAGCGCGTTCGTTCCCACCGAAGAAACCTACGATCCGGAGTTTTGCAAATATCTCAGCCTCATTGCGGTTGGTTATATCACACATAATACGCTGTCGTGAAAATTGCAAAAAGCAGTAGATAAAAGCTAACATTGTAATTTTGTAACAGTTTCGAATTCCCACTTTCTAAACAAGTGCTGTATAAAGGTTGCAATTGACACATAGATTCATTTCGTTTGGTGTTTGCATGGATCTATATCCTCTGACGTATTTGTGTGACGTATCAGTTAGTCAGCGTAATATTTCATAATAAGCGGTTAGTGTAGTAGGTAGTGATGCCGTTCAACATGAGCAGGTTGCTGGTTCGAATATGCCCCTTGTCCACCAATTCTCCCTTCGTTTCTGGAAAAGTGGTGCCAGACTTGTCTGGGAACAGTTCATTCTCTGCAATTCAAGTGAGAACGCTCTACCCCGGTATCCCACAATTCTAGGATGACTCGGCTTGACCAGCATTCAACTACATTCATAAACAAAATGATAATACTCAAGTAGCAGCCAAGCCCACACGCGAAAAGTTTGATCTCGGATGATGGATGCAAGGAAACAAAACAAATCCAAGAAAAGCTAGGATCCGAGCACTGTAAAGAACGATGGGTAGCGTAAAAAAAAAGTTCGTAACTTTGCGGAAGCATGTTCCTGATTGTTAATGTAATTCATTCCAACCTTCTACATCTTTGTATAATGTTTACGCTGTTTGTACACAATTTAGGCTCGTAAATTTGATATAGTTGCACGAATATTGTTCCGATAAGGTTTAATTGCTCAAGTTCGAAGTTTACTTTTGGGTTCCAGCGTTGCAGTTCGTGAGAAAACGAGCATTTTATATTGAACAAGGTAACATAACATCTGGTTCTGCCTATTCGCCACTCCAGCAAACTAATTAATGCACAGCTAAATTGGCCAACTCAACGGGCTCTACGTTGAAAATCTTACCTCGATGTGTTCGCAAATGTACGTGCATTAGCACATATGTATACTACGTATATGTATGTGTCCTTGAAGTACGTATATGTATGTATATGCATGTATATGTATGTATATGTATGTATATGTATATGTATGTATATGTATGTATATGTATGTATATGTATGTATATGTATGTATATGTATGTATATGTATGTATATGTATGTATATGTATGTATATGTATGTATATGTATGTATATGTATGTATATGTATGTATATGTATGTATATGTATGTATATGTATGTATATGTATGTATATGTATGTATGTACATGTATGTATGTATGTATATGCATGTATATGTATGTATATGTATGTATATGTACGTATATGTATGTATATGTATGTATATGTATGTATATGTATGTATATGTATGTATATGTATGTATATGTATGTATGTATGTATGTAATGTATGTATGTATGTATGTATGTATGTATGTATGTATGTATGTATTTGTGTGCTTGTATGTGTGTGTGTATTTGTGTATGTGTGTGTGGTGCGTGCATGTGTGTGTGTGTGTGTGTGTGTGTGGTGAGTGTATGTGTGTGTACGCGACTGTGTATCTCTATGTGTACGCTTATGCATGTTTACGTGAGTGTGTGTGGCGCGTGTCTCCATATGTTTTGTGTGTATGTGCGTGCACGTTTACATTTATACATGTGTGTTTGTACAACCTACAAACGATTTATTGAGAGAGGACAACGTAGCCTCATCTGACCATGGTTGGCTAGTATTTGATTACAATGAAAAAGTGGTATTTCAGCTTGCAGGAGTTCCAAGAGAAAGGATGGTGAGCTAAGGCATTGGTTAGCGTTAAGTATGGATGAAATTGAATTATGGGTTGTGAATTTCCAAGCAAAGTAGGCCAAGTTCAGTCTGTGGTACCAATCGACATCATTGTTGACTATTCGCATTGACAACATGATGACTGACTTATTAGCCATTTCACAGTTTGAACGAGTGGCTCATTCATTTGTGTTTATCCTGAGCTGTCTTTACTCTGGAATAAGCGGTTTGGTTCGATCTCGCATCCAACACTCACCAAGCCTTCCAACCATCCCGGGTCAGAAACTGGATGATAGCAGCACTAACTTTGTAATTCGATAGACCACTGTGACTAATTACGTAGAACAGATATCCATTAAATCAGCTCTATGGTGGCTGTTGAAGTCGAATGTACGCATAGGGTTTGGTCAACGTCGAATGCTTTTTTCCTTCTTCCTTTATCCTTCGGTTATTCTTCTCTTCATGTGAGCGTTGAGGAATTGAACCTGTTTTTAGAGGAATGAATGACTCAAGATGCATTGATAGGTGTTGGGATTTTATGATTACCAGAGGTGTACCTATAAGGAGCTTCTTCTACAATTGTGGTTCGTCTCAACGGTTTATTACTTCGCATAGCATGTGGTGCTCCAGGTAATGAAACAGCGACTTTGGATGGGCTCATATACGGTAACTTGACGAGATGGGAATTTTAGGTTTCTATTCGGGATGATGATAACGAGCGACGAAATACTAGGAACAGTCAAGTGCTGAAAAAACTTAGTCGCAATCTTGCCATCCTTTCTCTTATCCACAAGTTGGATAGTCGGATAGAAATTGCACTATGTGATAGCTAATGAGACTGAGCTCTTCTGTCAAGCATGCTAGTTGGAAAACTTCGGCTGTTTATTTCTCATTAGGTCGGCGAGTTAATGTTGACCGAATATTCTCACCACGCGAGTGTGTCGGGATGTCCTCAGTTCTTTTCTAACCTTAACGCGCAACAAACAAAATGGTCTGTGTTTTTCTTAAGCTCTTAAAACTCGGAAGAAGACAGACCTCTTGGAAAGTCAGCTGAAGTCATGAGTAAATCTGCATCGTGTCGATTAACTGTAAATACGAGAACGATACAGCAACCTCCACTTTATGCAAGGTTATCCGCCCTTATGATACGACCTGCAACGCGCGTATTGCCTTTTACTTCTGTTCCGTTGTCCATCCATTTTCAAAATGGTCAAAGTTTCTCGTCGATAATATAGAATTTTAATCATTGCTTTCAAAAACGTGCGAAAGACTCCACTACTCATTGAAATAAAGAAGGCATAGCTATTTAATAAAGAAGAAATGATAGCAGGTTTTATCCAGTAGCGAAATCTGAACTTTGAAGATGATACGGTGCCCAAATACTTTGGGTTAAATTTTGATAGCGCCATGACGTTGGGAAAACGAGGATTTTTGCTGACCATTTGGGAAAACTTGAAAATCAACGTTTCACTAAAGACCTTTTTTGTAGGTTGTAACACAGACAGTTAAAATCTTTAAACACGAGGTTCGAAATGGTTACACCATAAGAAAATTTTCCATAACTTATCTGAGTGGAAAAAGTCCGGTGTGTTAATCTGATGATGCAGTTAGTTTAATTTCCTCTTAACTGCGCGTGAAGCTCAGTGGTTAGAGGCGCGCTGCAATACACATGGGATCTGACCAGCGCGTTAGGCTCACCAGGCCTTCCAGCCCTCCAGTATCGGCAAATTGGTACCAGGCTTGTCTGGGAGTATAGCACCACTGACTCCATACATCAGTAGACCACCGCAAGTCATTGTATACACTAGAAATGCATTCAATCACACCCAACGATGCTTGATTTAGTCAAATGCATGGTGCATCCCTCTGAGATTGACCAACGCACAGAGCTTTATCCTTGTTATTTATTTTATATGAACCGTTTTGACATTTTGTGCACATTGTAGCACTTCTTCTAACCACTCCGTTGTCTGGCAATCATCGTCCTCGGAGTTCATTATATTTGCAAGCGAACACGGTTGCCGATTGAGGACTTCGACTTCTTCGGTAATGTCGTTGAATGCCGATGAAGCCTGTTTCTCTGTGAGGACCTGGAATAGCCCTCCCTACATACTCCTAGGTCTTCGCCATAGACGGCCGTTGGACAACGTGGATGCGAGGGCATTTTGGTGGACAAGTCTGCAATCAAGTTGTCGACCCAGAAACGATGGGGTGAGGTGGGGCTTTATTGGATCGAGCCAGGATTGGATAAGCCACCGTGATTACTAAGTGCCTCTATCCAGTGCGCCTCAATCATGTATCCAGTTACGTTTAATAAAAATACTTTTTAAAAGGTACTTGGTCCCGTCATTGGGTTCCAATCATTGTTTTATGCACACTTACATTCCTAGAAAACGGCATATACCGATTGCTCTTTCATTTAAGAAGACTGCAATCGACGTCATCGGCTGTGGGAAATTTTCTTACCTAGGCATCAGATCACATCGATCTGTTTCGACTATCCAAAGAATTCACTGATGACATCAGTGTGGATATTATGCATAAAATCTAGTGTGTACTGGGTGTTCAACGGCATGACATTATGGGAACGAAGACGTTTACTACAATAGAGACCCGGGAAATATTTCGACGATAAGGAACTGCTTTTTTTTTCTTAGGCATATAAACTGTGTGGCTGACGTTTCGGTGTTTTCGCCCTTTCAGAGCCTGAACGGGGAAAAAAGTCGACGTAGAAAGTTGGTCTTGGAAAGAGCTGTTGTTAGTAGAGGAGGAGAGATTAGATGAATTAGTGCTGTTTAGAAATGTAGAGTTCCAAAGTACCGATCAAAAGCACAGTACCCATTAAATAGCACTCAGATTACCCGGCCTCACACTTTTTTTCGAATCCTAGCACTTCCTTCATCTGTTCCGTTGTCTTGCAGCTGTCGGCCATGGAGATAGTTGGCTTCCGGTGTGGATTCGTTTACAACTTGAGTATCCGTTGTCTTCTCTCATCATTGAAAAACGCTAGTGGAGAGTAATTTTCCCCATTAGCACGAAATTGCTGTTCTTGGGCATTTCCACCACACGCAGTCGTCGGCCTTTATCGGATCAGATGGAGCGTTGCTTCCCTTGCGACTTGGATTCCTTTAGGGTGATGACTATTCCTTTGATGACAGCTAATCCAAGGATTACTTGGCCGACCGCCTGACTATGACGTAACCAACCGAGTCCAGATGAAGCATAAGGCTTAAAAAAGCCAGAAAGCTACGAGTATATAGTCCAGCACCTTCTTAGACGTAGTTTCTTGGACTATTAAGCAAAGACGAGGCTGGAAATAAGTTTCATTGGAATAAAAAAATTAGAAAGTATTGGGTGACCGCAACAAATTAACATCCGTCCTGCATAAAAGGGCATCACTGGGTGGGGACAAATCATTAGAGCGATGTTGTCTCCACTGAATTCGACTCTATGCGATAACGAACATCCACATCTTGACAACGACTTGCTGTAGGTCATCGACTCGGATCAACGCGGCTCTGAAGAAGACGAAGACGTTGAAATGGCAGCCGAATAAAACTTATTGCCATTCTCTTGTTTGTTCAAAAAATCCAAGAAACATTGATTATTTATGCCTAGCTTAAATGAAGGCCGGTTCTTACGGATATCCTTTTAGATGGATAAGAAAGCCGAGGTAGGTATAAAAGATTTATCCGGCAAACGTTTTGCTGCCCTCGCTTTATTCAAACTTCTGCACTGACCTCGTATTAGTTTAATCATCTAGGAAGATGATGAATTATATCTAGGTTAATGGACAACCGGTTTTACGATATATCTAATTGATCAGTGAAACCAACCAAGGTGGCCAGTATCGTGCTAATCTCCTAAACGACGGATTTTCAAATGGAATAGTGGTTCGACGGAACCTGATACTGCTAGGCAAAAAAATAAGGCGCTATACGAAAACAGGCGTGGCGCAGTGTGCACTGTTGCAGCAGGATTGTCTGACGTAGAAAGGAAAAAGCAAAGAAAAAGTGGAGTTACTTACGGATTCAAACGCTGCTTTTGCCGCTTCACAGTAGAAATGAAGAAATTTTAGTAGAATCTCGATATTATTGAGTACGGAAAAATATATGGCTCATTGGTGTTATGTATTTCTTGAAATACCGTGTAAAGTTATAGTAACTCCTGATAATATCAGAATAAATTTCGATTATTGTCATATATAACTGACGCCATCTTTAAGATCTAAAAAGTGGAACATCGTCTTGGTGAATTTGAAAGAACGTAGGACAAGCTGTCTTAAGTGGCTCACTGAATAGTAGATGGAATGCTTCGTCAGGCGAATTCGAGATATTTTCCCGATCTACATGAGAAATTAGCCTGACTCGGGGTCAACATCAAAAATGAGCCTCGCAGAAAATTTGCGTCATGGGACGACATCAATTTTGATCATTAGAATGATATTCATCCTGGTCCTTGGTAATGTAAAGTAACAGCATTCGCAGAAGAGCCTTATCCCGTTAACAGCTCAGTAAATGCTGGAACAAAGAGAGTGCTACATCTGACAAGACAAAGAGGACAGTCAGCGTCAGCTTGTTACTGAAACTCGTTATATGTGAGCTAAACATAGGTCTTAAGCAGAATGAAAAAATTCGAGATCGATAAAGTAAGTAACAATACCTTTCTGGATTATTAAGCTAACATGAGGTTCACAAAAAAGGTCTATTCGACAAACGTTTTGAAGCCTTCGTTTTCCTCAGAGCCGATGATCCGATTCGATGTCATCAATGCCCAGATTGAACGACTGTCGGTTTGAAAAATATTTAGTGGCAACGCTTTTTAAAAAACCAGAAGTCGCGAAACTTAGCATTTCTTGCTGGCAGAGGAAGATGAAAAATGAATCTCTGTGGTCAGAGATATCGAAATGTTTAAAACAAAGGCATATTAAGCTAAGATGATCACTTAAATCAACGAATTCCTAGAAGTTCAAAATGAGAAACTGTGGTCCACGGTGCTGTCTAATTCTGATGAAAATAAATGGACGGCATTTGCTTGCATCTTATGGAAACTGAATTCGAAGCTTATCTCTTAACCCACCTCAAAACTCTTAAGAGATATAACTTCTATGATGCTGATATATTTGCAAAATTTCGAACCGCATGTGTATGCGGTGAGAAACGAACGCGTTATTACCCATTCCGGGGAGTAACGCGTTCACCACCACACCATGCTGATCCTTCGTTTCGCCTGTCTCTCAGCTAGTTCTACCGATCACTGCCGTCAGCAGTCACCCGACAGCGGGATAGATCTGGGAAGCCAAAATCGGCAACGAACCCAGTTAAGCTGAAGCTGTAGTTATAATCACAATTTCAACTTATTACTTCCTGCCTACTCTTTTCTCGATATCGGATAAGGGTAATAGCGCGTTCTTTCTCCACCGCAGACGCCTGCGGGGCCGGAGTTTTGCAAATATCTCAGCATCATAGAGGTTATATTTCGCTACATACCCTGCCATTAAAAAAGAGTAGGCAGTAAACAAGAAGGTTAAGCTCTGAAGAGAGTTGGAGAAGACGGAAATAGCAGCAATAGCAGTAAGCAACAATAATCATGGAGACGTGGAGAAGATGTGCTTACAAAGACATTCACACGTGACGCCTGAAATACACTATGTCCTGCACGTGAGTTAAGGGGACATGATGCATCGCACTCTACACATTTCCTTCCCACTGTTTCGTTTTTGCTATATGGAGCTCGTTTCCAGGTCTTTTGTATTCAATCGATATTTTACCCAAAGCGGTGTTACTTATTGCATTGCTTTTGAAAAGCTCTTCTCTATAATAAATGGTTTATAAAAAGCCTTCTTTCGGAAGAATTCATTTTTCGGCGAGCGACTACTATTGCTGTTGAAAAGAGTATGCAACACTGAGACTGTGGCGTGTAAAGAGATCTCTACTTCAACACTAGAGTCGGACACCTGGGGACGACTCTTCGCTCTGATAAAACGATAAATCGTAAGGAAGAGTTCTTCAGAGTGAGTCAGTGTCCGCATAGTGTGTGCTCATCAATTGGTTCCAGCACAGTCCGTCTTTCGAGACAGTTATCGGGTCTTTTTACCATGACCTTTCACGGATGTTTTGAACATTGTGTTTAAAAAACATTTATTTCACAACCCAAAATTGACAATCTATATATAAGCGCATAAATTAACTATAATCTATATATAAATGTAGGGCACATGTGGCGCAGTGGTCGGAGGCACCCTGCAACACACATGTGGAATCGACCCCTGCGCCCATGGCCCACCAAGCCCTCCATTCCTCCGGGGTCAGCAAATTGGTACCAGACTTGTCTGGAAGGATAACACCACTGGCTCGATACATCGGTAGTCCACCGCGAGTCATTGTAAAGGCCAAATACGCATTCAATCACCTCCAAACGATGCTTGATGAAGTCGAATGCATGGCGCATCCCTCAGGGATTGATCAACGCCCAAAGCTTTATCATTTATCCTTCATACCACTCAGGTCTACAGTCGCCTCATGTCCACAACCTATCAAGCTCTCTATATGTCGAAACACTGTTATTTATTGCTGATGCCAGTGGAATACAGAAAACTCGCTGAGAGAAACGCGAAACATGGTGTGGTGGTGAACGCGTTAGCTCCCCGAAAGGATGGTATCGTTTTTGATCCCCATCGCGGACACCTACGCTCCGGAGTTTTGCAAATATCTCAGCACCGTTGTGGCTGTATCATAGATAATACCCTGTCGTGGAAAATTGTAATAGGCAGTAAATAAAGAGTTAATGTACTGCTACTTATTATGAAAACAAGAACCAGCAAGTCCATTCAGTGCGGAAATAACGCGTCGTCCCTTGCGTTGGACAAGGAAACTAGGCGCGAATAAGTTAACCTTGCTGTGAAAAAATGAAGAGCAGCAGCAATTACAATGACACCAACTGATGAAAACGTGAATTATGAAAAATTGTAGTGAAAAAGCGATACCTCAGTTATTGCAACTTCTTGGTTTCTCAGAATGATTACCACCACATGGAGGCAAACACTCGATCTCGCTAAGGCCCAAGGATAGTGACATAATAGGAAACCCAGTCGATTCCTCAGCACAGAAACTATTGGGAGCGTATTAAAAATTGGTTAGATATTCCGGTGAAATCTTAAAGAAACACTACCTAATCTATAACCCTCTAGAATGCGCTTTCGACTACCTCTCAGATAACGGACATCCCTGTATGAGGTATTCCAGTTGTACTTTTCCCTCTGTTTAAAATCGAAAAATCCCCATAAACCATCAACACCAGACTTGATCAGTGCACTAACAAATATGGAGCAGGAACAGCAGTGTGTTTACACATCAGCGAAAGCCCTGCGTTAATCCTTAAATGGAAGAACTTGTCCTAAACATCCTCCCAACGTTTTACCGTCTCATCATAGTTGGGAAGTGTCCTTGGGTTTGGGGCTGCAATGTACAGTGGGCGGATTCAGTCCTGTGGCAGAGTCTCCCAAGCTGAGAAGGCGTTTCCATCACGAAATCCAGTTAAGAGTAAACCAATACCAGTACCCACCACCGTCCTGGTATCAAATTAGTCGCATGGTGGCAAATCTTCCTCTGATCCACAACAGCGGCATGTGGTGGTGACGACCTGGTGCAGACTTTGGGCTGGCTGACCTCGGGACTCCAGGGAACCATGATGCCTAAACCAGCAGAACTCCGAAACAATCTGAATTATAATGGGGCTAGCACAACCAATGGAGATGGGCCATCCAAGCGTCCAAGTAAGCATCGAAGTCCTAACCACAGCCGATAATTCTTAACGCAAATGCTTGCATGCTTTTTCAGTACGGGTCCTTACAAGAACCATCTCATCTGAGTATTGTAAAAGTACAATCCATGCGTGAACTTCGACTCAATCGTATGTCGTGGTGCTTCCTGTTTACTTTGTTATACTGGTACCTTAATGTGGATATACCGATTAGTAATTCAATGAAACTAATCTTTAGTAGTTCAATTTACCTAATTTACTTTGCAAAAAAGGATACTATTAAACATTTTGAAACAAAATTACAACAATAACAACATGAGGAACGAGATGTGCAGAACTAAGCCAGAAGAATAAAAAGTACACCCATCGAACTGTTTCACACGAATCACAATGCTGGAAAGACCACCAAGAAATTATGTGACCCAAGTAGACAAAAAAAAGAGGAAGTTCCACCTAGGAAATATGTTGTTGTAAAAGCTATAAGAGATGAGCCATAAATACGGAGAAAAAAACTCTACAACTGGAATACTTCACCAAAGCTCCTAATTATTGTAGTCCCCTGTATGATGAAGACAAAAGTTAAGTTAAACATTGAGATCAGAAAAACGCATATACATGTATATAAACATCTTACAGGAACCGGTGCCATCGGAAACCAAATTTAGTGAGTGTAGAAACCCGTAAAAATTCCTCTAGATGAGCTTTCCGACTTGCGAAAAGCATTCCTAGTTAGTCAAAATTCGAGTTTTAACTCATTTCGAAGCGAACGCTCAATTCTGACTTCTTCAATAACACCATTCACCACCTCTCTGAGGCAATCTTCATCCGCACCTGCTGCAGCGAGACCAAACTGTTGAGCGGCGCGAAGGGCAATTTCTTTCGAATGTATGGACTACAAGCAAGATATTCACGAGAACAGATCATACATAACCAAGCTAGTATTTTGATAGGTATAGAAATTCGGGCCTTGCAAGGACATCCCTACCAGGACAATTACAAAACGGACGTTTACTGTTTCAGTTTGCTATTAACTGTCTGAAATTCCCTTCTTCGCTGTTTATCACTGCATTCAAGAATTCCCAAAACTGAGAGCTTTTGCTTTTAACGCTAAAGAGTCTGGTTGACTATCGAGTAACTTGTACACACTTTCGTTCCCGTGGGACACTAAATCTGCCAAGTGAACCCTACGCTCTTCATGGACATGAAAATCAGTAACAATACGCCATCACATCTTTTGTTCTCTTTCTGGTAAGAAGATAATCTATGAGAAGATTCGCAGAGCTATGACGAGGGTACGTTTACTAACAACTAGCCTTCCGGTTGGAAATGTCGAACTCCCTCTTAACTCAGGAGGATGAAGGGAGGTTTTTACGGCAGTTTGACACCCATAAACATTCTATGGGATGAAAATCAAAGCAGGTGATCTAATATAAAAATAACATACCAATTCATGTCGTCGACAATGCGATCGCTTCGAAAACAACTTCCCGCAAAATTCACATGAAAATGGTCGTTCGCCACTGAGAACAAATTAGTATAACAAATGACAATTTTCAAAGAAATCGTGAGAAACGATGCTAATAGACAGTACTTACTTATGAGATCTTTCGTGCATCTTCAAGGCCGAGTTTGAATGGAAAGATTTGCCACAATCCCATGTGCAAAGATAAGGACGCTCGCCTGAAAAAATATCTAACCTTTAACTCATCACAACTGTGTCACCACTAAAAGTCAATTCACCACAAAAGAAATCAATAAATTGGGAAAATAAGGAAAAATGGTACTCAAAACAGCCAAAATACCTGTGTGTAGCCGCATGTGGCATGTGAGACCACCTTTTTGTGCAAATCGCCGCCCGCAACGATGACACTCGTAGGGTTT
This sequence comes from Angiostrongylus vasorum, assembly GCA_018806985.1. Classification (NCBI taxonomy): domain Eukaryota; kingdom Metazoa; phylum Nematoda; class Chromadorea; order Rhabditida; family Metastrongylidae; genus Angiostrongylus; species Angiostrongylus vasorum. Next base: position 435,380 of record JADANN010000286.1, read on the forward strand.
TACTCCAGCATGAGATCGACGATGTTCACTTATTTTAGAGGGATACTAGATGACAAATAAGTAAAGAACTATTACAAGTGACGGATTTTCAAAACATGTGAGTGAAGCTACCCGAACAAATTTGCCACATTCTTCACATTCATAGACGGTCACTGCCCGACGTGAAGGTTCATTACTTCGACGAGCAACTTTGTTCACGACGACGTCGATATGCCGCTGTTTTGCTTGCCGCGTCCGGACATCGGTACTGGATTTCGACTATAATTCAGTGAGAAACCGAATGTTTATATTACGTCAAGAAATGGTCGCTAATAGAGAATTCTGAAGCAAATGAGACACTCACGTTAGATGGTGATGCCCGTTCGATATAAATACTATTCCCGTCGATGTCTTCAAATCCGTACGGAGTTCTACCCACGAGAACGGTTCCGCTTTCGTGCCCATCATAGACGTAAGTTATCTCATTGTCATCCATATTAACCATTTTAGCATCTCTCGGCTAAAGTCAGATGATGATGAAAATGAAAAAATCTTTTTCACTTCAAGCAACGTACTTAAAGATTTCATGGAACAACGTGAGACGAACTTACTACCTGTTGGCCAACATGAACCAATGGTTCATCAACAGTGGCGATATCTGATGCATCGTTAACGCTTCGGAATATACCGACCTAAAACGGACAAAAAACACTCAATTTTTTATTTATCAACCTCGTACAAGCTTATCAAAGATAGGATACATATTGATTAGTCATACCAAGGCTAAAGGGAAGTAGGTTTTGAAAAATATTTGAAATGAACGTCACAATAACAAACACATCCATAAACGTACCTTCCGATAATGACCCTCTTCTGGCAGAAAGATTTCGACTTCACCAATAATCTGAAACACCAGACCATACAAACAATAAGAACGATGAGTAAGACAATTTGAATGAATGACTAAGCATTACGGAGAATGCATCGGACCCACCCACCTCGGTTTCTGGCGGTATATTCTGCTCGAGAAATGGAACTCCGTCTGCTGAAGACGACTCACTTACCATATTTAATTGCAAAGAACCACCTCCATCGGTAATAGTTCTGACTTCAAATCCCTGTTCGTTCTGTGCGACAACACTGGCCGCAGAATTGCTTAAATCTGTACTTAAACATTTCGTATTCAGTTGGTACCGCTGATCTCTCTCCAAACCCTAAATAAAAAGCTTAAACATATCAAAAAAGGATGAAGCACGTAATTTCATCACATGTAATGCATCTCTAAAAGCAACTTCTTCATATACAGGAACAACGATAGAACTGGCGATCACATTTCGCAAACGCACTTCATCCCGCACCTTTCGTTGGAATTCCACTGGCTGAATGATCAAAACTGAGTGATTAGACTTCAGAAAACATGGAGATCCACATACCAAGATTAAGCATGACCCCATGCTTGTGACTTACATCTGCAGTTCATTATGGTATCTCAAAAATGTCAACTTGGTTACTATTTAATGAAATAGCACTATTTATTTGATGCTGAGGAAACGTTAGAAATCACTTCGATAGCTCGTCTTCACTGGTTGTGCGGACCCCAGCAGAGTCTCAATTTTCTAGGAGTTTTGCTGGTTTAGCCATTGCGGTTCCCTGGAGTACCAAGATAAGCCTAGCTAATGTGTGCCCCCAGGCCGTCACCATCATATGTAGCCGCCGACCTTGTCGATTAGAGGCAGATTTGCCATCATGTGACTAGTTTGACACCAGGAAGGTGGTGGATCCTGGTAGTGGTTAACTCTTAGCCGGAATTCCTGACAGAAATGCTGGAATCCTTCTCAGCGTGGGAGACCTTGTAGGAGGATGAATCCCACACTGTACATCGCAGCCCGACACCCAGGAACACCTCTTAGCCACGATAAGGCGGTAAACCGTTGGCAGAATATGGGAAATTAAAGTAGAAAATTGATCTTGTTGAGCCAATACGAGGTTTGTATAGGTCTTCGTTGTTGCTGCTGTTGGTGCTGTGGGTCGATGGCTGACGTTTCCGCGATTTCGCCTTCCCCAGATCATTGCTGTTATGAATGGGACTCACTGAGAAACTTCAGCCATCGACCAACAACACCAACAGCAACGACAACGAATACCTATACCAGCTCCGTATTGGCTAAACAAGATCAGTTTATTATATAAATAAATATGTCAACTATTTATGCCGAGGTTTATTGAAAGTCGGTCTTTTTAGTTACCAAAATGGAAAATAAAAAGGGGAAACCACAAACCTGACTGAGTGAATGGGCTTGTTTAAAGTGAGCAATAAGCGAAGTATGAGATATGGCAGGAAAGCCACATATCGCACATTTGAACGGAAAACTGTGCAGGTGCCTACTCCAAACATGGCTTTCCAAGACTTCAAGACTGGCTAAAAACAACATAGCTCCAGGAAGACCTCAACGGTGACATTGGATAAGAGATAGATCTCCTTATAAACTTTCAAACTAAAACTTATAGTAGCTGGACCTCGAAGGTTAGAAAGGTGAAAGATTTGAAATTCCACGAACCAAAAGTGACTAGTCAGTGCACGGTTTCAGTAAGAACAGAACGAAGAGTGAACTAACGTAGTTCCATAGTGCATTCCGAACAGCGAAACTGAACAGCGCAATATCCCATTTCCTGATTGAAAACTGAACTTGCTGGAGGTGAACACTCATACCAGAGATTGCGGACGTAAAATTACAGAATTAGTATGAACATGCGTATGACACACCTTGCACGACGTCACTTCGATGACAGCTTGGGCACCCCATGTCGGGCCGCACGTGCGACTAGACAGGGAGCTTCAGCAGTAATGGAGAATTCGGAATCCGTGTGAACCTGTAGACGTGCCAGCAGTTTGATGATGAGGAAAACTGTGTGCAAGGACAGAAAGCTGAGCTTTTGCTTGAAGCGCAGACACGAGGGTTTTTGGCAACAAGATCTATTCAATGCAGTACTGGCTGAGTCTTCGGCTCTTTCGCCTTCTCCAGAACCAGGGAAAGTTAAGCTGACACAATCTATTCAGGGAAGTACTTTCACAATCTCGGCAAATATGTCGAATGACTCTGTAATGCAAGCCGAGCTTCCTATGGAACACGAAAGAGCAATAAACAATTGTGGCCTCTCAGTTCAGCAGCTCATGGCCCTCGAAACGAATGCCTGAACTGCTCAATCTTCTGATGGTCAAAAAAATATTACGCACAAATGGGAGAGTTGGCAATACGACGGCGACTAGTACTAAGCCTTGCCATAGCATTTATTTCTACGATAGTACAACCAGTAAGTGATCGTAGGCAATTACTCTTACTTGGATACTTGGATGGCCCGTCTTCACTGGTTGTGCGGGACCCAGCATCATTTCCTTTGTTTCGGAGCTCCACTGGCTTAGATTTCCCTGGAGTGCCGAGATAATCCTTGCTAAAGTGTGCCCCAGGTCGTCACCACCAAAGTTAGTCGCCGCCCTTGTGGATCAAAGGCAAATTTGCCACCAAGCGACTAGTTTGATACCATGACGGTGGTAGATCCTGGTATTGGTTTACTCTTAGCTAGGTTTCCTGATGAAAACATCGGACTCCTCAGCTTGGGAGGCCTTGCTAGTGGATGAATCCACCTGCTGTATATCGCAGCCCGACATCCAGGAACACCTCCTAGCCACGATGAAGCGGTAAACCGTTGGGAGGTCGGCTATTACTCTACTGCAGATGTGCAGACGATTGTTTTGTTATCTGCTCCAGATAGGAAGAGGTGGACAAGTGTTTTGAGTTAATGAATGAACAGACAGAGTACATAACATTTCTATATTAACAGCAAACCGGCTTCCATTTTTGAACGTCCAAATTAATCTACCCGAAAACGGCTATATTACAAAGTGGTAGCGAAAGCCAAGTAGTAAAAACATAGTGGTGCACTACCTCTCCTCTTACCTCTCACACACAAAAAGGGTGCTTGTAAGAAACGTCTTTCGAAGAACTACCAGTCCGTGCACAAGAAGAAGCAGAGGAAGGAATTTCGGAAACTGGCGCTGCAAATGGCCATTTCTAATAGCTGCAAAACTGCAACTCCTCGGGATAGGTGTTGAAGAAAACCCAAGCCTCCAATGGATAACTTTAGCGATAATAAGGTCCCGTTTATCCTACGCTTTATTTCCAACGAAATAAGTGCAGTTATAAAATACTGCATAGGAAGGATTCGTTTACAGATATCGGTAGCAGTGATAGAAATATGACTGAACACCCTGAGACGCCAGCTAGTTCGTAACTACCTCTATGACAAAAACTGCACAATTTGCCATAACGGTAGGGTCGGTGATTGCATGAGTTTTGGTCACTGGAGATTTTGAAGTGAAAGTCAGTATCCTCGTATAGCAATCTAAGACATCTGTGCAAGAAACTCTTAAAGAGTTCCGAATAAATTCTGAAAATCCAAAAAACGAACCCACTTAAGCGTCCTGTGGTCACACGTGACCTCGCACTATATTTCAGGCTGATTTCTTCTGACCTGTGCCAGGCACATTCCTAGCACATGTCCCAGCCCACTGTGTGCGGCTGCTCTCCACCAATTAGCTGGAACAATTACAACTAATAGAACGGCAAGTGTTTAGAGGAAGCTATTAATTACGCGAATGAAGATTTATGTTTTTTCTGCTGAGGTTATGAAAACGTTTGGCTGAGTAGTTTGCGTGTCAGCCTAACCTTTCCAGGCTCTGAAGAAGGCGAAACAGCCGAAACGTCAGCTAGCACTGTGGTAAATAAATCTTATAACGGCCTGGGGTCTGGCATCAAGTAAACAGTGAATTATAAATGTGTCGTGCTCTTTTTTGAGCAATCGCGAAGTTGTTTATCAGCACGTTTACGGTGGCTGACGTTTCGGCAGTATCATCTTCTTCAGAGACAGCTGTTCTCCTCTAAAGTTGGTGCTCCAGACACAAAGAACAAAGATGTTGCTTGGTCACACATTTCATTCTTATTGCGAACGCTTCGTTCCGTTTGCTTCGTAGTGCGGCCCGAAGTAATTTCGATGCCTCATACTTGTTGGCTATCCTCTGATTGACCGCTTGAGTTTGTAAACAGCGATTTATTTAATTAATGCAGAGATTGGTAGGCAGTCGGTCTTGGGGAGTGCAAAGACATTTTAGAGAGATCAGGAAACATAGTGCAGAAGAAATGAGAAAGAAAAAGTGGACGTGGTATGACACTAACAACACTAGAACACCGCGCTAACACTTGTTTCCTACAGTTTCAGGTTAAGTTGTATCGTATGTGACACTTGCTCCTCACCACCGCTCTGTCACAGAAGCTGCTCTCGCTTTGGTCTACCAACCTTTTGGTCTCGTTTCTTCCCGCATTTCAGCAATGGATTTATAAGTCCACAGAATGCGTAATGAGATAGAGCAGCACAGCGAATACTTAGTTGGTCAGCATTGGTCACTTGAGCACTTTGTTTTGTTCATGAATATCGTTCAGTGCTTGTCGAAATGACTCTCCCTCGAATCCTGCGATAATTGAACTACAGCATTCACGGTTCTTCACCAGTGACAAAGTTATCGACGTCTTTCGATCAGAGAGAGTTCTTCCGAGAGAAGCCTGGTACCACTTTGCTATACGCGGACATCAGAACTTCAGATCTTAGGGGGTTAATACTGACTCTACTGATGTCCAGTATAGTTGTGTCTATGCTGAAGCTTTTGTGGACTAATGGAGTGGAATGCCAATCAATTGACATATCATGCAAATGCTGTTCATCTAAGAGCAACTATGGCTAAGTGGATGGGTAACAAGATGCTAGCAAGATTGGCTTCATAAAGCAGCAGAACTCGTTATTTATCCTCTGAAGAGAGCGCAATTGTTATTGGAGAAGGATACAGCTATTATTGGGAAAAAGATTCCAGAATAGATGCATCTTGTAACATTTTAAAACATGTGTATTGCAAAATCCTTTCCATCCATGATCACAAATGCCATACGGTACTGAAGGAAACAGTTTCGAAATACATCGGTAGTGGTTGTAGTACTTACTTGTATGCTTGGATGGCCCGACTCCACTGGTTGTGTGGATTCCAGCAAAATCTCCATTAGTTTCCTTCTCGGGTAATCGTCGTCGATGGTGGTGGCCTGCTTCGAACACGGTGACGTCCGCGAAGCCCATTCCATAATCCTGAAATCGTTGCTATCTACGAGTGCAGATGATTGACCTTAGCCACGAACATGCCCACCCATCGCTTGGGTGGTCTTCCAAGAAGCTGGCATTCTCCTGGAGTCCACTCTACTGTTCTTCTCGTTCATCTGTTATATGTTCCTCTTATTATGTGATTCGCTATCGATATATATTGTCCTAATTCCCGAAGATGGGATAGAGAGGTAGGTTCCAAAGATTTAAGTTGCACATTTCGGCTAGACGTTGCAAGTACCGATTAGATTTCGGAAGACATCGTCCAAGCTCTCTGTGAGTGTTGTGCAGTATTCTCGACGTGGTTAAGGTGTCAGCCCACGTCTCTGCAGCATAACAGAGCGATGGAAGGACCGTTGAATCGAAAAGATGAGCGCGGAGTGTTGGGTCCGTTAGTTGGTCGGTGACTTCTTCACTGGCCCGAATGGGACCCATGCTGCTTTCCTTCTTACCTCTGATTCTTCCTTCATGTTGTTCTCCATGTTCATTGATCGCCCGAGGCTGGTCTCTGCAATCAGGGAGCCATCCAATTCAATTTTTTCGCCTTCGCACCATGAGTTTTTTCATGAACTGGGTCCTCGTTCTATTTATGCTACGTCCAATCTTTTTTTCTCACGTGGTTGAGTTCACTAGCACCCTCTCTGCTTCGTCGGTTCTTTTTTGCATAGATGTTGATAGGAATTTTCCATCAGTATGTATGCCCTTTTCGTTCCAATCGAATGACATCATTATCCACTGCATTGCGCCAGTAAACGTCTTTGGCGATCTCGTTTCGCCTTGACGAAACACTTTTCCTACAGGTGTGGTGAGGGGTCGATGAAAAAGCTGCATATTTGTGCTGCAGTTCCGATTGCAGTCTGCTATTGTTCGTTTATAGGACGCAGTCCACTCCTTGATGGACGAGCGCTAATAGGACTGCATACATTTTGACGCTGTCAAACGCTCTTTTTGCACTCGATAAAGGATAAGATATCATGTGGGCTGCAAGAAGTGCATTTTTTGGCTGACAGCTGCAAGGAAATCGGCGATGATATTATCGGGTCCTGGAGTTATGACTCTACATGCTTTCTATCGCAACTCTAGCTTCAGAGAGTAGATTTCCAGGCGATTTTTTTTCCAACAGGAATTTCGTGGTCTGATACTGGGATTGTGCAATGAAAAAAAGTTGGTATAGAATCTCAGGAAATATTACGCACAAATTTTCCGTTCACTATGGAAGGAGGGTTCACTATGGGAGAGCCACAAGCACCAAGGTTTGCCGTTGCGCTCATTACTAAAGTATGTTAAGCTCCAGTACTCGATCGCCGTCGATTAATTTACCTCAGTTATTTAGATGATTGTTTTGTCATCTTCTCAACACTGGACCAGATGAACGAACGTTTTCAATTACTGAACGAATAGTCGGAGCATATGATGTTCAGCCGGAAGAAACCGAAAAAAGATCGGCCTCCGATTTTGAATATTCAAAACAAACTACCTGAAAATGGCTACATCATAAAGTGGTATCACCTATATCACCTGTAGTCCCGTTGATCGTCGAGTGACTCGAGCGGGAGCCAGTAAATCTTCCATTGTTCCCTGTCGCGTGCAAGAGTAGCCCAAGGGGTTCTGCTCGCTCTAGGGATTCGTTGGACATCATATCTTTCTTCCAGGCTTTTCGTTAAGAACTCTGATCATCGGGTCGGTGGTCTTCCTGCAGTGCGTTTGACATCTCGAGGAGTCCAGTCATTAATGGCTCTTGTTCATCGGTTGTCATTCATACGCACTACGTGTCCGGCCCACCTTATCTTCGACTGCTTGGCGTACAAAAAGGCATCTTTGATTTCTGATCGTTGACGCAGGTCGGAGCTTCGGAACCCTTCCCTTACTTGTGTGACATGGGATACTCCTAGCACCATCTTTTCGACAGCGCCTTCAACAACAATGAATGATTTTACACACTGTTTAGCAGCGACTAGTTTTCTGACGCATTTGTCAACGCAGGACGTACCGTTAAGTCGAAAAGGTGGGCACGGAGTCGGATATTCTTTGTCCTCTTCACTACATCCTCGTTGCTGTTGAAAGCTCCCCAAGCCGCTCGTTTCTTTCTGCTCAACTCTGGGGGCTAAGTCGTTCAACATGTTGATTTCCCGACCTAGACAGATATAACTGCAACATTAGGAGATATTCGCTCCGTTGATCGTGAGGGGGTACACGAAACCAATCCGTTCCTCATGAACATCGTTTTTTGTGAGATTTAGTCGAAGTTCAATCTTTCCACAGGCTTTATCAAGGTCGGCAAGCATTCGTTCCGCGTAGCTAATGTTTGGTGTTATAAGGACGATGTCATCAGCAAAGCGAAGATGGTCTAATTGTCGACAATCGATTTTCAATCCCATATTATCCCGTTACACTGTTCGCAAGACGTTCTCGAGGGTGGCGGTGAATAGTTTTGGCGAGATGGTATCGCCTTGCCTTAACCCCCTGTTCTAACGTCGATGCTAGTATCGTTGCAGAATGGTGATATCTTTTTTTGTGAATTTTTTGTACAGCTCAGGAAGAATCTTTATGTACTGAGTAGGGACTCTCTGACTATCAAGAGCTTCCATGACTGCTTCTGTCTCAGTTGACTCAAAGGCCTTCTTTACATCGATGAAAGTGAGACACAGCGGTCTTTTGTACGCTCGCGACACTTCAGTGAGTGTTGTTATCGTGTGGATGTGGTTCTCCAGTGTTCTGTTAATCCTGTTTAGAATGACTCGAGTGAAAAGTTTGTAGACGACAGACAGCAAGCAAATTGGGCGATAGGTTCCGATATCATAGAGGTCACCCTTCTTGAACAATAACACGGTCTTGCTGGTCTTCTAATGAGTAACGACTAAGCATACGGACAGGTGACATGTGAAAGGCCGAGCCAATGTGTTTACGAGGACTGACGGAGGGTTCTTCAGGTGTTCTGGTCTTATCCTGTCCGGACCTGGTGCTGTTTGATTTTTCACCGACGAAATGGCATGTCGGATTTCGGAAAGGAGCACCGGTGGTACAACATATCCATCCTTCTTTATGAATGCGTCGTTTTCTTGTTCAGCAATCGCGAGGTTGTTAAACAGCATACATTTACTTCCATAGAAAAACACAATACAATACAACAGTAGCTGACGTTTCGGTAGCATCGCCTTCTTCAGAGCCTGGAAGGGTATGCTGATATGCAATTTACTAGACCAAACGCTTCATTAACACTTACAAAAAGAAAAACTCTATGGTAATTACATGATCAACAGCTTCTCGAAAAAACACCGCTTTTTTTACGTGCCTTCCAATGAGGAAGATTAGAACAGCTGATTATAGTCGCATAAGGTTGATGACTGCACCATCCCACATCAGAAACTGATGCGAACATACGGGGTCAGGTCGCGTATGACCTCTGGGCATTCATCCCTGCTATTCATTGTAGGGTTTTTGGCATTTATCCAAAAAGACTCCAGAAGTTTTCGCGCTGGTGTTCTAGTCTCCTGCGCAAGGATATTGACTTTTACTTCAAAAATCGTCCCCGCTGTGCTTTTTTATCCTATGCGTGCCTAGTGGGGTACTTTTAGGGATAGAAAAGCACAGCGGGGACGATTTTTGAGTAAAAGTCAATATCCTTGCGCAGGAGACTAGAACACAGCGCGAAAACTTCTTGAGGCTTTTTGGATAAACGTCAAAAAACCCTACAATGAATAGCAGGGAGGAATGCCCAGAGGTCACGACTCCGACCTGATCCCGTATGTTCGCATCAATTTCTGATGTGGGATGATGTAGTCATCAACAATATGCCACTATAATCAGCTGTTCTAATCTTCCTCAATGGGAAGTCACGTAAAAAAGCGGTGTTTTTCGAGGAGCTGTTGATCATGTAATTACCACAGAGTTTTTCGGTTAAGTGTTAATGAAGCGTTTCGCCTAGTAAAATTACATATCAGTATACCCTTCCAGGCTCTGAAAAAGGCGATACCGCCGAAACGTCAGCTACTGTTGTATTGTATTGTGTTTTTCTATGGAAGTAAATGCATGCTGTTTAACAACCTCGCGATTGCTGAACAGAAAACGACGCATTCATATTCCAATGCCGAGGTTTATAGAAAGTCGATCCTGGGAACATCCTTCTTTATTTCATATGACGGAAGGTAGACGTAGCTATTAAAGAGATCTGAGTAGTATTCGTGAATGATTTTCTCCATTGCCTTTCTGGGCGCTGCTACTGTTCCGTCTGGGCGTCGGAGTGCAATTTTCTTGGTCCATCTGATAAGGCTGCTTCAATGGACAGTACGGTGGCCGCAAATGCCTTCATCAGAAAAAGCGGCATATGGGAAGCTCTAAGAAAGTTTTCACAGAGGACTTTGCCATTTCGAGATGACTAAGCAGTGCGAGTCCAATGCATGTTCGATGAAGAATAGTCAATAGAGAAATAATGCAAAGATGAAGAATGCTTGATAACTCAGACATTTTAATGGTCATCTCACCAAAAACAATCTTCTCACCAGAAGCAGAACATTGAACTTCACGGCCACTCTCCTGGAAAGTGTGGAATAAGCTACTGAATGAATACAAAAAACATGGCCAAAGATTTCTTTTAGGCAAAACTATCCAATCACGACCACTGACCGCTTTGCCACCTGCCACTCCAACGGATTTCACGTTCACCACAACGGTGTCCACTTCATCATCCCCACCACATCAGAATACTTACAACATACCAATATATACACATAGTAGACACAATGTGACCACCCACATGATCCATTCATTACTCGCTAAATTAACACAAATCAGCCAGCACGCGTTGATTTCAATGCAATCATTCCTGGCAACAACTATGCTTCTCAGCTTGGGTCGATATATTTCAGTTCGTAGTGGAATTTATCAATATAATTGACAACCGTTAGCATACCCATGTTCTTGCCAACACTAGAAGGTCCACCTACGTCACATCAGTGAAGTTCTGGACTTTCTCGAGCCCGGAAAACGTTCTTTCTCGATGTTTGTTTCAAAAGACGTGCTCGCTGAACAGTGAATCCGTGTAACAGGGTGCGGATGAGTGTAGGCCAAAGTTCGTGTTGATTTTTGCGGCTGAAAACCGCGATGAAGACATAAGCTTCCTTCGCAACGTCATGTAAATCTTGACTTTAAAAACTTTTAGACTTGAAGTAACAACTGACAGAAAACCATTTATTCCTTCAAGTTTAAGTTACAATAAACTTAAGGCGATATTGAAAACATGATGCCACCAATCGCATGGCTAAGCGTTGTAGCGCACTTTCTGGAGATCTCCATTATTTACGAGTTGCTCATTGGCTTCTTTGATGTTGTTGACAACGATATGATGATGATTTGAGTTCGCTACGTAAACATTGTGCCCTCTCTTGGCGCAGCGATCAGCAACAACTAGAGGTACTGGGACAGACACCGTCGAACTGATGATTTCGTGCAAATAACATAGTCCATAGGTCAACCCCTCGATGACATCAAGCGGCAGCTGCGAAGTGTCTGCGACAAGCGAATACTTGGGCGTTTTCGCAGTCCCCTATAACAGTGCCCCATTTGCGTGCACAACGAAACGGAAAAACAGTGAGAACTAGAAATCCACTTAATAACACCTGAAATGCGGCGTGAGCGTTGAGATAGAACTCGTTTATAATTGGCGAGACAATCTTTGTATCCACAACAGTCCCACCAGGTATGTTCTGGTCAGCTGCGCGCTTACTAGAACTACTCTGCAATGATAAAACTAGTTCAAAATTTGCAACCATATACGACCCTACCAAAAAGAAACATTTAAACCAATTTATATATGCGCTCGTTATGGTCCTTTGACACTGCTAAAGCTGTGAGATTTGGCTCACATCCTAGCGAAAGTGAAGCAAGACCGGTGTTGATAGTCCGCATGTACGTGTCAGATATCATGCTGAACTGCCCTTCGGGAACACCGGAAAAATAAAAGATGATGTGCTGAGGATTGACAGAGGTAGCCGCTCGATGTTTTTTGATAATATTATTGACAAGCTCGCCCAATTTCGAACCCATCATCTGCAATACTATTTCTTATGTAGGAATCTCATATATATATATATATATATATATATATATATATATATATATATATATATATATATATATATATATATATATAAACCCACATCACTCTGGCGAGCTTCAACATAGGTGTAGTCACCTATGAACTGTTGAGGGTTGCCAGTACAGTTTGCTCCCCAACCGAGAACTGAAGGCATCTAAACAATACCCTTTATAATACAAGAACCGCAACAAACAGAACTTTAAACACGAAAAAAACCTTATAGGTCGTTCCACGCTCAATCTCAAACTTGGCCAGCGCCGGTGGATTAGAAATTTCAAATCCGATGAAGACAATACTGCTGTCAGATAGCCAGTTCCTTGGATTGAAGGAAATAAACTCGTCAATAGAACCAAGAAATTTAACACGTTTTAAAAACAGCCTCACTTATATTTCGGAGGCAAATCCAGTACGATATTGTAATTTACGCCACCGAGTTTCTGATTCACCTAGACATTCCACTGTTTCACACAGAATTCTTAAAGCTAATAAAAACCTTGTTAAACACACCACCTTGGCCACAACATTATCGAGCGTCTGGTTTTGATTCTTAGAGACTACGGCATCGACCTTGCTTGCCCTGATTTCTTGGGATACGATTTGATACTGCAGTTCAAGTAGTTTGATGGTGCCTAGAAGTAATTATATCTACAAATAGACATTATAGTACATAGCATAGGACGACTGCAGACGGAGCGAAACAGACCAAACAATTATATAACTGTACTGCTGTAGGCCACCTACCGTGCAAATGGATGTTGTCGGAGGTAATGAACATAAGATAGGTCCGGTTTTTCTTCTTTTGTGCTTCGTACCATTCCCTAAGCATCTCATGTTAACAAGTCCAAAACAGACGACTTTTTCCTCTACTTTTCATTCAAATATGTTCATCCTGCGTAAGGAAGAATGAGTAACAGCGGCTTCAATTTAAATCTGCAAAGGTATGTCTCATAACCACAATCGTCAAAGAACTTACCTTCACACCATCATAATTTTGGCGCTTTAGATAGAAGACCTCGGATACTGTGGCAACTTGCATCCCATGGGAACGACAACGGTTCTCGATGCGTTCAATATAGTTTTTTACTGGCACACGTTGTAGGTCGCCCTGTGTCAACGTTACACATACGGCCCAATTTAACAGCTTTGCGGGCCGGAGAAATTGCGCTCGATCCCAAATCCACTTACAATTGTTGACCGTGGCCGTCCCTGACCCTCCATAAACAATTGTAGGAGGAGTGAGAATGCGGCCAATCACCTTAGTGAACTCCTTTTCCACATTTATGCCTGCACGTTCAAGGAAAGGATTTCCCGGAGCTATTCCCAGCGCATTCTTCATTACTTTCGTCTCGTTAAGACGATGCTGCGGCAGCGATGCAGATGCCTTTATAATAGCCGCCACGTCCTCAGGAGTTTGTTGTTGTTGTGTGACCCTCTGCGATGGAGCAACAGAAAGGAGTTCCACCGGGTAATATGAGTGCGGTTTGTGCCGTTCTGACACAGTAAACAGTCCTGGGCACCTGCATAATGTCCAAAATGTTCCTTTCCTCATGGGTTAAAGTAAAATCGCTACGCTAGAGAAAATCTGCACAGTAAGATCCACCAATAAAACAACTGTACTGAAGAGTTGGCATACTTTAGCTGAATATTGTAGTGCTTCTTGAAGTATTGTTCAATAGTATACTGGCTCCCGTCGGCACTCTTAAACCTAAGAGAATTAGCAGCGGCACCTATCCCGCCGATTGGGAAGGTTTTCTTTCTTCCATACAATGTCGTCACATATAAGCCTTTGATGATCTGCAGAATGCTCTTCAAAAAATCGGGCCTGCTGGAAAGAGCCACTGAGAAGGTCGACGTTCCCGTTCTACGATCGAAGAATACCGACATCTGCGATATTTTATCAAGAAGATTCTGTCCGTCCGCATGGAAAGCACTTCTCTTTACTAAAACATGCTGTAGTAAATCAAACACAACTGAGCGGCAAAGCACTTATAAAATGTAGTCTGCGAACCGTCAGCAACGACGAACGGGCCACATTTTCCACCATCGTCTTCAAGCACTTTCACACTTTTCGACAGTCCAATCCCCATGTACTTGCCATCCATTAATTCTGCCATTTCATCACTTCTGGAAGAATACACTTCGCGAAGTCAGCAACTGTTGAGGGGGCAATAAGTCGAGATGAAATCTATTAGACACTCTAGTTCTTAGCTCAGAGAACAAATAACCATTCACCCTTCCTCTTCATTTGCTTCCTAGTAATAATGATATGGAACATTTAATTACCTGAACCCAAAAGCTTCATGGTCATACAAGTAATGTGTGCCAGCTCCGTATACAACGAACTGCGAGCTAAAACTATTCTATTAAGATAAATAATAATAGCTATACACGATATGTATGCATATATAGGTGTATATACATATATATACCCTCCCCCCACTGGTTTACCGCCTAATCGTGGCTGGAAGGTGTTCCTGGCCGTCGGACTGCGATCTATAGCGGGGAGATTCATCCCTTCGGCAGCCTCTCCCAAGCTGAGGAGACCGGCGTTCCCACCTGCAGGCCCAGGTAAGAAAGAGTAAAGCAATACCGGGATCCACCACCGGCCTAGTATCAAACTAGTCGCATGGTGGCAAATCTCTCTCTGATCCACAAGTGTGGTGACTGCCTGTGATGGTGACCACCTGAGGCAGACCTTGGCCTGGCTGACTTTGGGAGTCCAAGGAACCACAGTGGCTAAACCAGCAAAAACTCCTATAAAATGGAGATTACGCTGAGCCTGCACAACCAATGAGGAAGGGTCATCCTACCCAAGTAAGTAAGCATATATAAGTATATATTTTACTTTTTTACTCTATTCTGTTAGATCCGCCTTCATATCTGTTGTGCGGATCCCAGCACTTCGCACATTCGATTCGTTTCCTTGCATCCATTCTTCTTCTTCTTCTTCTTCTTCTTCTTCCAACTTTTTACATGTGGCTTCGGGTACTGCTTGAGGAGTTCCATTTCATCTTGAACGTCGTAGAATGCTGGTCAATTCTCCCTGTAGTCCTAAGATAGCCAGGCTGGAGCGTTCCCAATTGGATTGCAAACCGTGGTTTTTTCCCAGACAAGTCCGATACCAATTTCCCGACCTCGGAGGGATGACAGAGCTTGGTTGGCCCGGGGCGGAATTGAACAAGCACCATGCTCGTAATGACAGCCATCACTACCACTGTGCTATTCACCTGCTATATATGTGCATATACATATATATACACGCATATATATGTATACATACATACATATATAGTTTACATACCCATACATATGTATGCTTATAAATATGTGTATACATGTGTACACGTATATATACATATGTGTGCACATGTGTATGTGCACACATACTCATATACTATTAAAAAAACACACGTCTCCATATATCCTTTTTGTGAGATGGCAAGACTTAGCACTTCCAAAATTGATCTGTCACGTTCCATATCACGCACGTTCACTGCTTTTAGAACATCGTTTGAGGTGACCTGGAAGCTGTCAGCAACCTTTTTGATGACTACACGTACTCGTTCAGCATCGTTACCCACATTTGGCAACACGCTGATGGGCAAGGAGAATTCCCTCTTCTCTCCATGAAGTTTCAACTGGACTCTGGCGGAAAAAAGGATGGCAGCACGATCATAGAAAAGCACGCCATCCTTTGAAAATACGTCGGGGTATGATTTGATCAGGTACTTGTAAACAATCACAGATGAGGCTTTGCGCTCTTGTTCGGGAAAACTGAAAATTCTCCTTCAGCGTAGCTATTTGAGAAAAAAATCAAGCGAAATCAAGTCTTAACGTTATTTCTGGACGCTAAAAACCATAAATGGACACGTACTCATCTTTGGTTTGTTTTGTGATCTCCTTCAGATGTTCGCGACCATCTTTGGCTTTGAAAACTACATGCATACGAACGTCATACTTGAAGAAAGGCACATTAGGTTTTAGACCTAGAAATCAACTTTGGTCACATGCCATGGAACGCGAAGTAACGTATAAAGTATTGAAAACGTACTTAGTTTCGTGAGGTTGGTGAGGAATTCTGTCTTGACTCCTCGCTCACCTGGCGCCCTTTTTGCCGGCAACGCAACGGTTCTCACCTAAAAGCACTTCCGAACAATAAAACAGCTACCAAAAAAGCATGTGCTCTTTTGAATAAATAACTGAACAATAGATAACACCTTTCAAAGCAATCTATTAAAAAAAAGGAGCACATGTGGTAATCTCCATCCCTTCATCTTCCACTTTGCAAATCCTCAATTTCGCTTCTCGATGACAACTGCATGGACTAATTCACTCGCGAATTGCCTCTAATGGAAACTTCACACTCTATTCCAACTTGAGTCACAATATTCAAATAATAACAGTCCGGTTGTGGAAGGAAACCCGACAACCGGGTACACCACCTCGCTGAAATGGTCCACGTAATGAAACGGTAGGTCTCTAACGTACTTGTCAAAATCGGGAACTTTCAAAATCGGTCATATTTCCGTATCGTCACGAGAGAAATCGGTCGTAAAAACTATCGCTCACAGGTCAACCCACTTGTGGTGTTGCAACATTAATATTATCCCGGAACGTCTTAACTACTATTTACTGCCTATTGCTATTTCATCGCAGGGTATTATGGGAAATACAACCACAAGAACATTGAAATATGAGCAAAACTCGAAACCTCGGGCTTCGAACCCGCGAATGCCCCTTCCGGGAACTCAGTTTCAGCTTTACTGGGTTCTGTGCCGATTTATGCTTTCCAGATCATTTCCAGCTGATGCATGATTGGCGTCAGCAGCGTTGCGGTAAAAAAAATGGGTGAAAGAAGGCAAAGCAAGGGCCTCGCGAACACCCGAAAGGCATAGTTGGGGGTCGAAGCATACCTGAGGTTCCAAATTCTCTTGATATCTCAGTACTCTTCTAGTTGTATCATGTCAGAATTCGCTTCCCTATCTAACTCTTATTCAATAACCAAAATTTGCTCAATCATCGGATTTCTAGAACTTGAAAAGAATGAAGGTATCGTAATAGAATCCGAAGAGACTCCTGGAAGGGAACGAACCACGTCAACGGACTAACGATGACATCACGATACGTTCATAGTGCCGCAATTTCATCGTTAGGCCTTTTCATCCCTATAGGTCACTTGGCACAACCCTCACCATGGTTTGGATTGCCCCAACTCACCGATAGCTCCGACATGGCGTTTCTTAGCTGGTCCATCGTCAGGCTGATTGATTGCGGAGTTGAATAATTGTCCGAAAACAACGAATTGTTACGATAGTTTGTGTAGAAACGAAAACGACTGCATTTTTCCGAACAATAACTACGGGGGTTACTTTACTCTACGAACACTTCTTAATGAGCTAACAACAGATGTTAACATGTATTCGCCTTCTTGATAGCCTGGAAGTACTGTTATACAGCCTTGTTCAGTGAATAGTGTCTACAGTCTTAGTCAAAAGCTGACGCAGAAACCAAACCATAGTCTGTCGGAAACACTCACCGTCCTCGTTTTCAAAAGCGGGAGACCTATTTGCCGTTCACACAGGTGATAAATGGAACTCACTCCGATGAAAACACACGGATCTGAGATACAGTGCCAACTCACGTGCGACAGCGTGAGCCATATATCCTTCAGATGGTAGGTCGAAATTTAGCCAAAGTCCTCAACTTGTTTTGCGCGGCGGTGGTTTCAATTCCTGCGCAAGGATCGTGACTGGGGTTTCGAAATCTTCAGCGCAGCGGCTTTGGGTCCTGCGCTTGTCCAGTGGAGTACTCTGACAGCTTATAAGCTCTCACCCTAGCTGTTTTTGTTTTGTGCGAAAACAAAGTAGTCTACTCTATTCGAAAAAAACCTCAATCATTGGAAATCAAGAACAGCGGTTAACAACCTGGTGTCAGCTCATCAAGTACCGTTCGTATGGCTAAAGTAACTCGATTTAGATTAAACGCACACTAAAGCCATCGAGAATGACTCAAGACGACGACATAACTTTTAGTAGACCAAGTTCATGAACTCTAGTGAGAATAAATAATGACTAGCGAGAACATAGGAAGAGTAAGCAAACGACAATGGCCGTCACCTCACCAGCCAGCGTGCGGCGGTATGTTGACGCCGTACGCGCGTAGCCTCTCGATCGATGGCAGGTCAAAAGTGCTCAGACTACGGTAGGTGGCGACTGCGGCGCGTCGCCGAGCAAGCTCATTCGGGTCGAAATGGAGCCGGACCACTGCTGAAGTGGTCCCTTTCGCGTGTTTCGATGCAAAGAAACGTCGACCTGGAACGCGTCGTAGTGAGCGAAGGCCAGCGGGCGGTGTCGTGTAGACGCCGCCCTCTTGTAGCATCTCGATCGACGGTAGGTCAAAAGTGCTCAAACTACGGTAGGTGGCGACTGCGGCGCGTCACCGAGCAAGCTCTTCACAGCTCATTCGGGACGAGATGGAGCTGGACCATTACTGAAGCGTTCCCTTGTCGCGTGTTCCGACGTGAAGAGACGTGGATTTGAACGCATCTTAGCGAGCGAAGGACGCAAAAGAGATGTTCGCTTGTTCCTTAGGTTAATGGAAGATCAAAAGTCCCCGGGACAAATCAATGTTGTCCATCAACTTGAAAATCCGCAACTGCACAAACATTCATGATTTTTCGTGATTGTCGTCTTCAATTTCCTGAGATTTACGAACAGAGAATGAGAAGAAGAGGAAGCGGAAAGAATGAGGAGCTGGAGTTCCGACGGGCGATGATTGACCGAAACAGAAATGGAAATAAAACCGAATAACTCGTGTGACGTATCAAAAGCAAGTGATGACGGAAAGTGCATGCGACAGGTTGATCCGAATGGATCGACCACCACAAACTCTCGGGCGGAAAAGGGTTTGCACTCCAAAGCTGAACGCTAAACTCACTTCAATGGGTATTAGATTACGAAATACTGCAGATTTAAGGTTCATTATGACCAAGGGCCTATCAGGATGTTCTCGAATCAAGATATTCCAAAGAAATGAGCGATAGTATGAAAGTAATCAAAGATTTGATGCTCTGCGAGCGACATTGGACAGACGTGAATATGAGGGGCGTATGTAGAGCAATGGTCGGAGGCGCCCTACTACATATGTGGATATGGCGCCCCAGGCCAACCGAACCCTCCATACCTCTGGGGTCTGCAGAGTGGTGGCAGACTTGTCTGAGAGGTTAGCAGCACTGGCTCAATACATCGGTAGGCCACCGCGAGTCGTTGTATGGGCTAGATATGCATTCAATCCTTCAACGTACCTCTAACGATGCTACCAATGGAGTCGAATGCATCGCGTATCCCGTAGGGATTGATCAACGCCTAGAGCCCTAGAGCTTTTTCCTTTATCCTTTTTTTTATGAGCGATAAATGCAGAACAAAGTGATATTTAGGGAAATAAAGGCTTTGGCGAGTTTTGATGAGTGTTACCTTAAAGCGTTTTTTAACAGAAGTTCTCATGAACATTCAATATTGATCGGGTTATCGCATACAACCGACTCCTTATTTTTTATTGTTCGGTGTTTCTACGTAAGATAATATTGCCTGTTATCGACAACGCTATGAATAAGTGTCTTGCAGGTAGAGTCGAATGTCCTCCATAAGATGTTCGTGCTATGTTTGCAGCTGGCATGGAAATTCTCCGTGACTTCTTCGTCTGGCGCGAGAACAACGCTTGACTCCGAACAATTGAACATTGTGGTCGCCCTTCGTGAGTGGAACTACTCCCGGTTTAGATCCACGGTCATCCATGGCACATAAGAAGTCTGACGACCAACGTTCCTCATTGATTCGCAACTACGACTACATTCTCTATGTTTGGGAGCTCGGTCACACATGTAATATCATGGATATTTTCGCAGAATCTGTTTACCAGAGTGAACAGCCAATCCTTCTACCATCATCTTCGGTGTTCATTGTCAATTCTCAACTCCATCAGTGCTGTAGAACTCCTTCTCCGCACACCGTCTTCTCACCGTCGTTTCTCGCACTCATACGCCACTGGCGTTCCTTTGCTGTTCCATAATTACTGCGTTCGCTGTCGTTCCATATTTTAAAAACCGCTATTCTTTATAAGATCCTCGGAATCTTTGTTGGAAACCGTCACATTTTACCAGAATATTACAGTATTTCGCTTGCTTCAATTTCGTAAGTTCTTCGTGCTACCTCGATCCGACGCTCATCACCGTTCAGTTGCGGTCTCGTCTCCGCTACATCCATCACTCTGTTTTTGCGATTTGCTCCAGATAAACTTCTACGACTATTTCATTTAATATCGTCAATTTTTATTTACTGTCTACTAATTTCTAGTGGCAGGGTACTATGTGAAATGTAACCATAATCACAATCTTAACCTTTTTATTTACTACCTGCTCCTTTTCATGGCAAGGTATATTGCGAAACGTAACCTCAACGACGCTGAGATATTTGCAAAACTCCAGACCGCTGGTGTCTGCGATTGGGAACGAACGCGCTATTGTCCTTTCCGGGGAGTAACGCATTCACCACCACACCATGCGGGAGCGCATTCGTCCCCCACCGCAGACACCTGGGGTCCGGAGCTTTGCAAATATTTCAGCATCGTTGAAGTTATAACCATAATGTTGCTGAGATGCTTGTAAAAACTCCGGACCGCTGGTGTCTACGGTGAGGGACCGAACACGCTGTAACCCTTTCCGGGGGCTAACGCGATACTGTGATTTGTACCATAGCTTCAGCTTAACTGGGTTCATACCGATTTATGCTCCCCAGGTCAGTATCGTTGATAGGTGATTGCTGATAGCGCCTGTAAGTCAATAACACGGCTGAGAGACAGGCGAAACGAAGGACTCGCATGGTGTGATGATGAACGCGTTAGCCCCCGTAAAGGGTTCGTTCCCCACCACAGACACCAGCGATCCGGAGTTCTGCAAATACCTCAGCTGCCTTATAATTATATTTAATTTAGTATCTATTAACTATTAATAAAATTTGCCTATTTATCGGAGAACTTATTTACACAGTAAGTCAGAATAGGAAGTGATTAATGTCGTTCTGACCTGCTTGCTGTCACCATTGCTTATCTTCATTTAGTCCGAACGTGTAACGAATTTCAACCTTTGCTCAAGTTATTTCAAGATTTCATTCGAAAATTAAAAGAGATGTGCACAAAAGTCACCGATGGGTCACACTGACATGGATTTCGTAACTTGTCGACCAGCTTTCTATGCGACAACAGACGTACTGTTTGAGATGCTCCAAGAGATTCGTCCCACTGCACCTCTTGAAGGAGTCTTTCTGAGCCTTCCACTGGCTCTTTCTGCACGTTGCAATAATTTCTGGAAAAGCTGTGCCATTTGCACCAATTACGTCGTGTTCCTTTTCTGGATGTTGCGAAATCTTGTGAACTTTCAAATGCGTGCCAGCTATCGTACAGATCACATCCTGGCCCTAGGGATTGTTGGAAGTATTACCTCACTAGAGGGGTTGTTTGATACCAGAAAAAGTAATGAGGCAATAAACCTGGGATTCTCAAACGAGAACGACAAACTTTTGAAGTTCCGTCATGCAATTCCGTCTTTCACATAGTGATATCCAGCGCCTTTGCGATACCAGTTATTTTCTTTGTGGCGACGTTGAGTGCAACTTTATATGAATACCAAGTCGTTGTAAATATTGATCCTTGTAGCTGACACGCGGGTCTTTTTCAGTAACTGTCGTGAACAACTTCGAGTTTGGGTTACAATGGTTTATAGTAATAACAACTGTACAATAACAATATCTGGTATGGAGGTTAGGTGGGTATATACGAGTAAGATTGAAGTGAGAGCAAGCGAGCAACTGAAGAGAGTTAGGTGGATGCTGGAATTAGGACACTGAGGAACAGAAGGACCGGATGAACACTCAACCGAACGCTACGAACACTTCCAGACGAGTCCCCAGGATGATTGAATTCCTCCCGTCGTGGGTGGAGCTTTGTCGGAGGGAACTAAAGACCGTGCCTAGTGAGAAGTTCTAAAGGTTTTTTCTACCAGCTCCATCTGATAGGGCTGCATGTGAAAGGACGCAGCTGCGCGTTCGGAAAGTTCTTTGGGACGGCAGGTGGTGGAGAGTACATTCCGCTGACTGCTGCTGATTCAGTGTCCGAACTGTCGGACAAAGAAGAGCAGTTTGTTGGAGGAAATTGTGGAATCCCTTTCCAGCCACCTGCGAAGTAACTGCGTGAGGTAGAGTGGCTAAGAGGCAATTAAGAGAAGATGCGATTATAGACTTAAAATGGTTACAGTAGAACAAGAAACACACACCAATACAGAAAATAGGAGCAAGGTCACCGGACACAGTATTCATAATGTTTTACATAGAGAACATTCCTATGTTGGTGGTGCATGTTCTCTATATTTCCCCCTCGCAAGAGCACAAAGAGTGGGTTTACGGCGAAGAGTGAACCGTTTGTGTAGCACTTGATAACACGCCTGGAACTTTGCGGAGGAGTGTTTGTATCGCGATGTTGGCTTGCCCTGTAGGGTGGAGACGCCTGTTTGAGTTGCGCTGCTGGTGATTGGCTTGGTGTTCTCGGTTCCCGTTTGTGTTGCTGCACGGAGAAATGCTTTGATTGGTGTTTGTGTGCTGGCGTCCTTCTGTGGTGCTCGTGGAGTTTGAGTAGCCTTGTCCATTTTGTTTGACATCTGGAATTGCTTAATAACGTTATGATGCAGTTAATTGTAATGAAACCTGTGACGTGGTATCGATGCTGGACTGCTCCTTGTGGTGGTGATAGGTGGTGCGGCATTGCGTGTTAATATACTAGGTCGACGTATTGATGTTATTGCTGATTGCCAGGGGAGTGTTGTATGGCGGAGATATAGTAGTGAATGGTACGGTAAAATAGCAGAGCACGTTGAATAGAAATTTAGAACATGCCATATATTGAGCGGTTTACAGTAGTTTGGGGTGCGTGGGAGTTAACCTTCTACAGGGAATTAGGCGGATAAGGCAAATTAGTTTGCCGATGTTTCGTAGAAGTAGCTTGATTGCTGTCAGCATACATACTCCGACTTGGATTACGCAAGTAGGTAGGCATGCATAAGTGAGCACGAATATTATAATTAGAAGAATAGAGACAGCGATAAGAGTTTTATAATAATTCATGAATATTTCGGCTATGTGCCCGAAGTCTGGCCATTGGAGTTCGAAATCGGCGTTTGGGTGTCCTTTCAGCCACGTATCAATCATGCTATTAGCGACGCTCGTGAATTTTAGTAAACCTCTTATAGCGAAAATAGTAGGTGTGGATCCGCATGTGACCGTACATTTTTCGTCGATTCTGGAGTGACTAAAGCTGAATTAAAGTATTGATCGTTGGCCATCGTTGTCGCACGGTATTGAGAAGGTCGCCGTAGGACGTTCTATTTCTGCTTGGATAGGCTTAGATGATTTGCATTGCACCTGCGCTTTTGCTCCTTTGCGGCATCGATAACATCCCTGTAGTACGGTATCGTCTACAGCACATATATCTTTATCTACTGTGATGTTGGTTTCGAGTTTATTCTGAATGTTGAGGATCAATTCTGCTGTTGTCATACTGGGGACTTTTGCAGTGATTTCTCCTTCTTTGTTTTGTTGGAACGATATCGAAGGGAGGATTATGGGCAGCCTGTTTTGCACGTTGTTGAACCATGATGCGATTTTTTACATCTTCACATCTGCAGTTAGCCTGCGTTTCCGCTGGATAGCAGATGCAGTCGCCTTCCATCAAGCAGTTAAGGTTTTCAGCCGCTGCTTGGTTCGCACATCTAAGAGGTGGCGTTATGTGAAAATTCCAGATTGCTGTTCGCTTTCTGTCGGATATAAATGGTGTGTTGAGTTCTGGAATAGGTGGCAGTGTTATGGAGCTAAGTGTAGGCGTGAAGAACTGGTGTTTGAATGGAATGTTCGGTTGTAGCTGCGTAACGTAGGACTGCTTTGTTCGCTGGATAGCGTTGAAGTATGTGATTTCCACTTAGGCAGATTCTTTCCAGCGATTGCAATGGAAGATTTCGTAGATTGTTGAAGACGTTGGGGATAAGTAAATGCGGTAGAATAGGCATCCAGAACTCCAATAAAAACAGTCACAACCTGGACCTCCCTCAAGATTCAACGCAGGCTGTTATTCCTGGGTATTTACTTCCTATTGCCAGTTCTGTATGAGGCTTGTAGCGTTTATTCCTGCGCACTTCTCCCCTTAACATGATCCTGTATGTGGACATCGTTTGCTGTCGATGACGTGATGCGCCATATCTCGAGTGAATAAGTCCGTTTGGGGTTCGCAAGTTAGAGTTAATGACTTCCAGTCGATTCTTATTTCATGTAGTGATGTTTTGTTGTGAAGTAGTTTAAAGCAGGCCTCTCTTGTGAAAGCGTTAATTTTTAAGCATTCGAAGATTTGGACGTCGCAAAATTGGCCTCTTCGTTCTTGCCTGCAAAGTGTGGTTATATAGGAGAATAGATTTACATGCTGAGAACCGTTACATGTGAGCGTAAGTGACATTGCGATCATTATCAATTCGCTGAGTTTGATGTAGTGATGCATGGAGCGAGGTCTTCTGATTTTCCGATTCAAACTGGTGATTGCCGATCGTATTGCATACCAAAGAAAGCGGAATATTACTCGTATTGGTTTTCCGAGGGTGAGTGGTACGTAAAAGAGTACGTAGCAGCCGGTAAAAAATGCAATAAATGGCAATTGCTGATGCCAGTATTGCACCTGTTGGCCAGCATTCGGGATTGAAAAATTAGCTCCACACATAGTACACAGTTCAGGTGTTCGCAGAATAGTGACGGTGGGCATGTTACTTCAATAATGTCGCCTGATTGATTATCAGCGAGTTTCCATTGAATTTTGTGTTCGTGAAGAATTGTATGCGGTGGAAGACTAACTATCTCGTTGGATTCTGGTGTTTCTAACGTTTTACAGTAACCGTCTGCACATGGCTGGTAAGGGGGTGTTGCCAGGTGAAGTGAGTTGTGTTCCTCCTTTGATGTACTTTATATGGCGGAAGTTGGTATGCCGGTTCGAATTTGCTGCTGAGCCTTGTCCCAGAAGGGCTAATAGGGATAGAATGTTAAGGATCAGCGAAACATTTGGAGATGCTGCTAATGAGGGATTGAGAAGTTTGTTGTAATCGATTCACTGTTGGCGTCGTAAATTGTATGTACCCGTCCACTTTCTGAGAGTTGTTTCTGTGACTGCTGTTGTGTTGTTTCCTTCCATTGGTAATTCGTGTTGTTTAGTTGGTTGTGACGCTCTTGTCTCGAGTTACTGATCGCTTTGAGTTGGTTGTAATGAAGGTCCATCTAATTCCAATGGAGTTAAAAGATTGAGTGGTCGGCGAATTAGACGGTGTGATGGTAGTAGAATAACGGCTTTCCCTGCGATACCTTGTGAGTTATTGACGAGCTCCTTAATTTTTCCCATCTTCCACGAATATCAGGGGTTGCGCCGCATCGTCGATTAATACTAGATTATCCTCTTTAGGAGTGTATTTCGAGCTTCTTTGTGAGGAATTACTCTGATGCTTTTTCCCGGAGTGATGTTAAGTAGTGAGATTTCCAATCTGTCCAAAATTTTTTCTGCCAATCTGTACGATGAATTTAATTTATTGACCCTTGCCTTTATTTTTATTTTAATTTTATTTAAAGCCTTGATGACTTGTTCTTTTGTTCGTAGTGCGACTTTCTTCTCTGATGGAAGATTGGAGGGGTCGCATGTTTCGTTGGCCATCTCATCTAGTGGAGAAAGAATTTCGAAGTCTTTTTTCAAGGAAGTCGATAGGTCGAAGCGTTTCTTCTCGTGCTGAATATGATTCTACGTATAACAGTGGCCTCGTATTAAGGATTGATTCGATTTCTGTTATTACCGTTGTTCGTTGGTTGAGAGCTTTGCGGTTCCAAGAGTTTTGTACAAGGAGTATTTTAGTGATTTGATGAGTCTTCCTTAGAAGCCCCCTTGCCATGGGGCGAATGGAGTAATATATTTCCGCTGTATTTCATGGTTCGCTACTGGACGTTTTACTTCTGGATCATTTTGTATGGATTTGAGGCTTTCATTGAGAATAGTTTCCGCTAGTACAAATGTTGGAGCATTGTCAGTTGTACTTGATGCGGGCGTTTCTCGTCTGGCGAAAAATCGGCGTAGGAACATGAGGAATGAGGTAGTTGTGAGGTTGGAGACGATGTCGAGATGTATTAGTCTCGTCGCCATGCACGTTATTATTGCTCCATAGCATTTGCATTCAACAGAATCTGATTGAATAGTTGTTATTGGACCAAAATAGTCAAGACCAATGTGCTTGAAGGGTCATGATTTGTGAACTCTTTGCTTGGGTAAGTCGCTTTTTTTCTGGATATTTGTATGGTAGGTTGTTGAAGCGTTGACATGGTACGCATCTTCTGAGGATTCGTGTTACTTGTGCACGTAGTTTGGGGATCCAGAATTGTTCTCGTACTATTGACATTGTGTGGCTAACGCCTGGGTGTCCTTTTTTGTGACAATCCTCTATAATAGCTTATGCAAGCCAAGAATTCTGAAACATTAGCAAAGGGTTTTTGCTTCTTTGCTTAAATCGCTAATTCCCTAGTCGTCCATAACATCAGAGCAAACCTTCCTTGTCCGGTTTGACGTTGAAATGCCTCATAGACTGGAGTATGGAGGTGGTTACTGTCGATAGCTGATGTTGTCTGACCAGCACTTTTCCAGCTATAGTAATCTCTTCGCCAGAGATGTTGGGATCCAGGTTGACGTCCATTACACTTAGAAGTGTGGAAGGTGTAGCTGCTAGTGGAAAATAGGCCTTCGAGTCAGTACTCGGCACCGAATATTCACTAGCGTTTAGCAGAATGCTCGACTTCGTGAGAAGACGCCACGCGGGACTTTTCGTAGTTGTCACAGAGCAATATCTCAAACTTGGGTAATTAAACCTTTAATACACAAATACAACATTAATAACATAATAGTAACGATGGAGAAGTAATGGTAGAGGAATGACGTGAGTTAACGCTATGAGGTACTAAGACTAGTAGTGAAGTGAGGCTAACAACGAGATAATGGCATTCGGATATTACTATACCATTAATAAGTAATTAACACAATTACATTAACAGTAATAATGAATAATTACCAAGAAGTAACCATTGGTTAGCCGTGAGCGATGCCGCGTCGCGTCTTTCCGCGGCTGACGCGGCGGCTGAGGCAGACAGTATGCTGAGGGCGGAGGACGGAGACTGTATGCTGAGGCGGAGAGAGATACAGACGGGCCGTATTTCCGGCTGAGCTAAGATTTCAACATTATAGCGATGAGATGCATTTTAGTGGATCAATGAGGACAGTAAGTGATGAGTCATCTACGGAACACAGTCAGGCGGCTGGTCGTGGATAACGCTATGTAAGCAACGTGAAGTTTGAGCATCGATGGGTGCCACCATTGCCTAAGAGTCAAGGGCCGCTATGATAATGGCTGGAAACTGATAAGCCTATAGCGGCTTAACAGAATACACAGCATAAGTTGGCCGCTCAGCGGCCTTGTACGCATGGCGTACCGTGTGGGAGGAATGGTACATGCCACCGATGGCGTTGCAGACAGAACGCATTTTAGTATAGCCGCCGCTACTGACAACGCACCGCAGATCAACTGATAAACAATGAACAGTGACACTAGGATGAGGATCAGGATGACGATGACGATACAATGAGCTGGTGGGAAACGTGACGTAGTGACGATGATGCGAAGTTAGCGTACAATTCGCAACTGTCATTCAATAATTATGATATGATGAGTCCAATGTACAGTAATGACTATGTGCAGTATGACTTAACAACTGCGATAATCTACATTGGTGACACACGAGATCAATACGGTACGGATCTAGAATGCGAACGAGCCCCTGACAGGCGCGAACCAGGATAACACTTCACGAAGCTATTTATATGCTTCCGGAGAAGGCGGTATTTGGCATAGGTCCAGCATCATTACCGAAAACATCCGTCGGCTACCTCTCCATATCCTCTCAAAATCCTATGGTCAGCTGGCAGACAACTGCTGTCGCCAGCATCCTCATTCTCATCTTGTTATTGTACGCACGATAACTTTTGGACAGTAATAACAAACAACAAGTTCAGATTCTAAGAATAGATTTGCATAACAATACTGTTTACAGCGATCAAAGTTCCTTAGGATGGGACCAAGATATTTACGTTCTACGACATTTGCTAGGTAACTTGAGAAAAACGGATAAGACACTTATTTCCGAAACATACAGTCATACAAAGATAGAAATAGATATAGAAGAAAAATAGAAACTATTCTGGGAATAGCTGCTATAGAAGGTTTGATGCGGTGTTGTCTACGAATATTCACCTTGGCAACTGAGATTTGAATAAAGCGTATAATTACTGCCACGATTCTCTTAACATTTGTCAGAGAGTACTTTCGCAATGAGGTGAAGATATCGATTTCGTTCTCTTTGTCTGAGTGATTGTGTTTTACGAGAAACAGTTGCTGTTCTTCGTGGGGAAATTCCTGGAATATGGTGCATATTGGATTGTTCTGTTCTGGACGCTTTTCTAAGGTGCCTTCGTTATGTTTGAAAGTGTTGCAAATGATTTCCCAGTTGTCTGGAGTTTCTTGGAGAAAGGGTGGTCCGACCCACCAGAAGTGGTCGGGCAATTCCTTCTGGCTAAGACCACGAGTAGAACAGTCCGCTGCGTTATAACGTGATAGGACGTGACCGAAAAAGCATGCGATAACCGTTCCTTTGTATGTGGTCGACGATCCTCTCGATTTCCAGTAGTCTGTTCAATATTCTGAGTCCAATGTTCTTTAGTTGTCTGCGCTTTATCCAGCTAAGTACGATCTCCTAGTCAGAGAGGATGGGAATTTCTTGAATTTCTAAGATCCTTTGAAGTTGAGTCAGCACGGCGTTGGTTAATCGCAGAGCTAAAGTTACCACATCTAGCTCCATTTCTGGTACGGTTGGTGTAGATTTTAGCGAAGGCAGTTTGCTTTTTGCCATGAGAAGATTACTTGAATTTTCGGACTGTGGATAAATGCAGGTGGCTATAGCTTCAACGCTGGCGTCGGCGAAGGTTACTAGAATGTATTTTATATTTTTTTGTTGCAAGACAACGTGGTAGAAATTTCGTGAGACCTTGTATTTCCGTGCATATGGCTATCCATTCGTCTTTGCGAGAATCTGGTAGGATATGGTCCCAATTGTATTTGTCTTTCCATAGGCTGCGTAGGAATACCTTTGCTGTATGAAGTAAAGGTGTTAAAAGGCCCATGGGGTCGTATACCAATGCTAATGTGCTAGCCATCGTTCGCTTGGTGATAGGTTGGTTTGTTCTTGTTGTGCATGTTATCTGCAGACAGTCGGAGTTAATGTGTCAAAGTATTCCCGGTACTTTCGGGTAATTTGGTATCTGCTTTATCCCTCAGGGGGGTATTTTCGCCATTAGGTCCATATTATTGGAAGCGAATTCACGAATATTCATGTTGAGGTCATTGAATATTTGTTTTGTACGTAGGTAGCTTTGAAATGCTTCTTCGAGGTCATCGGCGGTTACTATAAGATTGTCCACGTATAAGTTGTCCTTAACTTGTGTTATTAATTCTGGTTCTTCTTTATATTGATCAAGATGAAAATGTGTTGTTCCGGCCAAAAGAAATGGTGATGTGTTTGATCCGAAAATTACTCTGGTGAATCGTAAGGTTTTAATGTTGTTCGGAAGTGGTGGTAAACTGTGACCATGTAGCCAAAGGCATCGTGTGGCATCGCGATCGTCCTCATGGAGTCGGACTTGCAGAAAGGCATTTTCAACGTCTGATGTAATTGCAATTCGTCCGATTCTAAAGCGAAGGAGGATTCCGAACAATTGTGAGAGGATCACTGGTCCTCTGTGTAAGACGTCGTTGAGTGGTGGGCATCCCTTGTAGTGTGCTGATGCGTCATAAACTATTGTGATCTTAGTGGTGTTTTTTATTGGAAGTTAAGACTGCTTGGTGAGGAATGTAATGAACTCGGGAGCTTTGTGGGGTTTCCTGTTCGTTGATTTCCTCTAGGATGTGTTGGCGGAGTTGTTCTTCGAATATGCCATTGTACCTAGCGAGCAAATCTTTGTTGTTTTGTAGGGATTTCCAAACACTCACGAGTCTATTGAGTGCAATTGCTCTATTATCAGGTAGTGATAGTTGTACGTCTTTCCAAGGTAGACGAGCGTAATATCCGTCTGACCTTTTTCAATGGTTTTGTTAAAGGTTTGCCATACTTGCTGATCTGTCAGTGATTTTTCCACTTCTGCCGAGTTCGTGAATTCTTCCGTTCCGGCAGATTCGAGGGTCCAAAATTGTTCCCATTTGAGTGCTTCGTCTTCATTCGTTTCTGAATCTTCAATAAGGCAGGTGTGGATATGACATTTCAATGTCCGATGCTGATTGCACTTATTCATTTCCTCTTCGTCGACTTGCATGTGTAGTGCCCAGTATTGGTCCCATCTGTCTAGTTCATCTTTGAAATCCTGAACGGCCAATATGTTTTCTTCTTCGCTTTGTTATACTTGTAACAACACGTTATCGCCTTCTTTTTTGTAGCGGATGAGGACCTTTGAGTTGTCCTGTACGTAATTGACCTAGGCGCGTTGGAATAAGATGTAGCCCAGATGGTAGCTTAGTGTGTGCTCTATCGTATTTCATAAGGGTCCACAGTTGGTCGCATCCAAGTAGAATGGAAGGTTTGATCATGGGCCTGGTTTTATTTGTCTCAATTTGGAGGTTGTTTTTTTGCAATGAAGTCTATGTCTTCTGGACAGTTCGGTGGTGGTTTGAACGGCTTCGTTATCGCGTTATCTGTGGACAAGAATAATGATATTTGATGGCCGTCGGCGTCCCATACCTATAATGGGACCTTTCGTGAGACGCGTTCTTGCACGTTGTTTGAGCCGAATGTGTTTAGCCGTAGTTTAATTTCTTCTATCGTCGGTAGGTAGAGCTTTTTGTGCAAGTTTCTCGTCGATAAAGGATAACTCGGCTCCCGTGTCCAGTAATACGGTAACTTTCTCTAATTGTTTTGTGGTTGGATTCATTATAGTAAATTCCCCTGTGGGTAGGAAAGTTGACTGCAGTTTTGTGCTGGATTTCGTCGAGATTTTGTCTTGGAGTGGTGTCTCTTGTCCGACGTGGTTTATTTTGGGCGTAGGAGTGGGCTTTTTATGCTGTTTTTCTTTGTGTTTACTGACGTTGGCCTCGATTTTGGCGTTCGTGTTCTTTGCGGGTGTCAGGGATGTATTCTCGTTTGGTGTTGAGAAGAAACAGCATGATGTGTGGTGACGTTTCTGGCAGTTACGACATGACGACCCGTTGAATTGAACTGTGCTGTGGAATGGAGAGGCGCAAATATGGCATAGCTTATTATTTTGAAGGTACTGGTATCTTTTTTTTAAGGTGTTTCGTATTTGCTGCAGTAGAAAGGCTTATGGTTGCCATTACAATACATGCGCAAGAGCTTTGTTGTTTGCGACTTCCAATGCTTGACTTTGTTGCCGAAGTTAGCTGTATCTCGAGGTGGTGTTGAGCTGGTCTGGCGACATATCAGTTCCTCTGGTTATAACCTCTTCGAAATATTTTAGCAGCTGCTGCATGGTGAAGGGTTTGTCGGGAGAAGTGAGCTTTTTTTGTGGAGAACTTTACATTGTATCCCGACCGGAAATTTCGAAAGCACTTTTTGATACATGGACTGATTGTCGACATTTTCACCTTTTTGCACTAATTGGCCTATGATTGCTTCTATGTCTTCCAGTAATCTGCGTTGCTCTTGCATGGACGATGAGTGAAGGGAGATTTTGTTCATCTTTCTGAGGAGCTGGCGAATAAGTTCTTCAGAATTACCGTACTTATTGGTTAGAAATTCTATGGCTTTTGTGTAGTTTTGCCTAGTGAATAGGAACTTCTTCATCGATTGAAGAGATTCCCCTTTTAGGGAGTTAAGCAGGTAATTGAATTTTTTGCAGCTCGGAAAGATTTTGTGAATGTACGTTCAAGTTGAAAAGCTCCCAAAAAGTTACCCAGTCCCATACGTCACCGTTGAATGTTGGGATCGGAATTGTGGGTAGCTCCGCATTTTTCGCGACCACAGTGACGGTGGTTTCATCTTTCCCAGTGTTCGTAGTGGAGGGTCTGTGGGATGTGTTGAGAAGCTCAGCGTGAGCCTTGAAGCCATGGATGCGAGCATGAAGGAGGACAAGGTATTCGAACGTGTTGCAAATCGCTTCCTCGGCGGCACTCGAATATTGTGCGAACTCGTCTTCGATATTTGGTAGCGCTGGATGTGTCTTGTCGAATATAGCAGCGAGTTCATCCAGTGCGTGTTGAATCTTTACGGTCATGTTTTCTAGGGCCGCCACACCTTCCTCTAAGTGCTGTAGGTTTGTGTGAATGACGGTGGGCGTTATCTCATCTTGCAGGTTTTGAATACTGATTTCTTCTAACTGTGCATCTTTGAAGCGCGTTAAAACTTTTTGTAATTGGTTAGTGTACCGGGCTAAGTATGCGCTTGTGACTGGCTAATGTTAAGTTGGACATGATTATAAAGTTAACGTACTTGTTTGCAGCTTGCTTGACCTGACGGATCCTTTCAAGCGTCCAATGCACCAAGAACTTGTGGCGGCGTTGAGTCCAACTTTATATGAATGCCATTTCGTTGTAAATATTGGTCCTTGTACCTGCCACGCGGGTCTTTTTCAGTGACTGTCGTGAACAACTTCGAGTTTGGGTTACAATGGTGTATAGTAATAACAACTGTACAATAATAATATCTGGTATGGAGGTTAGGTGGGTACATGCGAGTGAGATTGAAGTGAGAGCAAGCGAGCAATTCAAGAGAGTTAGGTGGATACTGGAATTAGGACACTGAGGAACAGAAGGACCGGATGAACACTCAACCGAACGCTACGAACACTTCCAGACGAGTCCCCGGGATGCTTGAATTCCTCCCGTCGTGGGTGGAGCTTTGTCGAAGGGAACTAAAGACAGTGCCTAGTGAGAAGTTCTAAAGGTTTTTTCTACCAGCTCCATCTGATAGGGCTGCATGTGAAAGGACGCAGCTGCGCGTTCGGAAAGTTCTTTGGGACGGCAGGTGCTGGAGAGTACATTCCGCTGACTGCTGCTGATTCAGTGTCCGAACTGTCGGACAAAGAAGAGCAGTTTGTTGGAGGAAATTGTGGAATCCCTTTCCAGCCACCTGCGAAGTAACTGCGTGAGGTAGAGTGGCTAAGAGGCAATTAAGAGAAGATGCGATTATAGACTTAAAATGGTTACAGTAGAACAAGAAACACACACCAATATAGAAAATAGGAGCAAGGTCACCGGACACAGTATTCATAATGTTTTACATAGAGAATATTCCTATGTTGGTAGTGAATGTTCTCTATAGTCTTCTTCATCTAACCTATTTTATCGGTGTTCGTCGTTTCACGAACTGCGGTTCAAATATTTCCATATTTTCTCGGCCTCTGTCCACCAGTGTTGTGTAGGCCACCTTAAATGGGACGGATCGTGCTCGTTTTCTCCCAGGGTATCAACACAGGCATATTGGCCTCACACTGGTCGGGCTACCACATGCAGTCTTCGACCCTTGTTACCACCAAAGGTCATGTTCTGTAAGGTCAGCAGTAATAGTAGGTCAGTCGTAAATGAACCTAGTATACTGGGATGATGCACGCAACTGTGTCACAACTGAGGTTGACGTGATGAACGTTGCGCAGTGGTTAGTGGCGCACTGCAATACACACTGTAACTTTCTCCGGCTCGATCCTACCCTCCGGACTCATCAACCCTTCCATCTCTCTGGTGTTCGCAAATTCGTGTCAGACTTGTCTGGGTGGATTGCACTACTGACTCGGCATGTAGGTAAGCCAGCGTCATTCATCCTATAAGCCAGGCATGCATTCAGTCACCTTTAGTGGTACTTCATGCAGTCGAGTGCATGGCCCATCCCTCAAAGATAAATCGACAGTGAACGCTTCATGCTTTAGCTTTTTAATGTTTGATAAACAAACCAGCTTATGCACATACACGCCAGGATGGTAGAATAAAAGGATAAAAAAGGATAAAACTCTCGGCGTTGATGTATCCTGAGGGATGCGCCATGCATTCGACTTCATTAAGCATCGTTTAGAGGTGATTGAATGCATATCTGGCCTTTACAACGATTCGCGGTGGCCTACCGATGTGTCAAGCCAGCACTGCTATCCTCCCAGACATGTCTGGTACCAATTTCCCGACCTCGGTGGAATGGAAGGCTTGCTGGGCCATGGGCCCGGGGGTCGATTCCACATGTGTGTTACAGGGCGCCTCCGATCACTGCGCCACTCGCATCCCACATGATAGAATATTCTATCCTTTTTTTTTGCCAAATAATAAGGATTACTGATTGTGTTACAAACGAACAGATCAATAATTCATCCCATTTGGTCTGCGAATCTCACTTATTTTTGCTAATCAAGAGGTAAATTTCACCTCTGGATTATACTCATTTGTTTCCAGCATATATTCTCGTTCTCGTGTTTTCTTTCTGTTATTTACATCTTAAGGACTTCTGAACACTTTGACGAACTTTCAAGACAAGTTTCAATTTTTTACGTGTTTTGCGGATGCGAAACAGTGAAGTGTTTAAATGAAATGCTCATATACTGGAATTATTGTAAAGATAAAAAGAGCACGTGTAGCGCAGTGGTGGTCGGAGGTGCCCAGCAATACACCAGGGATCGATTCCCGGGCCCCCTGGCTCACCAAGCCTTCCGTCCCTCCTGGGTCGGCAGATTGGTACTAAACTTGTCTGGGAGGGTAGCAGCAATAGCTCGATACATCGGTAGGCCACCGCTGGTTCATTTTAAAGGCCAGATATGCGTTCAATCACCTGCAAACGGTGCTTAATGAAGTCGAATACATGGCGCATCCCTAAAGGATTCGAGTGATCAACGCCGAGAGCTTTGTCCTTTTATTTTTCTTGCGGAAGCGTAACAGTAAAGTGTGAAATTTAAGTGTTCAGTTGCTGGAATAATTATAAAAATACTACTCTCTAATAACTCAAAAGATCGGCTTGCTAAACCTCAGGATAAATAATTTATATATCTATATGTGTATATGTTCCTACGATCTGCCTTGCTGAGCAGATGCGAGGTTGGTATAGGTTGTCGTTGTTATTGTTGTTGTTGGTCTTGTGGTTCGACGTGTGACGTTTCGCCGATTTCGCCCTCTTGAGGGCCTGGAGGTATTTTATGTAACAATAGCTTTGTAATTCGGTGAAATATCTATAGTACTCATACTTACTTGCTTGGATACTTGGACGGCCAGTCCTCACTGGTTGTGCGGGCCCCAATATATTCTCCACTTTTCAGAGTTTTGCTGTTTTAGCCATCGTGTTTCTCTGGAGTCCTGAGGTCAACCTGGCCAAAGTCTACCCCAGGTAGTTACCACCACAAGCAATCGTCTCCCTTGTGGATCAGTTGCCACCATGCGACTAGTTTGATACCAAGACGGTAGTGGCTCCTGGTATCGATTTGCTCTTAGCTGGGCTTCCTGATTGAAACGCCGGACTTTTTTCTCAGCTTGGGAGATCCTGCCGAGGTGATGAATCCCGCCGCTGTACATCCATCCTGACACCCAGGAACACCTTTCAGTCACAATGAGGCGGTAGACCTTTGAGAGGACAGTACTAATAATGATCGAACATATAAATGAACGCCACTTTGTTTAAGAATTGCCCACGGTGTTGTTGCTAGTTGGACCACCCGTGACTTGTTGACATGGGATGACGATTGGGACCCATGCAGGTCAGGAAATCATCGTGAAAAAAAGGAGCCCGATCACATTTGTTAGTGAGGCGTTCGTCTTTCCGGTTCATCCTTGGACTATTTGAAATTTATTCAAAACGCCTTAAGAGTCTTGCGCTTTGACGTTTTGATTCCTGCGCTAGAATCCGGATATTCACTTCAAAAGCATAGCCATTGTGCTATTGTGCTCTATCTTCACCTACAGGAGTGCTTTGTCAAATTTTTATTTTACCGTCCAGATATTCTGCTATGCGGGCACAAAGTGGTCTAACCGTTCTCCCAATGTATTCTTCACCGCGTACCTTACATGAGTTCAAGTATATTGCACTTGAACTCATTCAATCCCCCGTTTTCGCCTTTAGGACAGATCACACAGTTTTCTGAGCTGCACAAACGATAGCAGAGGCGATTGAGTACTAGTTGATGACGCAGGCAATTCGGTGGGTGGTCAATAACTGCCACAAAACCGCTTTTCTTAGGCACCTCTTAATGGCGTAATTTATTTCGCTTGGTGTGAAAAGGTGCCTTAAAGGGATCTTAATTAGGTTCAAAACATTATTTTGAAGATCTACGTTTTTGTCTAACCCGACTGGCTTCTGCTTCATAGCCATCGGAAGTGGCTATTTTTCGTACCAAGTTTAGCGATTCCTTCCTTTACCCTTTTTCTGAGCACACATTTTTTAGCCTTTCGGCACAAGTTTTGATGAGTGCTTTTTTTCATGTCGGGAAGGATGAGAGGAGAGGTAATGCACTAGTATATTTTCACTATTTGGCTTACGATGCCATTTTGTTATATACGCACTATCTAAAAGCCTTATTTGAATATTTAAGAATGGAAACCAGCTCTCGGTTGGTTTTTCCCCAAATTGTTCAGATCGATGGGATGTTGTTTCTTTTGGCGGAAGACATCTTCAAGCTTCTTCGGAATGGGGGGTCAGAGTAATAGCGTGCTTTGGACCAAAATTTAGCGCTCCTCTAATTCCTTTCGAGTACTTGTTGAGTTTTTGGAATACTAGGAAAACAGCGCTAAATTTCTTTTTAATAATGTGGCTTTTCTTTGCACTGCCCTGCTTTTTAATCACGCGTTTTGCAGATCTGCGAGGTGTGCGAGGTTAATAATTAGAATGAGTGTTCTGGTTGTGACGGTTTTCTTCATGTCAGTGCGTTGCAAAACTTTATGGATTTTTCTTTCTTTCGAACTTTGTTCTTTAAATAAAATTTTGCACTTTCTTTTTCATATTTGCTTCATTTTTAATGCACAGAGCTGGATATAAATCCTTACGTTCATGTTTTTATTACTGCATTAAGTTTTCTTCAATTATTTTCTTTTTGCAGAACTCCGGACCGCAGATGTCTGCTGTGGGGAATGAACGCGCTATTATGCTTTCCGGGGGCTAGCGCGTTCACCATCACACCACATGGGTCCTTCGTTTCATGGGTCTTTCGGCCAATTCCATCGATCAGTGCCATCAGCAATCACCCGTCAATTGTAGTAGGCAGAAAATAAAAAATAAACACTGTGATTTCAACTACACACTCATCTTAACTGGCTTCAATGCCGCTGGGGGGCTCCCCAGATCAATCCCGTTGACGGGTGGTTGCTGATGAAACTGATCGATAGAACTAACTCAGACAGGCAAAATGAAAGGCCCTCATGGTGTGGTGGTGAACGCGTTAGCCCCCAGAAAGCGTAATAGCGCATTCGTTCACCGCAGACACCTGCGGTCTGGAGTTCTGCAAATATCTCAGCATCTTGTGGTTGTATGACGCATAATACTCTGCCATAAAAATTGTATTAGGCAGAAAATAAAGAGTAAATATGGCATTTTCTTTTTATTTAGTACGACCCATCTTTCACACCTGCTGTGCGGATCCTGCACTTCTCACTTTTTTTCGTTCCATCATCTGCGAAGGTCTTCCAAATTTTACGTGTGGGTTCGGCTGCCACTTGAGCATTTTCCTATCATCTCGAATGCCTTTGACTGGTCGAGTCGATTCTCTCTAAAGTCCAGTGATAGCCGAGCTGGAGCGTTCCGATTTGGACGACATCGAGTGGTTTTTCCCGGACAAGTCCGGCACCAATTTCCGGACCGCGAAGGAATGAGAGGCTTTGTGAGCTTAGAGCGGATTCGAAGCAAGACTGTGCTCGTGGCGCTCTACATCACTGCCAATGTGCTATCCCCTTCTCCATGTGTTTATCTTGAACTAGGGCCAACGTAAAATTTGAAAACAGAAGCAGACTCGAATACTTGTTTTCTACGGTTTAAATGTTGGACTTCAGACGGTGCCAAAAGAACCGCTTACGAAACCAGAGTTGTATCCGACTAGGATAAAGAAGGATAAAGCTCTCGGCGTTGATCAGTCCTTGAGGGATGCGCCATGCATTCGGCTTCATTAAGTATCGTTGAAGGTGATTGAATGCATATCTGGTCTTTACAATGACTCGCGGTGGTCTACCGATGTATCGACCCAGTGCTGCTATCTTCCCTAGACAAGTCTGGTACCAACTTGCCGACCCCAGAGGGATGGAAGGCTTGATGGGCCATGGGTGCGGGGATCGATTCCACGTGTGTGTTGCAGGGTGCCTCCGACCACAGCGCTACACGCGTCGTTATATCGACTAGGTAACCATTAAATAATTCTAGACACAACATCGTCTTAAAAATTGGACAAAATGAAGTATCAAATCCATTCCCGTCTTCGACTCTATCCGCATAACCATTGCCGCAAAAGCTAGAAGAGGTGGGAGCTTCTTTCACAACCACGATGCAGTTATTAAGGTGTTTTCGGAGGGCTCAAAGATTTCGAAGCATAGTTTTTTTCTGTCGTGATAGAATGACGAAGCTGGTATGTGGTTGGCAGAAACATGTACATTGTCAAGGTTTCATTTCTGTTAGCAAAATCTTCTTCATAGCATTCGAGTGCTCTTATAATTGACCGCAGAATCCACTGCTTTCCTGGGAAAATTTGGGTAGTAGGGCAACAAACCTTAGTCCGATCTGCAGAGACAAACCGCTGTTTTGATGAAGAGACTACAGTCTAGTACGGTTATCTCGGGATTGTAGCAAGAACACTAGACGAGTGTTCACCATGCGTATGAGCTAAGAAAACAACAGATTATCAAACTGCGGGCAGGAATCCGAATCCGACTATATTCCTCGATGAGGATTACAAAGTAAAGCAGAGAAACGCACCATACCAAAAAAGTGGAAGGGGGATCCAATTATCTACGCAATATAGTTAGTTAATATAGTTATAAAAACGAGCTAATTTATGTTAATTAGGACATAAAACTGGCTTAATTGGACACTAAAACCGCGTATCTTCACGAATAATGCCACTCCGACAGATTTTTCCCTTGGTTTCTTTCTTTGACGACGCTCATTCACAGAACTGATTTACTTTATTCGTGCTGATGTACGTGCCGACCACCTCTTTGTGGCTGGTAGGTGTTCCTGGGGGTCGGACTGCGATGCTCAGCGGGGATTCATTTCTCCAGCAAGGTCTCCCAAGGTGAGAAGAAGTCTGGCATTTCCACCAGGACGCCCAGCTAAGAGTAAAGCACTACCAGAACCCACCACCGTCCTGGTATCATAGTTGCATGGTAGCAAATCTCCTTCTGATCCACAAAGGCTGCGACTACATAGGTTGGTAACGATCTGGAGAAAGCTTCCAATAGGTTGACCTCCAGATTCCAGGCAACCACAATGGCTAAATCAGCAAAGCTCCAGCCTCAGTGCGGCCCACACTGTGAGCTCCCGTTTATGACGTTAGGCGGTGAGACAACCGGTGAAAGGCGACCAAATCTCGTGTTTCAAAGGACGTCATTGGAAACGGACAAAAGGAGCACCCGCACGAACGACACGCCGTGAAGGATGCTTCTTTCTTTGTGCATTTATAACACCAGAACAATCTCTTCCGACGACGTATCTCTTGCGGCTTCTGGTCGCATCAAATTCCATCTGATCGCCCTGCAAGAAACAATCTATTTCAATGAACAGAATTT
Source organism: Angiostrongylus vasorum (assembly GCA_018806985.1). Lineage (NCBI taxonomy): Eukaryota > Metazoa > Nematoda > Chromadorea > Rhabditida > Metastrongylidae > Angiostrongylus > Angiostrongylus vasorum. The sequence continues at coordinate 475,537 of JADANN010000286.1, forward strand.
CTTCCACAAAACGCGAGCGATCTTTCAACTGACCGCAGAGTTCGCTATTTTCCTGAAAGAATTTCACTTGTAAGAAGCCACTGTTTTTGATGAAGATTTGCGCGGACCACACTCGAGCACGGTTATCTCGGGATTCTAGGAAGAGTAACGCTCGACCAACGTCCAACGTACTAATGAGGTGAGAAGGCAAAAGTTCATACATCTGCAGATGAGAATCCGAATGCGACTACATTCGTCTATGACAGTTGCAAAGCAAAGTAGAATGCTGCACCATTTGGAAACAGTAGAGGGGAAGGAGTCCAATTATCTACGGAATATGGTTAATAACGGGCTAAATTATATTTATTTGGATTTGAAGCAGAAGCTTATTTGGATACCTAGGCTGCTTGAATTCACGAATAATGCGGACTCCAGTATATTTTTCCTTGGCTTCTTTCCCTCGCGATAACCATCCACACACTTCCATTTGCTTCAAGTGTGTAGACGTCCACGAGGTCCATATTGTGATCCATAAGTCGTTTACAACCAACTCATGTTAGCTATAAGCATGCCATTGTCTTTTTATGGGTGATATTTCGCTAGCATACTTACATGACTTTGGAGTGCATTCCACCATTGTTCTCGTCTATTCTCTTTCCTCGTCCATCTATGACCATTTTTTCTTTTTGTGCATAAATGACACTTCTATGTGTCGCTGTCGAAAGTTTTTTTTCCAGTATCTCGAACCTGGGACAACTCTTGTAAGCATGACCTAGGGCTTGACGTCTTTTGGTATCGATTATATTTGAGAAAACGTCATGTCGTTCAGTGCTCGTTGGGTCTGCCTAAAATTTTCAAGTGGCCGAGATTTTAGTTTTTTAAATGTGGCGTGGGAGGATCGTTGATTAAAAAAGGTTGGCACAAGGTTTTGGAGTCGTTAGCTGACTGGTAATTCCTTCGAGAGGTAGGAGCGCAGCTTATACGAGTTTTCTCCCTGTGCCCAATTTCTCTTTCATGCCATCTAACACTCGTTGAATGGCACTGGCGGAAGTGGAGTCTGAATTGTGTAATCAAAGAGCTATCCGTAGAATTTTTTCGGCTTCGTACAGTGTTTGCGTACAGAAGAAGATAGAAAAAGTGCACAATAAATTGGTGTTTTCCCAAATTCGGTGCTCTTCCATACATTTTCTCGCATCACTGGATATCCCTATCCTTTTCATTTACTGCCCACTCTTTTTAATGGCAGGATATGTTGCAAAATATAACTTCTATGGTGCTGAGATATTTGCAAAACTCCGGACCGCATGTGTCTACGGTGGGGAACGAGCGCGCTATTATCCTTTCCGAGGGTAACGCGTTCACCCCCACACCATGCGGGTCCTTCGTTTCGCCTATCTCTCAGCTAGTTCTATCGATCACTGCCATCAGCAATCACTCATCAGCGTGATTTTGAATGCTGAATATTCTTATGCATCATTTCTATCAGTGATGGTTGTCCTGTTAAAGATAATGCCCTCTATATGACCTCTTCGTTCCATTCGAGCAACGCTACAGGGCAATGTTGCGCGCTGATCAAGGGTGAATGGTCAAGTCGTTTGAAGGAATGTGTCGGTTTTCGTGCTTTTCCTTCCTCAAAAGAAATCCGAAAATCGCTCTCCAAAGAACTGATGCTCCAAGTGTACGGGAAGAAATTATGGTGTCTCGTAAACGCATTTTTGAAGTGTGCATGAATTTCATGGCTACTGGATAGAAACAGGAAACTGGTTGAGAGAGAGGCGATAGGGAGGAGCCATATCGTGAAATGGTGAACTTGTTAGCCTCCGGAAAGGGTAAAAGTGTGTTCGTTCCGCACCGCAGACACCTGCGGTCCCGAGTTTTGAAAATATCTCTGCATTATTGTGGTTGTATATCACACGATACCCTGCCATGAAAAATTCTAGTAGGCAGTAAATAAAGAGTTAGCATTGAATCGAAACATTATTTTGAAGAGGTGAGATTTTCTTCTGAATTCCTTAACCGCTATGAATACATGAATATTTAGACAGCACATGAAATTACCTGAGAGAAACCGAAAGAAAACAGGGTTTTCATTTCGGGACGTTCAAATTAACTTACCGCTACACAATCAAATGGTACCGAAAACCAAGCGACAGAAATAGCCTTGTTCAGCACTTCTCCTTTCACCCTCACACACAAAAAGAGCACTCGTGAGAACAGTGTTTCGAACAGCTATCAGTGTGTGCACAGGAAGAGAGTAGAAGGAAGAATCTGTGAAATTGTCGCGGCGAATAGCTGTTTAAAATGGCTAAGAAACGGTAGCACCTAGGGATAGTTTTAAAAGGAATCACCATACCCCCCTCACAAGAAAGGTCAAACGAGAATAAGGTCGCTTTAATCCTGCCCCTCATTTCTAACGAAATAAGTCGGGCTGTAAAAAGTTGCTTAAGAACAGCCAGTACAGAGAATTTAGCTGTGATTGGAATAGCGGAAAATCCTCTGAGACTCCAGATAGCGCGTAACCGTTTATATGAGTGTCTGTGCATGCAAAAGGCAAAATTTTACGTATGCCCCAACGATAGAGACGGTGTTTGCATGAGTTTGGGCACGGCTTATCTGATCCCTTGTAAAGCATGCGGGGACGAGTATGTTGGAAAAACAGGTAGACCACTCTGCATTCGTATAAAAGAACATCTAATCGGTGAAGTTAAAGTTAAACCAAATGCTCCACTAGAAGCGCATAGATCGGGAGACTAACGGTGAAGATTTTGATGCAAAAGCCATTATCCTCGCATATGAGTCAGGAACTTCAGCGCTCAAAACTATCGGAGCATTCTGGACAAATCCTGAAAATCCAAATGTGGACCGCAGGGGAGGAATGCCTCTTTATGAAGGTGATTTCATGCAATATCTTGCGCTGATATTTTAATGTGAGGAGGACATTCTGTTCCATGTGAACTCTGAGCGATTGGTCTCCACGTGAAAAACTCCGTGGAAGACTCATAGATAGCGATGAGTCTGCCAAGAAGCTACATTGCTTCCAATGGAACTGAAACCTAGTTTTCGTGGTTTTCCTATTGGGTTGTGGAGGTATTTTGCTTATTAGACTACAATCGACTTGATCTATCCAAGTGCTGAAGAAGGCGAAATCAGCTGAAACGTTAGCTTTTGTTAACAAACACTATAATAACAACTTGCTGTGTATTGTCAAGCGACAAGGATAAAGGATAAACCGAGGAGTAACAGCGTAAATACCATTACGCCACACGCACCCTATTTTCAGGAGATAACTATTTCAATTGTGTATAAACTAGTCCGTAAACTATTATATTATAGCTATACTCTGTTCCGGCTATAGTTGCTAGTCCAGAAGCAACATGTGTTGGATCAGTGCTATTCGCTTTTTTTTGTGCTCATGTTTTGAGGGAAAACAGGCTATAATCAGCTTCCACGTGTAAGTCGTCACAGAGCCATGACATCTACTGCTTCTTGCTGTGCTCTCTTTTCTTCAACTCGTATTGTTCTTATTCAATTTCATTTCATTCGTATAAGGAAGGCCTTAACATCAGACCTGACAAGATTTTTTTATTTACGCTTATTTTCAATTTGAGGCAAATTTGGAGAAACCTCTGTAAGAACAAGAACCGTCGAAATATCTCCCAAGTTTAGAGCAGTTGCTAAATAATTACTGTGTTATCATGAAAATCGCAAGATTCTTCTCTATGGAGACTAATTCTTTCCCCGGTAAGCATCGTAAAGTTGCTCTACCTCAAGTGTTCCCGATTGATGTTGTTTATCGTTTGGAATGTTTATGTCTCACCGAGTTCTTTGTAGAACTGCGTCATCTATGCAATTGACGGCTCAAGCCTCGGAGGGAATATAGAGACTACTCAGCGTCTTTTAGAGAAATTGTAGCTACATTATCTTTACGCAAGCTTTAAATCGTTCTAGAGTTGTATCCACTACTCTGCCTCTGTTTGGAAACATTGCAATTGTGCTTTCTTTGCACAGGCTTCAAATCGATACAGAAAATCTTCTATATGCTATATGAAGGAATTGCCTAGCACGTGCGACGAGCCATTAACCGTTCGTTGATTGGTTGCTCAATGTATTCTTGGTCCATTCTCACTAACTACGTCTACCATCCGATGAAATTCCTGGCGCTTCTTTTGTAACAATGTCTACTTTCGAACTAACCCCTACAATTTTTTGTGCATATCGATTTCAGACTACTTATTTCAAATTTCAGACTTTCGATTACTGGGCGCGTGTGGCGCAGTGGTTGGAGGCGCTACTGCGACACACACGTGGAATCGATCCTCGCGCCCGTGGCCCACCAAGCCCTCTATCCCTCCGGGGTCGGAAAATTGATACCAGACTTGTCTGGGAGGATATTAGCACTGGCTCTATACTTTGCTAGGCCACCGCGAGTCATTCTAAAAGGCCAGATATGCATTCATTCACCTCCAACGATACTTAATGAAGGCGAATGCATGGCGCATCCCCCTAGGGATTGATCAACGCCGAGAGCTTTATCCTTTTTTCTCCTTTTATCGATTTCAGACCTTTGTAATATTCTAGAATATCCACCCGTTGTTAACGGTTGCCAAGATCCTTATGTATTTACAACTGCAAACGGTCTCGATACATATTACTGTCAGCACGTTACAAGTTCACTGATCACAGAAAGCTCTAGTAAGGTAAGTCTGAGGTCTGACACTCTCGACACATTTCTGAATGGCGAAATCGACATAGACAGAAAAGTCGTGACGCAACCGGTCTATCAGCCGACGTGCTTCCAGTAAATTCCACCTGACGCCTTTCCCTTACTTTCAAGGAAAAAGTGGCGATTCCGATTAAAATTAAGCATTCTGCTTTCTTAGTTGTCATACCTGAAGTGTTAGAGGCGAACCAAAGAAGTAACCTTGGGTTTATGCATAATATTCCTAAATGAATCCATGTGAATAAATTTATGGTAATATTGGAATCTATGGGCGCGGTGTAGCGCAGTGGTTGGGTGCACCACTGCGACACACACGTGGAATCGATCCTCGCGCCCATGGCCCACCAAGCCTTCCATCACTCCGGGGTTAGCAAAGTGGTACCAGACTTGTCTGTGAGGATAGCAGCTGGCTCGATACATCGTTAGGCCACCGCGAGTCATTATAAAGACCAGATACGCATTCAATCACCTCCAGCGATACTTAATGAAGTCGAATGCATGGCGCATCCCTCAGGGGATTGATCAACGCTGAGAGCTTTATCCTTTATCGTTTATTGAAATCTGTTATAAAAAGCTATGTTACGTAGACTTTAACCTTTTTTCTTTTCTTCCAGAGCTTCGGAATTACCGAGAATTGCAATGAAATACTGGGATTAGCAGGGCTCGAACGGTCAAACTATGAGCAGAATTATGACCTCACTCAAAGTTGATCGGTTTCCAAATGATAATCGAATATCCTTGCTCTATAGTAACCGTTTCATTAGTTCTAATAAAGAAAGGGCTTCTAAAAAACGGTTCGTCGGAGTTCCATTAACGATATGAAGTTTATCTTTTTCGTGCAGAGCATATTTATATCTATCCACCTATCTATCTATCTATCCATATCACTCTTCCATTCCTTCAGAAGCTGATGTGAACGCGATCTCAGGACACTTTGATACCTGTTTGGTCACTTCTATTTTAGCCGTACCTTGAAGTCAAGCGTTTTTTTCGTATTTCATTTGTCAAATAAGAAATCACTCAACATTTACGGTCCTGGAGTAAAATGACCCTTTCCGATTTATAATGGGCACTATAATATTCTGCATAAACAAATAGTAATCGAACTAAGTAAGTCTAAAAGCTATCGTTGTCGAGAAACGGCGATTCCGTTAGTATTAACTGCCGCGTTGTGAGTTGTTTTAGTCCTTACGCCCCCGCTAACTATCATCGCTTGAGCGAATCATTAGTGCAAATCGAATGCGCACGGAAATGAGTATGCATAAGTATCTCCAGAGTTACTATAGCTGGACAACTACTTTTTTATGCTTTGTATCTCTTGCCAAAAATGATGAAAATAAAGCTCATTATTCTGCTCACTTCGAATGAAGAGCTGGTAGGAAACGGAAAGTGTGTATCACCTGTATCACCTGTAGTCCGTTGATCGTCGAGTCACTCGAGCGGCTGCCAGTAAATCTTCCATTTTTCCCTGTCGCGTGCAAGAGTAGCAAGTGGATTCTGCTCGCTCTAGGGACTCGTCGAGCATCATATCTTTCTTCTAGGCTTTTTTGTGAAGAACTCTGATCACCGGGTCGGTGGTCTACCTGCAATGCGTTTGACATCCCGAGGAATCCAGTCAAGCCAAGAATCAAAATGCTAAACACAGTAAAAGGAAGTGTTTAACGTCTGATAAAACCTCGAAGCCATTCAAATATTTCTGAGTGCAATGTACCGCACTAGCATCTGAATCTTCCGTTGAGGCGATGTGTAGGCCAAGATGACTAACTACGATGTCATCGTGACGCAAAGACATCGCAGTTTAAGCGCCGTTCAGGATGGAGGAAGAGGGCTTTCCTTGAACATGTAATATTGGAGGATTGGGCGATGTTGCAATCTTCGTCAGCACAATCTTCTCCATGAACACCGAACCCCTTGAGCAACAGATAACCTGCAGAGAAGATGAAGATATGTGGTGGAGATCACAGCTCAACTTCAGTCTCTGACAAAAGTGAAATTGTGTAGTGGCGTATAGCACTGGTCGAGGTTCTGAAGAAAATGCTCATTCATCATAGTCAACCTTGGTTAAATCATTACTAACATGGGCCTATGGTGAAGAACAGGTTCGAAAGTCTTTATTTCGGTTTTCTGCGTGGACGTGTGCCAGTGGATTATAACGAAATTGGCAAACATGGTGAAATTCCATGCATCATTATCCATCGAATGTTTTGCTTAATCGATCTGTTCCTTATTCCAACCTAATCGGACGTTTGGCTTTTTCGCGAAAAGTAGTGAAATCTGAAAAGTTAGGGAAATGCACTCAGGAAGCAATCATAAGTTTTAACTTCCAACCTCTCTGTCCCTTTCCTACTTAGTACGTCTGGCTTCCAGAGTTTTGTGAGGAATCCTTAAAAGAACACATTCAGAAGCAGAAAACAGTGTTGGCCGAAGCTGAAACACATTAGGAAGAGCAAGCGCAACACTCGTTGGGTCAAGTCAATGGCAATGAAATGGAACGCTGCGCTTTAAGCAGAGATTTCAAAAGTCAAGTTCCTCAAACATGTGATGTTTCTCAACGACAACCAGAGCATATGAGCTTCTTGTGACCTTATTCTACGGTATGAAAATGACCATTCTATAAGTCGTGAAGCGTTTTTTATTCTGGACGATGCTCAAAATCCTGTATGCCTCTTTAAAACGAAGACCTGCTTTGAAATCCTTACTTTAGTTGAGAATGACCGGCAACAAACAACTCAAGAGCCCACAGAAGTGCTTGCTCTTGAGCATGCAATCGTTATGAAGCGATTACGACTACTCGGTATTGTTACAAAGGACGATTATACCACAGCGCTAAGATCTGACTAAGTGTTTTGCTAGAAGCTTGTTCGCCAGACCTTTTACCGCCTGTGTTTGATGTACTCACAACTTCGCAGAACGGTTTAGGTGATAATGAATTATAATTTTTCATGATCTTGGAAGGTTCTATTTACTACTATGAATCGCCATAGTTGAGTTTTCTGGCTTGGACATAAATAAAAGCACGCAAAACAAACACATGCAAATATCTTTGAATAAGTGTATTTTGAAACAAAGTTTCTTGTTCTACTTTTTCAACTTTCTTTCTCAGCATGCCCCCATTTCAGTGATGTCAAGCTTGTGCTAGTGCAACTATTTATAGCAACAAAGTGGCTAGCCCATCAACGAAAGAGCATGCCCAATCACTAAAACACAGTCGTCACCAATCCATGCTTAGCTCTGATATGTACTTAAGGTCCAGAAATGAAACCGACTGAAAAGTCGGGGCGCTTGTTACTCGTGGTAAGGAAGATCGTGATGTCGGCTTTGTGGCGCGATTATCTGCTTCCAGTTATGTCGACACCGAAGCCTGCCATCTACCCTGGGCATCTGCTTCTAACCTACATGTCTTAAGTTATTCATCTATTAACCACCAAAACTTCGAACTTACGTATTCAAATCTAGCGACTGTGACAATTCATGGCTGTGTAAAAAAATATGATTATCATAAAGCTTTTATGTAAATACATTGTGGAGATCCGAAAACAATAACAGGAAGAGATTTTGAGAATGTAAAGAGAATTGACTAGTTATCATAGAAGATGAAAACTAGGTAGAATGCCATCTCTATGATAGGTTCTCTTCTGCAAAAACCTACTGCGTCGAATTTGTCACACTTATACAATGTTAGACGCACAAATTTTTCTATAGTACTTGCTTACTTGGATAGTTGGATGGCCCGTCCCCAATGATTGTGCAGGCCTCAGCACAATCTCCATTTTGCCGGAGTTTTGCCGGTTTAGCCACTGTGGTTTCCTGGAGTCCTGAGGTCAAACTACCTAAAGTCTGCCCAGGTCGTCACCACCACAGGCAGTCGCTGCGCTTATGGATCAGAGTGAGATTTGCCACCATGCGAGTAGTTTGATAAAAAGGCGGTGGTGGATCCTAGCATTGGCTTGCTATAATGTTCTATCAGTAATGGAAAAGAGATGGCAGGGTTACTTGTTTGCAAAAGTGTACAATAAGAGAGCTTCCGTAGTCTTCCTTCTGTCTTCCGTTCCGCTTTTTGCTGAATATCTTTTTTGCCTTGGCACTCATTTTAGAAATTGATTGAAGTTGCTTGCAAAAGATTTGCAGCAAAAGTTTTTGACGCCGTGAATTTCTCAAGTGTGAACTCTGAATCCGTTATACTTGAATTCATCAGCTAGAGAGTTTCCTATGAGTGATAGTTGATTCCGAGAGCTGTGGGCTTTAGAGAGGGGAACGGTCTAACAGGCACAATTGCGCTCGTTGTCAAGGACCACATAACAATTTGAGAGACACGTAAATTGCCTTCTCATGCACGGCAATAAATATGGAGTAACAAAAACCACATGATGTTTCAACCGGATTATTAAAACGATTGGGCCGTAATGAAAGATGTGTGAGCCAGTATGAAGCCGCTTCAGAGAGAACTTTTCAAACCTGTTCGACGTCGTAGATAATATGGGGCAGGGGGTTAAGATCCTACTTACTTGGATAACTGGACGACCCGATTTCACTGGTTGTGCGGGTTCCAGCATAATTTCCAATGTTTTAGATTTTGTTGGTTTAGCTGTTGTGATTTCCTGGAGTCCCGAGGTCCGCAGGCCATAATCTACTCTAGGTCGTCACCACCATAGGCAGTCGCCATTGTGGATTAGAGGGAGATTTGCCACCATGCGACTATTTGATACACAACGGTTGTGGATCTTGGTATCAGTTTACTCTTAGCTCGGTTTACTAATGTAAGCGCTGCACTCCTTCTCAGCTTGGTTGGCCCTGCTGGTTGGATGAAACCCTCCGCAGTATATCGTACCCCGATACGCACCTCTCAGCCATAATCGAGCGGTAAACCGTTCTGTGGCGGTTCAGATGACGGGTTTTAAAAAAGAAATATCTGGTCTACATGTGCCTGAGAGGAATTAGATCGCACCATAAAGCAAGAAAACCAGATAAACCAAAATGATTAGCTATATGGGGTTGAAGAGAAACGAACGGAAATTGGTCTAAAGAAACTGCAGATGTTCGGTGTGTATCCGAACGCACATTCAGCAGTTTCGCGGGCTGGATACAACTGCACTTTTTTGTGAAGTTGATCATCACCTTGAATACCTTATGCATCTGACGTTCTGTTTCATAAAATTCAGTAAAAAGTATTATTCGTCTCATATAGAATTAATGAAGGCTCCGAAAAAATCTGAATATGAATTGTGTCTCCATTTGCAGACCATAAATTCCCAAGAATTCCATCGCTTGTCAAATATACCCTTTTTGGACGTGGGCCTTTCACAATCAGTTCCGCTCTATCCAACTGGCTCACAATGGGTAATTCAATACTTGACACTCTTTAGCTGAAAAGTTTCGAACTCTGAAGAACTTTAACAGGGCTCCCAAATAACGCCTAATTTTCCATAACTTTTTTCATTATTCAGTTCAATTCAGCTTGCATCTTTCCTATCAACAAACTGAGCTCTTCACAATTAAAATAAAAGGATAAAGCTCCCGGCGTTAATCTGTGCTTGAGTGATGCGTCATCCATTCGACTTCATTAAGCATCGTTTGGAGATGATTGAAAGCATATCTGGCCTTTACAATGACTCGCGGTAGCCTACCGATGTATCCAGCCAGTGTTTGCTATCCTCCCAGACAAGTCTGGTACCAATTTGCTGACGCCGGAGGCATGCAAGGCTTGGTGGGCCATGGGCACGGGGATCGATTCCACGTGTGTGTTGCAAGGCGCCTCCGACCATTGCGCCACACGCGCCCCATCTTTCACAATCATCAAATCGAAATGCTTTTGAAATATGCAACTAAATTAAATTTGGATCAATTTTAGTTTATTCGGTGGTTTTTTCCTTTCATTTACCTTTTATTTTTTGGCGCTCGGTTTGCGTTCGTTGAAGTAACAAAGCAAAATTAGTGCAGCACTTTTTTCGGTGTGTTAAATCCTGAACAAATGTCAAAATATCAGGCTGACAAAGACCCTGCCCAAGGTCAGTTCAGTCAACCATATCCATTTCCCAACTACAAAGTGAGTACGGCCTTAGCCGCCACTCTTTTCAATTCCGCCTTGGAAAGCCCCTGCTAAATCTAACTCTTGATTCTCTTGTCTCAGCCGTTGTTTTCTTATCTCTCTACTTCCAGTTCCATCTACAAACGACATTTTGAAAAGCTGAGCTATCTCGAGATTACCGGTACTTCCTGCAAAGTAAATATCATCGTTTTCTTCACAAATTATGCCGAATTCTATGTAACATCAAGGGTAGTGCAAATGATACAATATTTTCTCTCGAAAAGTGAACATTGCCACGTATCCTTTTTTTGAATAATTTGTGGAGCAAGAACTACTTCACTGTCCAAGAGCTCGGAAAGTGATTTAATTGTAATTTGCACTACAGTTTCGGCTTAACTGAGTTTAATGCCGAGTTGTGTTCCTCAGATCAATCCCGTTGACGGGTGATTGCTGATAAAAAGGATAAAAAAGGATAAAGCTCTCGGCGTTGATCAATCCCTGAGGGACGCACCATGCATTCGACTTCATTAAGTATCGTTGGAGGTGACTGAATGCAAATCTGTCCTTTACAATGACCCACGGTGGGCTACCGATGCATCGAGCGCTGCTATCCTCCCAGAGAAGTCTGGTACCAATTTGTCAACCTCGTAGGGATGGAAGGCTTTGGTGGGCGCCATGCGCGCCGGGATCGATTCCACGTGTGTGTCGTAGTGGCGCCTCCAACCAACGCAAAAGGTGTTTTCAAGCTGTAGCAGAAGTAATTATTTTCGGTGGTCATGGAAAATCTCAAATGAGGTAGACAGTGGTTCGTTAGATGTATGACTGTGCACAGGTAGGGTTTCATAGTGGTGGGTGATACTGCTAAGACTATCACACGCTGTCTACCTAACCGGCCTCCAGTGAAAAGCGTCAGTAAACTCAAAAATCCACAACTCCATTTGAGGCCGTAAGCGGCGGTCAATACGAGGAAAGCAAACGCAGACAAATACCCGATTATACACTTCGTTCCGAGTGTGAGTTAATCAATGATTTCAATTACATCGGTCAGATAGGGAATGCAACACACATTGCTATCCTGAGCTTTTCGCTTTTTTCCATTAGACACTCCTTATTTTCCACGACATCTCTTATAACTGCTTTGAAGCCTGCGTTTTTATGAGGAACCATTGTCTTTGTGGATTGGAGTGATGTTTGGAACCTACGGCTTGGTTTCTCCTTTAGCCAGTGATTACTAGAACAGAATTTTTCCTAATCGAGCTTTTTTTCAGTGAATAACTTTTTTTGTATTATGTAGTCCAGGGTGCGTCTGGCGCAGTGGTCGGAGGCACCCCTACAACACACACGTGGAATCGATCCCCGCGCATACGGCCCACCAAGCCTTCCATCCCGCTTGGGTCTGCATAATTGGTACCAGACTTGTCTGGGAGGATAGCAGCACTAGCTGTATACATCGGTAGGTCACCGCGAGTAATTGTAACGGCCAGATATGCATTCAATCATCTCCAACAATGCTTGGTGAAATCAGACACATGGCGAATCCCTCATGGATTGATCAACGCCGAGGGCTATATCCTTATATCCTCTATTTTTACCATGCAGTCCAGATATCAGGTGTTCCTCCTTTCTAAAAGAAAACGCAATCTATTTAAAGATGCTTTAATTATTACTTCTCTTCTCCTTAACATTCTATTCAATTTGCGACCGTGATCTCTGAAATATCATGGTTGATTTCGACGACTTCTATATCAGGCTTATTCGTTTATTTATGGAAATAAATAATTGATTGAGCAGTATCCTCTCTGTCGCTGTTCCACCGTGTTGAGTTGTACCTTTTATAAATACGTTTTCATATTCTTGCATGAATTCGTAGGTACACATTCCTATATACTACCGGCTCTCGACTCCACCGGGAAGATCACCTCTATCACCTGTAGTCCCGTTGACCGTCGAGTGACTCGAGCCGGCGCCACTAAATCTTTCATTTTTCCCCTGCCGCGTGCAAGAGTAGCCCAGTGAGTTTCGCTCGCTTTAGGGACTCGTTGAGCATCATACCTTTCTCCTCGGCTTTTCGTGAAAAACTCTGAGCATCGGGTCGGCGGTCTTCCTGCAGTGCGTTTGACATCCCGAGGAATCCAGTCACTAACGGCTTTTGCCCATCGGTTGTCATTCATGCGCATTACGTGTCCGGCCCATCTTATCTTCGACTGTTTGGAGTACAAAACGGAATCTTTGATTTTTAATCGTTTACGCAGGTCGGAGCTTCGGATCCCTTCCCTTACTTGCGTAACACGGGATATCATCGTCCTTCCAACTGCGCGTTTAACAACGCTGAGTGATTTTTCATGCTGTTCACGCAGCGACCAGGTTTCTGACGCATGCGTTAAGGCGGGAAGTACCGTTGAGTCGAAACGGTGGATACGGAGTTGGGTGTTCTTTGTTCACCTCAATGCATCCCCGATGCTCTTTGAAGCTGCCGAAGCCGATCGTTTCCTTCTGCTCAACTCTGGAGCTACGTCGTTCAACACGTTGATTTCCAGACCTAGATAGACATAACTGGAGCAATCGGAGATATTCGTTCCGTTGAGCGTGAATGTGGCATGCGAAACCAATCCGATCCTCATGAACATCGTTTTTTGTGAGATTTAGTCGAAGTTCAGTCTTTCCACATGCTTTATCAATGTCGGCAAGCATTCGTTCCGCTTAGCTAATGTTTGGTGTTATAAGGACGATTTCATCAGCGAAGCGAAGATGATGTAACTGCCGACCATCGATTTTCACTCCCATATTATCCCATTCTACTGCTCGCATGACGTTCTCGAGGGTGGCGGTAAATAATTTTGGCGAGATGGTATCGCCTTGCCTTAACCCCTGTTCTGACGTCGATATTAGTATCGTTGTAGAATGGTGATATCCTTGGTTGTGAAATTTTTTGTACAGCTCAGGAAGAATCTTTATGTACTGAGTAGGGACTCTCTGACTATCAAGAGCTTCCATGACTGCTTCTGTCTCAGTTGAGTCAAAGGCCTTCTTTACATCGATGAAAGTGAGACAGAGCGGTCTTTTGTACGCTCTCGATACTTCAATGAGTGTTGTTATCGTGTGGATGTGGTTCATCGTACTAAATCCTTCTCGAAACCCTTCTTGCTCACATGGCTGCCCTTCCTCCAGTGTTCTGTCATCCTGTTTAGAATGACTCGAGTGAAAAGTTTGTAGACGACAAACAGCAAGCAAATTGGGCGATAGGTTCCGATATCATAGAGGTCACCCTTCTTGAACAATAACACGGTCTTGCTGGTCTTCTAATGAGTAACGACTTAGCATACGGACAGGTGACATGTGAAAAGCCGAGCCAGTGTGTTTACGAGGACTGGTGGAGGATTCTTCAAGTGTTCAGATCTTATGCTCTCCGGACCTGGTGCTGTTCGATATTTCTCCGACGAAATGGCATGTCGGATTTCGGAAAGGAGAACCGGTGCTAGAACATATCAACTGTCCTTTATTTCATATGACGGAAGGTGGACGTGGCTATCGAATAGGTCTGAGTAGTATTCGTGAATGATTTTCTCCATTATCTTTCTGGATGCTGTCACTGTTCCGTCTGGGCGTCGGAGTGCAATTTTCTTGGTCCTGTAATTGGTGAAGCTTCGGTGTGCTTTGCGAATGCTTTTCCCATCCTGTGCAGCTTCGACCATTACTGCTGCTCTTCTCTCTCTAAGATCTTCTTTTATCGCCTGTCTGCATTGTTCTGCAAATTCGGACGTTAGTTCGCGGTTGCCTGCAGCCCGAGCGATTCCACGCTGGCGTGTAAACTCGAGTGTTTCTGGAGACAGACTCCTCTTGGTGACTTTCGAACTGTGAGCTTTCATGGCGCTAAAGTGAAGATGTTGAATAAGCCGATCGTATTCTTCGTCGATGTTACCGACAACGGCATCATCCCAACAGCCGACCAATGGATTGAATAAGTCTTAGTTTATGGTGGTTCTGGGACTTCGGTTTTTGAATTTAGCGGCTTTTCTTCCTTTCCGCGAGAAATAGAATCTTGCACGAAGGAGACGATGGTCTGATCCCGTGTGGAATTTTTGGGACAACTGCGACATCGGTTAGGCAAAACCTTCTATTTACTATGATGTGGTCTATTTCGTTATGGTACTCTCCATTGGGAGACTCCCACGTCCAGCGTTAGAGGGTGGGGCTTCTGGAATTGCGAGTTACCATGGATGGTCTTGGTCGCCATGATAAAGTCAGACAGCAGCTCAGCCTGTTCGTTCCATTCTAATTCGTGGGTCTTAATGTGACCTTCTTCAGACGTTCTCCTTGGTCCAATCTTGGCGTTGAAATCTCCAATGATGACGTTTAGGAATGTATGGCCTTCTCTGTAGAACTTCTCCAAGTCCATATAGAACGCTTCGACTTCTTCCTCATAGTTTGATGTCAGCGCGTAAACGACGAAGATTGTCGAAGCCGGAATTGATCTACATCTTTTTAATAGTAAACTTCGGATTCGGGTTGTAAGTTGTTCGAATGAATAGATGTTCATGGAGAAACTCGTGTTGACGAGAACGCCGACGCCGCCAACTCCTCTACTGTCGCATGTTCCGAGGAACAGTTCTTCTCCGGTGTCATAGACGGCGTTGAAAAGCTGGCTCTCGTCTCGGTCAGGCCGATGACGTCGTACTTTATCCTTCTTGCTTGCATGAGCAAGTCTTCTCTCGAGGACTCGGATGCAAGTGTACGTGCATTGTAGGTACAGATCGTCACCATAGTTGTTTGAAATCCAGGCAGCTTCCATTGGCCCCTGAGATTTTAGCAGCTTCTCCGTACTCGTCCTGCCCAACGCCTCGGAATTGGAGGCTCTTTCGGGGTCAGGGGAATGAGGCCCGTTTTTTTTATTGTGTTTAGCATTTTGAAAACCACGTATACCTTGGTGGGATCTGAACGTGGGGGGGTGGGTGTACTCACGGGTAGCTTGCCAGGCTCTTCCAGAGTGGACATGGAGCTTATTTGTTGGAGGTGGCTCCTAACCGCCTCCCCATATCCTTCCCTCTCACTTGATTGCAGGGTTTTGGTCGAATTGACTCGTAGAATACAATCCGCGTAAGCGAGAACGCACCCACACCCGCATGCACGAATACTCCTAGCAAATACGGAAAGTATGTGCCAAATCGGCGCAGCAGAAACAGGGAGTCCATCACCTGGATCTACCTGCGTCTCAGAGAAGCAAAGGTCGCTTTTTGGTCCGCGATTAACACCCCTATCCGCCACCTGGGGATCCGCAACGGAGCCTCGCGACTAACCACGCGACTCGAGATCCCTCATATGAGGACCTCCGTATATCGGGAAGAAAGCGATCAAGTAACTACCAATACCATGAGAAATGGTTCGGAATCGCTTGGTAGAAGTAGTTTTCACAGCTACTTTTAGATTTCTTAATAACTCAAAAAGACCGACTTTCTATAAACCTCGGCATAAATAGTTGATATATTTAGTTATATGATCTTATAAAGTGATCTTCTTTAGCAGATGCGGGGTTGGTATAGGTCTTCGTTGTCGTTGTCGTTGTTGTTGTTGTTGTTGCTGTTGTTCTTGTGGTCGATGGCAGACGTTTCTCACTGAGTGAGTCCCACGGCTCTGAGGAAGGCGAAATCGCCGAAACGTCTTCTTATGAAGAAGCCTACCGCTTACAAAGTAAAAGAGGTGGGGAAATATCAAACTACTCTTAAACCGGAGGAAGACCCAGTTCTTGATAACCAAAGGTGCGAAAGTCGATAGGTTTATATATATATATATATATATATATATATATATATATTATATATATATATATATATATATATATATAAACTTAACTCTAGAGCTCTGTATATATATATATATATATATATATATATATATATATACATTTTATATGACCCGTCTCCACGTATACTGTGCAGATCCCAGCACTTCTCGCATTCGATTCGTTTCCACGCATCCATTGTCCACGAAAATCTTCCAACTTTAGCTTCTAGCTTCGGTCGTTGCTTAAGGATTTTCATTTCATCTTGAAAGTTGTAGAATGTTGGTCAAGGAATTCTCCCTGGAGTCCTTTGATCGTTCCCAATTGTATTGCAGAGGGTGATTTTTTTCTAGACAAGTCCGATACCAATTTCCCTGACCCCCAGAGGGATGAGAGGCTTGGTTGGCCCGGAGATGAATCGAACAAACACCATGCTTGTGTTGACGGACATCACTACCAGTGTGCTATCTGCCCCCTTTTATATTATAGTAATGACATATGCCCTTAGTATATATGTGTATACATGTAAATGGTCATACATCAGATAATCACCGCTTGCTGCCATGTAGTTCACTTAATTATTCATTTTGTTGCTTTGTTCTCGAACGGTCAGTCGATTAATCGCGGCATTCATTGCCTTCACGTGAATGAAATGACTACTGCACTTTGAAGCCTAAAGCTTTCTACTTTATGTTATCCATTTTAATCCTATTATGAAACTATTGGCTGATAGGCCTAGTCATTCAGCACTTAGGGTCGGGCCTTAGTTAATTTACACTCACATAGTGCAAAAACAACAGCCGCTTTCAACTTTAAATGGGCATATCTCAGATCAAAGTACACTTTGTCAATTTCAAAAAAGAGAGCTAGGATCTAAACGTCTACGCCTACATGGTGAAACATTCTTGTGTTTCTGCGACGGAATTCTGATTTTCTCTAGTTCACCAGGCTCTTAGACACACACACACACACTTGGTACACTTTTTCCTCGAGGCTCGTATTTCGAAAATGAAAGCGATCGAACAAGCGGCATACCGTTCATTAGAACACCATTGCGTCCCCAAATGTCCAATATTGATGTTCATAGCCGCCAGGATTTCGTACTGGATTTCAAGAATTTGAATTTATTTTTTTATTTCGTTTAAAAAATTCTAATGCTAGACAACTTTAAAAATCAAGTAACATCTTTACGAGGCCGTATTTATTAAGTACGTAAAACCTATTTAGACGGATAGAGCCTCTTCTATAGAGCGATCACGTCCTAAGCTCTTCAAGTGTTCGAGTTGTCGAAAAATTGTAAGCAGTTTGCAGAAAACGAACCTCGGCTCCCAAGTGTTGATGGTGAGGACTAGGATGGGCGCAGTTAGCACAGTGGTTATATTTTTTAAAAGCGACTTTCCTTTAATCTCGGCATGACTAATCAACTTGTATCTTTTCTACAAAAAATCAAAAACAAAAACTTTGTAAAAAAGATTGAAATGAGAGTACGTGAATAAATCCATACTTCCTAATGTTTTACCGACCTGTGGTGGTGAAGTCCTGGAGCACACTTTGGCCAGGCTAACCTCGGAATTCGGGACAATGGCTCAATCAGCAAATCTCCGAAAAATGGACATTATGCTGGTGCCACACAATCAGTGGGGACGGGCCGTTTAAGTATCAAGTAAGTAAGGATAAATCCATAAGTGGCACATGAATTACAAAAATTCCTAAAAGACCATAAATTCGCAGAAAATACACATTACATAAAAAATACATGTTTCTCAGACATGTTCAGGTTAAAGGAAAGTCGGTATGTGAAATATCGCTTGTGCGCACTGTCCTAGCCCATAACGATGCCGAGTGCTGCAGCATGGATGGTCTGGAGAAAAACAAACGGCTATCAACAGACAATCAGTATCAACAACAGTCCCTCTATAGAACAGCACTTCCGAGTGAGGTTGCTTCGTTAGGGCGGTGCTATACTGGATTCGACCCGATGCTACCACAAAGATCCACATCAGAAGAAGGAGGAACTCTGGACAATGGATTCGGACCGATGCGGCCCTGAGGGAGGCGAAGACGCCGAAACATTGGCCAGATAATGTTTTTTATCACCATACTGTGAGCCTATGAATGAAAAAACTACAACCACAAAGATGCTGAGATATTTGCCAAACTCCAGACCGTAGGTGTCTGCAGTGGAGAATGAACACGCTATTACCCTTTCCGGAGGCAACGCGTTCACCACCACACCACTCCAGTTTTTCGTTTCACGTTTCTCTTAATCGTCTTTTATAGGTCCTATCAGCAACCGTGTGTGGGCGCAGTGGTTCGAGGCGCCACTGCGACACACACGTGGAATCGATCCCCCGCGCCCATTACCCACCAAGCCTTCCATCCCTCCGGGGTCGACAGATTGGTACCAGACTTGTCTGGGAGGATAGCAGCACTGGCTCGATACATCGGTAGGCCACTGCGAGTTATTGTAAAGGGGAGATATGTATTCAATCACCTCGAACGTCACCTAATGAAGTTGGATGCTTTGCGCATCCCTCAGGGGGTTGATCAACGCCGAGAGCTTTATTCTTTATCCTTTTATTAGCAATCACCCGTCAACGAGATTGATCTGAAGAACACAAATCGGCATTAAACTCAGTTAAGCCGAAGCTGTAGTATAAATTACAATTAAATCACTTTTTTATTTACTGCCTGTTCTCTTTTCATGGCAGGGTATGATGTGAGATATAACCACAATGGTGCTGAGATACAACCACTAAGATGCTGAGATGCTTGCAAAACTGCGGACAGCAGGTGTCTGCAGTGGATAACGAACGCGCTATTACCCTTTCTGAGGGTTAACTTTTCACCACCACACCATGCGGGTCCGTCGTCTCGCCTGTCTCTCAGCTGGTTCAATCTAGTTCAATCTAGCTAGCTGAGAGACAGGCGAAACGAAGGACTCGCATGGCGTGGTGGTGAACGCGTTAGCACCGGGGAAGGATAATAGCGCGTTCGTTTTCCCACCGCAGATTCCTACGATCTAGAGTTTTGCAAATCTCCGCATCATTGTGGTTATATTTAGCATCATAGTCCGCCATGAAGAAGGAATCGGCAGTAAATAAAAAGTGGCTGGATTAGAAAAAGTCTCACACCTGCAGGGTTGAGAAAAAAAATTTGTGTCTTACTTGTTTGCCACAACCTCTCTCCAATTCACAGAGGTTGGCGAGTGCCTGTGGTGATCGACTAGAGAGTGTTCTACCACAGCTATCTTAGGATTCTATGCTGAATTAGTTTGACCAGTATTCAGGGACATTTATGTGGAAGGAACAGTTATCAAATCGCAGCCGAATCTACACGTATGTTCGAAGACTATCGTGGATGACGGATAGTCGGAATTGTTTAGTGAAAAAAACGACTGGATCTGTGTTATACGTGAAAAGGAACCGCATAGAAAAAAAGGGTACTAAATTGTTTGTATTAATATGTGCTCTCTAGTCGAGCACATGTTCAATGTTTCCGTGACTTTCGCTCGAACAAACATGCCAACTGCTCACGTGCAGTGCTAATTATAAATCTTTCTGAGTGATTAGGGTCCGTTGTCGTGTCGTCGTTCGAAAGAGGGCTAGTGCAGAGTTAAGGGAGCTACCGTAATTCTTAACCGGAAGTTTTTTTCCCGTTTCTAGTTACTATTTGAACTATTTTGTGTTTGCGATAGATTCTAGCATTTCATTTGATCCTATCGATAACTCGTGTCGATGATTTTTTTCTCTTTTAACTTGAACGCGGTTTGTGAACGTATGTGATGACGTCATCTTATCTGAAGCGTGAAGAACGTAAAACTAACTGCGTAGAAGTTTTCTATTGGACTTTTTTCGCATATTCTGTTCTTTAACTTCTTGAAAAAAAACCATGGAAAAGTTTTTTAAAAAGTCATAACGCCCAAGATCCATTTGATGCGGAAATAATGGCTGTTTTGACCTTCATATCAACTTATAAATGGGCGCGTGTGGCGCAGTGGTTGGAGGCACCACTGCAACACGCACGTGGAATCGATCCCAGCGCCCATGGCCCACCAAGCCTTCCATTCTTCCGGGTCGGCAAATTGGTACCAGACTTGTCTGGGAGGATAGCATTACTGGCTTGATACATCGGTAGGCCACAGCGAGTCGTTGTAAAGGTCAGATATGCATTCAATCACCTCCAACGATACCTAATGAAGTCGAATGCATGACGCACCCCCTCAGGGATTGATCATCGCCGGGAACTTTAATGCTCACATAGAACTTTGCAAATTAGAATAGAAATCCATTAAAGTCTGTGGGTTTCGGTAACGGCGTACAATTGGTCTCGTTCTATCAAGATCAAATTCTGATTTTCTGGTGAAGAGCAGAGACTTGGGTGGCCTGTAATGGATACCTGGTCAAATGACATTCAGTGACATTCACAAAGAAGAGAACACCATCACTGAGTTGCCGAAAAACTCTCTCCTTGACGGAGACAAGTTATAGAACCCAATGAAAGAACTGGCGGGATCCGAGTATTATGGGTAGGCGGATTTTTGTATAGTAGCAACATTGTTTGAAAAACTTTTATTTTTTCCTTTTTTTTATTTTCTGTTAGAAAAAGCACATGGAAATTAATAAATCTCAAGCCAATGCCATATCATATCAGTAAGCGGTTTGTAGCCTGAACATCCAGTAAGTATGAAGCAAAGTAACTTGCACCTACTTCAGTGCTTTGATCCCGCATCTTCAGTAGTTCGGCGAATCCATGTGGATCACCATTCCTTTCACTTCATCGTGAACATTGTTCAGGTCAACTATATTGTTCTCTCCCATTGCGTTTACCTCTTCCTATTGCTTGGCCAGGCTATAAAGGATAAAAGGATAAAGCGCTCGGTGTTGATCAATCCCCTGAGGGATGGGCCATGCATTCGACCTCATTAAGCATCGCTAGAGGTGATTGAATGCATACCTGGCTTTTACAATAACTCGCGGTGGCCTACCGATGTATCGAGCCAGTGCTGCTATCCTCCCAGGTACCAGTCTGCCAACCCCGAAGGGATGAAAGGATACCTAACAAGCAAACCGGATGGGAGTTTTCCAGATCCCTTCGGTTATCATTCTCGAGCGCGATGACTGTACGTGGGGCTTCTTTACTGTTTAGAGGTCCTTTTATTTTAAAGATCGTCATATGGATTCCTTTAAGTGCGAGTAGTCTTTAGCTTTTAGATCGAACTAAGTCGACCGTGACGTTATTTAGCCTTTGACTTGCGACACTCTACACTCTTATACGCTACTTCAACTTCAGCGAAAGGAAATCGAGGAATTTTTCCCACGGCGGTGACTTGCGATCTTGTTTGGGAGCTATTTAATCAAACCCCTAGATAGTTATATAACCCGTCTCCCAGTCATGTAATACCAGAATTTCTTCCATTTCACGCGATTATCATTCACGAATGTGTTTGCTTCCAAGTGACGGATGAGATTCTTGGCATTGGTTTACTTTTAGTTAAGCTTCTTCTTAAATTGTATGAAAGTTACGGCATTTAGCTCTAGCCATTGCACTTTTCATTAGGCCTTTTCCGTCTCCAAGATCTTAGTTGACCTTTTTCCACAGTTTAATCCAGAGGAAATAATGATGAAATCACTCAAGAAATCACATTAAGATTAGAATAAGATGCAGTACTAATAATATAAAGAAGTCCTTAATGTTTATGTCGCCTTCCTGAGGGATAATCTGTTTTGTGGATTCCTTTCACATTTCCGATAAAAACTGCAGTTTCTACTTTTAGAAACAAAGACCTTACAGAAAAAAAGCAAGGGCAATTTTTAACACTACTGAACTGATGGCAGGAGCGAGAACGTAGTTTGTTTTTAAAAAAGGATCAATGGTCACTTCAACAAAAGATTTCTACGTCTGTGTTCGTGTCTCCGCCTATTTCTCCGATTCTTAGACAAGCCTTCAAATAGTCCTTTAGAAGATTACGCTCTTCTTTGTTTTTACTTTTCCTTAGCGCTTAATACTTTTTTCTATTAGAATTCAGTTTTATACCACAAGTTCTGTTGCTGGCACCGCTCATGTTCGATCATGTCGTTGATTTTTCTGTAATTAGAGTGGCTGCGCAATACAGCCGTCCGCTGGTTCGATTCCTTCCTCAAGCCAAACCAAGATATCCATTACTTCGAGGTCGGGAAATTGGTACCAGATTTATCTGCAATCATGTTGCTACCTCTCATCCGCAAAAATTGTCACCTGCTTGTGATGATTATGTGGGAATGCCTCAGGATGGCTACAATAGAATTCCTTGGAGACTTCAAGGAGATTCAACTTCAACATTCAAGAATTCAACGACATTCGTAACGAAAACCGAAAATAATCGACCAACAGATGTATCCATGCAAACAGTTCAGAGACCTTAGTGAAAGGTGGTTATAAGGAAACGAATCGAATGCAAGAAGTGTTGAAAGCCACAGAGTGTGATGTTAGGTCTTGTAAAAAAAAAGAAATGTGCATTGAATAATCTTCACAATGTCTAATGAAATTGAATGCGTGGCGAATCCATGACGGATTGATCGCTTTGTCATTTATTCCCATGGTTCGCTGGTCCTATCCAGTCAACCATGACTTCATTTCATATTTACCCGACGTGTTACTCGAATCCTCGAAACACTCACTAATTAGCTCGCTTTTGGATAAGATAGCCAAGCGCCTACAAAAACACGGTGGGCGACGGAAGCACTTCTGGATTTTAGAATGACGTCTCTCTTTACAGAATAAATGTTGGTCTCGTAGTGAACAACGGCTGCAGTCTCGTTCAGTATACTTCCTTCAGGTCCAATTCTATTCACTTCGTTGCTTCCGTTCGTATTCATTCATCGACCGATTACGCTGATGGCATAGTGGTTTTTATGCCACTTACTGGCTTGACTCGTAAAATGACAATAGAAGTAGAAAAATAGTTGCGTTAATCGTTTTGTTATGAGAAAACTCACTAGGGAGAGTGACGTAAAAGAATTCTTGGAGTTCCAACGGTTTTCTCTTTTCTTAATATGGCTTTAAGCTTTGATATGTGAGCCCTTAGCTTAAACTTCCGGTAGCTGAAGAACTATGGGGACACCCGAATGCAGATAGTGTAAGGTCATCCTATTGGTATTACGTTCAATATCACCACATGCTTAAGGAAGTTTGGCAGTAACAGCGTTTTCAATTTTCACGGAACCATGATGAAATACCGTGTTACTTTTTTCTATTTTATGCGGAACTTTATTACTCTGAATCTTTTTGAAGACCATCTTCTGCTTTTTCCATCTCTTGGAAAACTACGGGTGCCGCGGTAGGTTTGAATTCAGCGTAGCCTTCAAAAAACCCGGAACGGTAGAGTGGAACTTTTTCTTTGTTGACTGCTCAAAAATCGTTAACCTTGGCATGATTATCGATATGGCTGTGAATTTTTACCCCTTTAAGGCTCTGATTTATTTCTGTCTACGTGATTCGTCTCCACTTGTCCTACAAATCTCAGCTCTTCTCTCATTCGATTCGTTGTCCTCCAGCTTTTCGTATGCTAAGTGGTTCAGATTTACATGCATGTTCAAATCTGGCAACAATTTTCTGCCCTTGTATGGTTAAGCGGCTTAACTGACTAGGTCTGTGGGGTCGAACAGTCTAACAACGGACCAAGCATCTATTGCACGGCATCGTTGCCCACTGTCCTTACCGCAACCCAAGAAAGTTGATTGATTGTCTTAACTGGGTTAAGCCATATATGGATATTAGATGGATATTGATTCCCTTTTTAAATCAAAGAAATGAGGAAATGTTGACAATTTTGGAAGAAAAGAATGGACGAGGTGGCCACCTCTTATTTAAGCCACTTATAAAAGACAAACTTATCGCAGTGATTATGGTTCAAGGAAAAAATTCATTCAAACAAATCCTTGACTGTACACGGCAGAATTTACTGCTGATACGACTATGCCATGAAACGCTTGATACAAGAAAAGAGGAGGAACAGAATTGTAAACTTCATGCTCAGAATAATTTTCTTTCTTGGAAAATTTACTAGCAACGCCTCATTTGCCTCACTTTTTGCCTCATTTGTCTTTTTGCGAAAGCGATCACTTCCCGCTGCTCTGCCTGAGCGAGCAATCACCTGGGTCTACGTAAGACTTGCGTCGAAAAACAAACAAGACATTGTGCTCGGAGTACTCGTGTGAAAAAGTTCTCGGTGTCAGCCATCTTGATAAATGACAGCTGACGATGATTGGGACTGATTTTTATGAGCAAGCAGTGCTGGAGGGAGGGGTGGGAGCTCGCCCTAAACCACTAATCTAATTGTTGGAGTGTCCGTCTCAGTAATCACCGCTGGATGTTTGCTCATTTCTAAAACGCTGCAGAAACCCAGCCCTAAGTTTTCTCATTGAAAACGAAACAATTCGGAGCTGAAACTCTTTAAAGGCGCTGGAAAAGTACAGGGAAACTTTTCCAGACTCCATTTTTTTCAACTACAACTACTACTTTCTTAATATGACGAAATTACATTTACATAGTAGTGGACTTCATTCTTGGAATTTTTTGTTAGATTGTTGAAAAATCTCATCATTCATCTAAGAGAACTTTCTAACATTCTAAAGTGACATAAGCACGTTTTCTGAGAAGAACGACTTCATGCTGATGTCCACGTGGTGGGTTTTAGAATTTCTTATAAGAAAAATACACGGGTGCCACTGTAATGATCGCCTTTCATCAACTTCACAGTGATCAAGAAGTTCTTGTGCTCCCTGGCAAGCTGACACGAGGTTGTGATGACATTTATTACCTGATAAAGGCTAACGATTCGATGGAGCTCTTCTCCTTCAAAGGCGCGAAAACATGCTAAAATGCAGCTCTGTTATACGGTTTTGCTGCTTTACAACCTGAATGAGAGCTCGTAAACTGATTTCGAAAAGTATTAAAGAGGTACCGAAAAACTCATTGCTTCCTCCACTGGTTTTTTCTAGGAAGTAAGAGCACCGATTTAGATTTCACGCGCGAACTTAGAGAAATCCTTGCCTCTTTTCCTTCTCCTCACAATAGTGCAAAAATTTTTTTTAACAAGAAGTGCAGCAGTGTAACATGATCCCTCTAGTTCTGAAGTGAATGAAGTTCACCGAAACGCTAGCCACCGCGATCTCAACAGGTTCGCAACCCCCGTCTCAGCTCACTGTGAGTAGGTCGAGAGCGATTTTATAGAGAGAATTTCTTCTTAAGTGCGCTAACGAAATCCTTGAGACCTTTTTTCGATGTGTCCCTACATGGACAGTGAACTATATGAATTTCTAGGTATGAAAATAGTCAAGCAGAGAAGCAACTTAAAGCCCCCTCTCAACAACAACCGAAAGTAGCATATACTCGTTAGCTGAGAAAATGTGTGATTACAGATCGCTTCCTTGGTAGATAGCTGGTCTCATTCTCCTTCCATTCTCAAAGTTTGTTTAAGAGTTAGACCGAAGTTCTAAAAACTCGTGGGGTTTATAATATGTAGATATGGAATGAAGCCTTTTACATGTACTATTCCTCCATATGTTTTGTCACTGACGCCGATGAAGATGGTGTGTTCTGAATGCACCTGCAACTACGAAGGCTACAACCTGAATAGTTGCTGATTCTGAGAGTCGACGTGAACAACGATGGAACTTCTAGCGATTTAATGGGGTTTCTAAAGACACCCATGAAAGGACCACTCTTCGCGAATAGGGCCATCCGTCGACTGCTATCTAGAGACTGCAGCTCCAGCATGAGTTGTTATGTGATTATTTTGAGAATGCAAACTGCAAGAATCGTACTAGAACAAGTTCATCGCTGCAGACTTCAAAGTTAGACTGCATGAGTAAGGTGATGAACACCTGAAATAGTGGGAAAGTTGTTACCAAACAAACTTAAGACGATGGAGTTCTTCTTTATGGACCCAAACAGAAATCATAATTCTTGCACGAAACCAAACTTTTAGAAAATAAGAGGCATGGAACTCGAACATTGCTCATTCCTACGGCAACTGAGTGAATTTCATCAGCCACTCTGCTCAATAGATTTAACGTTCGGTAAAAGACTGAAGAAGAGACGGTTCCTGGGAGTTCAGTGGGCTTCTATTTATGTGAAATTGAGCTCGTTCCCAGACTTCTCCTTGTTCAAAGAGATAATCAACTACGCGGTTCGACACTCGAAAGCAAATTCCCGCCGGCGGTGGTAGTTTCGAGAAGAATTCAGCCACTAATGCTGTTTACCTAGTTTTTCTTTTCTGTCTTGACCATTCGGCTGTTGTGGATCACCGCTTCTTGTGTTATGACCGTGTAGGCATAAATAATTTGCAACAAAGAGATCAATGGCTGACTTTACTGTATTTCCATTCATCAGTCGGACTTCGGGTAATAGTCGTCTCAACAGCCGAACGACCTAAACCTGCTTCCATAGAATCTTCAAAGAAGTTGAAGATTCAGGAAAGGAGTGGAAGAGAAGAGACTTTGATTCATCTCGATTGCAAAGCGAAAAAAGAGAAGGGATGTACTTGTAAGTCTGAAAGAGCTATGTTATAAGACTTAGTGATAGCCAATGCAGGATTTATGGTTAAAAGAATCCTGATATTTATTACAGTCTTATCTTTTTGCGTCCTTGGGTTGGAAATGTTATCCACATTAAGGTCTAGTCTGTGAGAATGAGTAAAGTAATACGTGGTGACAAACGTCGTAATTTCTGCAGGAGGCAATACCTACTACTTATCATCTATTTGTTTACTTTTTTCCGTCATTGATATCTAAACAGTTGACTGATGCCAAGTGTAGGGTCGACGATCAAAGTGCGAAATAATTCTCTCTATCCGATACCCTGAAACCTCGATCTATGGACCATCTGGGCTAGTGTTCGTGACAGCCGCACGGGCAACAACAGCGGATGTACCTATCCGAAAGCGTAAGTTTCCAGCTCTTGGATGGGACTCTCTTTCTTTCCCAACAAGGGGTTGTAGTTCCCATTTTGGTGTCATTCTCCTTCACAGAATAACACAGTAGTGTCTGAATCGTCGACTTGGAGTTAATTCACTGCGCTTGTGATTTTTTATGAATTGCTTCCAGCATCTCATCACATGCCTAAGTCAATTGTTCAATGCCTCAACGTCATTTATGGCAGACGAGCATGAAAGACTTCGCTATGAAAGCTTGAAGGGTTTTTCAGGATGTCCTGCTGAGGACTGTTAAAATCCGAGCCTTCACTAATTGAACTGTTCTGGCATTTAGTTAAATAATTTTATTGTTATCGGAAAACCGTGGACAATCGTCTCGGATCAGTCCCGTTCTGAAGAATGCGAAGGCGAAGAAACGTTAGCGGGATAAAGTCTTAAGCGGAATATAACACTGTGTGGACTCATTACTGAAAGAATACATTCTGATCAGCTATGCTGAAATTAAAAGGGAGTTGGTTTTGAAGTATTTTATTATTTATTTATTACATGACACGTGATCACATATCAGACACCGAGCAATCGCAGAACCTCTTGCACTTTCTCGCATTCACCACCCATAAAAGTCTTTGAACATCACTGGATGTGTCCTCAGTTACTGCCTAAAGGTTCTTCGTCTTTATCACGAATATCATTGATTGTTGGTCGAGTCTGTTCACGCTGCAATCCTAAGATAGACTTGGTGGATATTTCTTGTTGGGCAGTTCCCACGTAGATTAGAGCGAGACTGCTTTGTATAATTATTGAGCTCCTTAAAATTGTTGATCGAGGTTGTTAGAATTTCTGCTTTCGTATGAACGGAAGTGTAAAACGCTTGTTTAGTCTTATAGGAATGTTGTATGATCTGCTAGATAGTCTAGAGGTTAGCGCTGTACGCTTAAAGTTGAAATGCCAAGGCTATTTTCTGCAACGTGTAACCCATATGTGGTCATAATGTCGTCAATAGATGGACATTCAAGTTCAAGGGTGTCATATATCACAATGTACTATTTGTAACGCTCCTATGCGACATAGGTACACGTGAGTACGCTAATTGTTGTTTTAGAAGTGTTAATCTATTGCAATCCATTCCATTACGACGATTGGTGAAAGATCGAATGAAGTTGGAACGAAGACAAGTTTCATTCTCTCTCGAGAGCGTGTCACATGTCCCTAGGCGAGATTAACCGTCTGTTGTCACGGCACACTCACGCTCGTGTTAATGCGAATCCGCTGACGGATTAGCATCGCCCGAGGGTGTCAGTGTCAGACGGCGTGAAGAATGTCAAGAAAACTTCTGTCACTGTTCTGCTAGTCTATGTGTCACGTTTAAAATTACCGTTGAACCTATGATTGACTATATGGAAAAGACGTTTCCTTTTAGGCCGAATGACCTTAACAGCCGATGGAAACGGATCACAGATCAGCTTGGATCAGCCGAAGCATAGCCGTGCAGAGAAGCAGCCCGTCAAAAAATTCTCTTCACTTCAGGTATAGAGTAACTATTCCTTAAATAGTTCCTGTGTTAACTTATGTCTTCTACAATAACTGCTTTACTTATAATCGTTATACATCCACTCTCGCATATTCTGTAAATTGTCTCTCAACTACCGTTTCAAACATTAGCCTCGCAGTGGGCTAGAAAGGGATACTGTAACTTCTTTTTATCTCCGCTCTTCTTTGTCCGTTGATTCGACGCTGAATAAGCCGTCGCCAGCTGCATGTACTTTCAAGAAATCGGCAGTTCCGATGCACTTTCTGTGTAAGCCATTGTACAAGCTATTCCATCTCTCCCACATGACCTTTTGATAAGCCTTTGCGTAGCCTTTCAGATAACCTTTCTCTACGAGCTATTCCTTCGCTATCTGCTTAAGTTCTATATTGACGAAGCTTCTGGCACACCGTATCGTTTGATGTACTGCTCCGCATATACCGTGCCATGCCCTGAATCAGCATTATCTCTGACTCCCTCTGTAAAACCCCACCCATTACAGACAGAATATAAGAAGCACCAGCAGTCATAGAGACTAGTGTCTGTCTTCCAATTTACCAGTGCCTAGGTTCCAACCCAAAGTGCTTATCTTCCAGTCCCTCAATTCCTCAGTGCTCCAACTCCGGTGTCCGCCTAGATTCCTTCAAGTGTATCACTTGTTCTCATTTCAATCTCGCTCGTATCCACCCAGCTTACATATCGTCAAATATCACACATTATTACTGTGTCGTTATTTTTGCTATAAACTGTTATAACCCAAACTCGAGGTTGTTCAAGGCAGTTACGGAGTAAAGTCCCGCGTGGCGAATTCGTATAAAGTCGAGCATTCCACGTACAATTGGCGGACAAAAGACAAATCCGACCAACTCCCTAATCCATTGACCAACTAGCACATGGTAACCGTTCCCCTAATGTTGTGAGTATTTATCGCGTATACAATATTTCTGAAACATTGAGGAAAACTTTTAAGGGACAAATATGAAAACGTTTCGCACTATCAGGAATATGTGGGAACATTTTTTTTCCCATTCCTTAATTGTGAAGGTTTTCTATCGCTTCTGTTAGAGTTTTTGCTGGGCAGCAAGACTCCAAGTACGGCCGCTAGCTCGTGTTTATGTGATTGTCGACGCGGGAGTTTTCGAGTTTCCGCATGGATAAGGGCCACTTCCGTGTCGAATAGAGGGATTTCAGGAACAATAGGTGGACTTTCCACATTAGACACCACATCCAGCGCGAACAACAACACCTCGCTCAGTTCTCCGCCAAACTTAGGAAGTATTACTTATCGCCTTAAGAATGCACATGTTAATTTTAGGTGCGTTCATAAACTGCACACTTAAAGTTGGTCTTTTTAAATTAATTTTAAATGGGATGTATACTTTTCTCACATATTGAAGCAATTCACTTATTGTTATTATTCCATTTTATCATTTTATCATTTTATTATTTTGCTATATTCGTTGCTATATTAACTCTTCCACGCCTTTATTTAACATCAGTATTAGAGCATATGGCGCAGTGGTCGGAGGCGCCCTGAAACACACTAGGAATCTATCACCGCGCCCATGGCCCACCAAGCTTTCCATCCCTCCGGGGGTCGGCAAATGGTACCAGACTTGTCTAGAAGGATAGCAGCACTGGCTCGATACATCGGTAGGCCACCGCGAGGCATTGTACAGGCCAGACATGCATTCAATCACCTCCAAGCGATGCTTAATAAAGTCGAATGCATGACGCATCCTTCAGGGATTGATCAAGGCCGTGAGCTTTATCTTTCTATTTTATTCAAGCATGTAAACTCCCCATGTGTTTAAGTGTTATTCCCCCATCATCACCAGTCCGAGAATATTTTATTCGAATTTTGATGTTGTAAAGTTGAAACGCCTAGGAAACTAATTGACCGCTTTTTTCCACTCAACTTATCTTTTGTCAGAAAAAGAAAGAAGGGAAAAGTTGGAAGCGGTCATTATTTCGCTTTCAGCTTTGTATATTCCTCAAGACTATTCAGTTTTACGAAGTTTTCACTTCGATCCTGCAGCTGTCTAACTGAACATTAACGTCTACCGTACGTTTCGTTGAAGTAAATCTAGTTTTTTTCTCACTGTCATTTTACCGTATTCGAAAGCAGCTGCTGTCCTACCATCAGAGCTTTAAGTACGTCTCGTCTGAGAGAACACTTGCTTTCAGCACGTCTTTTCTGTGAGCACTTGCTTCTAGTACGTCTTGTTTGAGAACACTTGCTTTCAGTACGTCTTGTCTGAGAACGTTTGCTCTCAGTACGTCTTGTCTGAGAACACTTGCTTTCAGTACGTCTTGTCTGAAAACAGTTGCTTTCAGTACGTTTTGTCTGTGGATCCTGGCCAGACGCGCTTCTGCAAAAACGCTTCAGCTTCTCTTTTCTAAGAATAGCAGTGAGAAGTACGTTTAGAAATGTCGCAACATCTAGACTGTCTGTGGTGCAGTGCACTTTAGCGTGCGAGTTGCTGAGACTTTCTCTACTAAAAACATTGCTTGTCGCTATCAATTAGATGAGAAGAGAAAGATATCATTCGTAATGTGAACTACCCTTGTGTATCCAGTCAGCCGCTTTTTTTCGACCATCAAATGACGTTGTTGACATTCGTTTAAAAAGCGATTCCCACAGTGGAAAAACATCATCGCGACGCATTTTTTTGCACTACCGTGTCGCGGCCCTTTTTTATTCTGTTCTGATTAAACCCTCGTAGGGCGAGCTATTACTACTATTGCCATTCATCGTGAGTACTTTGTGGTTATCTATCTTATAAGTTCTGACGCTTTCGATTTGGTGACCCCTGCTTTATGTTCTTCGTTTTTCGGATTAGGTAGTATAGCCAGATTATTAAAATATTTGAGCGCAGTTTGCTACTGAATGCTCACAAATGGTGACCTTGCTAGTCTTCTTGGATGTCGCAGATCAATAAGTGTTTATTGCAAATACAGTTTCTTTTTTATATAAGATGGAGGGAGGTGGGAATGAAAGGAAAATCTATCAGATCGTTTTCTTGCTTGCCGAATGGCAGCTGTGCCTTTCTAACTCTCACTCAGTGTCATTATCGATGATAACCTTCTTTCGTATTCGCTGCATTTTTCTTGGATTCTCCACTCAGGACTTTCCAATATGCGAATCGTAGAAGACTTTAGAAATCGAGTGTTTTCAGGTGTTCCATTATCCTGTCCTGGTGTTCGCCAACACTGACATCGAAGATCAGAGGCCGTCAGTTGTTTGGAAGATGAGGTACGCCTCTCAAACCGCCTTAAACTCCATTTTCGTAATTTACTGCAATAGTCTTTAACCAGTATAGTTGTTAAATAATTATTTTTCTAGTGTGCTTAGAAATTCTGCTACTTGAAACTACGCTGCCGTTTTTTTCCCTTAGGAACAAGACAAATGTCCCGTCATCATGAAGAATCGTACGGGTACTAGCACAATTTCAACTGATATATTGTGAATTGGAAGAAATCTATTTGTCTTTGCTCGAATCATTAGCAATCAGTGGCAGACTTTTTCCCATGTCGTCAGCACAAGCAGTTGTCGATCCCCTGTGGTTGGAATGGAGCTCTGCCAGTCTGCCACCCCTGCGACTAGGCAATTCTTCCAGGACTGCGGCGGTTCCTGGTATTGGTTCGCCCTGTTGGGCTTCCAAATAGAAATGTGAAGCCCTCCGCAGTAAATGATTCCTCTGTTTTACACTACAGTACGATGCCATAAGCTCATCGCCAAGGTAAGGAGGTAAACTACTGATGGCGGATTCATGACTGGTATTACGCTACAGTGGTTGGAGGCGTCACTGCGACACACACGTGGAATCGATCCCCGCACCCATGGCCCAACTAGCCTTCCATCCCTCCGGGGTCGACAAATTGGTACCAGACTTGTTTGGAAGGATAGCAGCACTGGCTCAATATATCGGTAGGCCATCGCATCTCATTGTAAAGGCCCAATATGCATTCAATCACCTCCAACGATACCTAGTGCAGTCGAATGCACGGCGCATCACTCGGGGATTGATCAAGGGCAAGAGCTCCTTATTTTTTTTATTAAGCTACGTTGTGAAATTGAAAACAATTGATAGCAGGATAGCAGATGGATAGGTGTTAAATAGGGAGATAAAGGAAGCGCACTTACTTATAGTTGGAAAAGAGCAGTACTGATGGGAGCGTCGTCATAATTTAAGGGAAAAAAGAAGTGAAAGCGTGGGCAGGTGATTTGAAAGACGATTTTTCCATGTTAAGCTTCTCGAGAACAACAGAAATGTTCGTTCAGAGGATTAGTTCGATCGTGTGAAAATTTCTACTGCCGTAATTTGAAGTGTTCTTGCGTTTATAGAGAGGACGTAACAACAATTGTTCCAGTAATTATCGAGTTGCCCGACGCCTTGCACGTTATGTTTTTTCTTCACCTGCATTCATTTTTAATCACTCATCTCTATACCTTTAACCCTGCGTACACTTCTGACTAGAAATTTTTTCTTGAGTATCCTTGCTCGAGTGCTATTTTACTGGCACTGCTAATGATGTTCTTCACTCTGTAGTGGTTAATTTGGTTACGGCTCTCTTAGGCAAAGAACATCTGCTTCATGTGGTTGTAGCGTGACTCGTCGCTCATTCTTCACACTGGAAATTATTCAGCCGTAGTGTTGAGCGCTACCCCTTTGTCTTTTCTGGACTTCACCACTTTGCTGGTGTCCCATGAAAGCCAATAGCGTCCCCAAAGAGCAGATAACAATGAGGCAAATTTTGTCCACTTCGTTGGATGTTTTCTTGTGGTTTGGTTTTTCAGCTATGATGTCACAATCGTTATAGTTAGGAACAAATAGTGCTTCCAACACCTCATATTGTTAAGCTGGCAGGAGATCTAAAGATTTTTATCCCGCTGACGTTCTCAATCTTCGTCCTCATTAGAGGCGATGATCCGAGTCAATGTCGAGGATCACTCGTCTTCTCGATGTCGTGACTTCGGCGTCGTACAGAGACGGATCTTCTTCAGTGGAACACCGCCCGAATGACGCTGCCTTACCCGACAGCGCTTTTTTATATGAGACGGTCGTTTTGATATGATAATCTTCTATAACAACTTCTTTTCAACGGATGATACATCATGCAGCAGTGGGTATTATGTTAGCTAGCACGTAAGGAATAGCAAAACAAGACTTTTTAGTGCTTTTAATTTTAAATGAATGGAGATTTTGCTGACATTATTGATCTTGCGACTTTCCTGTGCTCCTCACCGCACTTCTTCCTCTCCGAATTCCTCTCTTTCATTTCTTTCCTAACAATTTTCGCCTTTTCATTTTACTCCATCTACCTTTTGTCAGTTTGCTTCTCTTCTGTTCTCAGCTGTCAATCATATCCTCTCAATCTTCTTACATGCAATACTCTGAACACACTGCTCGATGTTGCTTATCGCTGTGCGACGATGATCTTTTGATAACCAAAGAACCTAAGAATTTGAGAAGCTGACTGATTTATAGAGGACGCTTTGGTCTATCACTCCGATGATATAATTATCCTTGTGAGATAACTGAGAACAAACCCTGAAATTTCTAACGAACCTCGGAAATCGCACACTTTGGCGAAAATAGAGCAACTGCTTGGGGTTCATGGAAATCAAATTTGCTTTAGACTGACTAGAAAAGCTCGCATTTTGCTGAGGAAAAGATGGACGTTCTAGTGATTTTAACGCATTTCAATCTTTGAAAAATTTCACTCGGCGTAGAACGTGGGTATAAACAGGAGCTGTTGTGGTTCTTAGAAAGGTACAATTCAGGAAAGGGTTTTTGTTGGAGAGATTCTACAGACCGGTTTGATATCAGGCCTGTCAGAGGTGAGTCACGACAGTGGCAGGCAGGACTCACTAGCAAAGAGGGATAAAACTAGCTTGGCTGTTCGTCGTTTTAGACGGGCATAAGAAGCCGTCATATCCGTCGCTTCCGTTGGTGAGAACCAA
Organism: Angiostrongylus vasorum; assembly: GCA_018806985.1. NCBI lineage: Eukaryota > Metazoa > Nematoda > Chromadorea > Rhabditida > Metastrongylidae > Angiostrongylus > Angiostrongylus vasorum. The sequence goes on from JADANN010000286.1 coordinate 510,448, forward strand.
AAAATCTAGCTGGGAGCCCCAATTACGCGTAATATTTCGTCTACGACAGCGGAAGTTCGCGAATCTAAAGTAGTTCTGTTTTAACCCTAGAACTGTGTTAAAGGACACTATAGAGTTCACATTCAGTTCAGTGAGTTCGAGAACTTTTTTGCTGCACTAAGTACTCATTTCATAGATAGTCGATAGCAGATCAAAATAGATTCCATGAGATAAGAAGAGCCATTCCTTAGTCATTTATAAAGAAACTTTTAAGTTCGTTAAATGGTAATTTGACTAATAATGAAGTGCTATTTCATATTCATCTTCATGGTTACTGTGGCGCGCGTGTAGCACAGTGGTCGGAGGCGCCTTCAACACATTCGTGGACATACGTGGAATCGATCCCAATTTTTAAGACGATGTTGTGTCTAGAATTATTTAATGGTTACCTAGTCGATATAACGACGCGTGTAGCGCTGTGGTCGGAGGCACCCTGCAACACACACGTGGAATCGATCCCCGCACCCATGACCCACCAAGCGTTCTATCCCTTTGGGGTCGGCAAAGCACCAGACATGTCTGGAAGGTCAGCAGCAATGGCTCGATACATCGGTAGGCCACCGCGAGTCATTCTAAAGGCTAGATATGCATTTAATCATTTCCAAACGATGCTTAATGAAGTCGAATGCATGGCGCATTCCTCAAGGATTGATCAACGCCGAGAGCTTTATCCTCTATCCTATATCTTCGTTCTTGCCGAATGATTAAATTTGGCTGAAGGCAAGTCAGGAGATGAACTGATCCTCATGTTTTTAAACCCAAAATCATCTGAGGGATGGTGAAAGATCGGATGACTAGGTAGATCGGATTCGCCAGCTCCAATGCTCTCGCAGACATCGAGACGAACAACATCTCTCATCCTCATGTAGCAGCTACGATTCACACGCATAGAACGATCGAGCAAACTCTCTTCTACAATTCTATCATGTTCGCAACCCATAAAGCTCTCTAGTTATTGGAAAATTATTTTTCACTTTCAAAAAGCCAGAACATTCGAACCGATCTGGTCTGGAGCCCAAGTTTTGCGAATATCTCAGCATCATTGTGATTGCATTTCACATAATGCCCTGCTGTGGAGAATTACAATAGGCAGTAACTAAAAAGGTCTTTTGTGACTATCGTAATGATCGGGAATTTTCACGATATCTCACACCTCCCAAACTTCCGAAACTCACCTCTCAACGATGGGCGTCGGAATCAGTTAGTGGAGAGTAGGGGTAACTTACTTGGCTACGTGGATGGCTCGCCTCCATCAGTTAGTTATGCGGCCTTCAGCACAATTTCCATTTTTTCGGAGTTTTGCTGGTTTTAGCTATTGTGGTTCTCTGGAGTGTCGAGGTGAACTCGTCTCTAGAAACTCGTGCAAAGTCTACCCCACTTTGTTACCACCACGGGCAGTTGCAGCAATTGTGCAATATGGGGAGATTGGCTACCATGCGACTGGTTTGGTACTAGGACTGTGATGGATACCAGTATTGGTTTACTCTTAGCCGGGCTTCCTGATGGGAGCGCCGAACTCCTTCTTAGCTTGCCGACTGCCGGAGGAATGAATCCCCCTCCCCCTATACATCGCATCTTTTTTCACTGCAGGACAACACGATAATTAGTGGAGTAATTGTTGTTCCGTCTTCTCTATGAAAGCAAAAAAACTTCAGATCTACACTTTGTCCAGCCTTTTAGAAGATGCCTTATCGATAAGACCAATGAAGGATACGGAAATTTACCCACTAACAATGTAGTGGTAGAAAGAGATGGGAGAACAAAAGTCGGGAAGAGACGTCTGTCTCTAGAAGCTCGTGCACTCGTACACCAACGTGGAGTCCTACAGGCTTTAAATATCCCGATTTTCGTAAGCATTTGTAAAAATATTCAGAAACCCAGTAAAATAAGATCTTATGGATGGTGGAGCAGCAGCACTACACGAAGCACGACAAGTTTGGATGAGCATCCGTCATGCCTGCGGAGAGTTTACCAATTATGAGACTCACGCAGTAGCGCTTAGACCTCCAAAGTGATGCATCCAGAAGGGAGCAGGGAGAATCACCACCATCTTTGCGTCTTTTTGATAAAAAACGTGCAGTTTTTTTTCCCATATAATGCAAGGAGCATTGACAGCCGTTAAAACGCTCTGCTTTTGCTGTTCTGGCGTAAAATCCTCGTTGATGAAAATCAGATCTCGAGCGGGTTAAGTCCGAGCACTCTATATACTTATAATCCATTTTCATCGACTCAATGGCTCGGCTTTACGCTTGTTGTCAAAATACAATGTTCTAACTCAGTGGAAAACCATAAAAACCATGATGTTGTGCAAAAAAGGAAGACTGTGTCTCGAAGAATTTAAATACGATGAACTATATTCACGCGATAATGAAAGCTATTGAAGTGCCACAAGAGCGCAACTCTGTCTAACTGCGATCGATGTGGTGGAACGGATCCTAGCCATTTCTACAGCGATTGACTGAGATGTTTGGAATTTAAACGAACATCAAGCCTGTAGTGAAGTGAACACAGAACACAGTTTCTTATGTTGTTGACTCAACGATTGTTCCTGGTTTCCCTGGTTTCACAGATTAGAAACCCAGGAAGCTACTTAAAAAAGATAAAAACCGATTAGCATTACTGAACACGCTATGAACCACCGAGGAAAGAACGGTATTCATCATCGTGCATAGGAGACAGGAGGCTTAGAATTTCTACGGCAATAAGTGAACGAAGGCGCTGGTGCAAACTCCAAGAATTTGAAAATCAGGTAGGCTCAACCCATAACGCGGGTTAACGACAACCGCTGGGCAAGCAGCGTTATTGGTTAGGAATCATACAGCAAGAAGATCGCGAAGCCGACGGTCGAATATTTTCACGAATACAGACAAAACATAATCTCTTCAACTGCTTAGAGCGAGCAAAAGCCGTTGAAATACTCCTTTTGTGACAACGAAATTTGAAGACTCTGTTGGTTCACTTAGCAGCATGACAGCTGATACAAGTGAGACAGGTTTATAAATAAATTTAACCCCACTGATTAGTATGATTCAGGTGTAATGATGGAGAGACTGCCACACGTGCTAAAAAGTAAGTCGAAATAGACATTGCGGCGTAAGACTCCCATTTCATTGTTTCACCCTTGTCTTAGTCACCATTGCTCACTATTCTTGGTCTCCTAACTCACCTATCAGCCCTTCTCCCAAACATTGATTATTGCTCTACATTTTTCGCCACTCGTAGCAGCTCTCGTTCATGAAGTTTCTACGAATCCTGAGTACTTTATGACGCCACCAGCAGCTGCTCCACATCTCCAATTTGTTCACCGGCACAAATGTGCAATTTTTCCACATTGATCTCTTCAATGTCCCGTGGCTTTTTCTTCTGTTGCATGCACTTATTAGGTCCCAATCACATGTTAAAATTTTCCGTCAACAACTTGCATGACGGACGTTGGATATGCGTAGCGCATTATAGGCGTTGTGCAGTACACACGTGGCCGATCGTTCGGCCCGACGCCTCTGGCTCATCAAACGTTCCATCCTTCCAGAGTTGGCAAATTGGTGCCAGATAAGTATGGGATGGTAGCAACACTGATCTTTATAGATCGAGAGGCCACCACAAATCATTGATAGGCCAGACATGCAACCAATCACCTCTAACGATGCTTGATGGATTCGGATGCATGGTACATAACTCAGGGATTAATCAACACCGAAGGCTTTGTCCTTGATCCTTTCACCTTACTTGCTAGTTGAGCATGAGAACACCAACGTGTCGTGGCTGTTATCGCATACAAAACTGTGGTACCGTGTGAAAAAAGTCTTCGAAAGTCTTGTCATCCATTTATTCGCTCTTATATCATCATCTTATAGCATCGGCGATGCTCAGCTTAATTCGTGTTCGATTCCACACATAATTGCAGTGCTGTGCGAGATGCCATGTGGTCCGCGTTTGTTTTCAACGAGAACAAGCACACCATCTGCAATCGCATTTGTCTCAGGTGTTTGTTGCCCAATTTTATTTGTGCTTTTCAATTTATTATTCTCTTCATTACCATTTTCACTCCTCCCCAGCCTTTAAAATACGGCTGCTCTAAGTCATTAACGAACATCATTTTAATGGCCTCGTTATGACACGCTGCTGTCGATTTTCATCACCGATAGTCCACTCTGCACATTCATTTCATGGTCGTGTTTCCTATTCGTTCGCCTTTCTGAGAAATGCATTCAAAGAATGGTGAACAGTAACTCTTTACTAAAAGAAAATGAGTAGAGAACTCTGACTACTGGTAGTGTTGTGCAGCCAGACTATTGTGACATTCCTCGCGCCCTCTTCACTATGACATCAATTTCTGTCATTTCGATAATTCAAGTATCCTCCCAGTCACAACACGGCAACTCTTTTCAGTCATTTTATAACTTCTTCTACACCTTATCTACATTTCTGGCGTTGAAGTTGGTGACGACATCGCAGTAGTTGACGTAGAAAGAGGCGAAAGTGTCAATGAATGCATTCTGTAAGAAAAGGACGGGCGGCATCTATGTGATGTTGAGTTAAGCAGCACTCGAATTCCAAACGTCGATTGGTTTAGCTCTTTAACGTTCTCATGGCGACGTTGTAAATCCTTATTCCTTTGTCAATCTGCACTAACACTACTGCAATTTGGTCATCATCGGCAGATTGGCGTGATGAAGTGATGCTCGTCGCATTCTTTGGCAATAGTGACTTTTATCGCTTGTCTCCAGTCTTATCTCTCATCTCAACTTATCTCTTCCTTTTAGCATTTCCCAGGAAACGAATGAGAATCCTTCTTTTATCCTCTTCTATTTCACCATCGGCTTTGATCCGCTTTGTTCCACTTAATCTGTGTTCTTTTTTTTTGCCTTAAAGTTTTCTTTTATAAAGTTCAATAAACGTTGCTTTCTCTTTAATGCTACAGTTTCCCATTGGAATCTACATGTTTCAGCCAACAATTTATCAATTTTCTTTTATTTTGGTATAATTCTGAACTTCTGGAAGAGACGAGTGTTTCAATGGCATCCGCAGCAATAACTTCGATAGAGGGGATTTCTCCAAATTGATACTCGGTTGGCGGAACGTTCGCCGAGAACTCTGAATGAGACATTTCGTAGCTCTATTTATCCCACTTTGTTTGTGCATTATGTAGCCGTTGCTTCTGAAGACTTCTTAGCTGGAAGTGGTTATCGAGGTGGATGATAAAGCGGGAGTTGTTTAGCGGGATGTCCGATAAATGTGGTGGGTGAGGGGAGGGTTTCGTAACCTAACTCATTCAACTTTTGCAACATTAGTTATGTAACTAACGCATGGGCAAGGGTCATCGTGTAAAATAACTGGATATTTTCTGTTTATCAGTTCTGAATGTTGCAAATTTCATGCGTTTCATCTACATCGTAGCAATATTTCTATGCTGTGATTGTTTCATCAAGATTCCTTTCATTCCTAAAGTGAAAGATTTCGTAGCTCAATCCAATCGCGTAGAGGTTCACATTCGAAAATTTTTGAAAAGCTTCATTTCCATCAAAACGTTCCACCGCTGAATGCTGTCGAATCCTTGGAGGACCGTCTTTAATCGCTCACGCAATGCTGTCGATAAATTCGTCGTTTTTGTATCATGAAAGGGGGCCAGAAGCAAAGTTTCTTCATCCAGCTGATCTGCTAGTCATTGATCGCATTTTTTTCACCCTTCCGACGTCCTTCAAGTGACAATTGGTTGTTCGCCGAAGTCTTCAGCAGCCTGTTGACTGGTCTTTCGAGTGCCGGCATCAGTTATCGCCTTCAGGTGGTCGTCTACATCTGCCGATGAACACTCACGGCGTTTTTCTTCGTCGAAACTCCTCTCTCTGCTCCAAAACCTCTTGAACTTTGTGTGTTGGTTGCTGTTGATTGGCTGTTCCTCGATGCTAGGTTACTTTTACTTAAATATGTCTAAATTAGAACTCAAGGGCTTATAAAGCAAAGTTATGCTTATCATGCAGAAATTATGCAAGTTAAAATAAACATGAAGTTTTTCATCCCGTGGGAGCATCATTCCAACAAATCTGAAATTACAGCAAATTAAGCCTTAGGAAAAGCCTTACAAAGAACATAGTTGAATAATAAGTAGGCCTTAAGACTACACATAACATTAATATAGAGCATGGCTATTTGTTAAGAAGCTCTCGGCCTTGATCCCTGAGGGATGCGCCATAAACTCGACTTCACTAAGCATTGCTGGAGGTGATTGAATGCATGTTTGGCCTTTACAATGACTCGCGGCGGCCTACCGATCTACCGAGCCAGTGCAGCTATCCTCCCAGACAAGACTGGTACGAATTTGCCGAACCCGGAGGGATGGAAGGCTCGGTGGGCCATGGACGCGAGGATCGACTCCACGCATGTCTTGCAGGATGCCTCTGACCACTGCTCTTTGTTTAGATTATTTGTTGATGTGTGGGTTTAATTATTTGTTAGAAAATCTGTTTATAAAGATCGTCTTAACAAAGTTCACCATTAATTGGAATCTAACGGACTGTCATTTCTAGGCTATTTCAGAAATGTTCTCAGTTCGTCTTGAAATGCGATAACTGATTTCATTCATCACTATTTTTAAAGCAAACACGTTATTTATTTTACATGTTCATCTGCATGGCCCGGCATCATATATTTCGCGGATTTCAGCACTTCTTTCACTTCTTTGGTCTCGCATCCATCATACACAAAGTTCTTCAGATTTTGCGTTTGGATTCCGCCGCCACTTGAGTATTCTTTTCTTCTTTATGAAGCTTACTGAATGCTCGTCGAGTTGATCGCTTTGGAATCTTGTGATAGCTCTTATGTTGGAGCCTTCTCTCGTCTTCACCACAAACTGTCCGTCATCAGCAAGTGTGAATCAGACAGAAGTTTCCACCCCCAAAAAAAGCTTAATGAAAGTTTTTGCGATCCCGGAGTCCATTATGCGCTTTGTTGTCTGGGCAGGATCGAACTGGAGACCACTTTAGTATCATTGCACGCCATATCTAACCAAGGCACATATCGAAGCTATGAATCAACTTAGTATCTGTGCACATCCGCAATTTTGTTATAATTGCAAAAGGTACGCTGAGACGTATGAGATTCTTGGAAATGTCCAGCTAATGGTACGTTTGCGAGATATGAGGAATGCATTTGCTGGGTGGCCTAAGCTAGAATGGGCACCTGTTTCTTCCGAGATGCTCAACTTGTTCCAGCAACAAAACTTTAGTGAGTGATGTTCACGGTGCGATTTCTTTCATTGACCTGACCCGACCTCTCAAGCCAGCAACGCCACTGCAATGCACCGATCAATCAAGGCTGCAATTATTGTAATACCTCCTCTAATATTTGAATATCTCATCTTCAGGATGGGTGAGCAAAATGTTTTTGTTTTTTGCCCTATATTATCACCAAGCTGGCAGTGATTCGTGGCATTCCTGGCATTGGTCTAGTTATAGTCTTGCACTTAGGGATGGAGATTTAGAACTGATTTTCAGTGTGGACAGGCCGATACCCACGAGCACCATCCAACTACGGAATTGTGGTAAATCCTAGCGTCATAACAATTATTGTGGACATCATATAACGGAAGTAAAAGTAATCACAAGCTAAATGCTGGAAGCATTGCATGATGAGGAGAGCAGACTAGCTGTTATAATTTTTTAATATTGCAAGACCAGTTTTGATAGCTACTGGTCGGATCCAAGCATTCCTTGTTTTCGATTCGTTTTCCTCGCACCTACAATCCACGAAGATGGTCGAACTTTTCGCGTATTGGTTAGGTTACTACTTGAGGATCTTCGCCTTCGTTGCCAATGTCGATGAGTGCTGAACAAGTCAGTTCCACAAGGAATTCCGGGAAAGCCATTGTAGAGTGTTCCTATGCGGACTGGAGAGAGTAAGTGGATCCCATACAGGTCTGGTACCAATTTCTTGACTTCGGAGGGATGAGAGGGTTGGTGGCCCCTATGATGATGTCCAACCACTAACGTGTTCGTTATGAACCGTTTCACTACCCGTTTTCTACTTGTTCTTCTCTGCCATAAATGTTGTGGTTAAGTCTGGAAAAGCAACTCCTTCAAGCACTATGATTCACAGTCTAGAGATAGACCGGCGCTCTGTATACTGGCAGGTTGTGATATTTTCTCTCAGCGTAAAAGTCATTTAAAGAGAACTTCTGTTAATTAGGAAATAGTGGTCGCCCCATTTCGCCTTTATCTGGAAACCACTTACAACAACAACTTTAACTCACTCGTCCATAGGTCTGGTCGGTTCTCTTAATCAATCTCTTCGCATTCATTTCGTTTCCTTGTTTTTGTATGCCGTGAGAAAATCATGTGCGTCATTAACAACTGCAAAGTACATTTCATCGTGATTCGTAGAGGTTGTGAATAAATTTTTCCGGTACCTAGCTTTAGTCCTTAATTGATACCGATCTAGCTTTGCGAAAATATTGTGTTACTTCAAAGAACGTTAAAGCGTTCGGCATTGTTTCATCTCTTGACGACGCACCGTGTAATCGACTCACTTCATAACATCGCAGAGGTAGTTAGACTCATATTTGGCCGATGCAATAACTTCTCGGACTCTATCGATGTAGCTCAGTAAGTGTTTTATCCTCCCAGACAAATTCTGTGCCAATTTCTCCCGGAAGTTAGGAGAGATTGGTGACTCCGGGAGCACTATGGAACCAAAGACCATGTGTATTTCAAGGCACAATAATGGTCTCTTTTAGGTTCACTTGACTAGGTAGTCGGCGTTTCTTGAATCCCATATAATAAAGCAGTCATTACTGTCCATCCATCCGCTTAGTCTGCAGTCAGAAATCTCCTCTGGTGCTGAATTCCATTGTAAACCGGTTTGACTCACCTAGCACCTTGTCGGCTTCCTAGCCTAAGTGCTGCTTATCTTTTCCAGCCTTTCGTGAATGTCGTTTCGCCTTTTCGATAGCCTTTTGAGACTTTTTATCCTCAACTACCTTAGTTCTGGTTATCATGGCCAAGTAGTTTCTTTTCTGTACGTTCCGTTTGTTCGTTGTTCATTTACTGGAAATTTTTTTGAATTCTGCTTTTTCCCTGTCCCTTCTTCTCGCTAGTATTTTCTTTGAATATAAAATACGGTTTGCTAGCAATGCATGCATGTCGACTGATTTCACATTATTCCGTCCCTCCACTTATTTCACTGAAAATTCGTGAACTTCGTGAGAAATGACGTATGAAACGTTTGGAAGCAATAGATTCCAATAACACCATGGCAGTTAATAATAAAAGAATAAAGCTCTCGATGTTAATCAATCCCTAAGAGATGCGCTATGCATTCGACTTCATTAAGCATCGTTTGGAGGTGAATGAATGCATATCTGGCTTTTACAATGACTAGCGGTGGACTACCGATGTATCGAGCCAGTGCTTTCTATCCTCCCAGACAAGTCTGGTACCAATTTGCTGACCCCGGAGTGATGGAAGGCTTGGTGGGCCATGGGCGTGGAGATCGATCCCACGAGAGTGTTGCAGGGCGTCTCCTATCACTGCGCCACACGCGTCCTTTTTACCATAGCAGCTACATAATAAAATATTTGGTTAGCTTATTGTTGAGAGAAAAGTTGAGTTGGTGGTAATCTCCGTTAATGATAGTTGGGCTGCAAGTACTGAAAGGTTGTGAGAAAAACACTGGGCGATCCCTATCGTTGGTGTAAACGGTGGGGATGTTGGGGGAACGAGTTGATAGTCATCATCCAAACGATCTAACGCTGTTCGCGATCTCACTGTTTCTTTTTATTCGACCTCATATAAGTCCTGTAAACTGTAGATGGAAACCTAAACTATCTGGAAGTCTGGAAGAATATGATTCTCACATGTTTTACCGTTTTTTGGAATTCTTGATGATAGATGTCGCTGTTGTTTCATGATAGAAATGGGTTCCACCAATGATCCTTAGCGTTAGAGTACGAAAATAGTCAATAAATGTGTTTTCCTTAGAATATCTTAGGCCATATTCTTAATAGACGAGTAAATATAATGGTTGTAAACTTTTTATCTACTGCCTGTTATCATTTTTCACGGCAACGTGTGATGTGAAAAAACAACCACAATGATGGTGAGATGTTTGCAAAACTTGTACCCCCAGCCCAGATCGAAGCCACGATTACCCTTTTCCAAGGGCTGGCGCGTAAGCCAGTGTACCACTGAAGCCCTTAATTTACTTTCTCTCAGCCAGTCTTTTTACCCCTAACCACGCCATTAGCAATCACCCGTCAACAAGAATAATCCAGTGGGGGAAAAATCGGCATTGAACCCAGTTAACCTGGGGCTGTAGTGTATAATAATTGTTTTTGAAGACATCGATTAACTAGACTTGTTTCAGTTCAAATTCTGAGCCTTTCGATGTCGCAGAGACGGCTGGCGATCGAGAGAAGCACTTGAAGCTACAGCGTGAGTGTCAGACATCACGTTATTCTTTCTTATCTTCTCTCAGACATTTCGTTATTGTTTCAATTCCATCTTTACCACATCTTTCTCTCCACTGTCAGGTAGGTCAGCATTTCCTTTTCCTTCATTTTCCTCCGATCATGTCTATCCATATTCTTCGTTTTATCGACATTCTTTCCTGAAACCCGCAAGCTACTCTTGTATTCTGTTCAAGATTATGACGTCAGTAGGAATTCGTATGAAGAAAAACCATTTTATCAATACACTGCTGGCCATACGACTGCTTCGATTCAGTTCGAAATCGTTCTTAGAGTTCGTCAACTATTTATTTCCATCTGGATGTTTTTCAACGAAAAAAGGTGGTTAGTACCTACATCATGTTTTGTTCGAACCATGCCAACTAGTGCAAAGTGCTTGCTAATTTTCTAGTCCTCCTGAAAAAGTTATAGCTCCAAATTATATTATAATATATCACTACACTCACCTGAGTACAGTATGCCAATTGAGTTGGTGCGTAAGATTGTTCATCATCGCTTGAATGGTCGGCCATCTTTCATTGTCGAATCGAGAAGGCAAATTGCACCAAATAATCAACCTGGCATTCTTAACGACTTTCGGAAGACGTGAGCTGTGAGGTGGAGCGACCTACTCAAATTTCATAACCACATGGAATAATGCATTCAACTAGTCCACTCCTGTCACTTCACGCTAACATCTTCGCGTCTTTTTTACTGCGCAAGGTTGTTCCTCTTTAGAGAGTTTCCCTTATTCTGAACACTAGTCTATGCTTCTTCTTTGAGTTCTCTAAAGGCCCTTCCAAACTCTGTCGCCTGATCCCTTGGCTCTTAGTAAGACCACATCCCTCAATTTTTTTTCGCTTAGCCAAATTTATTACGGGCAAGAAACATCTTCCAAGGTTGTACTTCAATGGGAAGGTCCTTCTTGAGGACCATATCATCTTGAGCCATTCTCGTCGGAACTGTTTGGCCGCGCCATCAGGAACGTTGCACCACTCAACGGTGTTGCGATCATTGTTGGTGTCTTCTCGTCCGTACTCGACGCTATCGCACGATACAGCCATAAATTCCACGTCCGACTTTCTATTAACCTCGACAATGATCAAGTAATTCTTCGTATTCTTGTTGAGCAAACACGAGGTGTTATTTTTATTCTTTATTCACGAACAAGCTGACGTTTCGGCGGATTTCGCCTTCCTCAGAGCCTGGAAAGGTGTCAAGTTGACAGCAATTGACCTTTTCAGGGCTCTGAGGAAGGCGAAATCCGCCGAAACGTCAGCTTGTTTGTGAACAAAGAATAAAAATAACACATCGTGTTTGCTCAACAAGAGTACGAAGAATTACAGCCATAGATGTTGCGTATCAATCTTTCAATTAAAACAGAGTGTATGTGAATGGTTGTATGTTCGAAATCCGTTCTACATAATTGTGGAAAATCATGAAGAGCTTAAGTGTAGAAGGACAATAAAGTATCTTCTTCCACTGCAGTGACTGAAATCACTCCTATTCCTCCAATACGCGAGCAGATTTGATCAATTAATTTATTTGTATGATCAAGTTGCGTATATTATCTGGATCCCAGCAATTCTTCCATTCAGCTCGTGTCCTCATTTCCATCATTCCATAACTCTTCGAATTTGCTTGGTAGTTCAGTTGCTGTTTGAGAACCTTGTCTTAATGAATGTCGCTGAACACTGGTCGAGTTAATCTCCTCGGTATCCTGGAATAACTCTATTGGAGCGCTCCTTTCCTTTCACCATAGGTAGTTGCTAACCTTTATAAATCCAAGCGAACTTTCTTCAAAGGATTCTGCTACTAATTTTTTGATCCGCGATGAATGACAGGCTTGGTTCGCAAAGTGTGGAATAGAACCGGCGACTAGGCGTGTATCACTAAAGGCATATCCAACCCAGAGGTCTTCTCATGCATCGAGCTGAAACATAAGTGCAGGTGAACAGTTTTTCCAAAGCTCGGCTTTTCGAACACTATTAACAGGCATTAACACATCAGCCAGTCTTTTTACTCCTAACGGTGCCATTAGCAATCACCTGTCAACGGGAATGGTCAGGGGAGTACAAATAGCATTAAACTTAGTTAAGTTGAGGCTGTAGCCGAAATCACAAAAACTAGCTGAGAGAAAGGCGACACGAAGGCCCCAGTGGTCCCGTGCTTAATACATGGGAAAAAGGTAATCTTGAGTTCGAATCTGGCCTGGGGTTCAATTTTTGTAAATATCCCACCATCACTGTGGTTTGTGGTCACATAATACCTTGTCGTGAAAAACAGTGGGCAGTAGGTAAAAGTTACACATTGTGATTTCGAGTATTGAAAGAATTTTCCATACTGCCCCTTCCATTGCCATTGCTTATAAAGAGCAACGTTGAGGAAAGTGTTAGGATAACAATTGTTGTAAAATCTATCTAATGTTGTAGATGTTGCTGTCGTGCTGTGATGATGGACGAAACCTTAACAGGGACAATTAGCTATCCTTCATATTATTTCTCAACATAGTTAAATATTTTTGTCCCACGGTGCCATTATTTAATGAGAAACTGACGTTAATACTAAGTAATTAACAAAGCTTTCATTTCTTTATGAGAAGTTCAACTGAGAGGTAGTTTGGAATTTCCACTTGAGTTCTTCTGAACAGATTTAATCCCATGTGACTATTGCTCGCAACCTTCAGATTTTCAAGCAGCTCACCTCCTCATCATTTTTTCTTTTGTTGTCTTGAAAAATTGGAGACAGCTGCAGTTGCACTTATCAGAATGGCGAGTATGACGCAGCGGTTGGAATTACTCTGCAGTACACGCTAGGAGTTCGGCTCGATCCCACAGTTACGGCTAACCAAGCCCTCTATATCTTCATTGTCGAAAAATTAATGATAGACGTCGGCCAGAGTAAAATCGTGGGTTGGTATATCCATGCGGTCCAAGTCATTATGTCAGCGAAACATTCATTCAATCACCACTGTAATGCTATGAATAAGGCCGAATAAATAGCATATCAGTTGTAGTCCAGTACCGAGGGCCGTACCCACTCATCCTTTTGCTTCTTGACAATCTGTTCTTTTGTCATGAAGTATAAAGAATCCAAGTCAGCAATCTATGGGCACAAATATACTGTATAGATGCTTCCTCTACTCTTCACACACCTCCCAACGGTTTACCGCCTCATCGTGGCTGGGAGGTGTTCCTGAGTGTCGGGCTGCGATGTAGAGCGAGGATTCATCCCTCCAACAGCGTCTCCCAAGCTGAGAAGGAGTCCGGCGTTTCCATCACGAAGCCCAGCTAAGAGTAAACTAATACCATCATCCCCCCATCGTCCTGGTATCAAACTAGTCGGATGGTGGCAAATCTCTCTGATCCACAAAGGCGGAGACTGCCTGTGATCGTGACGACCTGGGTCAGACTTTGGCCTGGCTAACCTCGGGACTCCAGGGAACCACAATGGCTAAAACAGCAAAACTCCGAAAAAATGGCGCATCGAATATTCGATTATCGAATTATCTATGCACTCGATCATATAATCCTAAGTAAATATTGGAACGAAGGAAACAATACCTTAAAACCATCTCTCATTAAACCTCGGCATAAATAATTAATGCTTTCTTGGATTTTTAAGTTAACACATGGCTGGGTAAAAAATGTTTTATTCGGCTGACGTTTCGAAGTCTTCGTCTCCTTTGTAGCCGAATTGATTGGATTCAATGGCCCACAGTGGTAGTCTCCTTTATGTGGGTGTTCGTTGTCGCGTCAAGTCGACTCCAGTGAGGTATCAAATTCTCAGGTCCCTAAATACTCTTGTTGTCGAAGAAAAAATCATCATCGGAAATGCGCCGAAGAGAAAAAAATAAGATTGCAGTCGCTGCCTTGTAGTCCAGGTTTTAACACATTCTACTCCATACTGGTTTCTTTAGAGGCGCATGGGGCGCAGTGGTCGGAGGCGCCCTGCAACACACACATAGTATCGATCCCCCGCGCCCATGGCTCACCAAACCTTCCATCCATCTGGGGTCGGCAAGTTGGTACCAGACTTATCTGGGAGGATAGCAGCACTGGCTCGGCCCATCGGTAGGCCACCGCGAGTCATTGTAAAAGCCAGATATGCATTCAGTCACCACCAAACGATGCTAAATGAGGTCGAATTCATGGCGCATCCCTCAACGATTGATCAAAGCCGAGAGCTTCAGCTTCTTCATCACTGGTTTCTTGACAGCTGACGATAATTTCCTTAACACATTCGCGAAGAATCTTGCTTTTCAACAACAGATGACAATTTATCAACTATTAGATTATTTCAGTAGTTCAAATCCTTATAGCCTTATAGATGGTACTTTACTATATTGTGTCAACCGTGTGGATAATTTTTATGCAGTGAGCTTAGGACTGAAAAGTCCAAAGTTGGCAGAGAAATTAAATTCGTAAAACTTCTAGCGGAAAGAAGGCAGCTGCCAACATGAACGATGCATTGGGCGGGACCATCTTACACTGCTGGAGAAAACTCCGCTTATTCAACTTCATTCGTTTTTGAGGGATGGGCTTTGAGGCAAAAAGTCGAAGAAACAGATGTGTTGAGTTCTAGAAAATCAGAATTTAATTATAATGAAACAAAAGAACTTTTATGTGGCGGTACCATTTTGCAGATTCCAGTGGTTTCTACTGCGATTGAAAGGATTCACTGTGCGTTGAGAAATGTGTACCCAAATTTAAAATCGGCAGTAATTTTTTGCATCGTATGACTCTTGTAGAGACCATGTGTTTGCGAATGTGTTTACTAGTGATAGAATTTACAGGCTTATATAAGGGAGTAGCGCGTGTAGCGTAGTGGTCAGAAGCGCCTTCCAATACATCTAGGATCGGTCCTGGGCCTCAGGATCACCAAGTCCTCCATCTCTATGGGGTTGGCAAATTTGTACCAGACTTGTCTGGGAGGATAGCAGCACTGACTCGGTACATTGGTAAGCCATTCAGGGACTGATCAACACCTAAAACTTTATCCTTTATTATCCTTTATAGAAAAGACTCACCTTACAAGTAGATTAGACTTTTAAAAATGTCCTTGCAATTGCAAATGGTTTGAGATTAGGACTCTCGAAAAAACTGGAAACGAAATCCAAATGTCTAAAATTTCCCACACATGCGTGGCAACCGCAGAATCCTACAAAACATCAGGAGGCACCATGCTTTCTCGGTGGACAAGATCATGCTTGATCGATCCTTTTAATGTTCCAAATAAGTGCACGAGGGCGAAAAAACTAAGGAAGTTTTGTAAACTTTGTTTCGATATAAGAGAAAAATTGTCCGTTTGGCAAAGATCGGAATTCTATTGGTCTTGTTTGATTCAAACATGATCAGATTCACTGTGGGCTTAGGTGTCATATGTTAGAACTGAAACGGGCCATTTTTTGCACCGTGTGAGTCCTGTTTGATTCATTTGCTCACAATGTAAGGAAAGAGCCTTCGTTTAACCCGAATTTGGCAAATTTTGTTTTACGGACGACTAGAATTGGACCTTTGTTAACCAGTTCGGTGTCATTTTTGAATAACTCCTCGCTATTTTCTCTGCACAAACCGATTTCTATAAGTTTTCTAAAAGACATGGTTTCAAATGAGCCATATACATCCAGTTCAAGTGAGTTGGTAGAGTTCACTGTCGACTATTCGTTTTTTTTTATTTTTTATTTCTACTTGATCCGACTTCATGTCTACTGTGCGGATCCCGGCACTTCTCAAATCCAATTCGTTTTCTCCCATCCAACACACACGAAGGTCTTCCAAGTTTTTACATGTGTCTTCGGTTGCTGCTTGAGGATTTTCATTTCATCTTGAATGCCGTAGAATGCTGGTCGAGCGATTCTCCCTGGAGTCCTGAGATAGCCGGGCTGGAGCGTTCCCACTTGGGTTGCAGAGAGTGATTTTTTTCGCAGGCAAATCCGGTACCAATTTGCCGACACCGGAAGGACGAGAGGTTAGGTTGACCAGGTGCGGAATCGAAATAGCACCATGCTCGTGATGACGGACATCACTACCATTGTGCTATGCGCCCCACTATTCGATTTGAATGAGAAAATAAATAGTTTTGTTAAAATGAGAGAGCGAGTACAGATATGCAAATACTACTACGAATAGCCTTTCGCTGTGTAAAAATATCTTATTAAGCTGAGACCTTAAACATGCTGATTTTAAGCATTCATTCCAAAAAGTAAATCGATCCGGTAAATCGGTACGCTGCTCATTAATCTAGTAGGTGTTTTTTTGGGCTGAGAAGGACTTTTTTCTTTTTTGGAGTCCTGGGAGAGCTGTCGTGTCACGGCGTTGGCATCATCATCACACGCGGTCGCTGGTGGTGTGGATCAATGGCAGATTTGCATTTTAATTGAGAATTCACCCTCCTGAAGCTAATGTTGAGTTCCTTATAGGCTTCGACAATTTTTTTGTGGTAAATGGAAGGTGTCCAGCTTTTCGCCACGTTGAGAGGATAATTCAGAAATGTCATGACGGCGTGATTGTTGTTTGAAGTGTAGCCACTCGAATACCTAAAGCTCTCGAATCCGATTATCGAGTTCATTCAGCTGTTTGCAATGGATCGAGTACTTGAATATATCACCATTGTATTAACCGCACTATAGCCTTTACAGCAGATATTTCGTTCCCTCTCCTGCCACACATTTCACTACTGCTCTTTGGCTTTCAGCCGTTGTCTCTTATTAGTAAAAATGTCATAATGTCATCCCAGTTAATTCTACCTAGCCGGATTTTGTTTCATAAAAGAAATAAGAACAAGGGAAAACCCAATATAGCGTTTCGGTGAAATTTTGAATAGGATGGAAAAAATTGTCTGCTTCGGCATTTCCATATGAATCACAAACTTCACATGTGCCTCAAGTGCAAGTCAATAGCGTTGCTGTTCTGTTTGCAAAACATTAACCGCCAGGCCAGATTCGAACCCACGACTACCCTTTCCGGGGGCGCTTTTCAGGGGCCTTTGTTATACTTTTCTCTCAGCCAGTTTTTCATCCTAGCAGTGCTATCAGCAGTCACTCATCAACGGGTATCATCTGGGGAACACAGAGAACTGCCTGAGAGAAAGGTAATGCAAGGAACTCAGCGGTGCAGTGGGTAACACATGAGCTTTCGGAAAGTGTAAACGCTGGTTCGAATCTGGGCTGGGGTTCGATTTCTACAAACATCTCAGCACCGTTGTCTTTCACGTCATACCCTACCGTAGAACAATAATAGGCACCAAACAAAAAAGTTAAACATTATGTCTCTGTTTCCCTTTAAGGATTAATATGATTGGTATTTTTGTGCTAGTAGTACTCGAAGCAATTATTCTACCAATCACCGTCCATATTTCTGGTAGCACACAATTCTTAAAGATTCAAACTCACTTGGCATCTACAAGTGATTGGTGAGAAGCACAAGGAACTAGTTTTTTGATCACGTTCGTTTTTCCTCCATCAGTGGCATAGGGATTTTCTGATGCTCTTTGTCCAGATCGATACATGGCACGCCTTCAGACCTTCGGGGTTTTGTCAAATATGAAGTTCGCAGTTTGGTCGACCGGAACTCTTTGAGTTGTTGGAAACTTCGAGGAGGTTCTGCGTACACTTCTCTTGTTTTGTATTGCTCTACGATTAGCTCACCTATTCATTTCGTGCCATCCCGTTCAAGTCTTTAACCTGTCGTCATCTCGTTCGATTCTCCATTTCTTCACTCTCACCGTCATTTTATTAATTTTTAGGCACATAGACTTCTTTTTCTCAATTCTAAAATTCGTTGAGTCCTTCTTTTCACTGTGAATGCACATTTTTAGGAATTTAGTTGGTTACTTATCATCTTTTTCATCCATTCCAATCCTGCATATGTTTCATAGAGATTTTTTAAACCTGTTTAGATTAGACAGTATTAAGAGCCTTGTGAAATCAAAGTACGTACCAACCTCCCTACAGTATATCACATTTGAAAATCACTAGCTCTTACGTATTAGGTTCATAAAAGTGTACGAAATTGTAATAGACAAAACGGAGTTTTGTAAATATCTCATCTGATTGCATTACACATAATATCCTGCAATGAAAAATTGTAGTAGGGCAGTAAATGAAAAGTTAGAACTTTACCACATTGTTGTGCAGATTCTACATTTGAGTGCTTTGTAGCTATGTGAAGTAATGGATGTGTCTGTAGAGAGGATGCTGAATGTGGGACGGCTTCGAAATCCAAAAACACCTCCGCCAAAGATTCTAGACAACAAAAGGCCTGCTGGGAATAGTAAATCAGGAATGAAAGTGTTGGACGTTGTTGCTGTGTAGGAAGCGTTCCCGTGACAGGCCAGTTCGTTCTGTACGTGCATCACCCACCCATATTTGGAAACTAACTCATAATGTTGCTGTAGATGGATAGGATATTCTGCGTTGCTGTACTCGTTGTTTTCTCGACTGGTTCGCATATCGGCAACGTGCTGGTTGCTGAAGAGGAGGTGGCGTGGTGGTTAGTGGTGCTGTCGACCAGGATGCAAAGGCGCTAGTTCGACCCCTTCCCTCACACCATCTTCCTATTCGCGTGGGAACGCCGTAGCCGGACTACGTCCAAGATCGCCAGGAGAACCAACTCGACCAGCGTTCCAGGGCATTCATGAAGATGAGGGCAGTCCCTAGACACCAGCCGAAAAAAAACAGCAATGTTCGGAGACCATTGTGAACGATATATGCGAGGAAGTAGAATCAAATACAGGATCCGCACAACAGATGTGATAGTGAGCCATGGTACAAGATTGTTTGAAACCCTTGAAAGACTGATTTTTTTCAAACTCTTCTTGCTTAAAAGTGATCAAAGCTAGTATTTTTTGCTGTACCAGAATTATTCAATTCCTTTGTAAAACCTTATATACTTTGGCATTATACCAGTTCTATGAGTCGTAGGCGAATTTATGTGGAAATTAGAGATGTGTAACGACATGGCCTGAGTAAGCAAATAGCAAAAATAGCGTGGGCTGCTGGCTGTGCACACATGCACATATATATATATATATATGTATATATATATATATATATATATATATATATATATACTCAGATGCACAAACCGCCACACACACCGACATACACGCGCACACATACACACACACACACACACACACACACACACACACACACACACACACACACACACATTTGCGAAAGAAATGCTACATTAAACTGTCGATTTTGTTGGAATTTTTCCGCACACTGTTAGGTTACCCGGAAATTGGTGTCCGATTTCAAATTGTAATATATCTCGACCTGTAGTAGACTTTTCTGAAATGAATATCGGAATCTACATATTTTTTGCCAACGAGAACCAAACTTGGTTATACCTGTTGAAAAAAATTTCTTTAAACTTCTGGAGACAATGAGGTCATTGAAGTTTCTACTTGTCCTGGTGTCTGAGGCATTCATCATTTCTCAGGGACTTATCCAAACGCTTGAAGAGGTGGCAGTCAGTTTCTTTTTTTGCAGCGAGTGTTGTAGCGCTTTATCGAGGAGAAGAATTGGTCTTTTTCTGTTGATCGAATGTGCAGCAGTTGAAGTTTCCGGTGCATTTCGTCGGCTTAGTTAATGTCCTACTCTAGTGGTTTCAGATGGATTGAAAACGCTACGGTAGATTAAGCCGGCAGCGAATCACAAATGCTCAATATGAACTTGTTTCAGTGCAATTTCGGCTTTGTGATGTGATCATCTTCGCGGTGTAATTACTGAGCCAATTGTCGTAAGTTTTCATACAGGATCTATTCCTCGTCGCTCATCAAAATAAGGTTCAGGAACAGTCTATTCTGATATCACAGAAGAAACGCCATCGTTACCTCAAAACGTCTCTTTCGTTGCGGACGTTCTTCGACCTTCTCTGATGTTCCGAATCAGTTGAAATGCTTAAGCTAAGTTCTTCTGCAACTTCTAGAACAATTTTTCATGTGCATATTTTAAGGAGATCCTTAAATTCGTCGTTCTTGGCAGCAAAAACATGTCAACAATTTCCCACGCCTTCAAGGTCGAATTCGCCATGTCGAAATGTTCCAAACCAAAGTCGCACAAGTGCATTCGCTAACACTTCGGTGGCCCCATATCTCTATTCCGAGCCGTTTGAGCTGCGTAGCTCTGAGTTCAAACTCGTAGAACCAGATCTGTAGAAACTGTGGTTCTAGCGTTTAAAATTCAAGTTTTAGAATTTTTTAAAAAAGCAGTTGTATTATAATCCAATGGTGCCGAAAGTGCATAAAACTGGCTTTCAAGGACATATACTGGCAGAGCATTTGAAGAAAAAAGATGTTGCTACGATATATCCAGCAAACTGAAAATGGAAATACGACATTAATTTCCGACCACCCTAATCACCTGTATCACCTGTAGTTCTGTCGATTGTCGAGTGACTCGAGCGGGCGCCAGTAAATATTCCATTTTTTCCCTGTCGCGTGCAAGAGTAGTCCAGTGGGTTGTGCTCGCTCTAGAGACTCGTCAAGCATCATATCTTTCTTTTATGCTTTTCGTGAATCACTCTGACCATCGGGTCGGTGGTCTTCCTGAGTGCGTTTGACATCCCGAGGAATCTAGTCACTAACGGCTCTTGTCCTTCGGTTGTCATTTATACGCATTACGTGTTCGGCCCACCTTACTTTCGACTGTTCGGCATACGGAACGGCATCTTTGATCTTTGATCGTTGACGCTGTGTGAAACGGGATACTCCTAGCATCGTCCTTTCGACCGCGCGTTCGATAACGCTGAGTGATCTTTCATCCTGCTTACGCATCGACCAGGTTTCTGACGCTTAAGCTAGGGGCAGGAAGTACCGTTGAGTCGAAAAGGTGGGCAGAGTCGGATATTCTTTGTCCTCTTCACTACATCCTCGTTGCTGTTGAAAGCTCCCCAAGCCGCTCGTTTCTTTCTGCTCAACTCTGGGGCTAAGTCGTTCAACATGTTGATTTCCCGACCTAGACAGATATAACTGCAACATTAGGAGATATTCGCTCCGTTGATCGTGAGGGGGTACACGAAACCAATCCGTTCCTCATGAACATCGTTTTTTGTGAGATTTGGTCGAAGTCCAGTCTTTCCACAGGCTTTATCAAAGTCGGCAAGCGTACTTTCCGCTTGGCTAATGTTTGGTGTTATCAGGACGATTTCATCAGCCAAGCGAAGATGATGTAACTGCCGACCATCGATTTGCACTCCCATATTATCCCATTCTAGTGTTCGCATGACGTTATGGAGGGTGGCAGCAAATAATTTTGGCGAGATAGTATCGCCTTGCCTAACTCCTATTTTGACGTCAATGTTAATATCGTTGTAGAATGGTGATATCTTGGCTGTGAAATACCTTGGTTCTTGGTTTTACAGCTTACGAAGAATCTTTATGTACTGAGTAGCGACTCCTTGAGTATCAAGGGCTTCCATGACTGCTTCTATCCCGGTTGAGTCAAACTCCTTCTTCAAATCGATGAAAGTGAGACAGAGCGGTCTTTTTGTACGCTCTCGATACTTCAATGAGTGTTGTTATCGTGTGGATGTGGTTCATCGTACTAAATCCTTCTCGTATGGTCTTCTCTGTAGAACTTCTCCAAGTCCATATATAACGCTTCGACTTCTTCCTCATAGTTTGATGTCAGCGCATAAACGACGAAGATTGTCGAAGCCGGAATTGATCTGCATCTTTTTAATAGTAAACATGCGATTCGGGTTGTAAGTTCTTCGAATGAACCGATGTTCATGGAGAAACTCGTGTTGACGAGAACGCCGACGCCGCCAACTCCTCTACTGTCGCATGTTCCGAGGAACAGTTCTTCTCCGGTGTCATAGACGGCGTTGAAAAAGCTGGCTCGTCTCGGTCAGGCCGATGACGTCGTACTTTATCCTTCTTGCTTGCATGAGCAAGTCTTCTATCGAGGACTCGGATGCAAGTGTACGTGCATTGTAGGTACAGATCGTCACCATAGTTGTTTGAAATCCAGGCAGCTTCCATTGCCCCTGAGATTTTAGCAGCTTCTCCGTACTCGTCCTGCCCAACGCTTCGGAATTGGAGGCTCTTTCGGGGTAAGGGGAATGAGGCCCGTATTGTGTTTAGCATTTTGATACCCACGTATACCTTGGTGGGCTCTGAACGTGGGGGGGGTGGGTGTACTCAGGGGTAGCTTGCCAGGCTCTCCCAAAGTGAATATAGGTCTTATTTGTTGAAGGTGCCTCCTAACCGCCTCCCATATACTTCCCTGTCACTTGACTGCAGGGTTTTGGTCGAATTGACTCGTAGAATACAGTCGGCATAAGCGAGAACGCACCCACACACACACATGCATGAATACGCCTAGCAAATACAGAAAGTATGTGCCAAATCGGCGCAGCAGAAACAGGGAATCCGCCCCCTGGATCCACCTGCGTCTCAGGGAAGCAAAGGTAGCTTTTGGTCCGCGATTAATCCCGAATCGGCCACCTGTGGACGCGCCACGTAGCCTCGCGGCTAACCGGCTCGAGATCCCTCACATGAGGGGAGATCCGCGGACCACCCTAGTAGTACAAAAGATGATGGCTTCGAGAACTTGCAACTACGTGCAGCTAACTTACAAATTTGTGGTGTTGACGTCATTCGATATTCCATTTATGTCTTTTTTAATTACGTTATAGTCCTTCTTAAGAAAACCCCATAATCCTTGATTATCCACAAGGTATTAGCTCAGCCACGATGAAATGGATTCCTGATTGGGTGGTGTGAGTCTTTTTTCGTGCTAGAAATGCTCAAATGCTTTCATGAAGCCCCACAACTACTATTCCACAACTAACGATTGTTCTCCAGTACTAGTGATCTTGGCAGATGCCAGAGGATCTTCTGTCGCTATCAGATTCAGCAAACTGTTTGAGTTCATGTGAGGTTAGCAACAAGCCAAAAAAAAAGTCCTGTCCTTATTGTTCCTAATAAAAACGATGGAACCTCTCTCATACAACTTCCGTGATAATTGGCAAAAAAAATAGTGACGAAGGACAATTCACGATGCTATGACACCGTGCTAGGATTGCCACACATCAATCAGCAATCGAGCTCATTCTATTCGTCCAACTGCTGTGGTAATCTGGAAATCTGAAGACTACGCTCATCAATTGTTACTGCTACCAATGCTGGTGAATTAGATTGAAACAGGCTGATTCGCCATTGCTGTTATAGTTTTCTAAGAGAAATCTTGGCGAAAATAAGCTTCTAATCGCTAAGGGAGCTACGAGGCTCTATTATATCCTTCCCGTTGGATTTTGCGCACATCAGTCAAGGACATCTATAAAAGGATAAAGCTCTCGGCGTTGATCAATCCCTGAGGGATGCGCCATACATTCGACTTCATTAAGTATCGTTGGAAGTGATTGAATGCATATCTGGCCTTTAAAATGACTCGCTGTGGCCTACCGATATATCGACCCAGTGCTCCTGTCCTCTCAGATAAGTCTGGTACCAATTTGCCGATCTCGGAGTGATGGAAGGCTTGGTGAGCCATAGGCGCTGGGGTCGATTCCACGTGTGTGGAGTCGCAGTGGCGCCTCCAACCACTGCGCCACACGTGCCCTAGGACATCTACAAATGAATTAAATAACATCTTGTGAGAACAGGTTCTTCATCATATGAGCGCCTTTTAAAAAAGTTGTTACGCCTCGCATACTTCATTTCATTTCTCCAAGTTTTTTATTTCGTCTCATGACTCACTAGGCATAACTAACCTCGACGTTTATCTGCGTAGCATCTGTAGCCACTGTACCTTTGTGCTAAATCTAGGTAGTACTAATATTCAATGGTTAATAACAGGGATAAGAACACCTGTTGCGCCGTTCAACTAACAGTCAACGAGTAAGACGAGCTGGGAGCAGCAAAGTCTCCATTCACCTTCCTTCCACACCAGAGTTGGCCAGTAAAACTCTAGGGAACACGAAATGCTTCAGAATTTTTGTGAATGGTGTGTCACCACTAGCTCTCCAGGCGCTTCTGCCATGGTATAGGCACTGCACTAGTTCTTGATAGAAATGTCTAACTCCTGAGAGTGGATGGTGCTAGAAAGATGAGTTCGCAATTCTGACACCTAAGATGACCATCTCTTCGACCTGTGAAAAAGCTTTTTAAAAGCCTTGCTGTTAATAATATTACGTTGGGAATAATAATAATAATAACAACAACAATAGTAGCAATAATGACAGTAATAATAAATAACAAATAATAAATAACAATAAATAATGATAGTACAGTAATAATAATAACAGCAATAATAATAATAATAATGGTAGTAATGAAAGTAACAGATCAATACACTATGCCGATTTCCTCTACATGGTTTTTTTTCATCATTTTATGGATCCCTATCTGTTACATGTTGGTCTCGTTTTACCATTTTTTTCAAGCTGGAATTAGTACAACTACATTTTTTAAGTACGGGCGCTTGTAGTGCAGTGGTCGGTGGCGCCGTGCAACACACACACAGAATTGATCCCCCCGCCCACGGCTCACCAAGCGTTCCATCCCTCTGTGGCTGGCAAATTGGTACCACACTTGTCTGGGAGGATAGCAGCACTGGCTCGGCACATCGGTAGGCCACCGCGAGTCATTGTAAAAGCCAGATATGCATTCAGTCACCTCCAAACGATGCTTAATGAAGTCGAGTGCGTGGTGCACCACTCAGGGATTGATCAACGCCATGAGTTTTATCCTTTTATTTACCCTTATACATTCGTAAGTATCGATATAACTGACATGTCTTGTAAATCTTAGAAGTCCTTTTTTTTGTTGTTTATATCTAATTTGGCAGATTGTCGATCGGTTTTTCGTATTCATCGTCCATTGAAATTAACTTGCGAAGAAGTCATACTAAGACATGAGAGACATAAGAGGTCTGAAGAGATTCTTCCTACGTCGTTCTTTGGGATGACAGTGCATATGTTTAACAGAAAAACCTCTTTAACTCCAAACGCCGGACCTGCATTGATTACAATGCAGTTTTGCGGGAAGGAATGAGCACTTTCAAGTTTAGGCCAACATGTGTCAGCTTGTCGTGACCATAATGTTGTTTCAAAAATCTAAGCTCGTTGACATTCGCGGAATTCTTCCATTTTTTTCTTACATTACGACTTTTTTTCTTACCGAATTTCCTAACTCTTCATCTTTTAACGACGTGTAGGTTTTTGTGCTACCTTTTTTTCTGTTGAAAATTCTTCGCGGTTTATATTTCTTGACCAAAAAGAAGAGGCTGTATGCGTCGTTGCCGTCATCAGTGATCATCGCTAAATTCACTCGTACACGACATGTATACTCTTTCCTAGTTCCATATAAACTCTACTCACAGAGAGTTAGAATATTATTGTAGTCATGGGCAAACTTTTTTGAAAAAACGCGAAACTTTATCCACTCAGTGATGCTGAGATGTTTGCAAAACTCCGGACCGCAGGTGTCTGCGGTGGGGAACGAACGCGCTATTACCCTTTCCAGAGGCTAACGCATACACCACCACACCGTGCGGGTTATTCGTTTCGCCTGTCTCTCAGCTAGTTCTATCGATCATTGCTATCAGCGGGATTGATCTAGAGAGCCCAAATCGGCAATGAACGCAGTTAAGCTGAGGCTGTTATTATAATCACAGTTTTAACTTATTATTCCATTCATTTGAAAGCATATGTCTTAGCACCACTTGTATCACCGATGCTCCCATTGATTGTCGTTTGTCTCAAGCGGTGACCAGTATTCTCCATTTGTCCATGTCGCATACAGGAGTGTCCAACTAGGTTTTTCCTGCTCCTGCTTTCCTGCTCGTTGAGAATCATATCTTCCTTGTAGGATTTTCATGAAGAACTCTCATCGCTGGGGCGGTGGTCTCCCTGCTGTACGTTTGACATCCCGAGGGAATCCACTCACCAACGACTCTTGTCCATCGGATGTCGTTCACATGCGTTACGTTTGCGGCTTACCTTGTCTTCGACAGCTTCGCGGATAGAACGGCGTCTTTGATTTTCGATCATTGACGTAGTTTGGAGTTTCGGATCCCATCCTCATTTGCGTGATACCGGATTCTCACAGCATCGTTCTTTACACTGCGCGTTCGTTAACGTTCAGTGTCTTTCACTTGTTTGCGCAACGACCAAGTTTCTAACGCATACATTAAGACAAGAGAAGTAGTTGGTATAAAAAGAGGTTGAGGCATAGCGTCGATGGTTCCTTGTTCACATGCGTGTCGAGGAAACAGTCTGGCCATTCAGTCTTAAACAGGGATTCGTGTAACGTAGTGGTTAGAGGTGCCCTGCCTTACACACTGGATGGGTCGCTGGTTCAATCCATTAACCTGGGCTCACCAAGCCTTCCATCTCTCCGGGATCGGTCGGTAGGCCACCTCAAGTCATTGTATTCCATAGATGCATTCAGTCAGTTCTACGATGCCTGATGAAGTTAACTGCATGGGGCGTTTCCCATTGATTGATCGACGCCGGGAGTTTCATACTTTATCCTTTGAATCTCGAACAATGATGAACAACAGTATTGCAGTTAAAAAGTAAACTCCAATTTGGAATAGGACCCGGTGGAATCTAAACAACTCTATTAATCATAGAGAAGCTTTCTTCTTCAACGACGATGGAATTCTACTTTTCTGGAGTCCACAAAATTATTGTTTTTGGATTTCTTGCTGTGGGGCGAACAAGCAGGGAAAACACTAGTCTTCATCAACGTTTTTTTTTGTTTGCGGCTGGCGCCGTTGTGTGTAATGTATTCATAAATTGAGCTCCGTTTTGTGTCATTTGAAGAACAAAGCGTGGAAGAGATCTGTTATTGAAATACCATATTGTAGAACTTATACATACCGACCTATTTACAGGTTCTTGGGTGTCGGCCTGCGATGTATAGCGGAGGGTTCATCCCTCGGCAGGGTCTCCTAAGCTGAGAAGGAGGCCGGCTTTTTCCAGCATTAAGCCTAGCTAAGAGTAAACCTGTACCAGAATCATTCATCGTCCTAGTAGCAAACTAATCACATTGTGACAAAGCTCCCTCTGATCCACAAGGGTTGCGGCTGCCTGTGGTGGTGACGATTTGGGGCACACTTTGGCTAGACTGCCCTGGGAACCCCAGGCAAAATAGCTAAACCATCAAAACTCTGAAAAGTGGAGATCATGCTGAGGCCCGCACAACGAATGAGCACGGGTCATCCAAAGTAAGTATCCAAGTATGCATACCGATATCACAATGGAACGGAACTTCTTCTAGAAATCTATAACATCTCCGCATTATTATGGTTCTCGGAAAATTATCATATATTGTCGAAAAACAAAGCCGAATCCGTTAAGTAAGTCCTAAAAAAGGTGAAGGTTTCATCGTGTTAAAGCCTTTTACTTACAAGCCACATTTCACGGAGTCGTTCTGTTCCATTAGTAACTTACAGCTGCTATCAATATGAAGTACTCGAGAAGCCGTTTCGAAAGCGATGAATTCATGCCTATGTAAGGAAAAGTACACATCCTCCAGTGAACGGGCATTCGCTCAGTTGTCTTCATTCACTCATCATTAGCAGCTTTGTTCTTCGTCTTGCCTTCTTCAGTTCTTTGTTATTTTTTTTGTTACTGTTTTCCTGAAAAAAAAACACTATTAGGACATTAAGGGCGAGTGTGGCGCAAGTGGTCGGAGGCACCCTGCAACACATATGTGGAAGCGATCCCAGCGCCAATGCCTCACCAAGCCTCCCATCCTTCAGGGGTTAGCAAATTAGGACAAGACCACTCTGGGAGGACAACGACACTGGCTTGATACATCGGTAGGCCACCGCGAGTCATTGTAAAGGCCAGAGCTTCATCCGTTTTATTTTATTAGGACGTTGGTACAATTCTTTAAAATTCTTTTGTTCGAATACTTTGTGATAGTCGTTGTTTGTAGAAGGCTTCTTTTCTCTTTCCCACTTCCAATGTCCAATTCAAATTTAAAATTAGGTGTAATTCATCGTTACCGTACCTCTAAAACCTCTCACCTTCACATTAATAACTGATGTCTTTCGATGACTTCTCACTGTCGTAGTGCAAGTTCTTCGCTCGATGATGAAATTTTTTTTGATAGCTCCCTATCTTCACTGAGCAGCAATTGAAGAGAAAGCCTTCATAGTTTCGACTTCCCGTGGAGCCATACAACAAATTCTCTTCTGAACTTTCCTTCTAACGTTTCTCATTTATTCCATTTCTCATGAAATATGCTTCTTTCTCTATCACTTCTTAAAATCGTCTTTGGAACATCGGCGATATCTTCCTTTTTTAACTGCATTTTTTCTTAAGAAAAATTTAAACACAAGTTCCACCTTGTCATATGTTTTGTTGTTCTCCAATGCATTTATGTCTTTATGTCGTGCATCTAAACGAGCCTTTCGCAATTGCATGTCGTTGTCCTATCAAGAACCCCTGAGTAGTCAATTTGTTCGCAGCTGCTTCTTATAAGTTTTTCCTGCTTCGAGCTGAGCGGCTAGGTGAACTGAGCTATACTCATCCGAGCTTCTGTTCATTATACGCTCAATGAGCCAATGTTATCGCTCAAATAACATCGACATCCCACGACGACAACAAACCAACATTCTGCTGCATATTTGGTTGCGAGTTATTCATTTCTGACTAGTCGTAGAGGATGCCCAGACGAAAACTCACAATTGCAGCAAGATGTTCGTCTACTCACTTACGTCCACAGCTGTCCTTTAGTTCCGTTGTCAGCGCCACTATGAAAGCAGCGAATGCAGAATCAAATGCGGGTAAGGTTTTGTACTTTTTTACCTGAACAGAAAAATTGTCACAGAATTTGTGTTGTCAGAATATGAATAGTTTTCCCCTACAATTCGTCACTCTTACTTAGTGTTTTTCGCCTTGTAGTGCTTTAGAAAAGGAAAGCCTTTAGAACTGTGTTATGCGCTACAATGATCCGATCCAGGTGCAAAACCGATTATTTTGTAGGCGTTCAAGCGAACAACTCAAAAAGTGGTATTTTCTTCATTAAGTGAGAAAGCTATATAGAATTACGGCAATTGAAAATTAGGCACCACGCATTCAACCGTCGCTGGTCCTCATTTTTCCACTAGCCATCCTAGAAGTTTATTTCCAATAAGAGATATTACAAACGGCAGACACTAGCAGGGCTGACCTCGGGATCCCAGGTGGCCACATTGGCTCAGCCGGCAAGTCTCCAAAAAAGAAATAAAAATGGAGATTGTGCTAGCAACAGCACAACTAGAGAAGACGAGCAGTCCAAGTATCTAAGTAAGATATTACAAATTAACTACAAGCACGCTGAGATATGAACAAAACTCGGAACCTCAGCTGAGCTTCGAACCTGCGATTACACTTACCGAGGGCTCACGTGCCATCCACCACACCAACCAAAGCCCTTGCTTTTACTGTTCATCAGCTAGCTTCATAGGCTATCCGTGCTGTCCGGTTGTTCTTCACATCGTATCCTCCTATGAAAAAAAGAATGATAGTAGGTACAAGTCCGAACATTATTACAAAATACTTAAATGTATTTATTTCACTGTGAAAATGAATGCGACGACATTGCGCATTAGTATCGCTCAGTGCCATGAACATTATCCTTTCATGCTCTTATTGGAACCGATCGCAGGGCTTTCTTTTTATTTGTTTCTGAGGTAAAAAAAACTTCTATTCCATAGGTTCAGTGCGGTGCATATCTTCGGCGGCTCCAATGACGACATCACAACGGAAAGAGCTCTGGGGCACATCAATTCATCACTCATTCGAGAAGAAAGCTACCTCAGCGTCGTCTGACTCGCTGTACAATTCATGTAACGAATTCGACACCGAGGTAAGATCATTTCATCTGATAAAGCGGTGCACATCATAGATAAATCAAGTACTAGATAGCGCTTAATCTGAAGGACTCATCAGGGGCTATTAATGCTCTGTGTAAAGTGGAAACTGTGTTTTAGGAGAATCCGCTCAAAAAAGCGTCCATTTTCGTGAATTACGAACATTCAGCAAATAAATGTCTTTGAATTATGGAGCAGTCTTACCGTGATATAAAAAAAGGATGATATGGCTAATTCGCTTCCGATTTCGCTAACTGCAAAACCCTGAAGTGCTCGAAAGTTCACCGCGCTCGGTTCTGCACTGAGACCGATTGTGAGAAGAGAACGTCAGAAATGTGTTTTTCGATAGACTTTAAGTATTTCAGAAGTGATCATAATCACTTTCGAGTAATATTTTTTTGGTGTCAGTAGGAAACAAAGCTTCACTCGTCATTCAGTCCTACGTTATAAGACTGCAACAAGTTGCTTTCTAGTGAGAAAATGTCCTTAGATTTGCTTTATTGGACTACTCGTCCATTTTCCTTCTTTTATTTAGATTTTCTCCTTATTCTTCCAGTAGATTTATTCGTTTTTTCCTTGCAACTGCTTTGATCATCTCTAATAATACAACATTTTAGTTGTGATTTTCAGAAGTCCAAATCTGGTCTGTAGATATTTCAGAGTAGTTGAAAGCTTCCAATTGTAGAAAAGTATTTGAAACTTTTTATGTAATTATTTACTCATGAGATGGAACCGTTGATTTATGTATATTTAACGCATTGATAGCAAGGAGAAGTTTAGCTTTTCGCGAATAGCGCAGTAGCAAAGCGTCTGGGGCAGTGGCAAGTCCAAATATGGCACGAGTCTTTGGTGCATGTACGCGTCCTCGCAAACCGAACAACCCAGCACTTATGTTTACGCACTTTGGTACCAAACTTATCTGAAAAACATTAAAAAAATTTGAGCGGATACGAACATGCATAAAAATGATTCCGAAATGCTTCATGGAGTCGGATACATAACGGTACTCTGAGAGATTAATGAACACCGAGGCAAAAGATATCGCCGGGGGGCGATTAGCATTGCAAGAACTTTTATGAGAACCACAACAGTCGGTCTCGAATCGACGTCCTACTATGTAGTGAGGTCACAGGGAGGCCATTCTGTCCAGCCAGAGCACTCTGAAAGCCCCCCAGCCGATTTCTGTCTCACTTGGACTAACATTCCCACGCACTAGGCTACGGTTCGGTTCTTCGGTGGCGTTCCTTGTACGTTTCTTAACTCTTTTCTAACTTATTTCTTATTCAGTTTAACATTCTTGAAATACAATCTACACTAGTGTTGTTTTTCGGTGTTTTGTTCCTGTCTTATATAAATCTACACTCCCTTTACCTACAGTAGTGCAACCACCTACGCATCTCATTACTAACTATTCAAACTCTGTTGTATATTGTGAAACTTTTTCACTTCCTGTCCTTTTCTATACCAAAATTCATCACTGTTTTTTGAACATTCTTAAGTATGAACTTCTCCGCTCCACCTTAACGAGGCAAGTAGTGTAGCTTTACGTGAGACATTTAAGTTTTCTTATTAGAGTTCGAAGCATTCTCTATGAACGGACAGCATGCAACCTTTTCATACAGCTGCTGTACGTCCGTACTTGTTTTGATTCTCAGTGTAAGTGGCCAAACTAAATTACTATTAAAACTGGCTGAGAGAAAGAGAAAGCAAAGGCCTTGGTTAGTGCAGTCGATAACAAGCGAGGTGCTGGAAAGGGTAATCGTTGGTCCAAAGACCGCCCAGTGTTCCGAGTTTTGCTCAAATCTCAGTACCCTTGTGCTCGCATTTCACATAATACCCCTGCTATGAAAAAAGAATGGGCAGTAAATAAAAAATTAGACCATCGTAGTTTACGACTGGCGCTAAAAGGCTTCTTAGTGTTTTCTTTTTTTCTCGAGAAAAGAGAAAAGTTGACAATGAAGTGTCAGAATCTTGTCATTGGAAGCTCGCCACTCTGTAAGCATTTTCACTACACAACCTACTTCGCTTGTTTATTCGCTTTTTTCAAGAGCTTCTTTTAAACACCCATTGCTTTGTTCTTTCCTCCAATTATTAATGGAGACGAACCACCGAGTGTTTACAAGGGTGGGTATTGTGTCTCTCTCACGTTAATGTATTAAAATAAGATATTGCGGGAATTCAAGCGTGAATAAGACACCACTGTGCATCCTTGGATTTTTGGAATTAATCCCAAATGTCTCTGGAGTTTTGCACGCTGAAGTTCTAGATTCTGGTTTGACGATGATGAGGATGGCTTATGCTTCAAAATGTTCTCAGTCTTGTCTTCGTGCTAGACCGGTGCATATTGGAGTGTATAGTCTGACTTCTAGTTTTCCGCCCTAGATGCTGTTTTATACAAACGCAAAGTAGTCTACCCATTTCGCTAACGTACTCGCCTCCACACGCTTTAAAAGTCAGATATATCGTACCCGAAATTAAGCAGTCACCATACCAACTTTAAGGCAAATTTTGCAGTTTTTCCTTTCGTATAAGCAGTCATACAAACGGACATGAACTAGCTCGTGTCATAGAGGGTTCGCTTTCAATCATTGCTATCAATTTCTCTAGGCCGGTGCTTTTTTTAACAACGTTTTAAAACTGCCCTCATTTTATTGGAAACGAAGAGCAGGATAACTGAGACCTTATTCCAGCTAGAATTATCCTTTCACGCCTTTGTTTTTCTCTAAACCTATCCTGACGAGGTGCTCTCCTTTGTAGCCATTGGAAACAGCTATTTGTGGCGCCAGTTTCAGAGATTCTTCTCTCTACTCTCTTCCTGTGCACCACTGGTGGGTGTTCAAAACTTGTTTCTCACTAGCGCCCTTTTTTGTGTGTGAAGGGTGAGAGGAAAGGTAATGAATCAGTATGTTTTTGTTAGTTGGATTCTGGTACCATTTGGTGACGCCGCCGTTTTGAATTGATTAATGTGAACGTTAAAAAAAAGGAAGTTTGTCTTTCTTCGGTTTCTCCCGGGTGAAATTTACGTGCTTTGACTGTTGGTTTAGAAATTTGAATTATTTGTCCATCTTCTCTTGTGTTGAGCAGACGACAGAAAGGTCTTCGATACAACGACAATAAAATGTTGGCCAGAGACCGAATGTGGGAGCATCAACTTTAAATATGAACTCAATAGCAAACCTTTGTGGCATTCGGCGACCCACTGGCAACCCTCCCTCTGTATTCTCATCGTGTTAAAGGATTCCTCCTTGGTTCCGAACTGCGACGTCCACCAGCGATTCTGTTTTTCGGGGGGCACTGCTGAAGTTAATAACATGCACGGAAGCTCAGCTAAGAATAAACCTATGCAACCGTTAACAAGGTTATGTGCCTGTCTACGATGACAACGTAGGAGTAGTGATGCTCAGAATCTGTGAGAATTGGAGCTGTTGTCGAACTCTTGATGAACCAACAGAGCAAGATTGAACTCGTACGTTCTTAATAAGTGGGCAGCACTTAACTGCCAAATGCAAAAAAGATGGTTGCGCAGCGAAAAGAAATGTAGC
Source organism: Angiostrongylus vasorum (assembly GCA_018806985.1). Classification (NCBI taxonomy): domain Eukaryota; kingdom Metazoa; phylum Nematoda; class Chromadorea; order Rhabditida; family Metastrongylidae; genus Angiostrongylus; species Angiostrongylus vasorum. The sequence goes on from JADANN010000286.1 coordinate 544,292, forward strand.
GCGAAGGAATTCAGTGCTCTTTATTTTTTTTGGTTAATACAGAATTAATTTTTAAAAAAAATGAAATGCGATTCACAAAAATGCAAAATTCAGTGGTAAAAAATCAAAACGCTTCTGTAACAGTTCCCCTTTTCAATGCTCAGCTAATCATCTTGCGACGATTAAGGAATCCTGTGAATTAAAGCAGTAAGGTACCTAACGATGGTTCTCGATGGATGACACCCATTTGGCTCACAAGGAAGTCGTGTTGGTCCACTTCTTTTGCATGATGTACGGTGCGTTCTGAGTGAGAGAAAAATGAGTCTGCTGTGCTTCTTATAGTTCTTTTGGACATCATTAAGATTGGTTCATTTAGCTCTCTCCCAGCCAATTCATACGATCGGAGGCCTTGTAGATCGTTTGTGATTGAGACTAGAACCAACTGTTATTTTTCATTGTCTGACTTCTCATGCCACTGTGCAAATAGCGTAACGCAAAGTCTTTTTTTTATTTATAAGAATTTCTCTCGTCAATTTTTTTTACCAGTTCGAAACCACATCCCTGAAAGTTATCCATCTGGAAGGAAGCCTTGGTGAAGGAGCAACCGTAGTTCAACAGTAGAAAATCGACTTCCCCTTCATTTTCGAATGAGCGGGATTTTCCATTTATTTTTTCCACTTGTCAGCTGGAAAAATGTCTTTATTTGTAAATGCAACATATTAGTGGGGTTTCGCGTTTTTCGTTTTCTAAGTTATAAGGATTTTCAAATGTATTCGATTATCTTAACTACGTTCTCCTACTTTGTGTGGCGCAGTGATCGGAGACGCCTTGCAACACACACATGGGATCGATCCCCGCTCACGTGGCCCACCAAGCTTTCCATGCCTCCGAGCTCGGTAGATTAGTACTATACTTGTCTAGGAGGATAGCAGCAATGGCTCGATACTTCGGTAGGCCACAGCAAGTCATTGTAAAGCCCTCCAATGATGCTTAATGAAGTCGAATGCACGACGCATCCCTCAGGGGATTGATCAACGCCGAGAGCTTTATCCTTTTTTTATCTTTTATTTTCTCCTTCTTTGCCTGATTATTCCTTCTCACTTGCCATCTAATCGCCTTTCTTTCTTCAGATATTTCGGAAGCATTGCCGTTTTCTATACTGTACATTTTTTAAATAAATGCTTTCTTGTTGTCTAGTGGATTTCTTATCCTGGAACAACTGCTGTCATCTGGTTTTGATTATTTAGTTTCCCATATCACTAATATTCATACCTATCAAGCTCAGTGAGGATCATAAGGTAGTCATATTAGAGGAAAAAAACTATGGTTTGTTAATCGTAGGTCAGCAAACGAAAACAGCACGAAGCAAAAAAATAGGCCAGCGTTGCTTACAGTAATCCTACTGAGCTGACACGAAATTCTCTGAAGTCTGAGTAGTGTCTTTGCGAATTTCTAACATGCTAGTGACAATGATGTGAAAAGAGAGACGGATGCTGACAATCATTTATTCATCCTCCCTCACCAGCTTTTTCATGGTCCCCATACCGATAACATCGGAATCGTTCACTCGTACAGCGTTATCTTTGCTGCGTCTACTAGAATTTAATCTTGTTACCATTTGATCACAGCGAGATAATTTTAGCACAAAAGTGTTAGTTTTGGTTTTAATTAATTCATTTCTCGCCTAAAAATGCAATATCTAACCCATTTTGTCTGCACTAGAAGAGGGAAATTCGTTTTGAACAGGTTACGATTCCTTAGTGCGCAGCCAGCATAGGATACTCTCTAGCAGTTAGTTGACTATAAAACTCGTTAGATCTAAAATCCCTTACAAGTCAATATGTCCATTCTTTCTTCGGTGTTATTCAGAGCGAGAAGTGGTGGTGTTTGTCGTGAGAAAGTGAATTACATTTAATGAGTTCATCTAAGCCTGCTTTATTCGAACTTTAGATTGAAGCAAAACAGAAATGATCCCCACGTCACAACGTAAACAATGAGGACAATTTTGGCTCGAATACTTATAATAGAAATGATGCTTGTAATGGAAAAAATGGGATAAGAGATGTTGAAATGAGTCTTTTCCTACTTTTATGAGTTGACTTTTGATTTATAGAATCCGGTAATATACAGAAGAACATAGTGGCATGTGGACAAAAGGAAGTCAACCATCACTTTCTCGTTAGCTTTGGGTTGTCTACGGGAAGCTGAGGTCATTCATTTGCCATTTAGTGACTTTCTTCAGGAACTTGAAGCTCCCGAGTGTGGTTTTCACCGACCGGCCGACCAATTAAGGTTTTTCCCCAAGATCTAAAGGTATTGTTTAACTCCCCATTATGTTGATCCCATTCATTCATCGTCTTTACGAAGTCGGCTGCGTAGAACTCACGGAGTAATTCTATCCCATATTCGCCCATCTATCAAAAAAATGATGTCGATACTTCGATGAAAGGTGGATGCTATTTAGAAACCTTGTTAATTCTTAATATCGGCCAGTGAATGTCTTCTGCTCTTCATGAGGCACTTGCCGTAATTACGTTCAACCACGAAACAGCATGTGCTAGTAGAAGTGGTTAATTATTCTGATCATGGTGCTTGTGGTGGAAGTTGCGAGATGGAGAAAATCTAATTGCTTCTGCAAGCGAATTCGATCGCGGAAGTGGTTGGCCAGATGGAGCAGAACGAACCACTTCAGAGAACGTGTTTTCTTCCTTCTTCTTCTTTCTTGCATGACTATTTATAAGACTAGAAAAAAGTGCTCTGCATGCAACTGTCTTTGCAATTACTGCGAACTCTGACACAACTAAATCGTCGTCAGCGTTCAAGTAACGTAAGAGGCGTCCAGCTCGATAAAATGTCGAATCACCTCCTACTTTGCGAGAACCTCTGTATTTACAGAAAATAATTCATTTCCTATTTGATAAACGAGATGACTAGTCTTTTCTTCTGTTTCTGGACGGGCAAACATGGTCGTAGAAAAGAGGTGAAACATTCCTTGGAATTCCACTCAGAATGTTCTTAAGCTCTCATGAGTTTTATGACGTACCTCATATTTCCGCAGCACGAAGTACAACCCTATTCTGTCACTCAGGGCTATTAAAGCGTTAAATCGTTCAGCCGTAGAACGTAATAGAAAGCACGGCTTCTTTCCACTAAACTAGAGTCCACTTAATATTTCCCATCATCATTGCTATCTGAGCAACATATGAGCACCCAGTACTAGTTGCGGTACTGTTTTACTACTTGGGGAATTCTAAAGAAAAAAAACGCCGGTTCTTTTTTTAAACAAATTTGCTAAAAGTATTCTCTTCGAGATGTTTAAACGGCACATTTCCAAGTATACAAATTTTCTGGACGCTTGTCTGTCTTTTTTACGAAAGGGGTGCGTGCGGTGCAGTTGTCGTAGGCGCCCTGCAAGACACACATGGGATCGATCCCAGCGCCCGTGGGTCACGGATCCTTCCATTCCTCCGGAGTCGACAGATTGGTACCAGACTTGTCTGGGAGGATAGCAGCACTGGCTCGATACATCGGTAGGCCACTGCGAGTTATTGTAAAGGGCAGATATGCACTCAATCACCTCCAATGAAGCTCACCGAAGTCGAATGCATGGCACATTCCTTAGGGATTGATCAACTCCGAGAGCTTTTTAGAGCTTTAATTATGAAATGTTCAATTGTTTTTCACTGCTAAATATTTAAAATCGACATTGCTGGTCAGATTTCAGTGAGTACGGAGTTTTCCTCCCCTAACTCCTTAATCCAGTAATTTTCTAATGTTCTTAGAGTCGTGCAAATAACTAGCCACTTAGCTTAATAATCTAAAAAAAATATTTCTAATCAATATTTCCAGCAAGGGACTCCTCCAAAGGGTTAATTTATGCTCAACAAAGATTGAAAGCTTGACTGTACGGTAATGAGGACTCTATCCGAATCCATGAACTATTTATGATTTTGTGTTCTCTACATTATTATTACTGAGTGAAAACGTTGCTTTGACTTGTGGATTTGTAGACGGCCTGATTCACGACTTTTCTGTACCTCGCTGAAAAGTGTAGAGGTCGAGTGGCTTTAAAGTGCGATAATGACCTCCCGGTGATTCAGAAGGTCGAGCGCCATCGTCAATACCTCGCCACCTCCGTAAAGCTAGTACTTATTTCCACAAATTACTCTGAATCGTACAGAACAAGCTCTCCATAGTAAAAATCTCCAATGAAAGCCACTCCCTTGCGATTAAGTGATAAGTCGGAAAAGTAAGGACAAGAATGAAACTTTCCTTCCCCCATTTTCATTTAACCTCCGCGTCAATGATCAGTGTCTTAATTTATTGATGAGCTTATACGAAGTAGATGTGAAGCTTTTTTGTGCCCAACGTTTTGGTGGCGTTGCGTTCCAAGTTTTTTGACAACCTCGTAGAAGCTTGTCAATAAACCAGGACATATGAGTGAGAGAGACATTCATTAACGTCAACGTGACAAACGCAGCAATTATTTCGAAGAGACTGAATGTCAAAGAGAACTTCAAATGCCACAGTAAAAATTAATCCGGAAGTCCTTCGGGAAGCTGTCACTTCTTTTTAAACTGCTATATAAAAATAAAGGATAAAGCCCTCAGAGTCGATCAATACCAGAGGGATGAGCCATACATTAGACTTCATCAAGTATCGTTAGAGGTGATTGAATACATATCTGGCCATTAGAATAACTCGCGGTGGCTTGCCGATGTACCGAGCCAGTGCTGGTAACCTTCCAGACAGGTCTGGCACCGATTTGCCGACCCCGGAGGGATGGAAGGCTTGGTGAGCTTTCGGCTCGTAGTCGAACCCATCTGTATTGCAGGGCACCTCTAACCACTGTGCTACAACTGCGTTACCTTGGAAGAAAAACGCGCATTTTTCAGTGTTTCTGGGGAAATGACGAGGGGGGACAAACACGTCGTCGCGGCGACATCGACGCCGATTCCAAGTGTATCCACAGAAACAAAGCTTATGAATGACATTGGATCTCGTTATATACCATACCACTTTACCCCTAAAAATAGCCCTAAATCTTGCTTCATCACGTCAAACCTCACCTTTTCGATATTTCCATGCATCACATCCACAACCACTGTCTATTGCTTAGGATGTGAAAGTGAGTGTAATCCGCAGATCCCATCTTTAACCTCATTGATTCCAACGCAGCGAACTATTCGATTTGGGGTTACACATGAAAATCGTACAAAAACACCACGAAGTAGTCCCATATCAGTCCGACTATTTGCTGGTCATTAACTTCTTGGAGCGGATAGCACGGTGCAGTGGTATCCGTCTTCATGAACATGATGTTAGTTCGATTCCGCCCAGGGCCAACCAAGCCTCTCATCCCTCCGGAGTCAGGAAGATGGTACCGGACTTCTCTGGGGAAAAAATCGCTCTCTGCAATCCGGTTGGGGACGCTCCAGGCCGGCTGAATAATTCTGACTTCTTAGTATCTTTGACGGCTCTTCCCCCACCATTGTCAAATCTGTCACCTTTTCATGGGATAAAACAACTATGAGGTGCTTTTTATTCACATCGCTCTATAATTGCATGTAGTTTAAGCGAAAGGTTTTTTCAGCACTCATTTATCTAGTGGATTAAAACTGACCTATAATCCTGACGTCCAATGTGGTTTCATATTCCTCTTTTTTCCGAGTAATTCAACCACTTCACCTGGTATCGAGCAGAAGTGACAGATGTTTTCGTTAATTTGCTCGGTTGTTTCAAGTACCGGCTTTCATTTATCTTTGCCACCAATAATCAAATGTTTTTTTCCTTGCCAACTGTTCTTATTGAGCTGACATGGGGTTATTAACACGCATTTTTTGATGTTCGACGGACGTTTCGGCGAGATAGCCCTCTTCAAAACTCTTTTCACTTTTTAAAGTAGGAAACCACCCTTACGCTGTTCACATGGGATCATTTTTGTTAAATGAAGAGGGTTTTTCAATCTTAGTGGAAATACGCTCATTACATGCTATTTTTTGTTTCTTTTATAGATTGATTTACAAGCTAAAAAGTATAACGGAATGCTAGAGGCTTCCAGCAATACACTCGTGGTCTTTGGCTTGATCCTGTGACCTTGGCAACTAAGCTCATCATCGAATATGCATTCAATCACCTCTACGATGCTTCGAACGGAGTCAATTCATGGCATATCCCTTGAGGACTAATAAACACTGAAGCTTTGTCGTTTATTCACTGATAATTTACTTATCTGATTGAAAATATTAGTACCACCTGTCCAGTCGTATCAATGTGAATCGAGCGATTCTAGAAGGTGATAGCCCGAACCGCCTTAGTGCTGCATGCATTCCAGTCCAATAGTCACGTCCGCACTTAGGTCTTCCATGAATCTGTTAAACATATCAAGAAAACGCTTGATACATGTAGACATATCAGTAATTTTTTGTTAACGTCGACGTATTCGTCCACATCATTTGTGATCCACCCACTCGTATAATATGTCTACGGGCACCAGTAGAGGTCCCATTCGTCCTGTCACGTACCGGAACCGTGCACTCAACCTCTGCTCATCGCCGAAAGCAAGAAGAACGCGATCGCTTGTTTTCACTGCTTTTTGAGAAAAGAGCGGTCACCAGTAACTTGTCGGGTTCTGCATAGCGCAGATTTGCGGTGACATAATGGAAGTCATTATTATTTCTGCATCGGTTTAGTGGGGTGAGTAACAGCAGTGTCTTCGTGGGCTACGGTGACAACTAACGAGGTAGCCTCTAACACCAAACCTTAGAACAATTCCTAACTAAGTGCGAACTCTTGTTGAAGATGTTTATCCCGGCAAATAATTCATTTATTGTGTATTTGTATGGCTTTCTAGTCTCGGCGTTCGTATTTTGACTACACGCGTGGACAACATCAGCCCATGGAGTGATAATTTCCAATAAAATATGTCCGAAGTACAAATGTCCTTGTGTCAACACACCTATCCCATAAAATCCAATATCTGCGAGTGAGATCGTTCCAACTATAAAAACCTCTTTTTCTTTCATTTCTTTTTTTTCATTCTTTTTTCCCGATATCAGTCTTCTAACAGTGCCAATGAGGTGCTGGTCTCTGTGAATAATATTGTGGTCCTTCTCCTCATAATATGTCCTGCGAAGGTACTGAATGTAGGAAGAATTTTGTGCACTGGAAAAAACAAGCAAATAAACTAGGGCAGACACTCTGACCACATTCAACAGCACGATGCCAGTAAATGATGCAACCTTGTTAAAATGTAAATTTCCTCCATGCTCGCTGCTCAAAAAATCATATAACCTTATTCAGTTCTGCATTTGATGAAATTATGCGTGCTGCTAATATTAACGGGTTTTTAGAAACTTTACTATATGGTATTGAATTTTAAGGAATTTGAACAATGGGGCGGACAGCATAGTGGTAGTTATTTCAGTCATCACGGGCATGGTGCTAGTTTGCTTCCTCTCCAGGCCAACCGATCCTTTCATTCTTCCGGGATCAGGAAATTGATACCGGACTTGTCGGGGAAAAATCACCTTCTGCAATCCAATTGGGAACGCTCAACCTGGCTATCTCAGGACTCCAGGGAGAATCGAGTCGGCCAGCACTCTACGACATTCAAGATAAAGTGGAAATCCTCAAGCCGAATTCACACCCAAAAGTTGGAAGATTTTCGTGTATAGTGGATTCGAGGAAACGAATCGAATGTGGGAAGTGCTGGGATCCGCGTAGTAGACGTGATGATGGGCCACATAAAAAGGAGTTCGAACGGTGAATGTAGACGAATCCGAGGCCATATAGGGCATTTGATGAGATCGGATGCCAGTGGGTCGTTCGAGGCAAGTCTACGGCATGGGTTGACAGATATCGACGTTGCACGTAAGACGGAGTGGAACCACTTCGATAGTTCAAAAACTCTGGGTGACTAGAAGATGTTCGAGTGGAACTCTCTAACAATCATCCCATTGCCGTTCCTCCGGCAGGTCACCTGTGTTCGTTGTCACAAACAGTATTGTTCGTTATGAAAATGACAGTCAGAGTGCATCGAACCACAGACAGTATCCCCCATTACGGTTACAGTACCAGTGATTGACACTGCGCAGTAGTAGGTTCTTCAACGTCTGTTCTTAGTTTATAAATGAACAATACATCGTGCACTTCATTCAACTTATGGACTGCTTAAGACTTTTTTGTTCAATAATTTAGAAATGAGAATTAGCATCATTGTTGTAAAACGACGGAGGATAGGCAACATTTTGACACGGTCCGTAAGGTGTGACGAAATGCAGCCAAATCAAAAATGTTGGTCTCCTCGAGTGTTTGGTTTCCCTAAGAGCTCATAATCTAATAAGCTAACGTATCGGGTGAGCGACTAAGGGCTGTGAATACGGAATAGCCTGGAAGAAATCATCTTGTGCTGGTGAATCCACCACAAGAATCTGCTTGCATCGTAAATTTAAATAGTTCTTTGGTTTTCCTTCATATTCTTCTATGGCTTCGGCGCGGTCTAAAAGCTGTTCTCTATCACCTCCATTCTCATTCAGAGGAAGAGAGAGAGAGTGAGAGGGGGAGAACGAGTGAGTGTGTGTGTGTGTGTGTGTGAATCGTTGTAGAAGATTGAAAGAAGAAGAACATTAACACAGACGAATATTTCCTTCATATTCTATTAATGGAGTATAAAGGATAGAAAAAGATAAAGCTCTCGTCATTGTTCAATCCCTAAGGGATGCGCCATGTATTCGACTTCATTAAGCATCGCTTGGAGGTGATTGATTGCATATTTGGCCTTTACAATAACTTGCGGTGGCCAACCGATGTATCGAGCCAGTGCTTCTGTTCTCCCAGACAAATCTGGTAACAATTTGCCGACCTCAAGGGATGGAAGGCTTGGTGGGCTATGAACGCGAGGGTCGATTCTGCATGTGTGTTGCAGGGCGCCTCCGACCATTCCGTCACAGGCGCCTCCGTCCACTGCGCCATAGGCGCCCTTAATGGAGTATTTGCATTATTCATTAATGATATTCTTGGCCAAACCATTTAATAAAAATGGATCAGCGAGACAAGATTGTCTTGCAAAAATCCTTATAGGAAGTCTTAAACCTCTTTAAGAACGATTGGATTTAAATGAAATATTTTTTCTTTTTTTTTCTGAGAGTAACGTCAGCAATAACCAGACGTTCTCCGATTGAGCTTTTAACGGACGTCATCATGCCCTTGGATAACTTTTTTTCCCTCTTTCCGGAACACACTGTCGTCGCTAAAGTGAACGTTCAAAAGCTGTACGTCATTCCTAAAAGTGAACTTGCATTTGCATCACTACTTGTCGAGAGCGTCTACCCAAAATTCGATGCAATCTTATTGCTCAAATCAATGCAGTTTTTCTTAGTTCTTAGTTTGTTTTCTTAAGGATTTCGAAATTTACATAGGATAAAAAAAATTTGTTCATGATTAAGTATTCTTTTGATGGCAGTCATAGACAACATCGTTTCTTTTGTCTCGATGTTTTCACATGCAAGGGAATTCATGCTTGATGAACAGCTGTCACACGCCGGCTCTCGTCGGCCGCTGACACTTCGGACCTCTTGGCTGGCGTTCCGACCACAAACTCCCTTTCTTCCACACCCCACTTGACCCATTTCTGACTTGCGAATCCACAAGAGCCACTGCTACAACTGGCATAACCCTGTTTCATAATTCAGGAATGGAATCTGTGTGGCAAGAGCCATTTTTCTATAATAACTTAATTAGTATTGTAAATGAATGCTGGGAGTGTTGCATATGTTCGAAATATCTCATTAGTAGCAGAATTTTCGACTCAAATAGATTTTTTCGAGTTGGAAGAAACTTGAATGCAATAAGATTTGTCGTTTGGCTTGGCTTGAAATATTCATTAAAGGCTTCAAGCCAATTCTCTCTATCTAACGTGCTACTGCAAATTCTCATTGTGTTCCTCTGAAGGTTTCCGATGTACGTCCCCTTCGTCTACAGGTTCACTTTCGAATTCGTACTTTTTGTGATGCCGTCTGTGGAACAACATAAAGGAAGAAAAGAGAAAAGCCATTTTTGTTAGATTCTATCCACAATTCCATCTACAACTTTAACAATCGTTTGACGGCAAAAATTTTCGTCTCCTTCAAACCTTCTTTATTCCTTCTGCAGCGAAGAGATAAAGATTATTCTGCTTCTTGCAGAGAATAGCGAGAGACATTCTAAGGATACGTAGAGGGACGTTGGTGGGTGCGGTGTTGTGTCGATTTGTGAGAGTGGAAAGGCAGTCAAGCGAGGAAATCAGTAACTTTACCTCTTCGCCAATGTGTCGTGTCCTTCTTCCGTCTACCATTCGAATCCGGAGGTTGGATGGCTACGATATCCAACAGGACCTGCTGAACGGAACTTTTTTCGTCATAGTGGTTTTCGTGCCAAAATACAGAAGAGTTGGTTATTTTAAAACCGATTTTCCTTTAACCTCGCTATGACTAATCAACATGTGTTTAAGTTATATACATATATATATATATATATATATATATATATATATATTCTTACGAACTACCCTTGTTTAGCTGATGCGAGGTTGCTATGGATGTTCTTATCGTTATCTGCTGTTGTTCGACGTCGACATCTCGGCGACTTCGCCCTCAGAGCCTAGACGTACTAAATGTGACAATAGCCCCATAATTCGGTCAAATCTATAGTATTAATGAAGACGGTTATGATGGTCAAAGGGCTAAACAAGAGCAGTTTATAAGAAGACATATATCGATTATTTTTGCCGAGGTTTATAGAAAGTCGATCTTTTGTGTTAAAATTGTTGGGCTTACACGAGGTTGTTACACAAATTTTATTCGACTAACGTTTTAACGTCTTCGCCTTCATCAGAGCCAATGGTCCGAGTCGATAGTCCACAGTTGTTCATCTTCTCGATGTGGCCTCTCCATCTTCGTATCGAGTTGGCTCTTCTTCAGTTGAGCATGTCTCAAATGAGGCAATCTCACCTAGTGAAGCTCTTTTATACAGGGTGCTGGTTGCTGGTAATAGTTCAAACCAACCAAATTTTGTCTACACACTTTCCTATGACAACAAGATTCGTGCCATCTATTACAATTTCAATCGTTTCGGAACTGCCGCGTTACGAACCGAATCCTTGTGGACTATTTTCTTTCTTTCAATGTGTAAACCTTTCGCTAGACGAACATTGAGATCTTTTTTTGTTTTTTTTATTTTATTTTATCCGTCTTCACGTCTACTGTGCGGATCCCAGCACTTCTCACATCCAGTTCGTTTCCTGGCATCCATCGTCCACGAAGATCTTCCAAGTTTTTACATGTGGCTTCGGTTGCTGCTTGAGGGTTCTCATTTCATCTTGAATGTCGTAGAATGATGGTCGAGCGATTCTCCCTGGAGAGCCGGACTGGAGCATTCCCAATTGGATTGCAGAGAATGATTTTTCCTCAGACAAGTCCGGTATCAATTTCCCGACCCCAGAGGGATGAGAGATTTAGTTGGCCCGGAGCAGAATCGAACTATCACCTTGCTCGTGATGGCGAACATCATTGCCACTGTGTTATCCGCTCCCTATATTGAGAACTCCAGTGTTAAAATTCTACTTACCCATCCGAGTCGAGTTTCTGTTTTACTAGAACTTTATCAGCTAAAAAAGAACAAATATTTTGCTGCTTTTTGGCTTTCTGCCCACTACAACTTCAAGCTACCGCGAAAACAATTCCTCGTGTGAAGGGGAAAAAATTTGTAAAACAGCTCTCTCTATTGCTCTCATCATAAATAGCTTTTTCTGCTGAACCTTACTTGGTACGATTTCCGCAAATCAGCGCAGATCACCACCAGGTGATTCTGGGTAGGAGTTCTCATTTCGAAATTCTTTGTGTGTCTCCACGAACGATGACCGGCTCGCTGGCGTTGAATGGCTACCAGATGTTCCCGATCATGTCAGCTCACTCAAATCGTTCGTTCTTTCGCTTTCGAATCTCTTTCAGGTCCTATGATTTTTTTCTTTTTTGTGCCTTTCACTGTTCATAGAACAAATCTATTTCTATTATATCGTCAGTGCTACCTTAATCATTCCATAGTATGAACAACTATCCAGATTGACGATGCCGTCGGTTGTTCTTCGACAAATAAACAGTCTCGATGAGAGAGGCAGTGTGAGTTTCAAACGATCATATTGAAAACTTTTGCAAAGATTTCTTTTCGGACTACATTGACGAGTGAAGCCATTTTTTCAAAGTTCCTCAGAGAACAATGCTTTACGATTTCTAATTTTTGCTTTCCGCTGGCATAAAACTTTGTATGAAAAGTTGAAACCCCTTGTTTTTTCAGTATCGTCAGCAACGGAAGCGCCGTGCTGGAATATCGGGTGAGTGTGAGTTTTGACGCCACAACCGATATGACACAGCTGCTGGCGTTGAGCCGGTAGCTTCGATAGTTGGAGTTATGGCCCTCAATCGCTTCTTCCTCCTTCTCCAATCGCCCTCCTTACTTGACACACAACACTGTGTACTCCAGAAGATTTCTCTGTTCTTGTTTCCTCATCATTTTTATGTGAATGGTTGAAAAAACGTGATGAGACGGTGGAGAGAAATGAATCTGTAGCAGTTCCAACATGAAAAAAAGGATTCAATGAGCTAGCGACTCCATCGGCTCTTTTCACTGAGGGATATGACCAGTTTACACATTCGACTTCTCTGAATATTTATTTAGCGAGTATATGAGGAACAATGGTGTTATATAAATGAAAAGTCCACCGTATTACAGATATTCATTCGAATTTTCCATGGACTAGCGACGGATTCCCGCACTTCTCTCGCACGGACAGTGGGGAAACTAATTCCAGCCTCACTGTTTCTTTTCAGTTGTTTTCTTTCTCTTTCACCGTTTATCTATCCCCATATTAGCGAGAAAGCTGCTGACGAAAGCCTACATTACCTAAGCAGCGCTGTCTACATTACCTAAGTAGCGCTGTCTACATTACCTAAGCAGCGCTAACTGAACAACCATGTTTTCAACTACTTCCCATCTTCTTTCGCTTCGCTTTTCCGCTTTTCATAGACAACTATTGGCTTAATGTGAGCAAATAGTGAATTCAAACGTTGCTATAGCTAGAGGATAATTTTTTTTATTACATCATTTATAAAGCTTTAGTTACCCAGCGATGGACGTTTTGAATGGCTGATTTATTCAAATCTTTCCGCCACCATATCGTTTTCATTTTCATTTCTCTTCAGCTTAAGTTCTCCTTCAATCCGTTCTTAAACTAGCCCGTAATTAAGCATTATTTTTTCATTTCGGCTTCTCACATAGTTCTCGATCGGTCGATCGAGTTCCTAGTCACAAGGCAACAAACCTCTCTCCGATCCAAAAAGGATGACGGCAACCAGTGATGAAAAGCCTACAAACCTCATCATCGGCTATCTTGGGATTATGGAGGCAAAAACACTCAACCAGCTCTAGCACTATGTCGGAATAAAAACCACTTCTCAAAGCGTGGCCGAACATATGCACTCCTAGGACCTCTATCTATAACCTCCGTGGGACAATAAAACAAACGGAAGGAGGGGGGTTGGATGTTGGATGTGTCATTTCAACTGAGCATAGACTATCTAAATAAATTTGTTACTTTTTAGGTGTTGCCACCGGCGCTAATCCAACCACTCTTAGTCGATCGCCTCAGTCATCGATCGATTCAAACACCGATGTTGCCCAGGTGAGTACCATATTCTTTTGTGTATACCTATTTGTGTGTTTCTTTACGTCTTTTCATGAGGTATACTCGATGTTATTATTGGATATTAGTATTGGAAGGAAACAATGAAAGTATACGGTGGTTTACAAAAAGGGCATCCCATTGAATTTTTTTTTGTTCACTGGTGAGACAGAGCTTTATTTGCTCGGATCTGAATTTCAGATTTCGATGAACTGGATGCGAATGAACGGCCTCGGGCAGGGAGCGATCCGACCGCTACTCACCGGCAATCGCGTCATGGCCAAGGTTTGTGCTTAGCCTAACCTTAGAGCGCAGTCATTGGAAATGTCATTTTGAATCGTCGACAAAACAGTTGCCTTTTATTGTTATCGCCAATCTAAAGGTAACGGAAGGATGTAGACTGTTAAGAGAATACTAAATATGGTATCGGTAGGATTCCTTCAAAGTTCAATCCTCTCCCATGTTTCTGTTTGTAGGCACTCAATTTATATTTACACCTTGATGTAAATTAATTCTTCTTAGAGGGAGTGATGATGAGTCTATTTATCAGGAATGAACGAGAATGATGGCTGTTTCGGTTGAGTTCCGTACTGTTCATTAAGTCAAGTACTTCTCGAAAACTTCGCACTATTTTCGAACTAAAGAGATTCTGACGTAATTAAAGACGGTGGTTTCATAATACTTACTTGATATTTGAATGGCCCGTCCTCAGTGATTGTGCGGGCCCCAGCAAAATCTCCATTTTTCGGTGATTTGCTGGTTAAGCCATCAAGCCATACCTGGAATCCCAAGCCAGACTGGCCGAACTTTGTCCTAGGTCATCACCACCACAGGCGGCCGCAGCCTTTGTGGATCAGAAGGCGATTTGCCACCATGCGACTTTAATACCAGGACGGTGGTGGATCCTGGTATTGGTTTACTCTTAGCTAGACTTCCTGATGAAAACGCCGGACTCCTTTTTCAGCTTGGGAGACCATGCTAAGGGATGAACCCCCCACTGCAAATCGCAGTCCGACACCCATGAACACTTTCCAGCCACGATAAAGGGGTAAACCATTGGGAGGGTTTCATTATTAGAGTACACCATATTCGTAAGGGAATCGCTGCCTAGAATTTAAACCTTTTAAGGGGCCTTTACAACCCTTTTAGGGGGTTTCTACGTAAGTAAAATAATCGGCTAACATAATACTGGCCGTAAGTTTCGTTCGAAATTGCACTCTGTTCGAGACGAAAGCATACTTCGTAAGCAGTGCGACCGCATGGTAAGTTTCGGAGTATGCGGATTTTTTTGCTGAATTCTTCAATAGCAATGGATTTTTGGCTAATTCTATGGATATGAGATTTTTCCTCTTCACCATCTACTTCACATCCACTAAAGTTTCGATGACCAGAAGGAGCATCGAGCTAAAAGAAAATGAAAAAAAGACTACGAGAACAGCAATCGAAACAGGGAAAATTTCTCAGTGATTGATGTATTGCGAAAGATCAGTCAAGATTTCTTTCGACTTGTCCTTGTAACATGCGTGTGACGCAATCGTCAGAAGCGCCTTGCAACACACATGTGGAATCGATCCGCGCCCATGGGCCACCAAGCTTTTCATCCCTCTGGGGTCGGCAAATTGGTACCAGATTTGTCTGGAAGGACAGCAGCACTAGTTCGATGCATCGGTAGGCAACGGCAAGTCATAGTAAAGGCCAGATATGCATTCAATCACCTCTAACGGTACTTAATGAAGTCGAATGCACGGCGCATCCCTCAGGGGATTAGTCGATGTCGAGAGCTTTAGAGAGCGAGCTCTAACGCTTAACCTGTAGAAGAGGCTCCAGTTTCTCTCTTGCTCTTCAGATTCTGCAGAAAGTTTTTTAAATGCTTCTAGTAACGAATCCTACAAAAGACAGTGAAATCGTCACCAAAATGAATTGAGTGGAGGAATTAAATCGCCAGAGTTTGATAAGGGAATGGAGGATAAAGTTCGTCGGTGATCAATCCCTAATGGCGGTGCCGTATATCCGACTTCATCATGCTTCCATAAAGCTAATTGAATGCATATCTGGCCTATGCTCGTAGTGCCCTTCCCAGATGCTATATCAAGTTGGTAATGCTATCTTCCCAAACGAGTATGGTACCAGTTTGTCGACCTCGGAAAGAAGGAACGCTCCATAAGCAAGAGGCTCGGGATCCAACCAATGACCATGTGTGTATTGTACGGCACATCTAACCACTGCGCAACACGTGCCTTCAGAGTTTAATATTCGACGTAATTTACATCATTTGACAAGTCAAGGATAACATTACGGAAGTGAAATGTTTTTAAAGTATGACAGTAAGGCAAAAATGACCCGCCACCAGCATTAAACCCAATAAGCGCATTCATTTTTCTACGCTAGTAATGACTAATAGCGTAGGCCTACAGGGAAGTCTCATATCCAGAGAATCAATCGGAAGCCTGCATAAGAGAGTCATGAAGGGCTTTTTGATAAGAGCATCATGTATTCGTAATGGAACAGTGCTGGAAAGAAGAAAGCCAAATCCTAACCTGCTTCAATTGTTCTCACTTGCTTCATGTGCCGCTTCTCGTTCTACTTTTTCAGATATTTTCTTCTCTGGAACGAAAAAATTTACACCTCATATCGCTGTAGATGACAACAACAATGTATGACTTTAATGTCACGTATGAAAAAACCAGAAGAAAGTTATAAATGGTGCTAGGTGATAAATGTCGACCATCTGATTCCAAGAACGTTTTTCGACGAATCAGACCGCGCCTCTGATTTATGAAATGAAACAGTCCATAGGAAGAATTTCTCCATGTTGTTGACGAAAGTCGATCTTACCCAAACACATTTTGCTCTTGGTTGTAGGGTAAATCAAGAGTGGACTAGCGGTGAGGAGTCTCAGGGGAACTGAATAATCTTTTCGTGTTTGTTTCAATAACGTCTCTCATATGTTACTCTTGTGACATCACAACTTGAACACTTGGACGCTCGTCCTCACTAGTTGTGCGGGCCCCAGCATAATCTCTATTATTCGGAGTTTTGCTGGTCTAGCCATTGCGTTTCCTTCAAGTCCTGAGGTCAGCCAAACTAAAGTCTGCTCCAGGTCGCCATCACCACATGCAGTCGTCACTCTTGTAGATCAGAGGAAGATATGCTATCCAGGCGACTAGTTTGATGCCAAGACGGTGGTGGATCCTGCTATTGGTTTACTCTTAGATAGAGCTTCCTGGTGGAAACGCCGGACTCCGCAGCTTGGAAGACCCTGTGGGCAGAATGGATCCCCTCGCAGTACATCGCAGTCCGACACCCAGGAGCACCTCCTAGCCACGATGAGGCGGTAAACCATAGGGAGGATTTTTGGGAGGGAGAAGGATTTTTTTGCTCGAAATATTATACAGACATTTTGAAAAGCTTTGTTTTCATAAAAAAACAAAAGTAAGCTTAACGATGAAAAAGTTATGATGCCACATAATTGTCATCCATCATTAAGCTCAGTTTATTTTTACGAGTACAAAACTTTTCAGAACGGCTTTATAATCTTTCGTGCAAAAAAAACATTATGAGCAATAACGAACTAAAAATCCTATCTGTAGGTAGTGGTAAGTGACAGCACTACTAAACACCTGCTCATTGAGCTTTTAACAGTAATTAATAATAGCAATATTACTGTAAAAAGGGCGCATGAGGCGCACTGGTTGGAGGCGCCACTGCGACACGCACGTGGAATCGATCACTACGCCCATGGCCTACCAAGCCTTCCATCCATCCGGGTTCGGCAGATTCTACCAGACTTGTCTGCGACGACAACAGCACTGGCTCGATACGGTAGGCCACCGCGAATCATTGTAAAGGCCAGATATGCATTCAATCACCACCAACGATACTCAATGAAGTCGAATGCGTGGCGCATCCCTCAGGGATTGATCAACGCCGAAAGCTTTATGCTTTATCCTTTAATGGTACTATTAATAACTATTGTAATAAACGGATAAAGCTCTCGGCGTTGATCAGTCCCTGAGGGTGCGCCATGCATTCGATTTCATTAAGTATCGTTGGAGGTGATTGAATGCATATCTGGTCTTTGCAATGACTCTCGGTGACCTATCAATGTATCGAGCCAGTGATGCTATCCTTCCAGACAAGTCTGGTACGAATTTGCCGACCTCAGAGGGATGGAGAGCTTGGTGGGCCAGTGGTGCGAGGATCGATCCCATGTGTGTGTTGCAGGGCACCTCCAACCACTGTGTCACACGCGCCCTTTTATCAGTATTAATAATTGATAAACGATGGTAATAACAACAGTAATTATAACAAGAATAAAGGTAATGATAACAATGCTAATAATAATCATAATAGCAGTAGAAATGGTAGTAGTAATAAAACTGATACACATCCCGTCTTTCACATCAACAGTGGGAATCCTAACACTTCTCACATTCGATTCGTTTCCTCGAACTATCATATTATATAACTTCAATGATGCTGAGATATTTGCAAAACTCCGGACCGCAGGTGTCTGCGGTGCGGAACGAACGCGCTATTGTCCTTTCCGGAGAGTAACGCGTTCACCACCACACCATGCGGGTACTTCCACAGACACCTGCGGTCCTGATTTTTTGCAAATATCTCAGCATCATTGAAGTTATATTTCACAATATACCCTGCCCTTAAAAATTATCATATTATAATTATGCAACTTTTATTATTGATTATTAGAAGGCCAAAGTGGTGCAGTAAGTAACACGTGAGACCTTGGAAAGGGTAACCTCTGCAATTATCTAGGCACCTTTGTAGTTTTGTTATTCTTGTTGTTAATAATTATTGATGTTAGAACTTTAATGAGCAATTATTTATTACTATTGTCATTTAGCATTATTTCCACATAAGATAATAGTGATGATAGTAGTGATTGTATTATTACTAGTAGTAATTTTGTTAATAATAGTCGTAACAATAACATTAGTAGTAATAGTGCTATTGTTATTAATGTTAATAGTAGTGATGAAATAAAAAAAAGCCCTCTGCGTTGATTAGTCCCCGAGGGAATGCGCCATGCATTGGACTTCATTAAGCATCGTTTGGAGGTGACTGAGTGCATATCTGGCCTTTATAATAACTCGTGGTAGCCTACCGATGTATCGAACCAGTGCTGCTATCCTCCCAGGCAGTCTGGTACCGACTTGCAGACTCGGAGTGATGGAGGGCTTGATGAGCCACGAGCACGGACATCGATCCCATGTGGGCGCCTCCGACCACTGCGCCGCACGCGCCCCAGTGATGAAGTAGCAGTGGTAATAATAATAGTAATAATAACAATAATAATAATAGCAATGCTTATTATTATTAACGATAATAATATTAATAGTAATACTGAGGAGAAACGGGCTTAAAACCAATTAATACTAAGTAAAATTTGTGCAAATGTTTAGTTCGTAATTAATTCGCTCGAACTAAATTGAATGAAACTTTAGTACGTGAAGTCAGCAGCGTGGAACGTTTTCTGGATGTTCTCTGATAAGAAATGAAATAATAAATATGAAATGTATATACTATATGAAAATATAAAAAATGAAATAAAATACACACTTTAAATTTCTCCTTAACTCGTCCTTTCAGTCGACGACAAACCTTGGACGAGTTAGTTCACTGCGAAAAAATGCACGCTATTTCGAGTATGGAGGATCAAATCTCGTCGCGTCACTACGAAATGGCCGACGGTTAGTTGAAACTCGTCCACTTACACAGTTCCGAAATAGTTCGAGAGTTGATCTAAACGATGATCGTCGATCAGCAACTTATCTATCATTGGCGTTGGTGGCTGTTGAAGGCGAAGAATTTCCGACTTTCATGGATTGATCCAGACCGCCAGCGACAGAGGAGATCGTCTTTCTGCTCATTTTATGCTACGATAATTCCCCTTTCTCCCAAAAAAGCAGAGCATTTCATTCGGTCTCGACGGTCATTCCAATTCATTGAATTGATTCTCCCGCCCATTCGTGATTCGTAATTGCCGGATTTCTCCTCAATCTAGCTATTTTTTTTACTCTACGACACAGATGCAATCTTTTTTATGGTTTGCGATGCTCACCTTCGTCTTGTGATTTTGCCAAACTCTACAATTCTGTGAATTTAAGATAATCCTTTTCAATCTCTAAAAACACTTCACATCGTTATTTCTAAAACCGTTACTCCATTGTTTTTGGTTTGATTACTAAAACTTCCGAAGAAAAAACAAGAATAAAATGGGCGAAGGATAAAGCTGTCGGCGTTGATCAATTCTAAGGGATGCGCCTTGCATTCGACTTCATTAAGCATCGTTTGGAGATGATTGAATGCATATCTGGCCTCGCGGTGGCCTACCGATCTATTGAGCCAGTGCTACTATCTTCCCAGAGAAGTCTGGTACCAATTTGCTGACGCCGGAGGTATGGAAGGCTTGGTGGACCATGGACACGGGGACCGATTCCACGTGTGTTGCAGGGCGCCTCCGACCACTGCGCCACACGCGAAGAAAAAAACGAAGATAGCTGAGATATTCTAGAGATAGACTCTGAGATGCACTGCAGCCTCAGCTTAAATGGTTTCAATGCAGATGTGGGCTCCCCACCGTGGACAGCTAATTGCCGATGGCACTTGTAGATAGAAAACTAGCTGAAAGAAACACACAACCCGGGCCTCTGTGACGCAGGGGGTAACGCGCGAGCTCAGGTGAGGGAAATGGTGGTTCAATCTGGCCAGGGGTTCCAAGTTTTGCGAATATCTCAGCATCGTTATGATTGATTTCGTATAATAACCTGCCGTGAAAATCGTAGTAGGCTGTAAATAAAAAGGTAAAAGATAACTGAATCACTTGCATTACTTTCTGTGTACAAAATACGAACTAAGAAAGGAAAGGAAGAAACGGGCACAGATGGTGCTCGAGCCACTGCTTCAGACAGAATGCTTTTTCATTTCACCAGTCCGATGCATCGTTGTCTCTCTCTCGTCGGTGTCTCGCTTTCGTTTCTCTACGTCATTTATTTTAAATTAAGTGTCTTATCCATCTAGTTGCTGATTGCAATAGACGCTGTAACCGTCGAGCAAACACTGCAAACAATTTCACCATTCGCTTATGAGTGCACTCAATACGTACCACATTCCTGTGGAGCTCCACCCTACAAACTCGCTTATTATTTCGGTTTTACTCGACGCTAATGGGCTATTCAGATTCAGAATGTGGCACTAGAATGAATAACAACTTCCTCATGTTAGCGGGTAGAATGTTCATATTCACACGCACAGCTTCTACCACCACCATATCTTCCCTACGCCTCGTACCCTGTAGTCATCCGCTATTCATGATGTTTTCGTCGAATCGCGCCGTCGTTGTGGTGAAAGTCGATACGCCAATCAAATTCCATCTACCCTAACAACGTAACCTTTTACGTGAATAACAACACATCTGCACAAGTACCTCGTAGGTGGTTTCCATCCAAAAAATTGTGTTACCGTACTCAGAACTCAATTCATGGTACATTTTGCAAATTAGTATGTAGCAGTGATACACCCAGTGAAACAGCTAACTACCTCATCCCTAAATAATGAGGCGCTTCATGGATTTTCATAGCACGAATCCTTATTTGACGCTGTTGAAGTGTTGGTTGTATCCTTAGAATTTTTAACGATTTTTGACGTCTCGAGCATCACTCAAAGTCTTCACCAGACCGTTTACCCGCGTTGACGAACTGGGATTGATGGCAAGCATGAGTGGTCCAAAGAATAGGGATTTGCGGTGCTGTTTAGGAGATCCATCAAGCCCCAGTTCTTCCACAATGTTCACATTTTAAGAGTTTAGTATGACACTTAAGCGGACGAAAATGTTCTCGTTTGTGATGTAGCCATCATCATTGTTGTTCTTATCTGTAACAGAAGGAATCTATGCGAATCTACCGTTCTTCGTTCCATTTTTCCATATTCATATCGTTTCCATGCTTTTTTTGCTCTTAAAACACCGTTTCTTCTTTTTTTTCGTCCTCTGAAGCATTCAAAGAACGGAAATTAAGGTCTTAGAAAATGCTCTGTTGGCACGAATGCGATAGCACTTCGAATGCGTGGTGAGTTTGCATTCATAAAACTATCTACTCTACCCAAATACACACCTAAGCATTCATCACTTCACCCTTGTCAGTGGATCGAACTCCACTCGTTCACCGTTCGACTTCGATTGCATTCGATTCGATTCATATCATTCGTTTCTTTTGCTCTCACCACTGGAACAATTCTGTCGCTAATATAATTGCTCACTCTAACGTTCATGTTCATACTGTAGTAGTATGATTACTGACAGAAATGAGCAGAAGCTGTAGTGCATTTTTACTTTACTTTACTATATATGACCCGTTCACCGTGCGAATCCAAGCACTTCCCACATTCGGTTCGTTTCCTCGCACCCATTATCCACGAAACTCTTCCAAGTTTTTACGCGTGGCTTCGGTTACTGCTTGAGGATTTTCAATTCATCCTGAATGTCCTGGTCGAGTCGATTATCCCTCGAGCCCTGAGATAGCCGGTCTGCAGCGTTCCCAGCTGGATTGCAGAGAGTGATTTTTTTTCCCAGACAAGTCCGGTACCAACTTCCCGACTCCGGAGAGATGAGAGGCTTGGTGAGCCCTGAGTTGGATCGAACAAGCGCCGATAGATGAGCGAGTTTCAGTGAAGTCTAGTCCTTATCTCAGATTTTTAACTGACCTAAAAAAAAAGGATGGAGCTCTCGGGGTTGATCAATCTCTGAGGGATGCCCCATGCATTCGACTTCGTTGAGCATCGTTAGAGGTAATTCAATGCATATCTGGCCTTTACAATGACTCGCGATGGCCTACCGAGTATCGAGCCAGTGCTGCTATCCTCCCAGACAAGTCTGGTACCAATCTGCCTACCCCAGAGCGATGGAAGGCTTGGTGAGCCATGGGCGCGGGGACCGATCCCACGTGTGTGTCGCAGGGGCCCCTCCGACTATTGCGCCACACGCTCCCCTAATTGACTTATTGGCTCTAATAAAATAATACTACGTTTATGGGAAAATCATTTAAACTTGTCGTTCAAGTAGTAGCACGAGGGGCAAGAAATCCAGCAGGGAAAAAAATCGTTGTTTCAATTCTTCAATTTTCACCCGGCTTCTTTCATCAGCGCTCTGCATTCACATCTAAAACCCTTGATGTTGGCACAGAAAATCCTCGCTATCATTCCAACAAAATCTAGTGGCCCCCCAATCATTTGCTATGCTAATAATTTGGAGACCTTGATGCTTTGTGAGCAGAAAAAAAATGTTCCTATAATTGCGATTGGCAAGTGTTTGAGACGGGCTCGAGTGTAGGGATGCTTTTGATCACCGCCAAAGAATGCTAATAAGCATTATTGGTCTATTAGCCTGTTCTGCATAGGTTGTCTTCGAAACTTATCCTACCCATGACATTTGAAAAGTCTCAATATCTGTTTTGTTCCATTGATACCTCACGTCACTCACTCACATGCATATATATATACACACACACACACACAAACACGTACAGGCAAACAAACGCATATACAGACACACGCACACGCCCACGCGTGTATGCACACACAAACTTGTGTAGAAGATTGCTCTACACAGTCAACGAAAAAACACACCACCGGGCTTTGAATTTCTTCTTATTCATTGGCAATGACGATTTCAGTTTTTAATTAACAGAAGCTGCCAACAGAAAGAGAAAGGGTGGCTTCATTTTTACTGGCCAGGATCTTATTTTGTCAGCTGAATGGAGATGATTGAACGGCTGCACTTTACCGACTGCTCCAATATTCATGTTTTTTAACCGTTTCACGCCCACCGACCAGTTGTCCCGGGTAAAAAGTCGCGGGCTTTCGAAATGTTTGAGTTTTCGACAGGCTTATAAATCTGCTTGGTCCCCAGTAACAATCGGAATTTTCATAGACAAACGCATTTCACTCTCTCTATGATTACTATTTTTCATTTTCTATATTGAATTTTAAACGCCACTTTTTTATGGCAACGTTTTTGAAAACCGATGCTGCGAAAAACACTGCCATTGCTGCCGCCGTTCGTTCAACGGCTTTTGAATTCCTTCAAAGTGCTTTCCATTGGAAATAAATTTTTGCTATATATAATTTAACTAGATAGGAATTAGCTGAGAGACATACGAAACGAAGGACCCGCATGGTGTGGTGGTGAACGCGTTAGTCCCCAGAAAGGGTAATAGTGCGTTCGTACTCCAGCTCAGACACCTGCGCTCTGGAGCTTTGCAAATATCTCAGCATCATTGTGGTTGCAAAATACTTCAGTTTTTTCCGGTAGCGCCCCGTTGTTAAACGTCTGACTTGAATGTATACGGCTGAGAAAAATTGCAATAAGTTCCCAAGTCCTAGGAGTGCATTCAAATTCCACACGCTCAAAGGCTCCTCTCCTTTTTCTCCGCACTCTTGGAGCACCCTGTTTCCCTTTTTTTTTCCTCGTCTACTTTTGATCTGATTAAATTCAACTCCAGTGCGAAGTCTACCATACCGTTTTCTCGCTTTTAAGCCTGAAAATCCTCTCTTTTCACATCGTCAGTGAGTTCCGCTTTTCTTAACACTAAATCACTTTTTTTCTTTGAGGTCATTTTTCTGTCCTGTTTTTTTGTGAAATATGAGTGCGTGTGGCGCAGTGGTCGGAGGCCGCAGCAACGTACACGTGGAATCGATCCCCGCGCCAATGACCCACCAAGCCTTCCATCCCTCTTGGATCGGCAAATTGGTACCAGACTTGTCTGGGAGGATAGCAGCACGGGCTCGATACATCGGTAGGCCACCACGAGTCATTTTTAAGGCCAGATATGCATTCAATCACCTCCAAACGATGCTTGATGAAGTAGAATGCATGGCGCATCCTTCAGGAATTGATCAACGCGGGAACTTTGTCCTTTATCCTTTATGTTTTTTTTTGTGAAACAGTGCATACGTCGTTTCTTTGTTTCGCATAAGTCGACAATATATGAGGGAAAAAAAACCGAGCTGAGATAATTTGAACAAACAAAGATGAGGGAAAAACTACAACAAAAGTGAAGAATAAGTGTAGCTAAATTCCACTACCCTTTTAGATTGTTCAGCTTACAGTAGGGTGTTATAAATTTTTATTTGGACAACGATGAAGAAGAATCGAACTATGACTACGAAGACCAACATCGCGGGGACTAACGCTTGTGGATGTCTTTCGAATCGGATCATCGTGGTTCTGAAGGCGATGACGCTGAAACCGTTGGTGGAAAGGAATTCTGTGAAAATCTTGTGTAAGCTGAACAACCTCAAATGACATTGATTATTCAGGCCGAGGTTAAATGATGCTTGATTTTTGAAAAAATAACTAACAATATGTGAAGACCCCTCACTTTATGAAGTATTAGAGTCTGGTCCCAAAGTCGGTGATTGTGTCTGTAACTTATGATGTTCCTTAGGGCTCTAAGAACTTCCTAACACCCGCTTGGCTTCATATCAACGAAATATCGTTGACGAACACCATTAGCAGCTGCACATCTTTTTACCTCTACGACCAGCATCCTCTGAAAGGGTGGGCGTGTTCGATTGAAGTCTTTCCACTTCATCGCCTTATGAGACCTTTAAACCTCCTGGTGCTATAACTCCTGAAAATGTGTAGTCATCTAACATTTTTTCTGTTGTACTAGCGTTTGCTTGAATGCCAGGGATCGATCTGCCCTGATATCACCTGTCTAATTTCCATCCTTCCTTAAACATAAAATGGAAATTAAATTTACGGCCTTTTCTTTTGATAGAAAAAGAACGTTCGATTCTTCATACTCCTCATCCGCTGCACTCATTCTAGAAATAAAAGAAATTGTCCGAAACATGAACCGGTCAGTGTGGAAACATGATGAAAGGGAAGTAGCATGAGAAAAAAAAGTGCATTAAATTACTTTCTTGAAAATTAGAAGCAGAAAATAAATAGGAAGGCTTGCTATAGCCGAAAATAAAAAGCGAGCAAGTGATTTTTGATGTTCCACCCAAATAGGAGTTTGCTTCTAGTAATGTCCTTTTAAGGAACAACGTTTAAAAAATAAGAAGGATAAAGCTCTCGGCGTTGATCAATCCCAGAGGGATGCGCCATGCATTCGTCTTCATTAAGCATCGTTGGAGGTGATTGAATGCATACCTGGCCTTTACAATGACTCGCGGTGGCCTACCGATGCATCGAGTCAGCGCTGCTATCCTCCCAGATAAGTCTGGTACCAATTTACGGAACCCTGGATGGATGGAGGGCTTGGTGGGCCATGGGCGCGGGGGATCGATTCCGCGTGTGTGTTGTAGGGCGCCTCCGACCACTGCGCCACACGTGCCCTATCATTTGAGCCGGATTAATCCTACTTCATATGAGGTCTTTCTACGAAATATGATCTTTTTTTTAACTACTACTTGTTCACAAAAAACTCAATAGCTAAGGCATTTATAAGTACCGCCTTTACTATCAGTGTAGATTTATTTTTGCTTTGACATCGGTTGTAGGCTTCATATCTCCAATATTTTTTCCTATATTTAAGCTGACTCGAGGTTCGCATTAACTTTAATTCCTTTACTTCAGTGTATCATCAGATAAAGATCTTAGCAAATTTGTGTGCTTACGGTCAGCGTGTTCCATTTGACGAAATCTGTCAATGCATTACTTTTACGCTGGTACCGTATTTTTTCTGTAGTGCATGAGCTGCTTATTTATCGATTGCTCGTGCCTTAGCAGCTATTTTGCGCTCTGGTTGGCTTATGAACAATAGTGTTTTCCATGGACCAACACATGAATGAGCTTCAATGCTATTAGCATTCGCATTCACATAAATGCACGTGCAGCCCTGAAAACATGAAGTGTTAAAAAGTTTTTTTTCTTCTGAAATAAATTTAAAGCATTTTTCGTCTCAGCAACTTTAAAACTATCAAAATCAGCGCTATCGTCGTTGCTGTCTGTAGAGGTCACTTGGGAAACGCAAAGCTTTCAAAGCTTTCCGTGTAGATGTTCTGGAATTTGACTGGAATTTCAGGACCTTTAGCGTTTTTTTATATAATTGACATTTTTTTGTTGCGATCTGTGAATAATTTGCAGGTATAAAACTTACTTATGAAGTCTTTTTGAGGGATGTGAAAGCGCAGTTTTCTGGGATGTGAGCTCTCAGGGATATAAAAGCGCAGTTTTCTGTCTTTAAATGATACTTTTCATGATTTAGGCGACAATTATCTCGAACTCAAATTATAGGCCATATTTCATACGAGGGTGATATAAGCACTAAGATGATAAATATTCATTTTCAATTTAACACGACGATTATAAGAGAAACAGTGTCGTATAGTGCAGTTCTCACGTACAGACAACGTTCTGAAGGCAGTTAAGGTGTGTTCTGGAGCAGTAGTGCTTTCCTGAGGTTGAATCCAGAAGTGCGGGTGTTCGCCTGTCTGATCTGGGCTGAGTTCTTCAGGTCGAGTCATACCTATACTACACACCTATAACTACTGTCATACCTCTAACTACTCACTCCTCACAGTTCTATCTGATTTGCGCTAAACTCTCATCCCTCACAATTCTGTGTGGTCTGGGCTGAACTGTCCCTCACAATTTCGGCAAAGATGAAGTTCAGCCATCATCTTTAGTCAATCGTAATGTGGGAGTTGCTATTCTCTGTTAGGGAAAAAACTTATAAAAAATACGTTTTCTATTGTTTATTTATTCACGGTAGAATTACCATGGAGTTAATTATTACTTCATTCATCTAATGCGCTCAAGGAGAGACAAGCCACCTCATAACAGCCGTTAAAGCGTCACTGTGAGCATTTTTGTCTCGACATTTCGCCCACTCCTTCTTTTCATTTCGGGTTTTTTTGTCCAAATTTATCCTATTTTTCGCTTGAGGGTTCTCGACAATAGCTTTATTATTACACTTGGATCGCTTTGCCTCATACTCGCCTACGTTATAAACTTTTTCAAATTTTTCTTTTCCAAGCGTTCCCCCTTATATAATGGTGCTTCCAAATGAAGTTATAATGAGTAGCGTCAAGGATCCAACGAAATATTAGGAAGGAAAGCTTGGTAAAGTCATGGTGTTCTTATGGGTTCGTAATTTTCTTGTTTTTTTTTCCACATAATCCTGTTAACAAAGACGTAGGAAACGTTGATATTAAATTAGTACGTGATGTCTTACAACAATCTTTACTATCACTGCCATTACTTGTAACTCAGTTAATCATCGAATAACTCGAGCGGTACTAGTAATGTCTTCATTAGTTCCTCTCGAGCATCGCTACTTCTCATTGCGCTTCGCCCCTTGCGCTTCATCAACACCAAGAACACCATTCTTTTCTCGTGCCCTTTCTTCCTACTTTGACCAGAACATGGACACCGTTGCCCCATTTTCTCATAGTCATCTCCTAGCTGAGTTTTCGGATGTAAATTCTGATGCCTTCTGAGCGATGAAGACGATTCCGCTCTACGTCGTTATTCGGCACCTAGGACCCCACTACATCGATAACGCGCTAAAAGTTGAAAGCACTAATTTTCAAAACTGAGTTCCATTTATGCTCGGCTTGAAAACCAAAAATACTCTGATCTACTTATGAGCTTACATGAGGTTTTTACAAACTTTTTATTCGGCTAACGTTTCGGCGCTTTTGCCTTCTTCGGAAATTCGAGTCCATTGTCCACAGCCATTCGTCACTTTGTCTTCGTAGTCGCATCGATTCGAATCTTCTAGATTGGATCAGCACTCGAATCCATAATTCGAATATATGAGATATACGAGTACGAAGCTGTGAAGAAGGCTGAAGCTCCGAAGCATTAGCCGGACGAAAATTTTGTAACAACTTCGTGTAAAGCTTACGAATAGGACAAAGTATGATTGGGAAGCCTATTCCTTAGAAGTGACTTTAATATTAATGGAATATTATTGAAACCTTCAATGAGAAGACCTTTTAGTGCAATATTTAGTAATAATGGATACAATTATGCTTCCGAATGCATTGACACCAAACATCTCTAAGCGTTTGGTGTCAATGCATTCGAAAATCTTTGGACTATGTTTACATCCCGTCGTGTAACATATAAGAGTCATAACAGCATCATCATCTGTGTCCAGCATGTCGTTGAGTGGATCTAGAAGTTCGCTCCTCGAAATGTTTCGTGGATAATAAGCTCTTTAGTAACGATCGTACTTATGCCATTCGCTATAGAATTGTAATAACCTTCTCTTAGAAACACTCAATGTGAGAACGAAAGCGTGAAGGACAGCATGGGTGCATGCAAATCCGACAACGAGGGATCGACGTGGCCCCGAGGCAATTTCTCAGCCCGCGAGGGGCTCTTCCTCGACTTTTGCAACATCGAACTAGAAATATTGTTGTTTCTGGCATTGAGCGGCTCACATGAGCTCTCAACGTGTCATTTCCGACATGCCGATATCCTAATTATATTTCTATCGTCTGGAGAATGGAAAACCCAGTTACCGTAGTCCATGTCGATAGTAGCAATGCGAATCAATTAGCTGGAAGCATCCAGAGAATTCCATCATGTCGTTAAGTGCTCAAATGTTCATGGTGATCAGCAGAATGGACCTTTCGAATATACGAATGACCCATTCGTTTCATCTATTCTATTTTCGAAAAACGTTCCTAAGAATTGTATTCGTAGGTGTATGGGCACCATATTCAAATGCACTTTTTCGAATAGATCCATTCGAAATGCATTCGTTTTTCGAGTATAAGACACGTTTTTGAGTTCGATGTTTTGCGCATATATAGATTCGCTGTAAAGAAATACATTGAACTTAAACGAATTCATGGTTGAAAATGCTAAAGCAATCCCAAACATTAATGAAATCCAGACGTTTCCGTCCCGATTACTCTCAGCGACGGACATACCCACTACGATTCCGTTGTGAATAGCCTTCCGCAGTACTGCGCACTGACGTGCGTGCGCAATCCTTCCTTTCCGTTTTGTTCCCTTCAAGTGCGTTCCGTCGGAGACAAGGTCTTCTTCAAACCACGTCGTGCTGAACTCGATGAAATGAAGTCACCGATGTGAGTTTTGCTCCTCTCTGCTCTTCATGCGTTCTGTGCTATGAAGGCGGCAAGACTGCTGAATACCAGATTCATATCACTAATAGATGACAAAAATATGCCCACACTTACACAGGAATTCCAATTCTCTTTCAAATCCATAACATTTAAACATCTTGGTGAAGAAATCTGTGATGGCCAAAGCAATAACAAGAGTTGGAGCTCTCAACTCCTTCCGTTGTCTGATGACCTTCTCGGATCCATTACGTCACCAAGAGCCAAGCTGTTTTGATGTATGTCAATTCTTCTCATCTTCGTCATTAATCCACGACTTAATGAGATCCTTTGTTACCGTCACCGTGATATGTCCTAAAATTGAGCACAGCTATCCTTCCACCTGTCTGGATTGAGAGATCTAGCTTTTTTCTGATGAAGAGTCACCTGATAAATTGCTTTCTTCTGTCAATTTTGACGAACACTCTTTCTTCGAATGCAAGAGACCATCTATATTCTCTTTACTTCATCGACAATTTTACATTGCATTAGTTGGAGGCTTCCGCCTAACGCCTTTCGATCTCTCATCAGCTCTTTTTTCATTCAACTTGGTTGGAAGTACTTAATTATCGAAACATTTAAAATAATCTATGTTAGCCGTTTAATAACATTCTAAGTCTTTGAATGTATTGTGAACTCCCTGAGCATTTTTCTGGATTTCATCCTTCATTTTTGACAGTGCGGCTTTCATATTTCTATCAGTTCTTTGTTGTTCTGATGACGAAATTCCTATTGCAGTTTTAAATCGACTGATTTTTTCTTGTCTTTCTTTTTAACTGCCAGCGCTTTATAGCCCACTTATGATGTCATCATGAATTCGTTGGTCGCTAAATCCTACTCTTCTGGCGGGCTTTCATTCATTAATGAAGAGTCGTTGTGTGACGACAGACGACAGCTGGTCGATGAAGGTCTAGAAAGCTCTTCGAATCCAAAATGCGATACGGGCAATGTAGTCCCTGATCGGAAGAACTGTTTGATTGTACAAGGAATTGCGACAGTTCGGCATATGCGGACGGCTACCCTAATGTCGACTTCGGACTGCTCGGACATCTCAGACGTCTCAGACATTGAGTGCCGAGCCCATCGCGGTCATTCAAGTTCCGAGTTCGCTCCCAAAGGAATCCTTAGACCTCGGAGACTGATGACCGTCCCTAAACAGCTCTCATTCGACATTCCTCCATCTCCAGTACCATCAGCAAAATCCAGTTGTGTATCTCAGACCGGTTCTTACCACATGTTTGAACGTCCAGCAAGAGTGTTGCGGGTCAGAAGAGAGCCCGACCGGTTCAGATTGGCACTTCTTCAGCAAAGATCAAATTCCGAATCCATTTTTGGAATCACACCACCACAAGAGAGAAGTCGTCGCTTAAGCGTCGCACATATCCCTAGCAGAGATCAAGCTCTTTTTGAGGAAAATTCTCGGGCCACAGGGTTTGAGTTGGATTAGTACCGATAAAGGTGCACATCTATTTTGTTTTCTATTGAAGTGAGAAAAATAGAACTAGTTTGCTGTTTCAGGCGAAGCCGCGTCAAAGAAATCCATCTCGATTGGTTACTCCAATGACTTGGAAGCTCACAAGATAGACGATGACTCCGAAGTGCCGTTGATGGATGGCAACCAGGAAATGATCAGGTGCGCCTCATCAACATTTGACTGCTGATTCAACTATTTTTTATATCTTAATTTGTGTAGTCCTAGTAAAAACGAATTAAATCGATTAAATCCGACCATCTGATGTCTGATGAAATTAGACATTATACAATGAACTACGGCTGTTGCACACGTTAAAAAATAAGCGAAGGAGAAAAAATTTCCGAAATTTTCGAAACCCCTAGATAACGTTCTCCGAAATCCTAGTAGCTTCTGAAACGAATCTCTGTATAGAAAATGATATCGAATGGCTATTCTTTCCATATACATGAACGGCAGCATAATATGTGGCCACCGATCAATACCCACTTTTTTGTTTGGCGGGCAAGATTTCTCCGTCACCATATGACATGGTCTGTCGAATCTTCACACAATAATTCCCACCTTCTTCCCGTCGTAACAAGGCTAGTTTCAGCGGTTTTGACATGACGTTAATATAATAAAGGATAAAGCGTTCCGCATTCATCAATCCCATGGGAATGCTTCATTTATTCTACTCCGTTATGCATTGTGGAGCTGATTGAATGCATATATTGCCTGCACAAGGGCTTGCTGTGGTGGAACAATGTGTCAAGCCTCTCAGATAATTCTGGTACCAATTTCCCAACCCTTTAAAGATGGAAGGCTTAGTGAGCCCATGACGTTGGATAGGACCAAGGACTTCGTGTGTGCGTTTTCCAGGGGCATCATAAGCCACAGCTCTACATGCACCCCGACGTTAACATATAGTTGAAATTTTGAGATACCTAACAGATCACATCTACACATTGTTAAAGTAGCGATAGGGTCGATCGATAAATTGGAAGACTGGCGTGAAACACAGAGCTCTCTAAACGTTGGCCTTAGAAAATTCGCCAACTATGCGTAACTCGTCCATATAAATAGATTTTTTCAAAAAGAGAAGAGAAAAATAAACGTAGGATTGTGATTTAACAATAAATGGAAGCTTCCAGCCAAAATCATTGATTTTTTGATCCACAACTTCGTGATTACGGTCATTTTCAGTGGTGGACGCCTGATAAAAGAGAGATCTTGCAGGACAAAAAAACGACACATGAGCGATCGCGCTCTTTTCTTCGCCATTCTCGGAATAGGTAGGAATACGCGTAGATTTTTTAAAATCTAGCCATGAAAAATCGTTTTTTTTACTGCTAAACTGTTTTCTGTCATAACCAGTTCGCAGACCTCGATATGCATGCACATCACGGGACACATTGTATATCAAATTTAAAAAATAAGATAAAGAATAAAGTAAGGGCCGCGTGTGGCGAAGTGGTTAGAGGCGCCACCACGACATACATGTGGAGTCGATCCCCACACCCATGGACCCCCCACCAAGTATTCCATCCCTCCGGGGTCGGCAAATTGGTACCAGACTTGTCTGGGAGGATAGCAGCACTGGCTCGATACATCGGCAGGCCACCGCCAATCATTGTAAAGGCCAAATATGCATTCAATCCCCCTCCAAAGATACTTAATGAAGTCGAATGCATAGCACATCCCTCAGCGATTGATCAACGCCGAGAGCTTTATCTTTTTTCAAAGTAATGATGCTGAGATATTTGCAAAACTTCGGACCGTAGCTCTCTGTGGTGAGGAACGAACGCGCTATTACCCTTTCCTGGGGCTAACTCATTCACCACAACACCACGTGGGTCCTTCGTTTGGCCTGTCTCTCAGCTAGTTTTCTATCGAGCAGCGCCATCAGAAATCAGCCGTGAACAGGATTGATATCTCAAGTCCTCGAAAAAGGTAATAACGGGTTTGTTCCCCACCTCAGACACCTGCGGTCCGGAGTCGTGCAAATATCTCAGCATCATTACGGTTGTATTTCGCATAGTACCCTGCCGTGAAAAAATTGTATTAGGCAGCGAATAAAGGTTAACATTAAAAATAAAGTATTTTTTAAACATGTATAAACATATATAAAAACATTTCAGTGTTAATGATACTCGAAAACGAACTGACTGCGGCCGGTGTTGTTTCCGTAGTAAGTCGATTCCTGGTCCACTGAAAAAAATTTCGATGTACTCGGCTACCCTAATCCGGTTTCATTTCCAGGGTTCTCTGTCCAGTTTGTGTCTTAAGTCACTCATTGTCGGGTCAACGATTGTTCTTGTCGTTTTCGTAGCCTATTTCCATATCATTGAAGTGCAAGTAAGAAGTTTCGTTTCGTTATTCTCCAATGTAGTTACTACCTGAATGTTATGGTCGATCTTTTTTAGTTGTTCATGAATGCGAATTCAGCTGACGATTGGCGGGTGGCTTTAACTCTTCCAAGAATGGTTCAAATAGGTTAGTATAGATATTGAAAGCAGTTACCAGTGGACAAACAGAAGAACGACATACCGGTATTAAGAATTATCTTCCTAGTTACCAAGTAACTGAAATTTCCATCTCTCTAAAGCGTTGAAGAAATACGGCTGCAGAGTTCCGAGACTACGGTAGAATAGTAGGTAAATAGTTGCTGATCGTTTCCAGATCTTTTTTATACGAACTATAGCTGAACAGAGTTATTGCGAGCATTAGGCAAGACGATGCTCTCTGTAAGTTAGCGTCAACTCGTGCTGGGGTTAGTTAGCACTGCAACTCCATGCAGGGGTTTTTAGTCCTAGAATGCTGAGATTAAGAAAATTATTGAAACGAATTGTGTAAATAACAGTCTTTGTTTCGATTTTTAAGAGTAAAGTTTCGTTTCAAATAATTCTTGTCACTTTCAAGGCTACGCAAGTAGCCGATACTGAATTGGGTTTTTGAAGTACTCGGCTTTTCTGCTTGTTTTTTTCACTTTGTTTTACCTTAATCGTTAAAAAAATGGCAGCCGTGTTTCCTACTATGCAGTTTGTCGACGTATTGGACAATGTGGTTCATATATAACTCATACGATATGAAAATTGATCAAGCAGGTTAAAAAAAACACTGCGTTAGACTTATACGTGAAAATTAGTTATTTAGACCAACAACGTTTAAGAACCTTGCACTTTTTTGGAAAGAAAGTAGAAGAAAAATTTTTTTGGAAAACGCTTGGAGAAACTTCTCTAAAGTTGGACACAAAAAAAAGCAAGAAAGAAAATTAAGGAACCAAGTTTTTTTTTCAGGAGGTGAGCTATTTTTTATGTTCACTATGCCCGCTCCCCTTTCGAGATAGGCCATTGGAGTCGTGGCAGAGTGATTTCAAGGGTGAGTGACCTTTATTCATTTAATAATTCGCTCCTAAAGTTGTAATCTATTCTCATATGTGGCACTGACAACTTGTGAGCTTGACGTAAGAAGCTGTGTCGGTGTGAACTCATTTTGGTGAGAAAACTGGCATCTAGAATACAAGTTCTTTTGTACTAAAGACGAAGCAGAAATCTTCATCACTACTAAGAGCGCTTATGGCGCAGTGGTCGAAGGCCCCCTAGCCCACCAAGCTTTCGTTCCCTCCGGGGTCAGGAAATTTGTAACAGACATCCTTGGGAGTATAGCATCACTCGATCGATACATCGCTAGGGCCACCGCCTCCAAACAATGCTTAATAAAGTCCAATGCATGGAGCATCCCTCAAGGATTGACCATCGCCGAGAGCTTTATCCTTTCTTTAAACTAAGTGTCAACATGTGTTTAAATTGTTGAGGTGAATGTTTGAGCTCAAATTATTGTTTTTAATACTAAGTACTTCTTCACTTTTATACTACTTCATGGGTTTATCGTATATGTTTAGATCAAT
Organism: Angiostrongylus vasorum; assembly: GCA_018806985.1. Classification (NCBI taxonomy): domain Eukaryota; kingdom Metazoa; phylum Nematoda; class Chromadorea; order Rhabditida; family Metastrongylidae; genus Angiostrongylus; species Angiostrongylus vasorum. The sequence continues at coordinate 579,452 of JADANN010000286.1, forward strand.
TTTTTTTCGTAAGGCTGATAGAGCAGTAGTAGTGATGCGGATCACCGCAAGCACCGTGCTGGGTTGATGCTGCTCTGCATATTCCAAGTCTCTCATCCCTTCGGAGTCGGGAAATTACCGGACTTATCCGCGAAAAAATACTCCTGCAATCCAAGTGGGAACGATCTAGCCTGGCTATCTCAAGACTCCAGAGAGAATCGACTCAACCCACATTCAGCGACAGTCCATTTGAAAGAGAAATCTTCCAGCAGCAGCTGGAGCCACGCCTAAAAATTTGGAAGACCTTCGTGGGTGACGGAGGCGAGGAACCGAATCGAATGTGATAAGTGCTGAAATCCGCATAGTAGATTTGATAGATGGGTCATATAAAATAAAATATAAAATAATGAATTTTTTTTTCACCGTCTTATGTTCCTTTGATTACTGTGAAGACCGTCTATAAATGATAACAATTGGCTTAAAAACACGAAAATGAACTGAGCCCTTTGAATTTTCGTCCCAGAACAGTGTTTCTAAAGTACGTTTCAATGATACGCCGTCCGATGGATCAGCCATGTGAAAATGGCCGCGGTTGCGAAAAGGGTTCAACCTTTTGTATTGTAATGGTTTATTTATTGCATAGGATTGACAAAAACTGCTATCCTTTAACTATGTTCGTAGATAAAAAGGATAAAGCTCTCGGCGTTGATCAATCCCTGAGGGATGCGCCATGCATTCGATTTCATTAAGTATCGCTGGAGGTGATTGAATGCATATCTGGCCTTTACAATGACTCGCGGTGACCTGCCGATGTATTGAGGTAGTGCTGCTATCCTCCCAGACCTGTCTGGTATCAATTTGCTCACCCCGCAGGGATGGAAGACTTGGTGGGCCATGGGCGCGGAGATCAATTCCACGTGTGTCGCAGTTGTGCCTCCAACCACTGCGCCACACGCACCCTTTCGTGGATACATTGATTTTTTATGACACAACACCTTTTCGATCTTTTGCAGTCAATCGATGGTTTGTCGAACACAAATTTCATGCTTGGGCTGGTTCATAGGTAGGAATTGTCGGCTACACTTGCAAAAACTCGTTTTTGACGGTGTACTGGAGTCGTTGGATATGAAAAAAACATGAGATAGTCATAGAAATGCACCTGAACTATCATACAAAAACCTTGCGGAAGGCTAATAACATGGTTAGATAATGAGCGGGTTTTTTTCATCACACATAAGAGATGTCCTAGAACATGACAACATGTGCAGAAGGACATAGCGGATGTGCATAAGTCAGGGAGGCATGGGGAAAATATAAGGGGAGACGAACAATAGAACAATAATCTCAAGAAACAAGTGTGCCGTGACGTGCTTCTTGCACGCACTTGCGGACCGTGCATCTTCATTTCAATGTGCATCTCATTTGCACTCCAGTGACACGCGGTCGTAAAATGGTTAAGTTGGAAATCTGTGCTGAAGTTGACACAGCTGGTCTATCTAGAGGATTTAGCGCTAAGCACTTAGAATATTAGGGGAAGTTATACACAAAGGCAAACCACAATGCGAAAAAATGACCATTGATTGTGCTTTTAACCACTTTTGTGGTTTCTGCTTTTCTATTTCACCTAATTCTGATCAACTGGCGACGTTGTCTTGCATCCGTTATCGCGAGGGCGCTTGGATTTTTTCTTCCATTTGATTGCAGTGAGCTAATTTTGTCTTCTCATGAAGGCCGTCAAATGTTTATCCAGTTGACTCTCCCGAGAATGCCGAGATCGTCGTGCTAAAACGTTCGAAGTCATCTTCATTACCAGTCATTGGCTTTTTGTGAATCGGAAACAGCTTTCCCAAGAGAAGTGCGGTACGACTTTGCCGACAGTGAAGGGATGTGGATGTTTGGTTGGTTGGTCCACCCCCATTGTCGAACAAGTGACTGTGTTCCCATCGCACAGCACTTCAAACACTGCACTACACGCATCCATATTTTTGTACTATGTGGTAATAAAGAGTAACCAGCAATCAGAGAGATCATTCTCCAGAGGTTCTTGCCACATTATCTTGCACATTCTCCAGAGGTTCTTGCCACATTATCTTGCATACTTGAATCACCCATATTTACTGATAGTTAGATCTCCGCATAATTTTTGCCCGTTACCCGTGCCCACTTACGCGAGTATCAGCATTGAAGAGTACTATTCTAATGCTGTAGATGTAGATCATTCGTTCATCCAACGTCGAGTATTCCTGATTTAACCCAAGACTCCGTGAATAGACCCGCTTATTTGTTTTCATTCAGACGCTTCATTCCTTGAATGTGTTTGTTTCGATCGCCATGTTTTTTTCGTCTATACTGGCTCTGCCGAGTTATGCTGCTTCATTCAAGGTTTGCAAATTTGATAATATATTTATTACCTTCGAAATGAAACAAAAGCTCTTGTAACGAGCTTCATATGGCTACATTTTCAGATTGTTTACCGATGCAAGCAGCAGAAGTATAGCGGGTCTGAATCGGGTTAATTTTAACGCTCGATTCATCCTGAAGACGCTCATGACGCTGTGTCCTGGTGTGTTTGTTGAAGATCTATGAGCTATTTGAACTATCCATTATTTTTCATTTCTCATTCCATGCGGGAATCCGAAACTTTCTAGGGAAAATGTTGATGATTTTCACGGCATTTCTCTGGGTGATGGCCGGCTGGATTCTTCGTCTTTGTGAAAGGTGTGGAGAAAGAACTATTTAACATGAAATCCATGTTTAAGTCATAAACTCATCTATAAATATAGTAGTTATAAAATCAAATCGACATATTTCATCAGATTCTTCGGCTTCAGATCTAATCTACACTCGGTGCGCATTGATCTCAATGCACTTCCTTTTCTGTGGTTTACTTTGTCGTTCAGAGTTTTTTCTGAAATTTCTGTGTTCACTCGATAGCTTCTGCATCAAAAAATGTTGTACCGGGGGTGATTCGAGAAAAGCTGTTTTCTATACTTGACAAAACTATTTCCGGACAAGTTTTTTTTCGTACTGTTGGGAAGACTGTTGCTGGAGAGTAGAGTACAAAGATATCCTAGCTTTCCGAAGTGCTCCATAAATGATGAGGGCAAAATGTCTGTGCTACACAAATACAGATACATTGGTCTTGCGACGAACGATTGGCTTTTTGTACCGATAAAGTAACACAGCAAAATGTCGTTTATAAGAAAGACACTTGACAGTTTTCCTTTCACGGGACACAGACACAAACACAGACACACAGACACACACACACACACACATACACACACACACACACACACACACACACACACACACACACACACACACACCGATACACAAATTTTAACAATGCGCATTAACCACAATACAGGTCGCAATCGTTGAAGAATTAGGTTTCATTGCACAAACATCGAAAGTTGATGTTGTTGCAAGTGTGCTGAAGAAACGACAACCAGATCGTGAAAGTTTTCTGCTTTATCGGTAGACACAACTTTCAACACAGTCACTCCATCTCTTTAAGGGTAATCACTACATAAGTTTTTTCTTGGATTCCTGCGCTATAACTTCCCTTATGCAGCCACACTCTTCGTGAGTTGTGGAAAACTGAGTGGTAAAGGCTTGCCAAGAAAAGTCATGCTAAAGTTATTAAGCCTTTATGAATGGTCCTTTAACGAATTTAAAGTGAATTTAATCAGTACCAATACCTATATCCTCGTTCAATTCATTTGGTGAAATCAAAAAATATTTTTTAGTTAATTAGTGGTATTTTAGGGATTCAGTGAGCATGAGTCACCGTAAAGACATGGACTATATTTCTTCGATATGGATGGTAGCTATTACATTTCTGTCTGTCGGTTACGGTAAGTAAAATAAGAATATAATTGATTTTTCTCAAAAAAGGTGTTCTACTGACTTACTTAAAGGTACTCTACTTATGGTCTTCGTTGGGCTGGTCGGTTAACCCCTAATCATTGCCATTCTGGAGGCAATTTAGTCGTAAGGACACAAACAAACTTCCTCATAAGTGCCGACGAGTAGCTGTTTTAACTAAAAGTATACTAGCTTTGATTTCTCGAACCCACACGAAAGAAGATAACCTGCTCAAACAGCAATAGCTCTTAGCATCTCATTCACTCAGACCTATCTGCAGCTCTTGCGGTGAAACAATAAACAAATGCCTAACAAGTTTCCAGTTTCATGGAACTTCGTTGAAATGCCATTGAGATTACTCTTTTGCAGTTCATCTACAACATTAGGGACAGTATTCTCTAACATTGACATTCAGGTAAGTGGGCACGGGTAAAAAGGATAAAGGATAAAGCTCTCGGCTTTGATCAACCTTTGAGAGATCCGCCATGCATTCGACTTCACTAAGTATCGCTGGAGGTGATTAAATGCATATCTGGTTTTTACAATGACTCGCCGTGGCCTACCGATGTATCGAGCCAGTGCTGCTATCCTCCCAGACAAGTCTGGTACTATTTTGCCGACCCCCGGAGGGATGGAAGGCTTGGTGGGCCATGGGCGCTGGGATCGATTCCACGAGTGTGTCGCAGTGGGCACGGGTAACGGGCAAAAATTGTGCTGGAGATCTTACTATCAGTAAATATAGGTGATCCAAGTATGCAAGATAATCTAGGAAGCATGAATGCGTGTAGTGCAGCGTTTGAGGTACTGTGCGATCGAAATACAGTCATTTGTTCGACGATGGGCTGGACCAACCAACCCCATATCCCCTTCCTTTCACAGGCGGCAAAGTCAAGTCATACCACGCTTCTTTTGGGAAAGCTGTTTCCGATTCACAAAAAGCCATTGAATGGTGGTGATGATGACTCGGGAACGCTTTAGCACGACGATCTCGGCATTCTCGGGAGAGTCAAATGGTACAAACACTTGATGGCATTCATGAGAAGACAAAATTAGCTAACTGCAATCGAATAAAGGAAACGATGAAGCTCTTGGCGTTGATCAATCCGCAAGGGATGCGCCAAGCATTCGACTTCATTAAGTATCGTTGGAGGTGATTGTGCATATCTGGCCTTTAGAACTCGCGGTGTCGTACCGTTGTGTCGAGCTAGTGCTGCTATCCTCCCATACAAGTCTGGTACAATTTTTCCGACCCCAGAGGTATGGAGGGCTTGGTGGCTCATGGGCGTGGGGATCGATTCCACGTGCGTGTTGCAGCGGCGCTTCCAACCACTGCGCCACACGCTCCCCCACTGCAATTGAATGGAAGAAAAAAAGTCCAAGCGCGCTCGCTATGACGGATGCAAGACAACTTTGCCAGTAGAAGTAATATTGGAGCTCTACAACATGCGGATCATATGAAAGTATACCAAATATAATATTTTAGCAACACTGGTAGTTGATCGAATTTTTGGATAGCGATTGTATCAAACCTCTCAGCCTGTCTCCATTCAGGTGACATCGTACCCCCAAACCAACTGTGGACGCACCATGGCTGTGATAACAGGAATATTGGTAAGTGTTTCTGCAAACGATGTTAATTAAGCAGTGTTTAACTTAGAATCAGTTGGACGTTTCTTTAATCTAGCAACTTTATTCCTTTGAAATTGTCCGGACCAGAAATTTTTGACCGATGCGCCAGCTTTTAATAAAAGTTTGTCTTCCTTCTAAAGAACGAAAAGAGAAGTCCGAAATCGAATGCTACAAATGTTCTCGAATATGCGGCTGTGAATGGGTAGCATAAGTATGATGGCTGGTAAGTTTACAGCCGATCACCTCTTATCGGGAATATTTCGCCGATTTTCATAGCAGAGTCCACGTCGCTCATCCACAACTAGCGTTCATGGAAGTAATTCGCCCTGCGCTTAATGGAATCTAAAACATTACATCCAACTCCGGAACTGTTTTGGAGTACTCTAGCGCCCATTCTTTTTCTCCACATAATTGATTAAACGTGATTCATTTTAGATTTGTCTTCTGATGTTTAAAGAAAATCTGATGTTTGTCGAGCATTAAGACTGACACATTCGTCTTCAGACTGTTTTCCAGTAGTTATACCACATGATTCCGTTGTTACCTTCGTTTCGGTCCTTCATAATTCTGAAATGTCAGTCATCGTCTGAGGTACACTATGGGAGCTCTTGAAGAGAAATCATGTGGAGCAAATGTACGCGGAGGTTTAGTCATCGCGACCTTACTTTACCCCTTTCGTAAATAAGTGTACCATCAAGAGTCTGACTTCAAAGGACTGGATAGTGCTACTCCGTTTGGTTTGTAGACGATAATTAGTTACTGGTTATCATTTTCCTTCAAATGATGATGTATTGAATCCCGCTACATTCATCTTATGAATACTATTTACTTGGATATTTGGACGGCACTCCTTCAATAGTTGTGCAGGCCCCAACATAATCTCCATTTTTGGGAGTTTTGCTGTTTTAGCGATTGTGTTTCTCTGGAGTTCCGAGGTCAGCCAGGCCAAAGTCTGTTTCAGGTCGTCACCACCACAGGCAGTCGCCGCTCTTTTGGATCAGAGGGAGGTTTGATACCATGCGACTAGTTTGATAACAGGAAAGTGGTTGATCCTGGCTTTGGTTTAATCTTAGTTGCGCTTCCTGATGGAAACGCCGGCCTCCTTTTCAGCTTGGGATACCCTGCCGGGGCGATGATTCTCCCGCTTTACATCGCAGCCCGACACCCAGGAACACCTCTTAGCCACGATGAGGCGGCAAACCGGAATTGCGTTGTTATTTCTTAAAATTTAATAGCCCTCTGTAAGGAGATTTTGCATAAGACAAATAATCAGGCCAACAGCTAAACTGGTGTTCACTGAGTTCTGGAAATCACCTGCAGTATTTGTGTGAAAAAAGTATCATATGAAATTTACAGGGTACTTGTGCCTCTTCGATGGTCGTAGCAGTGGTGGCGAGGAAGCTCGAGTTGACCAGAGCCGAAAAACACGTTCATAATTTCATGATGGACAACCAGTTAACGAAAAAGGTGGGAAAGAAAACAAAATATGAATGACTGTGTTATTTTAGTGTATGTGAATGATTCTGGATGTGAAGATAATTGGTAAAAGAAATGAGGACGAGAATCCTCATACGAGTGAACAACGCGCACAAAGAAGCCACCCTAAAAGCGTCGTAACGGGCGACGAAAGCGACATATTGATTATTCTACGGAAGAAATCGATATAGGTGTTTCAAGCAATGTTGTTTTCGAGCCGACTGAACAAAAGAACCTTCAGGAAATATCCGATATGCTTGTTTCATTTAGCGACATCTAATTTCACAGTGAATATAAACGATCACTTGAGAAAAGTGAACTAATCTGCATTCTAGATCTTAATCGTTTCAGTTGAAACACTCGGCAGCAAACGTGCTGAGAGAGACGTGGCTGATATATAAATTCAGAAAGAAAGTTGAAAAGATCGATTATGCTCGGATTCGTCAACATCAACGGAAGTTCCTCGTCGCTATCTATGAGTACGTCTATGCAGTAGTTTCTAAACGAATTCATAAAGCTCAGAAATCAGCAATGTGAATTGGAGTGTTTGCTACAGAGGTGCTCGTTAGTCAACTTAATTGGAATAAGGCGTGCTTCGGGTACAAAATAACTCAGATGAGATTACTCATTCTTTAGCATTACCAACGGCGCGTGTGGCGCTGTGGTCGAAGGCGTCCTGCAATACAAATATGGGGGTTCATCCCGCCCCGGTGGCCCACTAAGCCTTCCATCCCTCCGGGATCGACATATTAGTACCACAATTGTCTGAGAGGATAGTAGCACTGACTCAATACATCGGTAGGCCACCGCGAGTCATTGTAAAGGCCAGATATGCATTCACTCACCTCCAAAGGTGCTCAATGAAGTCGAATGCATGGCGCATCCCTCACGGATTGGTCAACGCCGAGAGCTTCATCCTTCATCGTTTACCCTTACCAGCGTGGTCATGCTGAAGATTAGCAATAGTTGGTAATAACGACACGTTTCTTTCAATCTATTTGGTTTTTTGTATGTTTTCAAAAGTCGAGTTTTTCTTTTAAGAATGCGTAAAGTGAAGAGAGATCAGCGGAAATTGGCGGAGAATTTCGTATCGTTGGGAGATATCGCAAAAGTAAGCGTTAACACCCAATTTTTTCTTAACCTTTTCACTTACGCTGTTCATATGGCTTCACTCATGTGTTCATTTGCGCAATAGATCCGTCATATTTTCGTAAAGTTCAGTATAAAATGATTTCAGTCAAAAGTTTTGTAGGTTTAGGAAAGTGGGAAAGGAGCAGATCGAAAATGCTTAGACTATTCACACAGATAACTTACATGGCCCGTCGTCACAATGACATGCCGGTTTCATTCGTTTCAATCTAAAAACCGTCATCTATTAAAATAGCTGCCTTCGAGCGTGGCTTAGAATACTGCTGGATACTGCGGTTTCTTCTCTCCTCATTGACATAATGAATACTGGTTCAACATGAGTTCCGCTGGAACTCAGCGGTGCCACTGCTTTAACACCCCATGGAAGAAGTCACCATGAGGACCAGCTGGCCTTTGTAGATCGAAATAAAGTCTGCTTTTCCGTCTCTTGGATTCCTCCCTAACGACGTCAAGTTCTGCAGCTCAACAAATCCTCCAGACAACATAGCAAGCAAAATCGAAAGGAAAATAAACTTTATGCTTTGCACTAATTTTTAACAAGACTATTTTTCGATAAACAATGATCTTGAACAACTCGTCGTCGATAAATTGGTGTTTCAGAAAATTAGAGGCAGTTAGGGATTGTATATAGGGCGTGGAAAGTAAGATAGTGTCATGTTTACCGTAGTTCAACCAAGTTCTGAAGGGCGACTAGCAAAACGTTTGAGGGCGTACTGTCGTGATTGCTTACTGGCTCTCTTTTTCCTATATTGTGCAAGCATTTCTACCATTTCGCTAGAGTATGACTCCATGCTGGTGAGTATCACCAAGCTGAAAGGTAGCCAAAGAAATTCGTCCTATCGTAGCCCATGATTTGAGCTTTTATCCTTCTATTCATCCTTCGCCTTAAAAACTTCTCCGGTGAATCATCAGCCCAGAACTATCAACAACATCTTTCCCTATTCTGTTCTGTTCGCGTTCGCTACGATTCGATCAAAAAGATGGCGTTTCTCGTGCCAAGAATATCAGCAGTGCTTACGTGTCGCCTCATCTGTCCGATCCGTGAGATTATGGAATGCTCAACATATCAAATGTCGTAATTCCCTCCAGTACCTGAAAACGCGTGGACGCTGGTTGGAGGCCCCTACTGCGACACACACGTGGAATCGATCCCGGCGCCCATGGCCCACCAAGCCTTCCATCCCTGTGGGGTCGGCAAAGAGTCATTGTAAAGGCCAGATATGCATTTAATCACCTCCAACGATACTTAATGAAGTCGAATGCATGGCGCATCCCTCAAGCGTTGATCAACGCCAAGAGCTTTTTTTAACTTCTACCTGAAAACGTTTGTAGAGAGATAACACTATTTACACTCAACTTGTCTCTACGGAATTTTGCTGGGAATATAAACAAATATAATAATTGTTATTTCCTATATTTCTTATATCCCCCCAACGGTTCGTGACCGGGACGTGTTCCTGGGCATGGGGATGGGAGTTCCCCTTTAGTCAATTTTCCAAGACATAACTACTCGATGTGAGTGGTCATCCAATGCATCTCTTCTTCTTGAAACCACTTTACACCCATCGTTGGCCGAAACTCTGAAACGTTCGCGAATTCAATCCCTGCATTGATAGGCTTTAATTCATGAACTGTTTCTAGTGAACAGAAGCATTTTGTTGAAAGAAAAGAGTCTTTCTTATATTAAAACTCAAAGAAATACCCGAGGGAGGTCTCATGCTGTCGAGTTTATATTTCTAAAATAATATAAAAAATATAGCAAATGATTGCGTATTCCTAATAAAAGGGACTTACTTCGCAATAATTCGGAAATACCTTGCATACCTATTGGGTGACCTTAAGGAGACCTGAATGAGTAACTGTAATTGAAAACAAGTATTATTTCCGTTTTTGATTGGCACGTCAGAGACGGTAGCAGAGTTGTGAGCCCTTCAACGAGAATATCCTAAATCTTCATACTAGTGCAAGTCTTCTTCTCATTATTCAAACTCTAAAGACACGGGTTGTTGATTCATGTTGATCAATATCCTCAATCCTTTCATAATTTCAGACCTCGTCGAACACATACGATCTGATCCAGGACGTCCACTCGACACAAGAAGGTCTTTCACTGCGAATCACTGCCATTGAGCACCAGCTGAGCGATATTTCGCGTGAGATCGGCGCCCTCTCGGATTTCATGCGATCCAGAAAAAGGAGCGAGGGCAGTGACGAGCAGAGCCCATCGCATCCGTATCGAAGACGGAGAGAAACGGTTCTCCCCTCTTAGGACTAAAGGACTCTGGAAGTCCAACGTAATTTATCATCCGCTTAATCGCTTAAGTTGTTAACCCTCACATCATCAACTGTCGCTTTGACAAGTGTCATCAAGTACATTGTGCCTCTTAGAGTTTTACCAACAAACGCAGAGGATTTACGAACTTGATAAATGCTACTGTAATCGTTTTCCTGTCGGGACACGATGGTGCCAATCGTTGAGCTCAGTTACACTTGAGTATTGCTAAGTGCTCGCGATATTCAGCTACGCAAGCATTTCGTTAATCCAAACACAGTTATCTGATCGCTTGCAGCTAGGTAGTACTGTGTATGTTCAAAGTAATCGATCGTTGACTAGTCGTTCCCTACACGAGACGAGCTACGGTAGATCTAGATATGTGTAACGACGTTCCTTCATATTGGGTGGACGTGCTACGGAAGCTTACTCCTCCTACGGGTCCCGAGCCTCTTCCCATGAATCGTTGAACTTTTAGAGGCTTCCCGGGTTGTTTATTTCTATTGATTTAAATGCAGCATGATTGATCATGGCCACTCGTACTGTGAAACGTGTTATACGAAAGTGGTAGATTTACGAATTCTGTTAGCACTATGGTAGTCGTTTTCTGGTCGAGGCCAAATTGTTTCATACTCGTAACAAACACAGCTATAACTGATCTTTCTTGATAACCTACAACCTCATAAGTTGCTTATCGTTTTATGTGGTAGCGTTGGATAGGGTTATTGGAGTTAAGTATTAGAAGTGGTGAACCATGAATTTTTTCGATACAAAACCGGTTCTAAAAGCTTTTTTACATATGTAACGAAGTTCTAATGCTATAGAACTTTTTTTCTCTTACAGCTCAAATGACTCTTTTTTTCTTTTTATACTAGAACTCCTTCACCGTCCGGGATAGCATAGTTTTATCACTGTAAAGACGGTACAAGGGATCATTGTTATATACCTGTCTGTATTGTTCGAAGTGCCCTTCTTCGTGCAAACATGTATAATTATTGTTCGTGGAAGATGTGTGTTCAACTAGTACACGGTTGACAATGTTTTAAAGGTTTCTCATTTTTTTGAAGTTATAAAAAATGTTAATACTCTTGGTGTTAATTCACATAAAGAGTAAAGGATAAAGCTCTCGGCGTTGATCAATTTCTGAGGGGATGCGCCGTTCATTCGACTTCATTAGGCATCGTTCGGAGGTGATTGAATGCATATCTGGCCTTTACAATGACTCGCGGTTGCCTACCGATGTATCGAGCCAGTGGTGCTATCCTCCCCAGACAACTTAGGTACCAATGTGCCAACCTCGGAGAGATGGAGGGCTTGGTGAGGCTTGAGCGCAGGGGTCGATTCCATGTCTATTGCAGTGGCGCCTCCGACCACTGCGCCACTAGATCTCTTGTTAATTCACATCTAATCTTGAATGATCAACGCCTAACAGTTTAATTATTTAGTAATGGTCTAATTGGCAGATGTGACGGTGATCGTCCTGCAAGACCCTAAGTCCTTTCACTACATGCGCACGGCTTCGTCACAAAATTCAAAAATTTTCACGAACACTTGGTGCGAGACTTGTTGGTAAATACACGATTAGGACAAGTTTGGGTGGCCGGCTGCAGCTTTTCCAAACACTTCCACATCCACGTGCCATCAAACTACAGTATGAGGGAAATATCAAGAAAATGGTAAAAAAGGCGACGGTCGAGCAACTTCTTTCAAATGACCACATAGATGTTGTTTATTGATGACTGCAAGAAATGACTCTTTGATGGCTACGAGACTTTTGAAAAGCCTCACTGGCAGCCTTAGACACTGTTCGTTAGGATGTGCATAGCTATCCGCCGGAGTGCAGGCTGTTAACATTGTAGGATGCCATAAACCTCTCCCGGACAAAGAAGAAACTAGTGGCAACGAAGAACTAGACATAGTGGAGCCACTGTAGTAGGCCACACTACAGAAACACTTTAGAAAAGTGTTTAATTTCGCTCGGAATTTCTCATTATTTCCCTGGTTCTCGTTATTGTGGTAGCTTTGCTAAGAATAATTTGCGAAGGTTGAAAGTTAACCGATTTCGAAGGGAGCAAAACATTTGGATCGAACCTGCTTTGCAACCGAAATCAAACGAGGAAAGTCGAGAAATTACAGTATTCGCTCTTGCTATTTCATTTGCTGGATCGGGAACGTCATTTAGTTCAACTTTTTTTTATTACGTTAAACTTCATATGCCATAGACAAGCAAAGATGTGTGGAAAAAAAGGATAAAGCTCTCGGCACTGATTAATCCTTGGGGGATGCGCCATACATTCGACTTCATTAAGCATCGTTTGGAGGTGAATGAATGCATATCTGGCCTTTACAATGACTCGCGGTGGCCTACCGATGTAACGAGCCAGAGTTGCTACTTTTCCCAGACAAGTCTCGTACCAATTTGCCGACCCTGGAGGGGTTGAGGGCTTGGTGAGCCTTGGACGCGAGAATCGATTCCACGTGGCCAACCACTGCGCCACGCGCGCTATAGAAAAAGGTAGGAAAACGTGGCAATTGGAATAAGGAAGATAATGAAGAGAAAAGATTTCTTGTTTGACATAGAACTCTTGCCCGAAATATATCTAGTCGATGCTGTAGTCCAAATCCTGACTTCTCCTTGAACCATTAATAACGATGAGGATAATAGTTGGAACGCATGTAGCGCAATGGTTACTGGGTGCACTGGAATACACACGTGATCCACTGGCTCCCCAATCCGCAAGCCCATAAACCCTTCCATATCTCCGAGTTCAGCGATTTGGTGCCAGACTTGTCTGATAAGACAATTAAATTGACTTGGAATATCGGTGAGCTAAAGGATAAAATAGGATAATAAAGTTCTCGGCGTTCATCAATTCCTGAAAGGTGCGCCATGCGTTCGACTTCATTACGTATCGTTGGAGATGACTGAATGCATATCTGGCCTATACAGTGAATCGTGGTGGTCTACCGATGTACCAAGTCAGTTCTGCTATCCTCCGAAACAAGCCAGGTACCGATTTGTCGACCCCGGAGGGACGAGGGATTGGTGAGGATGGGGGCGCGGAATGGATCCCATGTGTACTTCAGGGCGCTTCTAACATTAGACTGGCCATCGCATGTAAACTGCACACGTCAGATATGCATTCATTCTGCTGTAACAATGCTTCACGAAGACGGATGCATGAGCTCCCAACGCGCTATTCTTTTTCGCTGTTCACTAAAAATAATATTTCTAATATTACCAGTAATGTTGTTATTTTTTTATTTACTGCCTATTCTTTTCTAATGGCCGGTTAGTACGTAAAATATAACCATAATGATGCTGAGACATTTGTAAAACACCGGACCGGTGGTGTCTGCTGTGGGAACCGAACACGCTATCATCCCTTCCAGCGGCTAACTCGTTCACCACCTCACCATGAGAGTCCTTCGTTTCACCTTTCACTCATCCACATGGGTAGCCACACTTTTACATACTACCCCTCCATTAGAAAGGAATTGGTAAATAGTAAAAAAGTAAATAAAAAGTGACTGGACATTGTGATTTGAATCACAGCTTCAGCTTTATTGGGTTCAATGCCGATTTGTGTTCCACAGATGAATCCTGTTAACGGGTGATTGCTGATAGCAATAAAAAGGCCGAAGGAAAGTTAAAACGAAGAACCCCGATGGTGTGGTGGTGAACGCGTTAGCTCCCGGAAGGGGGTATTGACGTGTTCGGTCCCCACCGCAGACACCAGTGGTCTGGAGCTTTGCAGATATCTCAGCATCATTATGACTACTATTAATATTCACACATACATGACCACTGCTGATTTTAAGGAAGCTCTGTCGCTTTAGAGAAAAGTGGTTGTATTTCCGACGTGTGATTTTCATTTTAGGTTTGTTTATCTAAGTTCAAATCTTCAAAAAACCCAATTTTTTCGTCGTCGTGTAAGAAAAATTGCACCTTGTTGACAAAAAATATCTAGATTCTGACGGTTTTTATTTAAACTAGTACACTTCATTATAGGACAAATTATTCTTGCTGAAAAATGCAACTGTTTTCGCACACGAATGATTTTTGAAAGACCTCAATAGTATAGAGGATTTCTCTATCAAGTAGAGAATTATCTATCCACCTATTAAATATATTTTATAAGTCGATAGAGAACATTTCTCGTAACTGCACGTAACCTATTGTATAGTAAAATATTTGCCACAACGTCCGTGCCCTACATTCACATCCCATCTTAACCATCAGGCACACCAGCAGGCATGCTGCCAGGCACGACTCATTGCTTACGGACTAGACCTGGCGACCCGTGCCTTGACCCTGCGACCCACGCCATTCGCTCGGAACTAGTCACACCCCTTACCACTGCCATTCGCCTCCTCTATGCGCCTCCTCTATGCGGCTGCTCTCCACCAATCTTAATACTTGCAACGAATAATCGGCTCTGAAGAAGGCGAAACCGCTAAAACGTCAGCTATTACATGCTAATAAATTCTATAATTCCAACCTCGTGTCTGCTTATTGAAGAAGAACAACGATTTATCAATCAATGCCGAGGTTAACAGAAAGTCGGTTTTTGGGAATTACTATTCTATATCCCACTGGGCGAACAGATACATTGGTGCATTGGCCGGGATTCGAACCCGGGTCGCTCGCGGACAGGCTAGCATTCTACCACTGAACCACTAGAGATCAAGTGCACCTGAAACGGTGCACATGACTGCTATCGAAACTACTGAGCCCGCAGTAGATCTAGCAAGAGGTCACTGTGTAGTTTCACAGGGCGAGTTGAGCCGTCTGCCACTGTGGACCAACGGTTTATACAACGACAAATGGTTCGTAGCCTTCGTGAAATGGCAGATTCAGCCAGGAGAGGACAAGGTTCGCATAACTGGACAGGTTGTGGTCGTCAGCAAGCAGGACGAGTATTCAGGACCGATCAAGCAACCAAATTTGCTCGTAATTCAAGAAGAGCAACATCATCTACATCGGTACAGAATTTGCCGTTTCACTCCTCGCTTGGATCTGGTCACTTCCCTAAGCACAGCCATTCGCCTCCCGACGACTCGTCGCGATTGCTAGCACCCCACCTAATTATTTGGTTTATTTATTATGCCAATGTACTTGTGTATAATTTATTCCATAACATTGTCATTGCAACTTTGTTATGTTTGTTAGCCTTCGCACTGATTGTTGTAGCTCACTTCATTACCATCTATAAGTCTTCTATCAGTAATCTAAGCAACGCTACTTCATATCCGTCACTCCAACCATTCTTATCTTCAGAACCACTTATTGTAACTCCCATCACATCAATTGAACATATGTTCATTTAGGTTAATCACGGGTAAACGATATTCTTCTGTTCCTCCTCTTCATATTGTTATTACCATTTTATAATGTCACAAGCTCACATGTGCCTTCTCATTTGCTAACCTCTTCCACGAGCACTACTTTATTCTTTGTCACACTTATACATCATAGTACTCCCCACTCTGTGGTCAAATTGCTCTCCCATCTCTATCCAGCCTCTTCCAATGGCGCTACTCTACTCTCCGTCACACTTATACACCACATCATTCCCTCAGCTTCCGGCTAAGTCGCTCTATCTCTAGCTGGCTTCTTATTGCTTTACCTTCCCCTTAGTATGCAGCATAAGGGTACTGTAGCAGACTCAGTGTTGTTATCCTTACACCTATTTAATTACGTCGCACCGGCTTCCATACTACGCAACTGTATATTGTACATACATTTCTAGTCTTATTGCATTGACATGTAAATATGTGTATAAACGGTTTGAGGTTTGAGGTTCTGCGACGCACACGACTACACGAATAAAAAGTTCCACGTGGCAAACTAATAAAGTCAAGCATTCCATCAACAGTTGGTGGACAAAGGACAAACCTGGCCCACAAATATTCTATATTCCACTAGGCCAACCAATATTCGACTTACTCGAATACTCGACAACTCAATTCGACAATGCGGACAACGCGATATGCAACATAGTTCGAAGTTAATAGTTCTTCTCGACTTCTTTTGTAAACGCCAAGTTCTACAATTATACACTTTAGAGTAGATGTTCACTAGACCCACTATGCATATTCATTATGTATGCTGACCTTCATAGACTTGGAAAACTTGTTTGTAGTAGGCGTTGTTAGTCCGGACAACTGCCGTTCATGGCACAGATTTCTTTTTCTTCTGAGTTCACTGGAAGAAATGTTAGCGCATTCTATTTGAATGGCATTTTCAGGGTACCACTTCGACACAAGCCGGTGTGACAATGAACGCCATTGCAGGGGTGTGTTCATCTAGTGACGGGACGTTAGGAGCCTGCCAAGAGCAGCAGGTGTTTTCCAGCAATATATTTCCGTGCAATGTTTTATGCGCGCTCTAAAGATGCGCGTAAAATCTTAATATTTGCCGATGTTGCAAATACCTTGACAAGTCAGTGTTTCCTACAGTTTTAGAAGAACGAACTTTGCTGGAATGTCCTTTTCATCACTCATTCCTGTTGTTGGTCAAGTATTTTCCTGCAAGCTTGGATTTGTTATATCAAGCTGCATCCTCATGACAACCAAGACAACGTTGTCGCGTTTTTTTCTTCCTGAAACCTCGTTAGTTTCGTCCAGGACATGTCAAGTTGAAGGCATAAGTAATCGTTTGAAGAAATTCTGTTCTTGAGCAAATATGAAGTGTTACTTTATTCTTTATTCCAATGAGCTGAAGTTTAGACAGTATTGCTTTCTTAAGAGTCGTTTCTAAGTGGCTTACACTGACAACGGACCGCTGATTAGGGTCGCATTTGGTTGATGAGCGTTTTTTTCAATCATTTCAAAAGGATAAAGCTCTCGGCGTTGATCAATCCGTGAGGGATGTGACATGTATTCGACTTCACTAAGTATCGTTGGAGGTGGTTGAATGCATATTTGGCTTTTTATAATTGCTTGCGGTGGCTTACCGATGTATCGAGGGCAGTGCTGCTATCCTCCCAGAGAAGTCTGCTACCTATTTGCTGACCCCGGAGGGATGGAGGGCTTGGTGGGCAATGGGTGCGAGGATCGATTCCACGTGTGTCGCAGTGGCGCTCCCAACCACTGCGCCACACGCTCCTATCACACTCGGATAAAAATGTTACTCTACTATTCTATTAAGCCTATTAAAGAATACTCCTATTTTTTAAAACATCTTGAACATATCTACTGGTACTGGTCTTTGAAAATAATTCACTTAGTATCCGCAAAGGTTTTCTATGCTTTTGCTGCATTTGCCCTTTCTGATTTAAATTAAATTATTCATGTTATAGCAGCATATTAGTATTGTGAGAAACTTCGATTAGACCCGATGTGGCTACGAGGACCCAAGTCTCAAGAAATCTGGATGTGAACACTCAACTCGAATCTTGAAAAGATCCTGGGACTTCATAAATGTTGCTCAATGCTAATCGAGTTGACTCACCAAGAAACCGTGGATATAATCCCTCTAGAGTGTTCATAGATCGTCAGTAGAAGCAAACGCCAGCCCTGGTGGATTGAATGGAGCTCCTTCCCGAGGAGTCTGGTGTCAAGTTTATGACATAGGAGGCATAGGAGGCTTGGCTGCATTGGGGTTACGCCATCCCACCGACGATTTCCCACGACACTCCACGACATTTTTGACCTCTACGCTTTCCCCTCCACCAACCAAGGAGGTTGTAATAGAATATGTACCAGTAGGATAATACTTCTCCTCCATATGGAATAAATCAAGCAGTGATGGCTGGAAGCGTAACTGATACCTTGATTAGCCCAGTAATTAGTTCACATTGTTAATTTTAAATATAATCGTGACAATTGCCAATTTTCTGCGATCACTACGCAGTATCACGCCTAAATTTTTTTCCGCGCGCGACATGATCCACGTGTGACTCATGGTGTCCAAAACCTGAGAAGTGCCTCGCTCACCTTAGGTTGTCGCTTGGTAAATCGATTTCTGATTATTTTGCTTATTGAAAAACTGGTGTCAGCCTGCAGGATAGAAGTTGTGTCGAAGAAATTTCCCACAAAAAGTAGATTGCCATTGAGGAAACATAGTGAATATCACATCTGTAAAGCTCTTTATTCCAACTGGATACCCATTCCAGTATTGGGTGTACTTGGACCACATTATAAATATAGATAGATTGGTATCCGATGAGATGGAAATCTCAGCTAAGAACAAGAAAAAGCACATCTTCACACCTGTACAAGAGAACCCTTCCAAGGGTTTGCCGCCTCATTGTGGCTGGGAAGTGTTCCTGCGTGTCGGGCTGTGATGTAGAGCTGGGGGAATTCATTCCTCTGGCAGGGTCTCCCAAGCTGAGAATAAGTCTGGCGTTTCCATCAGGAATCCTAAGCAATAGCAGGATCCATCACCGTCCAGACATCAAACTAGTCGTATGGCGGCAATTCTCCCTCTTCTCCACAAAGGCGACGACTACCTGTGGCGGTGACGACTCGGGGCAGACTTCGGCCTGGCTGACCTCGGGATTCCAAAGAACCACAATGGCTGAACCAGCAAAACTCCGAAAACGTGGAGATTATGTTGGAGCACGCACATAAACTAGAAGAGAGCTACGATATAAAGCAGCTTAGTTGGGATAAAGGAGAACCAAATAACGAACACTGTGAAGGTTTGCATTTTTTAAGCGAACCTTGCCTGAAGTGAACAGACTTCCGTAGGCGATGTACGGTTGTGAGCTTTCTTTCTTTCCTTTGTGCACACACACTGTTGTAATGAAGGCTTACATGACTCGAAATGCGCAAAAATCTTTTCACCAAGAACGTGAGTTATAAAAAGTAGCGGAAACAAACTTCATTTAAACCAAAAGTTTCCATGCAAATCTGCCCACTTTCAGTATTTTTTATTTTTTATCTTATTCTATTTGGTCCGTCTTCACGTCTACTTCTGCGAATCCCAGCACTTCTCACATCCAACTTGTTTCCTCGCATGCATCGTCCACGAAGGTCTTCCAAGCCTTCACGCATGGCTTCGGTTGCTGAATTCAAAACTTCCATTTCATATTGAATGTGAGTGATATGATGTTTTTTTCCCAGACAAGTCGGTACCAATTTCCCGACCTCGGAGGGATTAGAGGCTTGGTTCGCCCTGAGCGGGATCGAACTAGCACTATGCTCGTAATGATGGACATCACTACCGCTGTACCACTCGCCCCCCAAACTGTCACTCTCAGTATTGGTCCCTACAATGACGAAGCCTTGGTAAATAGTAATGATACTGAGTGTTGGACAAGTCATTGTTTCTTTGTGAGAAAGACGGTAGATGTAATGCAATTCAGAATGACAGAAAGGTGTAATAAAAATTTTCATTGCACAGTGTCATTGTTCTCTATAGGCACTTTATCTGCTGCAATCAATAATCACAGTAAGAAATCCATCAGTCAACTTTAGACTAATATGTTTCAAATCGCAGTCTAATTCATTATGAAGAGATCACTTAGTCTACAGAAACAGAGAGATCTGCTGCGTAAACACGTAAAGCTAGAGGCAAATTCCATGCTCTGTATGCGCCAGGTGAAATGTGGACGAAGTGCATCGTAACCAATGCATTTCCTTTTCGGTGGCTTATTTTGCTATATAAAGGTCGTCCATTGTCGAATAACTCGCTGTTTCGTGACGCCATGAAACTAGACGTTGTCCCACACTGAAGGCACTCAAGTTTCAGCGTGGGGCTTTAAGATCATAGAATAGAAGAAATCAAGCGCAGGAGAGCCAGAGTAGCAATCCTTGCTTTTTTGCATAATACTGAAGCTAATAAGCGGATGAGGAGATTTCTTATGATTGTTGTTGACTGGAAACCGAACGAGTGGATGACTCTTCATCACAAAGGAATTTTGGTGGTAAAACTCCTCTAATATTTCGTTTGGTGCCCTGAGGACTTACTTGGTTGTTCATTGGGTCTCGCAAAACCTTAAGAGCGGTCTGCGGTAGACGAAACTCTATTTACGCCATCTGCGAATTTATCTAAAAATACACTTATCAAGCGATGTCAAAAACATATATCTAAGGTTTCTGGATCGATGGATGTTAGAAAAAAGTTGATACATGACAGAGTACTCCATACTATCGATTTTCATGGATTTCTACTGATTCGGTTCTGTTTTCAAATCTTTCTATTGCTTACTTTGAACAAATTCTG